>CM052335.1:10535067-10838010 GCA_028455595.1 Lasioglossum vierecki
ATCTCAGCATCCTCCCATTTCCGGATGCTGAGGGAATTTCGGGACACCCTGTATAATCAGCAGACTGCCGATTTTGAAAGGCGTTGGGATAACAAAACCGTGCGTCCAGACTCCAGACGCACAAAAGAGATCCCACCAATAGACTATTTATTAAATTATTTGACAGTGTAACCCAGAATCGTCGACATTTCTCAAAAGCTTTTAGATACATAGAACGTTTCATTCGACTTAAAGTAACACGACAATCTTCATTATTTTTCGACAGTCTTCATTTGACTTTATTTTAAACAAACTTTTACGTATTTAATGCTTTATAAAAACATGAATATAAATATTTTCTAAAATTAATCAAAATCTCCCATTCGATATTCTTCACCTAAAATAATGTAGAATCGGAGCATTGTCGCGTTAAGGAAATCGATTCCTGAGAATTTCTGCTGAGCGCTCGAAAAACCGAATCGATCGAACGCGAATTTATTATTCCGCATACATCTTTATCGGTGTTTTCGGTGTCGTCGCAGTTTCGCCCGGCCAATTACAGGACTGGATTACGTTCGGCTCATTAATCTAAACATCGAACCGAAACGACGCAGTCACGATCGAGCCACGGTAAATGAATACACGCGCCGCGCGCCGGGTACCAATAGGATACGAGTGCGGAGATATAAAGATTGATTTACGAGTCCCATATGTCTGTAACAACATCGAAAAAGTTTTAATTGCGCCGGTGACGTATTAAATAATTCTCTCCGCTCGCTCGGTTCCGTCCCGGAGCTTCAAACATGCCCAGAAATTGTTTAAACTCGTTACACGCCTGTGATCAATATCAACTTTCCGACCGAGCCAAGTGAAATTTTAAAACGATCACTGTTTGTCCAGGGGAACAGAGTCACTGAACAATTTTGGAACTTGGAGTCTTCTATTTCGTTTCTTGACGAAAAATCAAAATTATTTCTGGCTGCAATATTCCACCGACCAGCCCTAATATATTTTTCAGGCACTTGTTAATACGATTCCTTCACAAAGCGAAACACCACTTATCGATAATCTTCTATACGTTTATAAGAAAAATTACAATAACTTCCCTATAAAATCGGGAAGTTAATAAATAAAACAGTCACATGCCTATACATATAGACATTGGACAAATTTAGAAAAGTGGATATCTATGTATGTACAGCGCGATGCTTCTATGTATAATAAATAAGTTAAAATTCATTTGACCGATGTTGAATACCCGAGATTCGATAGCGATTTCATTTATATTCCCGAGTCTAATATCATAAAGTATGGATCCACGAATGAGTAGAACTAGGTTAATTCCGAGCCGCTTTGAAAACGAAAAATCATTAAATAAGCCGTTTCAGCGCACAGTAAGCTTTTCGTATCGATTACTTGCAAAATGCAGAGACAAACGCAATTTCCGGTCAAAAGAACTGGCCATCGAGGGTTGCTGTTAAAACCTAAGCAGCTCACGAAAAGCTGCTTACGATCTCCGGGACGAAGAACATGCTTACGCCAAAGTATGCCTTACGTCTGGGTGGAGGGGTTCGTTTTAAATGACAGACTGTCAGGCGTGTCATCATTTCATTAACATGATTCACGGAGCCCGGTAGCCGGCTAATGGGTTCCACAAAGGCAAGGAAACCCGCGCCGCAAGATATCTCGTAAGGTGATTGTTAGTTTTACTGTGCTCTCCGAGTGAAGCGCTTCCTCCCGGTACATATTGCATACCGTGCCGTTACAACTGGGAATGAATCGTGTCTCGGTAAGACTTCAGACCCCCCCCCCCTTCCTTTCGACTTGTGACACACATTCTATTCATTTTAACATGCTGAACACAAAAAATGTATATGTCATTTTTGTCTGAAATAAATAGTTTTCGAAATATTCGTGAAAAACTGCAGTTACTACATTGAACACTTTGAATTTTGCGTATAAGTGCACGTCCGTGCTGTGCGTGTACGTCAACACGATGCGACCGCCCGTCAAGTGTAAACAAAAACAATGAAAATTTAGAACACGCAGACTGTAAGCTCGAAAGATTCATTCACTGAATTAACATCAAAACAAACAGACGAATGATCTCTGCAACCTTCTTCTCAGAAACACTGGGTGGATGTGTGTAGTATTATCGTAATATGTATTCACTCTTCATCATCGTACGTTTAAAAAAGTTCTTGCGGTCTGTACACCCCTCAACGAACGTAGTACAGTATTTTATCCATAAATGTCCCAAAACTCTGACCGGTAAATGTCCGAAATCTATCCCCACTACTGCGGGTCATACCCCCTTGAGGGGTCATGAAACTCGAGAGGTCTCTGTTTATTTATTTTAGATATTAGTGGCATTTTTCTGATTAAATTCATACCAAATATGATATAATTTCGATGATATTTACTCGTGTAATAGACAATTAAAGTTTCGGGCGCGAGAAAGGATAGCGTATGGGAAAGAAAAAGACGCAAAGTCGCAGTCGCCGGCAACTATCCTTCCTCGCGCCCGAAACTTTAATTGTCTATTACACAAGTAAATAGCATCGGAATTATATCATATTTGGTATGATTTTAATTAGAAAAATGCCACAAATATGGTCATCGAAGTCCCATCAAAAAATAATGGAAAATAGAGAAGTTGGAAATTTGAATTAGCTATGTTTACATTTCTCGGCGACCGAGGCCAAACGTTGGCTCCCATTCGCCCCACTCCGCTCGACCAGTCTACGGCTTAGTGGTATAGGGAGGAAAGGTGGAATAGGGAGACAATTGTTAAGAGGCAAGGGTCACCACGTGACATAACTAGAAAGTAACTAGAATCTTACTAGATTTTGTATCGAAACATGGGTTTGCGGGCTGTCGCTTTTTCCCCTTATGCGAGCATATTTTGAGCTGCACAAGGGTTCATTTGATAGAGGAAGGTTAACTGCACCACGCTGTGCCCCATCATATCAGTCAAAAATGTCTATTTGTGACAGAAAAATACATCGGAATCTGCTGGTGTTTATCTCGATGTTTGCTCTACTTTGAGCTTATTTTTCTGTCATAAATAGACGTTTTTGACTAATATGATTAATCTTCCTCTATCAAATGAACCCTTGTGCAGCTCAAAATATGCTCGTATAAGGGAAAAAAGCGACAGCTCGCAAACCCATATTTCGATACAAAATCTAGTAAGATTCTAGTTACTGTCTAATAATCACACGTGGTGACCCTTGCCTTTTAATCTGGCGCGTCTGCTCGCGACCAGTATCTATCGAGCATAAGCGTGCAGCCAAAATGGTTGAATGTCTACTCGGCAATCTCGTATGAGGTTAAACGAAAATTGTAGTCTAAAATGATTGTCATAATGATTGCACCGCGATCGATCGACCAGCTTCGTAGACGTTATTCCAGGCACACATACATAAATCGCGAGAATAGACTTTAACGGAACGTGTCAGTCCGCCACGTGCGATTGGTCGCTATTACTGCCAATGACAAATCGCGGTCTAGCCGATAATTATTACGTACACGTATACTTTATGTTTGGCTATTGATTAATGGTATCACGATAAATTACAGTTCACCCGATGGTTCAAGTACCGAACCAGCTAGTTGGCGCACCAACTGGAACCAACGTTACGCTGGTCTGCCTCGTGGAAGCTTCCCCGAAGGCCATTAATTATTGGACACGCGAATCAGGTAAGATTTAATTAACTATTGCCCCGTATCAGTTTATTTTATAGCCGTCGGGTGTGGTCGAGCAAAAAATGCGAGCGTTTAAAAACTCGTTCACGCTGATCGGGTATAGTTTTATGACCGGTAAAACCCGCATACGCAACCGGTCCCGAAAATCGAACGTTTACGAATCGATATGTTTATCGAACCGCCACTCTCGATAAACGGCTCGACCCGTTCGCTTTTTCATTTCTTGATAAATACAATTTGATATAGCGTGCGAGCGGCCCGTGACACACGGCGATAAGTCACGCGCAGGAAAATATATTCTACGCGCCATCAAATATTTTCAACGATTGTCAATTTCGATTATTACAGAACGCTCTTTCGGACCCTTCCTTTTTTTTCGAAAACGTTAAATTTTTACGACAATTTAAGAATGCGAATTGCTCCCCATAGCCTTTTAGCATCTGTTATTAAATTATCACTTTGTTTGTACGTGTATGTTCGTGTTATTCAACAATATCGGACGTACACGAAGGAAAAAAATTTTCGGGACAGATATTTTAGACGAACGGGGTGACGCTTTTCGCGAGAATTGCATACAGAACAATCTGAAATATTTCGGGATATTAAAATGGGCACTTCAATCCTGCGAAACGGTGCTTTTAATATAGACATTGATTGATGTTTCAGATTAATGCTTTGTTCGTTGTATATACTGAGACCTACTTAATTTTAATAGTTAATTATTATTTCGAATACGGAACGGGGTTATTACGAAACGTTGGTAAAAGTGGAACGTATTGTTTCGGACATTGGACGCGAACTAAGGAAATAATAACACAAAGCGAAGGTTTCCACGGGGAAAGCAATATACTAAAAAGCATGCGAGCTTGCGTAACGCACGCGCGCGTTTTACGGTTTTATTACAAAACGCTACAAGCGCGTCATTTCTATGTTCTATTTTGAATTTAAAAAAAAGCCTAGCTCGGTGTTCTCTTTAATATTTTAAATTGCAGTTTCGCGAAACAGTTGCCCAGCACATATTGACGTTCGCGCAAAGTATTTTATCAGGTTTTTCAATTACCTTTACGATCGAGTTGCACTCGGTACAGGGATCGTAACGAGAACCGTAAGAAATGTTCGGATACGATTATCTTCGAATTGAAACGCATAAAGTCCATTTAAGAGTTACGTGCATACATCTGTGGATACCTAATACATTTATTCGAATGGATGATGATTTTTAAAAAATAGAAGTTTATTTGTTGTTATTATAGAAGAACACGATTTCAACTGGCATTGTGTTCAAATAGGTTCTCAATGTAATTTATACTATTTAGTTTATATATATTTTTTCAATTTTTAATCCATCTATATTACATACATTTTCTAATATGTTTTGAACGCAAAATCCCTTTGAAAAGTGTCCAAACCAGAACCGAAACGTTAGAGAACACAAAGGTTAAATTGCAAAATTGCTAATTTAACCCTTAGCACTCGAGGGCGCCTCTGAGGCTCCACTAAAAATTGCTGTACTATTATTTAAAATATTGTTTACATTATTAGATACGTCGCTATCTAACCAATTACTAAACATTTAAGTATTGTAGGAGATATTATATCAATTTCATATCTACCAAATTTTAAAAAATCATAGAGAATGGGAATATTCTGGGTCAGAAGAAACGTTTGATTTTCGAGGTAAAATAGCTCCAAGTGCAAAGGGTTAATAGTTATTAATTGATCGAAACTGTGCGCCGAAATTAGCATCAAATTAAATATAGAAGTTTATTTGGTTCGAAGTTCTTGTCACAAGTACCGTGACTAACCAAAATGCTTTGGCAATGTTTGTTGCAGGCGAGATGATAATTAGCAACAATAAATACCAGATGTCCGAGACGAAGACGTCGGTGTACAGTGTCCAGATGCGACTGGTGATCATGAATCTGCAGAAGCACGATCTCGGTGGTTACAAATGCAACTCGAAGAACTCGATCGGCGGTGCCGAGGGCAACATTCGACTTTACGGTGAGTTTGTCCGTGGTAATGGGTTGATAAAGCTTCGAAGTACGTCGTAAAATTTCACGAAAACCCCAACGACTCGACGTTCCATCGGTGTACTTCGAATCATTTGACGTTGATGGACCTTTTCTTCTGCTCGAAATAAAAGCATTTGGCCACACGTTTGAAAATTCCATAGATTTTGTCGGTTTTTACTAGCCACGATATATGCGTGTAATAATCTATTAGCAAAGATAGAAACAATTTTCGACAAATGCAGAAGTTAGCCTGCAGATGAATTACATAGTCCTGGAAAATGTACAGCATACTGCGCGCACGCGATAAAGTAGATCGAACGACATAGTTATTCCCACCATACATATAATGGTCGTTCACCTAATGACAATGGCAATTAGCATTGATTATTAATTTGAGCGTAATAGCCGGTGTATCGGGCTGCAATTGCCCAAGCAGCTTATTTTTGCAATACTGATGATTATCGTCTGGTCTAGTTTAATTTTCCGTGCAAATTCAAATTTGTGTCCGTATAACTCACGAAACCGAAACGGCCGCGTTCGTTTCGCTGCCAAACAGAGATCTTTCATGTACGGCCCATTATTCTCGGAGAATAAATTCTTATTTATTGCAAAAATCGTAAATCCTTGCGAAAATAATTTAATTTTCGAATCGATAAACAACTATCGCTCGATAAAAATAATAATCCATTCGCTGGCATTACAAACATAAATTGGACTTAATGATAGTATAAGTAATTATTAATAAAATAAGATAAATTACGATCGAGAACCAATTAATTAATTAATAAATTGGACTGTACAAAATACTCTCTTATATGTATAAATACGGGCGTATTAAAATAATTATGAAGAACAGAAATATAATCTTTAAATATATACATTCATAGATTCAAAATTTTATGACGAAATCCAATATAGTTTGGAATTATTATTGGAAACATATCATTTTCGCGCGAAGAGAATTTTCAAATCAGTAGTGTCAAATTATTTTTGCGCAAACAAAGCCATTACCGTGATTAAAATATTTCTGCTTGCGGACGTATAAATACACCTTTATTATCAGCGGTGTAATTTGAAAAGCAAACACGTACTCGCCTCGTTACATATCATAAACAGACCGGCGAGATTAACACGCATTCATTTTTAATTAACTTTAATTCATGGGAAAGAAAATACACGAGCCTCTTGAGTATTCGGACACGTTCGTACACGTTAAAAATGATTAAATAATTCTCTCGTTTCACATTACTAACTGGTTGTGGAAGAATTAATAATGTAAAGTTCATACGTTTAATTTTAAATGATATTAAATCAGAAATTACTTCCTGAAATATTAACGAAGTATTTAAAAGACAAATGGATCCTTGCGTTACGACTGCACTATGCGAGGTACTCATCAGAATATTAACTCTAATGAAGAAACATGGTTAATGAAAACACATTGCACAAAGCGAGATGCAATCCATTCAAAGAATTTAATACGATTCACTGCGTCGCTTCTCACACAAATTTTTACTGTTCTCGAACAAACAGAGATAATTTACATTTCTGTGCGCTCACATTCGCAGTAACGCCTATGTACACAAGGAAATATCGAGAGAGAGAGAGAAAATTAAATAGATTAACGTGAATAATTATTGAACACTTTAACTTTCATGGTTTGAGTAACGACGTAGGTACCGCCGGAAATTAATTAACCGCTTACTTTTATGTCGGCGAAAGGAAAACTCAAGTAAAAACAAATACGAGCAGCTCCGAGCTTTGGAATATCCACGGGCCGCTCACAATAATGTTTATTCGTCCGGTTTAAACGGTATAAATTTTTGCGAGGCAGAATTCCCGGAGAAAAACGTAAATACACACACCGCGTAGCGCGAGTACAACTTTAAAATGATCGAATTTATTGCGGCCTCGCGTTCGTCGCGTCCCTTGTTTTATATTACAAACTTCCATAATGCAAATCCTCGGGGACAAAATTATGAAGCGAAATAGTGGCATTAAGGTAATCGTACTTACGAGTTCTCGAACTGGATCCTCTCGCGCGCGAGACTTTTAAATAAACGGCAAACTCTAGATCTATGTGTCGGGCTAAGTTGCTCTCACTTCTGGTTTCCTTATGTTCTTGTAATTTTATAAAACTCTAGTCGCTAAAATCAGATTTGTAGCGATTTTTAGTATAATTTAGAAATAAAGCCGTTCGGGACTGACGTTCATCTTGGGAAAATTGACAAAAATTCTGGTAAGAAGACGGAGTAAAAATATACTGGACAATGTGGCCACGAGACCACTTCCATTCATAATTGAAAGAGTCCAGCGGGCAGCAAGGTTCCTTAATCAATCGATAAAAGGAAAGTGGCGTTGAGAAGTGATTGGAGAAGGGAGGAAAAAGGGATTCGAGGATTGTTGGAATGGCACGCAGGGCATTAAGTGCCGATAGATCCCGGGGAAGACGTAACAAGTGGAGCAAATCGAGCTTAAGTATTTACGAGGAAATCACCGTAACGCGCAGTCCATTATCAGCGCGCGAAGCCGGTGCGAGTCGGGCGCGGGCCGGGCCGGGTCGGGTCAGATCGGGCCGTGCGCTTAATGACGGAAATTTTATCGCGTAAGCTGTGTAAACTAACAGACCCACCGCGTGTATTAGCGGCCGGAGGGGTTGTGTGCGAGGGGTAGGTTGTCCCGACGCGCGGCGTGCTCGAACTTCTCGTCGAAGTCACGCGATCAGATAAGCTCGGGGGATTAACCCTTAAACCGATGGCATAAACGAAGCGTGAAGGGAACGCTGAGAAGAGAAAAGACCGCCCAGGAATCCAACGGGTGTCTCGGTCGACCTGTGACCCGGACCGACGCGACGGATTTTAACCCTCCTCCTGGCCAACCTTGGAAATGATATTCCATTTTGCAAACTGCTTTCTAGGAAATTTTCAAGCACACAGAATTTTCGCCCGTTGAACAGTACGAATATACTGCTCCCGTTTGTTTGAAAGTATTTGACAAGGTTTTGACGAGATTGAAAATACGGGTGTAACCAAGTATTCTCCCCACCCTTAAGAAACTCACCCCACTTGGAAGTGTTTGTTATTTATTAAATTATTAGCAAATGTTGAGCATGCATTTCTAACGAAACAATGTGATTAAATTGTTATTATTCAATTGCATCGATCCAATATTTTTATAGGTGGATATGCAGTAACCGTGAAGGTTTAATCAATTCGGATATAGTTTGAAAGGCATTACGTATTTTATCGTTATTTTTAATGCTATCTCTCTGACAGTTTTTGCTCCGGCATATAATCAATGATTTCTGCTGAGCTTGCGACACATTTTATAGAACTTTCACGGTGCGGACTGTTCGAATGTTCATCATGAATCCCATTAACGTCATCGGCATCGCTGCTTTCGCCGTTTAATGCATATTTCAAGCACTCGTGCGTTAACAATCACATAAACGTGGAGTTTTATCCGCTAAATTATCGAATTATATGTTTTAACTAGGTTATAAACAGTTTTCGTTCATATTTGTACGATACGTAAATAAACCGAAAATATTCTATATCTTTCTACAATATTCGTCGAAATTATTATTCTACCAGCAATTACACATGAAGTTTTCGTGATTTCTCAACTTTATTAAAGTACATGTATACTATGATCGTGATTAAAGATCAAACTTTGAAGCAGTTTGTGCTCTGAAATTGTCTCAACTTTGAAACTTCAAACTAATACAACAGTATGAACTTCAAGTTTCCTATAAATGGTCATTTACGAGTATTAGTTCTCTATTGGTCGGCTCAATCTAGAAAAAAGTGTTCAAAACGAATAACACGTTTGACGTTTTGTTTTTGGGATGAGCAGAATTTGGTCCGTGAAAGGGTGTGTGTTACTATCTACAAAGGGATAAAGTAGTGAAAAACAAAATAATCAATTCGATATCTGCAATATTCGCATGACGCACAGTGGGAAATTTCGACGAAATTTATTTCAATATCAAAGAACTTTCGATAGAAATGAGATAAAGCGATGAAATTTTTTTTAAATTGAAGCTAAAACTTTGTAGAATATTTGAAAATTAGAGAGACTAAAATACATCATTATTATTATTTTTATTGTGTTCCAAGTATGAAAATACGAGATATTATACGATATATATATTCATTAGTTTTTTGTCACAAAAATAGATTTTTGAAGTGTACAGGAAATGATGTATAGCATGTATTTAAAAAACAATGTCCACGCGTGATATTGAAAAATTTTCTTGAAATTGACAAGTTTCACGAATTTTATCAACGTTAAAAAACGTTCAAAACATAATCTCCCTGTTTTTCGCGTATTCTACAAAGTTTTAGCTGGAATTTAAAAAAAAATTCACCTTCCCGTCTCATTTGTATCAAAAGTTCCTTGATTTTTAAACAAATTTTGTCCGAATTGCCCTCTATGCGACATACCCAGTAGACAGGGTCGCAAATCTCGAACGCACCCCGTAGACTGTAGCCGTAGACCTTAGACGGTCGTGGGGGTTGGTGGTCCCCGGTTAAATGAGAAAAGAGGGACGCCGGTGTAACACGTACGTAGGTGGGACGGCGCGGCGCGGCGCTGCGGTGTGGCGAGGATGCTGGCATGTCACGTCAAGGTCTAAAAGTCGGCGAAACAATATCCCAGCCATCGGGCCATCCTGCCGAGGCGGGCTACATCGGGCTACATCTTTCTTCCCTTTTCTATAGCTGCCGGCTGGTCTTGCCGCTTCTTCTGTTCCGTATTAGTTATCGTTTATCAGGCCAGCCAGACAAAACGCGCCGTCGGGAATTGGGTGAGCCATCTGTTGCCAGACATGATCGATAAAAGTCCGCCAAGTGCTATCAGTGCTAAACTGCTATTTCGACGAGCTGCCGCACGTTTCGCCCCTCCTCCCTCTTTCGCCCATCCCCCTCCCCACAGTTCGTCGTACCCACCCTTAACAGCCGACAACCACCCCCGTTTCGCTTGGTCGTCGTTTGACGAGCGTTCACCACCTCCTGCGATTTCTTTTCCCTTCCGCGCGCAGTTCTTTCGCCCTCGTACTCTTCCGCAACATCTGCCCCGGAAACCGGGCACCGATCACGGAACTGTATACGCAATAAATCGAATCCGCCCTACAAATTGCTCGTTACTGCTGATTACGTTTTTATGGATACACGCCGCGAGTGGGATCTCCGCCCGAAACGTGCGCCGATGAAATTTTTCGCTTCTCTGCCATCCCCTTTCCTTCTCGTTTCCCACTTGGGCGTTATCCAAATAAATGATTTCGGAGGTAGTAGTCGAGTTAGACTTGAACGGACAAATCATTTTCCTTTCGACTATTTCTTCATTTCTATCTTGTTATTTAAAGGAAAGTGGTTGTGTGCAACTTTTCCAAATTCCCGGTGCTACGACTATTTACGGTCCAATAGCGGTCTGATACCATCGACAAGCATTCACCGTGATTTATGTGTCCAGATTCTATTTGAAATGCTGATTGTGAGCGCGAATTGATTACATCGAATGAAAAGAAGAAGCGAACTTGTTTGCTCTTATATTTTTGTAATTTCGGTGAATTACGCCGCGGATGTAGTAATTCGAGAGAACAATATCGACAGAGCACGCCGGGAGGAACGAAACCTCCCATTTCGCCTTTTCCAATTTCTGGAGTGTCAATTTTGCAACACATGGCCCTTGCGTTATCACGATGGAAGATTACACTTCCTCTCGTTTTTTCCTTCCTTTCCTCTCTTCGCTTCTTTTTTTTTGTTACTAAAGCATCGGGCAATTTCTCCGAATGGTTTGATCAAATTGTTCAGTTATTCGATATATAGATTCGAAAAAATGATTTCATTGGAAAATATAGAAAAAACGTAAAAAACGATCCACCGTTGAACTGATATTTATTCTTTATTTGTAATACACATTTCACCGAAACAAGCAACCTTATGAAATTTAATACTATTTGCATAACACACCGCTGCTGAGTGTGCAGTTGTTACACAAATTCATCATAAATATTCATATCCACAGATTTATATGGAAAATAAAAATTGTCTGCATTAATTGGATGAAGGAAATTGACTCTTATTAATTATGATAAATCGATGTAATTACCATTACGACATTTTTCGATATTTTATATCTCACTTGTTACTGTCACCAAAGCATAAAATCTGTAGTCTATTCTTAAACAATATAATGCACGTTCCGCCAAAGTAATTTGAATTATGCATTTTTCGTAATCGAAACGGTATTAACTTTCGAATTGTCTAAAAGTATTGACCAACAAACTTGTATAACTGAAATGCGCGAACCCGGTCGAATTCAGAAAAATTGGATTCTCATTGAAACGAGATAACAACGTGCCGAATTTTTCGACTGTCAATTCGATGTGAAAGTTTCTTCGATATTTGTTAATCAAATGACAATTCCGGCTGATGCGTTAATCGCACACAAATCCGGGAATACAAAGGTGAAATGATAAAAAGAGAAAAGTTTTCAATATGATCAGTTCGCAGAGTTTGCGAAAACTGAAGTATTTTTATGAAACCAGGGGATCAGAAACATCCCTTGTAAGCTGTTGCGCGATGCAGCGCGGTGGTGTAGTGTGAGTAGTGTACACGCCGATGCATGTATAAATTGAATTCACTATAGGAATTCCTCGTCAAAGAGAGGAATTCTTGCTTCCTCTTTTCCGTCGATATACAGCCCGCTCCTACACAGTGTGACGCCGAGCGTGAAACTGCTCAAGGCCTCGGGCCCTCGGGCTGCACAACCATGTGGTCACCAATATCAAAGAATCATGCATCCGAAAAGAAATCATATCTGTTATCACCCGATTCCTCGCCTAACCACCCTGTCGAATAGAAATTTTTTCTTCTTTTATTCCCCTTATTTTACAGTGAAATTTTTCTAAAATTTATGCAGGACATAGTTTTTTTTTTAGAAATATTTAACATTGATATTTAGGGGATGAAAACAGCCATAAAAAAGATGACTACCATGATTTATTCGATGATAATAAAAGCTATATCACCGAAAGCAGAAATCATTCCTTCAACATCCGGAAATTGGAGATTCTTGAGTTGATTTAAAGTAACATTTTCCTTTGCAAAAATGGCGTCCGACCCTTTGTTATGGAGTTATTAACGAAAAACACAAACCAATCAGAGCGCGACCTAGATGCTTGTTGGAACAGTCGGCCCAGTACGGCGCGCCAACTGTCAATTGGTCGACTGTGTCAACACGCGTCTAGGTCTTGCTCTGATTGGTCCGTATTTTTCGTTAATGACTCCTTTGAAAAGCCGCGGACGCTATTTTTCCGAAGGAAAATGTTGCTTCAAATGATTTCAAAAGCAAATAATCAATTATGTCGATAAATATCATAAATGTTAAATATTTAATTTGTTGCTGATTTCGGCGCACAGTTTCCATCAATTAATAACTATTCAATTAGCAATTTAACCTTTTTCTTCCCTAACGTTTCGGTCCTGGTTTGGTCCCTTTTCAAAGGAATTTTGGGTCTAAAAGATATGAAAAAATGTATGTAATATAGGTGGATTAAAAATTGAAAACAGGATATTAGTGCTTACTTGGTAGGTATAAATTGAATTGTGTAAATTGAACATTGAGAAGTTTATTATTTCATTTTTTTATTTATCAGTTGATTTGAACACGATACTGTTTGAAATCGTACGGGGGTTAATTTGAACAGACCCAAACCGAATAGATAGGAGGTGAGTACGTAGACACACTAGTCTGAATGATCTCAGGAACCTCCAGTTTCCGGATGTTGAAAAAATTTTGAGACATCCTGTATAGCATATGCAGTACGAAGCATCGACACCTATTTCCGTAAAGAAACACCGCAAGCAATTAGTCAGACGTCATGTGCTAATAAGCAGGATGCTAGTTCGCATTCAGAGGCAAATCGGCATGTATCACTCACCCGAAGTAATCTGATATCCAATAGTTAGATAACCAGTTAGCAAAAGCACTTCGGTTTCGAACAGTTAAGTCAGGAAATGGTATCTATCGATTCACTAGGTTATCAATCACTTCGCTAAATTAATATTAATATCGATCGACCTGCGACCGCTACACCAGTGTACATTAACAACGGGAATCTACGTGTTCTTGAAGTTTTCAATTTTCGACCAATCACCTTTTGCATTTAAGACATTTGCGAGAATTTTCTCAGTCGAAAGAGATGTTTCTTGCATTAATTTTCTATTTGATCGATTTCTGTGTTCAGACATGGAACCACCGATCCACTCGAGGAAAGTCGCCGATCGACGAGGAAACGGGGATCACGGCGACTCGATCAGCGATCGAGATCATAGACTGAATCACGTGTACCAAGGTTCGCTTCGGGAAGCGGGCTCGACCCTGGAGCCATTCTTCGACGGCGACTCCGCAGCCGGGTCCTCCGTCGAAATTCTACCGGCAGCCACTTGTATCCTTCTGATAGCATCTTGGCACCTGTTTGCTCTCACGTAAACAACGTTTTCAAGTGTGCCGGAGAAGAAGTAGGAGGTGGAGGAGGAGAAGGAGAAGGAAAGAAGCAACGCGTTCAATTCAACAACGGCGGCCAATGATTTTCCTTTCTCCACCGCCGTACCCGTACTCGGTAATCGCGAATTCTCTGCGCACATCCATCGACCAGGAGCCGATTCGTACGAAAATTTGTTTCTCCGATCACTAAACTCTTTGTATCGTATCGTGTCATTCCATCGATGATACTCTATCGCGGCTACACTTATTCCCGGAAACCGGGAAATTCTCGAAAAGAAGAATTTTTGGTAAGTAACGAGCAGACTGTGGATTTTCTGCATTTATACCTATGGAAATCTGACAATGAGTTACAATTTATTACATTCTATTTTTAAGTCTTTCGATCTTATTGAATTTCCTAAATTACTTTTCGAGAATATATATATATATATATAATTGCATAAAGATCCGCAATCTGGTGATGTCTGCTATGCTATTTTTAACAGAAACAGGAGATTAATCGAATTTTATAGAAGACTGTTCTTTATTTATTTATTGTTTATTTTAATGTGGTCGCATTAAAACAACTAGGTCATTAGTGACCACATAATTTACAATCAAAAGTGTTTTATACAAAGGCGAATTTATAATAATTTCATAATATATAATTTTATAATAATTTAAAATATGGTTTATATTCCTGAATTATTTTGTGTTCTTCTATTTGGTGAGCTAGTACTGAGAAATTGGAAATTCGAACGAAAAGTACTTCGAGTAACAACGATCACGACTTGGAACATGTTATCATTGTTCAAAGTGTGATTTACGAAGTATATACATCTCCCAGATTTTTAAGACACGCGTTTAATAGCGACGAGTTGACATTCTCCCGAAGTCAACATTTTTTCTCGGCAATTAAGAAGACACATCTGGTTACAGCAATTTCAGCATCCACCTGTTACTAGGCAATCTACCTGAGCTACGTGTAAGTCCGCACTTTAATGTAGCACCACTTGCACGATCTTGCGACAAAAGAATGAGACTAGGAGAAACTTTCAGAGTACTTCCGAATGTACAGGGTATTCACGGAATCACGATACTATGTTGCACACACCTGTGGCACTCGTTAACTCTTTATGTCCTGAATTGTATAACTTTTTTGTTTCCGTTCCTGTTCTTGTGTCGGACGTCTACCTTAGAATTGTTTAAGTAACGAGAATGGGTGTCCGCACGAATTAAAGGAAACTAAACAAACATAACTGAGAATGTATCCAGTAAATGTTAGCACAATCGCGAAGTATTAATACGACACGTAAATATAATTGGAGGAACACCGTACCGCCATGTTTGTACAAAATTGTCATTTGATATTTTTAGCATTGCAGATGTGGAAGTATAAATGCGTGTAATGCAAATATCGAATGAAATGAAATATAAAAAGATTAAAGGTAGCTGGGTCAATATTTTGATGAAACTGATATTTTAAAATACCTCCGGGGCATAAAGAGTTACAGCGAATCGAACGGTGAGAAATTGGAATTCACATTTCGAACTTTCTTTATTTTTATATGCTGTTGATGTTGACGTTTACTCGTTAAATATCAAGACTGTCAGGTGGGTTAAACTTATTAAACGAATTCGTGCGCAAACTGCGATAAAAGCTATATTGTTTATACATAATAAGCAAAATCTTTGACTGCCAGTAATTCTAATATTAAATAACATAATTGCCAAGCGATATGACAGAATTTATGTTTTATTCGTTCGTCAAGTTTTCGATACGACGAGTCGTGCTAAAATAAGAGTAAACGCGAAAGCTTAGCTATACATATTAAGTAGATTATACAAAGTGGTTAAATGGAATATCATAATCATGTATAGTATAATACAGATAGCTGAGGAGGAGATCAGTGAGAAAAAAAATCAAGTGACATAACAAAAATTAACGAATCACTTATACATACATAGATTAGCTATAACTGCCTGTTTGGAGGAAAGTTATTGACAATAATAAAACGTATTTTTATGACGCAGCTCATTTTAAGTTCCTCTCAAATGAACGTCGAATATCCGAAGCAAATAATAACTTTCTTATACTTAATATATATTACAAATAAAAAATACATAAGTAGTTTTTTGTTAAAGACAATGGTTTGTTTCTCGGTGTCAGCCGTCTCTCTGGAGAACAATTCCGACATAGTTGTAACAGGAAAACTGTTTTACCATAACGGAAAAGTAAATATTGTAAAAGTTGCAAGAGAATAAAAACATGGTCCATTTACTTTACCGAGTACCAATCAATTGTATAGACAAACAAAAGCAAGAAAAAAAATTGAGAAACACGGAGAATAATTAATTGTTACACGACTTTTTTCACAAACCAATTAAATGGAATGAAAATGGCACTCATTTTTCTCCAGTACGGATTATTTTGCTCAGACAACGGAGCGTTGTTGTTACGGATACATACGTTAATGTAAAACTTGATAGTGTAGATAGTAACTCGTAATAATTATAATATACATAGGATAAGGAACTGCAACACAAATAAAGAATTCTAACACAAGTAATGGATGAAGCGACAAAATTTTCTTTTCACCGTAATAATTGCATGCATGCAACTAATGCATGTATCCTGAAGTTGTGAACAACCTGTATGTTTCGGAACGTATTGGAAGGATATTAAGAAAATTCAAGAATGAAAAGGCCTCGGGAAAACAAAATTTTTTAACTTTTCTTTTTTAATATAATCATATAGATTTTATATAATCATTTTAATGCAAATTATGCGTCTTATTTCTCAAACAGTTAAACATTTCCTCGGGTGAAGCTAAACCAGAATAAATGTTGTCGTTCCTAAAAATCACGGTATATTCAGATCGTTAACTACCTATGATTTCTTAAGAAACAACCGATTTCCAATACTAATCATTCGTGTCTTGCAGTAAATAGATGACTCTAGCTTCTCCAAATGGAGATGAATTGAAACAATCCACAACCATTGACGACAGGTGATACGATATCATAATTTATCAGAAAATACAAAAAATAATAGAAAACTGAGCAAAGAAAACAGAACCGATTACTGGCACTGATGCAGTTCAGGAACCTTAGCGAACGTTACCACGGGTTGCAATAACATTTCTCAAGAAACTTAGGTGGCGATTGCGGCAGCATAGTGATCCGGGTCTCCGATTTCGCAGGTTGTAGGGATAAATCGGCCACGACTGTGAACAGATTCCCTGTTTATTCAGATTAAAGCGGCCGCTGTGCCGTAGTATTTATAACACGATACGATTCCCGGACAGCGCTCAAACCGCACCGCGAACGTGAAATTAATATTCCGACGAATATCGGGACGGGCGTAACAGTAGGGACGAAGATCGTCATGGATCGTGGATCGTGGATCTCTCCTCGTCATGTTGAACAGCTCACCGTGCGATTGTCCGTCTAGGCTTAACGAGATATCTCGTTAGCACTGCATGTTCGTTCGCGGTCTCTCTACCTCTTTCTACTTCTCCACCTTCCTCTCCTTCCCTCTGCCACTCTCTCTCTCTCGCTCTTCCTCCTTCTAACTCGTTTCAATACTGGCCGTCGATTGTCTGATCTGTTACGGTGATAGAATTATTAAACCCCTGCCTTTGGTTCTTCGTTTCTTTTTATTCTCGTCTAGACTCCCCAGCCGGTTTTCTCTCCCCGATTTTTCCATCGCTGGTTCCACGAACGCGACACATTATTACGATCGCTGATAAGAGTAATCGACAGCCGCGGATAAATACGTGGCCATTAATATTCCAGCTGAAATTGTTAGGCGAGATACAGGAACATACTGACATTTTTGTCTGTCGAAAACCGTTCCACCTACCGTGCGGTTATAGTCGTTCAACATTATTAACGGGTGCTTAACGGATTCTGTTACTTGGTGTAATTGGAATCTTTTGGTGTGTCACCGAGGAGCATAAAGTGTAATCATTTGTAGATTGCGAATTTTTATACGGAATAAACATTAGTAATTATTTAGAAGTCCGGTTGTCAAGGTCATCATTTTGTCAAGAGCAACTTTTCCCTATACATGTTACCGCCGCTCGGTTTTAGTTTTTGAGATATTCGCAAAAAACTATTGCTGATACTGTATTGAATTTTTTCTCTTGGATTTTCGTGTATCAGCATAAGCGATCGCTTAACGGCATTTCTAACCAAACACAAATTTAATAACACAAGTGTACAGTATACAACATTTATATAAAAGGATTTCCGTATGCGTGACTCATTCTATTTGTATGATTTTTCTATTACAATTTTCTATTGCAAAAATTATGCGATCACGCATACGAAAATCATGAGGTAGTCTTTCAAAATTGAAAGTTTACCGTATATATGTATCACCCTATATATTTAGAGTGAGACCTATTATTATTATTATTACAACGATGATGCTTCGTGGAGATGCGTCAATTATTTTCAATTATTATTATCTTATTCAGTTGAAAACTATGCGACAGCAACAAATGCATTAAATCCGCAGTTCAGAGAGTAATCAGATACTTTCATACGATTTAATGGAGATTCGTTTGAGTTTTCATTTCCTGGGAAAATTGATATAGGACCATATTCTGTTTAAAAATATATTATTTCGGTGCATTTTCTGTTTTTTACGTTTATCATCAACGTATCGAAACTGTTTGTGTACAGGAAAGGAAGGTTCAGTTCCATGACGTAGGTATCATCGAAGGAACGATTAATTTCTCGATGTAGAAATTAATTCGGTGTCTTTTTGTCGGAACGGACGACACGAGTATTTATAATTTTAATAGAGTACCGAATCAATCTCTACAACTCGATACAATTGTTCTCTTAAACAGCTCGAACGAGAGCACAATCAATTGATTACTGTTAACAATTTACGCGAACCAATACATATCCCTGATCAATTACAAGTAGCGATATAATTTATTAATTCTAAAGAGCGTTTAAGAGTACACGAAAGTCTGAAGCGATCGTTAGATTTGTAATGAAAAGAGAACGGAATGAACGGACTGAGTTTATAGGGATCGGTACAAACGTATTGAAAAAGTTTATTCTGGAAGCATACGAATTCTCGCGAAATAAATCGTAATGGAGGGAATTAATATTCACTCAAACCTGTTTCTTACAAAAAAAAGAGGCAACATCCCTTTTCAGCCAACCCAACACATTAACGTAAACAGAATTAGCAAAACACTTCGTATATTGTATATTATAATACACGTAAATGTACGTATATTATCTGAATCGTGAAACATGTGAAACAAAGCCAGGGATAAAAAGCAGCCTCGTACAAAGCAAGGCAGAGAGGATTAATCCGAAAGAAAAAATGAAATGAATCACAGGGGTGTAAAATTGATAACCCAAACGGAGGTAAGGAGAGCTCATCCGGAATTCCAGCGGGTCCCCGCGTGTATTATGCAAATCGCAATCGAGCCGGTTGTAACGATAACGATAAACGCAGTCCTACCAAGAAGTCTAATTATTCATTCGTCGGCGCGAACGCGTTTTACCAACCCCCCTCCCTAAAATGCCAACCGAAAATCGCGTCCCCGAGAATTTCGCGCGCAAATCTGCACAGAGTCGTTAATTGAACCCTTAAGCGAACTATTGAGGCCGATGCGATCCAATCCTTTACGCTGATAATTAAATTGCGGATCTTTATGCAAAATAAAAATGATCTGCATGTATGATCAGCAATAATCTTAATCCTTCACCCCCGGGTGGTGATTCTGGGTCGCCACTAAAAATTGCAGTACCATTATGTAAAATATTCTTTACATTACTAAATATGTTCGTATCTAATCAATTACTAAACGTTTAAGTATTTTATGAGGTATTGTATCAATTTCATATCCGCCAAATTTAAAAAAAAAAAACATAGAGAATGGAAATACATATTCTGGGTCGGAAGAAATGTTTAATTCTCAAGTTCAAAGGATTAATAAATCGGTATAATAATTATATTTCACCCGTGACTATTAATAATAGAAATACTTGTGGATTCAGATTAAGTTTCGTTAACGTTACATTATTTTTACGGAATCATACATTTCTATGGAGTCAGTGAATTTTTAAAGCATATTTTCACGGTCCACTTAAGGGTTACGAGAAACTGTGGCCGCGTGGTTTCGATGCCGTCGCGATCGGTATGCATGCGCGAAAGAATGCCGCGTTGTTTGTATGACGAGCTTCCACCTTAAGTAGCGTAACAGATAATAAAAGGCGAGAAAAAAAGACCGTAAAGAGGAATATAAGAGAACGAGGAAAAAGGGAGAACGATTCGCCCGTTCGCTATCCTAAAGAACGTGTTCCGTTGTTTTCGCGAGAAAAGAGAATAAGCCACGACGTGAATATTGAGTAGCGATCTAGCGACCGTCTGTGGCTGTGTGCGTGTGCGAGAGAAAATGAGAGAAAAAGCGAATATACTTGTGTGTACGAAAGACGCGAGCTGTTGTATTTTTCTGTAAATAAATTCCCTTTAATAGAGGCTCTGGAAGCTGGCTGCGGATCTTTGTTTCTTTTGATTTCTTTCTCTGTTTTTGTTTTTAACGGAGAACATCCTTGTCTTTCGTTCAAAGAATCTTCATCTACCCTTCGCAGTACGATCGATTTTTCTAGCATAAATTGCCAAGTTGAAATTCGCACGAAGATCTGCAGTTTATTTATGGCTATTGAAAATTCCAATTGTTTAATGGGTGACTTGTTGAATGGTTTTTAGTGTCCTTAACGAGTAGATCGAAGATCGTTACTTCGTTATTCGTTTCATAATTTTCTAAGGACTAGAAATTTTTGTTAACTGGAATTCTCCTTTGAAAATTTTATCTTGAATCGTTTCTATTGCGAATTTTATTTTATCTTCTGTTACGACTTTGATCGGATCGTCGAAGCTTTCGACATGTGTTTCATAAATAAATATTTTTAACGTTGCTTTAGCGTGGCCGATGAAACGTTTCTTTCATCGAGAGAGTTAATTAATTATAAATTTGAAAGTGACTGATTTGACGTGGACACGATTTGTAAATGTACTATAAGGAGCACTTATCTAATTAAAAGCGTCGAATAAATGATTGATCGGTTCGCCTATTCGAACGAACGTGCCAAATATGTGTAAATTTTGGGAGGATGTCGCGTATCGATTAAATGTTTAATTCTTTCGTTTTCCTTTTGTTTTCTCAGCTTCAAGTGTTGACTGATTTTGCGAACGCTTCGATCGTGAATGTTTACGACAGTGTTGCATACAAAAGTCCTGTCATGCATCATACATCTACGAGTATTCGGATCAATAAATTTAATGTTTACAAGAATGTTCGATGCTAAGTCACGACGCGACGACGTGATAGCAACACTGTGGCGGTGTACTTAAATATTTTCTATGCGTAAAGTCGACTAGATCATAGAAGAGTTTTATTTAATTAAAGCCCAATGTGCGAGAAACTCCAGCTTGAACAAACTTTGATTTAACTTGTTCGGAACGGGATCCTACTCGGGACAGAAAATCATTCGATATTTTCCAAAACATCTTTGAAATTCAATCGGTCGATGAAAATCCAAAATCTAACCTTTTCTTATCAATTTAACGAATTCAGAACTTGGAAACGACCTGGAGAAATTGATACTTGGAATCTATAGTGAGCAATCAGAGCATTCGGCTCTAGAGAGTCGGACACTTGAGAAATTAGGTACAGCGAAAATGGAAATTCGAGGAAGGTGGAAACGAGGCAATTGAGCACTAAGAAAATACGAAGACAGCTGGGAAATGTAAAATTAGGAAAATGGAGGCTTGAGAACTATGGAAGCTTGAAAAATAAGGAACTTGAGAACTAACTAGAGCATATGTATGAAAATGTGAGAAATCAGAATTCTGTGAAAGTAGAAATTTCAAAATATAAAACTGGAAAAATGAAATATTCCTTGAAAAGGGGGGAAATTAGATTTTTACGAGAGTAGAGATTTTCATACGTTCCGAACAAGTTAAATATCTGTACGAAACTCTAGTCCCAGCTGCGAGTGTTTCGTTTGATTGCGAGTGTTGAACGAGTGCATCGATGCAAACTAGAGGTGATGATACTTAATAACAGTGGATACGAGGATCCTATTTATGTGTAGATTGTGTAAAATACGAAATAGAACGAAAATGATATTACTGAAATTATTGGATTGTTGACTGTAGGTGTTTACAACGGTTATATAAAATGTACACATATGTATTAGGCCGTAAGTTATAAATAATACAAAGAGAAAATCAAACGATGGCGAGAGACCAGCCTTTCACGTTTCGGTGACGCAAATGAAATCATCGAGGCGCGAGAGCGCGTTGTAAAATATTCCACCGAATCATTAAGCCGTCAACGTGACGATCCCAAGAATGTGTAAATACTTCCGTTCACGAGTGATTTCTGTAGTTCGATTAATCGAGAGATTCGGGTGGCGAGTAAGTAGTCCCCTTGCCGAGAGCAACAGCGCGAGAGAAAGAAGAGGCCACCTAAAAATTTTTCACTCGAAATTAATCCTTTTGCTACGATGATCTGCAAAACAAGTAATTCAGAGTGCAAAACCTGTGTCTCGAGGAAAAATGCACCGAATTTAATTAACATCGATATTCGACGGGACAAAACGAGATCTCATCGATCAAAACTGAAAAAAAGCAACGAAAAATACCGGGTGTTTCCACTTACAATGAACACAGACAACGTTCGCTTCGCATAAAAATCCGCATTTTCAAATTCGATTTTCTCGAACGAAAAAATGTTATTTTTCGATTTGTTTCTACGTGTAGAATCACCACCTGTCTTGCACCATGATTTCGGAAACACCCTGTACATCCAACGCGTCATATCTCGAATACATATCGCCGATTCTTTCCACGCTCGTTGCGTTTCCATCGACATATCGGAAGGACAATTTTTTCGAGAAAAAAAAGGAAAAATAAATAAATAAATATCCACCCCGTCGACACCAAGCGATTGCTCGTTCGTTAACGATCCCGCTGACTATTGCTTGATACCCGTAATGCGACGCGAGGCTAGCGACGTAGGGCCATTAATTAAGAGAGACGCGAAATTAGTAGGATTCTCGACGTACCCGCATACACGTACTGTAAGCGATTTGTAAACGAAGAAATGAAACGGAGAGAAATTAGGACGACTAACGGACGCAAGAGTGTGTACTTTAGCCTTTAAGAAGGACGATTGAAGCTGTCCTTGCGTGTGAATGGTCTGGCCTTAATATATATTTTGCAATACATATACATACGTTATGTACGCGACGAGATACCGAATATAGGAGGCTGTTTCTCCGACACTGTGAATACGATCACCTAATCCTCGAGTCAGATGTGTGGAAAGCACGGTACACGCTTGGATAGAAAATCCGAAAATATCGTTACGATACGAAATCTTTTATTGCGATCAATTTTTTAACGAACATTCAAACTCAAGATGGAGTACAAACGACAAGAGACACTTCTTTTAGTTGATTTGTCGGAGTATATTATACACGGGTTCTTCGTATTCAGGAATTATTAGTAAACAACCTGATCCAGAAGTTTTTCACCTCTCAGACCTCCACCGCTTCGGTTGGCATTTGAGGAAAACTTGAGAACCAAAAATTCTGAGAAACTTGAGAATGTTTATGAAACTTTTGATACCGATTGCCTCGTACATTTTCGCATAAATTGAGACAACGACCGAATAAGAAAATGCTTGGAAAAATCCTTATTCAAATTAGAGCGAAGCATCAAATTTGATTTTATTCTCTGACGATTTTCGAAACGAATTAGGACCATGGGTAAATTCGGATGATTTCGCACAAAGTAGGAATTGTTCCTGAAGGAACAATGTGTCGCGAGTTGCGAGGTACTTGGGAATCGTGCGGATGTCACGATGCAAGGAGTCCAAGGGTGTACTGGGCTTGAATGATTACGCGACGCATCGCACACTGTACAATAATCACGCGCATACACATGTTATATACAAATCTATATTATACATATGATATAAATATGAGTAACGGATATGCATATCTGCGTCGATGTAATTAAAAGTAATGTCCCGTGTAACGTGACTCCGAAAACGGAAAACTGTACTAAGCCTACTAATGAGTTATCGCACCGCTGGTACCAAGGAAGAAAAGTATATGAATCTGAATAAAGAGAGGATTAATGTAACTCCCCCATTGTTTTGTTATTTCCAGAACCTGTAGTTCTTAAACGGTGTTATTTTCTGAATGGTAGTTTCTCCGTTGAACGGAGAACTTCAATTAATCCTGCATATTTATTGAAACGCTTTACCAAATTTGAATTATAATGGAACTGCTTTCTGTCTTTAACAGCTTTCCGACAAACAAAATTCAACGTATCGCTTTACATTCAAATTGTTTTTAATTACCGAGATTGCTTCTGCTCTGTCGAGCAATTTTCTATGTTTTTCAGTATCCAAACGCATGTGGAAATTTTCTTAATTACCAGAGCGGAAAGGTTGCCATTCGCAAACAATCTCTTTTAAGTTGAACGAACGGTTTCGCGCGTTTACACCGAAAGTTTATTGCAATTTGAAAAGTTCATTCATATTTTAAAGTGTGCGCTGAAACGTATTGTTGTATTGTAGCCAACCACGCGATACCATTGTTTCTGCCGCGGTACATGTTGTTTTGAAGTCTATCAAAATTCCCATTGTGTGTGTGTCGGCAACCTATCCCACTCGATTAAATGCGCGACATAACCGAAACGTTGTATTGACCTGTACGGTTATTCAATTTAATGACCCGGCGCTGACGTCCTTTAAGCTGTAATCCAAACAGCCCCGTGCGAACTCATGAATGAAAGTTATGCACTAATCGAGACACAATCGTTTGCAAAAGTATCTCCGATAACTCCCATAGTTGATCGAGCGCGCTTCCAAACGGAATAACTTGTGTACAAAGGCATTGCAATCCCGCAATCCAGCAAAATCCCGCGTCATTTTTTAATTCCGCAATTCTTAAATAGGTGATGCGGAATCCCGCAAATTTTACGGGACCACGCGTATAAACAAAAATTCGCGAATGACGCCGCGCACGATCAACTATTTATAAGATTATTATATTATATATTTGATATTATTACACACACGTATATACGTACATTACAAATACATATATGTATATATTTCAATTGTGATTCCAACAAGAGATTTATTTTCATTTAAATTTATGTAGATTTAGATCTCATTTCTGTTTCGTTAAAAAATTTTCACTAATACGATTACTGATGATTATCTCATTAAGTAAAATTTGTTTCTTTATTAAATATACATTAACATAATTTTTTTTATATTTATATTTTTTATAGAAATTTTTATTTAAATTTTATATACATATAAAATTATATTTCATTTTATAATTAATATAATATAATAATAAAATCATATATATTAGATTGAAGAACTAAATTCTTAGTCCCGCGGGATTGAAATAAATCCCTGATCAATCCCGCAGGATTGAAAATGGCGCGATTTGCAATCCCTAATACAAATCGAGCAAACCACTTCGATTTTACGACGTTTTTCAATGAAAATTTTCAAAGCGTGATTTCGGTCTTTTGAAAATTCCATCAAGATTCGTTGCAGCTAGTTAAGGTTGCCGAACTACGCTGTCTCGCGATCGATGCAGACAATTCTCATCTTGTATGAAGATTCGAAGATTATTTCTAACTACAGAAGGAGCAGGTATTGTTCGTTAGTCGCGATACAGGGTTGGGGAAAATGTTTCAGGCTTGCGAAAAGTGCTGCGGCATCCGCAAAAACTGACGCCACATTCGTCCATTGGTATCCGTTGACCCTGCACGAGATCATCCGACTTTCTAGCCTTCAGTTGCATCGCACAAAGACCGCAAAAGGGTACTCTCCATTTATATCGTTCAAAGGGACACGGGCCTCGATCCCAGCGAACCGTTATTCGGGTATCAAATGGAATGAGTTGTATCCTGTTTAGTTGGCACGTCGTGAAATCACTGACGGCCAAACCATCGAACGTTCCATTGATTACTGACCGAAAAACCGGAATCCTAACCCTATCCTTGCGAATCCTTAGAATTCGCGGCACGTGGCTGCTCGCGCTCGCGCGAATTGATTTCACGGTGAAATCCGCAAAATTCGAGAGCGTCCATTAGTGAAAATGCAGCTGAAATCACGGCACACAAAGAGATAAACTAGATATCTTACAAGGGGCGTTGCTTAATCGTTAGTCGGAAACAAAAACTCCGCCATCCATCATTATTTTCGTCGAGAAAAGTTCCTTGCTGAAACGTGTACTTTTTTTTTATTAAGCTATATAAGCTATATAATTTTTTATTATATATAATGCACGTGGCTGTGCATGCTAACATTACAAGGATAACTTATGAAATATAACTAAGGAATATGTTGAACATTTTCGAATACAATATTAGCATTAAAGAAATAAACTGTGAGATTTAAGAAATGTATGTATAAAAAACAGGGGACAGAGAGAGGATCCGTACAGAAAGGAATCTGTCGTATACAGGGTGTCCCAAAATTCGTGTACTTCCCGGAAATGGGAGGTTCCTTGGGTCATTTGAAGCGATATTTTCCTTCACAAAGAAAATGGCGCCGCCATGCTAAGCGGAACCTGTCGCTGAGTCGGACTTCGTTTGCTCTAGCCGCGCTCTGATTGGTCTGTGTTTTTTGTTAATAACTCCTAAACAAAGCCGCTGGCGTCATTTTTGTAAAGGAAAATGTCACTTCAAATGACCCAAGGAACCTCCCATTTCCGGGAAGTACACGAATTTTGGGACACCCTGTAGGGTGGAATGTGAGCCTGGTTGCAAAGTTTGCAAATCAAAGTGAAACATGTACTTAAAAATATAATGATAATTTTCTAGGTAAGTGTACGAAACGCGCCGAATAAAAGGATAATAAAGTTTGCCGGTATCTCGGTATATTGTTCCCCAGGACTGCTCGAAAGTTGACGATCCATCTTTTTCCTACGAAAATGTTGCTTCATTTTTACCGAGCTGACATAATATTCATTTTGCGGCAGGATGAACGTGCTGCTTTATATTGTTCCAGCGGCGTTCATGCTCGAAAATTATATGTTAATGCGTAAAGGGCCGTGAACAGGTGATGGATACATAAAAACAGGCCAGACGAACAAGAAAGGAAAATATTTGGAGCCTGAAAGTTGAGTAGCAACGATGATGAGCGAAGTTTACAGGCACGCGTGAGAAGCCTGGATGCTGCCGTTGCAGCTTTTTCTTCGAAGATAAAGGCATCCGCGAGTGAACGTCGTTCGACAAATTGTTTTCGTCATTTTCCAGCAAATTTCATTCCTCCGGCGATGATTATTGTGCCGAGTAAGAAAAACAATTTGTACTCATTAATATCAAACATTCTAAATACATTCCGATGAACAATTTTATATTAAACGAAACACCTCCTTCCTTTTCTTTTCCATTGTTATAAATCATCGAACCAGTGCGCCGCGAATAAACATTTATGCTATCATTAAGATAAATTGCGATCGAGAACCAATTAACCAATTACGATTTTATACGCGTGTTTTTATTTACGTACATTTTTACAGATTTTCAAAATGCAAAGAAGCACGAATAACAACTAAATCGCAGATTTTTGTGCAAGATTAAAATGTTCTTCTTCGTAGTTTCATATGATTTTTGTCGTAACTACATGACATCCGTACTTGACAAATTGAATTTGATCTCTTTCGCTGGTTTTTATAAAATGACTTATGAAAGTTGGAATTTGCACAACTAGCCTGCATCTGTGGAACATTTGTAAGAAGTTTAAACTTCTTCATTGTGCGACTACTACAGACGTAGGAGATTTTTATTTTGCACACATGTAAAAGCGTATTGGCAAAACTTTCGGTGAAATATTCCGACAGTATATGGAAACGTCGTTATTCGCGTAACTCACGGAACATTGTACAACGTGTTCCCTGAATCGTTATGCGCAACACAGTCTCTGCTTTCACACGGTGTATCAAACTGCGAAGTATAAATTCCGCGTTTACGTCATTCGGGACTATTAAACGTTATTGACATAATTCATTGGCTAATGATCACGTCGCTAATACGAAAGCGTTCCGCGAAGAGCACGAAGTTAAACCCGATTCAAGCAGGCACAAGTTATAAGAGCCAAATTGATTCTGTCCGATTTGAACAATGAAAGTGCAAAGTGTGATTAATTAAGCGATACGCGTGATAAACGGATATGCCATAAACGGTTGCCAGCCAAATACGTTGCCGAGCTCGGGACGGAAAATGTGTGCACTCATCGCCGGGCATTATGCGTGGTGACAACGAGCCCCATCGGTGAGTATTAGAACGAATTGCATTTCTATCACGATGACAGAAACACCCGAGCACCGCCTCGCCGCGCAGTGGACCCTCTATAGAAAATAGCTGGAATTTATTCAGAAATTTTCATCGCATCAATTCGGTTACAACTACGTAAACTGTATGTTGCATGAATTCATCTATGTCTTAGATAATATATGGTTATGCACATGGCTGTGCATGCTAACATTACAAGGATAACTTATGAAATATAATTAACGAATATGTTGAACATTTTCGAATACAATATTAACATTAAAGAAATAAACTGTGAGATTTAAGAAATGTATGTATAAAAAACAGGGGACAGAGAGAGGATCCGTACAGAAAGGAATCTATCGTATAGGGTGGAAAGTGACTCTGGTTGCAAAGGTTGCAAATCAAAGTGAAACATGTACTTTAAAATATAATGATAATTTTCATCGCATCAATTCGGTTACAACTACGTAAACTATATGTTGCATGAATTCATCTACGTCTTAGAAATTATATGGTTAACGCAAACCTGTTGATCCAATTACACATCTCCCATTCAATCTAATCTGTCCACTGAATATGCATACCCACGTGTTCCTCAATAATAGAAACAGCCGGTTAATGCAAACAGGTGAATAACAAACTCGGAAATAAGAAGACGTTTGCCACTTTTCTCACATTTTCATGTTCGATAGTAGAAAGAGTTGATTATATTATGAAACTAGCTGTACCCGCGACTTATACTTATATGAATACATGCTACCAGTTAAAAGTTATAAGCAGAAAAAAGTAGTATTTGCTCACTAACGACGTCACAACTTTTGAACGGATGGACTTTTTCGAATACGGATTTCTTCAAAACCTTCCCGAAGAACCGTTTTGGATTAATGCCGTCACAGACAGACATATAGACTAAAATGGCAACAATACATTTTTACATAAGCAAACACGGAGGAAAACTGCATTTTTATCAGATCTAGAGAAAACATTACAAAGTTCCTTTTTTGGAAGTTATTGAAAACGCGACTAACATTATTTTACAATAAAACAATGATTGGCTGGAAAATTACTAGAACTTACTAGAAGAGTTCTCCTCCTCACTCTTGTTTAGGGTAAACGTTGATAAAAATTGGCATATTAACATCCTGGTAAAGAAACATCCCTATGCGTTTATTACTAATAATCCGTAGTTAAACGTTTAGTTTTTTCTACACCGGCGACTTCGTAAACAAACTGCATGACATATCGCGATTTATTGTAAAACCGATGTTATATGTCTCTGAAGCGATCATGCAAATATTTCTCTTTTATTAAAGCTTGATATTTATATTTCATGCTGGTTTAAATATTTATTTGTTACAGAAAATATTTTCACCGTGGAACCGGCCGTTTGATATTGATCCTATGTTTGTGGAACCAAGCAAATGAAATTCTGGTTTTGACTAAACTAAATGGCGATTAAAGATTTAAAAAAACATGTCTTATTATAATTTGTATATAATAAAGAGAAGACTGCGAATTAATATATTCACCTAATGTTTTCAACTTATCTACATATTCCTAGCTCGCAATCCTACCGTGTTGCTGCAGGAAGGGTGACGAAACTGAACCATGTTCTATGGCAATGCAACTTATACAACGAGGAAAGGCTCAAATTAATGAATAAACTCAGCAAAATAAATTTCCAACTTCCAATGGATGACTCAATATTAATAGCTAAACCAAACATCAAAGTTTGTCACTACGTGTTATCATTTTTTAAGAGCTGTGGTCTTAAAGTATAAGTTTTGTCTATACTGTTCCAACTAATTATATATCTGTATTAAAATATCTGTGTATCTCTAATATACCACATTCTATTTTGTAATTATTATATTCTGTTTTGTATGTGGCATATTCCTTTTTTTTGTAATTATGTTGAAATAAATCTTGTTAGGATTGTAAAAATATAATTTTGAATTTAGCGCCCCACAAGCCGTCCGGTAGGCATTACTGCCAAACAACCTTGTATATATAACGCCCGCACGGCTTTATTTACTTCTTCTTCCTTTGTCCACGCTAGACTACGCTGTGTGCTATGTACAAGTATTTACTGTGATCCGACCACGTGTCTGACTAATTTCTGTTCTAAATATATTGCGCAATATACTCGTTACGCTGGTGATTTATATCCTCTCCCATCAAATCTCATGAGATTTTCTAATAAAAAAAATCCTACCGTATTCCTTGCAGCAATCGCAAAATTCTCAATTCGCCGCGCCGGTGAGTAATGAAAGATATCGTACACGTGCAATCTTTTCGGCCAGGAACGCATAGTCGGAACATCGGGGCAACAGCACGATAAATTAGAAACCGATGTTCCCGGCTGCGCGTACAACAAAAATGCCTCGCCACAGGTAATGTTTCACGGGGATGGCCGCATTTTCCATTCCCTTGAGCTTTCACCGCGAAATCGTCGCGCAAACATCCCCGAAGTCCGTAGACCGTAGACAAGCCAAGTTAGACCCTCGATACACTCGATGCCGGTGCTCGCGTCCGCGCGGACCAACATAACTTTGCCCCGCCGATGACCAAGTAAATTGCAGATACCGCATCCTCGCCGGCTGGGATATGACCTCGATGATTATTCAATTTAATGAGCCATTGTAGACGCCCCCCAGAAACGTGACGTTTACACCGCAACCGATTTCCAGTCCTCGAACGATCGGTCGTTCATGCTTAACGAGTTCGCGACTATCCTCCTCGCTCTTCGTTCCCGCGTATCGCAACGAGTCTCTCTTTCTCGCTCACTCACTTCCCCCCTCCCTCTATCGCTTCCTGGCAGGCTGTTCAGATGTTTCGCGTGAAAGTTGCACACGTACAGGGGACACGGAGACAGGACACCCCGACAGGCGAAAGGTTTACGACGCTTCCTCTTGCTAGAATTTCGATCCTATGACAAGCACGCAATTCGAGCCGACCGATAATTAGTAGACACTTCGAATCGAATTAATCCGCAATACGACGACGGGATGGTCCTCCACATCCGGCCATTAATTAAGGATTACCGTTCAAGGGATAGCGAGGGCGAGCGCGCGAGCCCCAGCACCCGGAATCATACCCGATTACAATATTAAATAAAACCTCGAGCGTCTCGCGCTGCGGGCTCCGTTCATTAATTAAACTGCATTTATATTCGCCGGTTTGCGCGATTCTCTTCTCGATGGCACTGCTCTCGCAGGACGGGACAGCCAGATCCGAGGTTATTCACTATCGTCGATAAAGCACTCGTTCGTTCGACGGTTATTAACGAGAGACATCGGCCGGGTTGCTCTCACTGGCCGAGGTTCCACCAGCACCCTGATGGGAACGGCGATAGCCTCGGAAAACCGAGACCTTGTCCTGTTTGATCTTTTTTCTTCCCGGTCGCCCTGATCGCCCTCGGAACCCGAACGCGGAGATTGAATTCCGGGTCGTTTATCCTGCCCGCGCCCGTCACGGAAAATGGACCGTTTCTACCCGACCCGACGCGACGACCACATCGTGGACCCTGAACGGCACACATTTTGTCTATATTTTTATCATTTCTGCCGGCGCAACGGCTAGTTTCGTTAGGCTTCTCTATTGGCGGTTAAATATAAGAATAAATTGCAATTGATTGATTTTAATGAATGGTGGAAACTGTACCAGAACTTCTTCCTGGACTGGCTGCTATGGGAAATCTTAAAGCCACATTGTATTCAAGTATTGTGCGTTCTGCTGTTGTTAAGTGTTGACAAAGAGTATAAAGGTGTTGAGTCAAGAAAATCACTTATAATAGGTCTAACAGCTACGCTGTTTGCATTAATAGGTTATAAGGTTGAAAATGTTTGTTATAGTACATACTTAGCAACTCGAGATCTAGAGGATTTTGATAATTTTTTTATGGTGTTTGGTGTTAAACACAAAATAAGTTATGGTACGTTTAAGGACATGGTAGAGAAAGTAATTGCACCTATGGTAAATGGTACGAGGCAAAGCTTAAGAAAATTAGTTGAATGTAACAATGTCCTGTTCAATGTAACAATACTTTAATAGTACCTCTTTTTCTTTAGTTCTCGATACGATCGGATAAACGCCTACCTACGTACCTACACTGGCACACGAAAGTGTTCGACCGCCCTTTGAAACAGTTTAACTTATGGAAAAGTTACTATATGTTAAAGTTTCATGAAAATCTGACAAAGTAGGTCGATCGCTATATCGTTCGGAATGCTTGATATGCTTCGAAATTAAAGCTTCGATGTATGCATAGTCAGTTTAAAGCTGAGGTCGCATGCCTCTCAAGAATTTCATAAGAGCGAATAACGCTGGGATAACGTAATATTATTTTAAATGAGATTTTTAATACATCGTTGTCGTCGATGAAGTGAAAATATTAAAAATGTATTTTTAAATAATTACATGTAAATAATTTTAAACATGCTGCGATCAATTAATTTTTTAATTTGGTTTAATAGATCGTGTACTTGTTAATTTTAATCTGAACAGTTTTGAAGAACGACAAAGAATAAAAGAATATGCACGAATTAATAAATTACCGCTTCGAAATACTATTAGTATGATGCAGTGCGGTAAGAGAAGAATATTGATTACATATTCATTAGAGAATACTTAAAGGAGATTGCGAAGCCAAAAGCAGACTCTGCAACTCGGTTCAATGTAAATAATGTATAACGTAACGTGTAAAACACTGTGGAAAGGTAAACGCTAACAAAGTTGAGGTTGAATTCGATTAAACTACGGTTTTCGGCGAACTTAGTTTAATGATAATTCAATAGAACGATATGTTGCAGTAATTAATTGTAGATTTAAGGATTCTATGCAGACAGTTTCCTCCGCTATTTAAGTACCGTTATCGTTTCAAACGAATACAATTATTCATAAATAAATTTGATCCGACTAGGAACAGTTTACAAAAGATTAAAAGTTTTTCCATGGATCCAATAGGACGATCATAAACTTGCATCAAAAGCGGTTAGTATCTCTTAAAAATTGCGGGGCATCTTGAAAGATATTGCGTTTCCAGTATGTAGGCTACTCCAAAGAAGTTAATCGGACACCGAGGTTTTTTGCAGAAAACCTGTAGCAACGAAAAATGATAATATTCCTATGTTTTTGCTGATAAGAGTCGCTGTTGTTTTACTCTCTTTCTCTCGTTAGTGATTTTCTAGTAAGCTGGAAAATTTGTCACAGGTTTGGAGAAACAACGTCTGATCCCTGCGATCTTGTAAATAGTGACACGCGATCACGGTCACTGGAAAGCAAATCGGCGCGCGCGGATCGAGTCGCGGCGTGTTTGGCGGCAAAAATTGACCGGGTTCGCGACAATTTCTCAAAGTTTCCGGCCGGTCGGATGAACGCTGACAGAAAGGCAGGATTACCGTGGCCCCTCTCCCCGTCGCATCGCTTCGTCCCCCTTTTCTTCCGATTTTCCGAGCCCGTTACCCTTTCTCTGTCTCTATCCTTCGTTCGCGGGTCTCTGTCGCCGCTCAGCTCGCCCATCCCCTCTCGATCCTACGGAATCCCTTTGGGGAACTTTCCGATATTCATATCTGCTTGCTACTACATCAAAAATTCCAAGCTCGCCCCGCTCAGCCCACGAGTTCTCTCAGTTATAAAGGATTCGCAGCCACTTACGATATCAGCCTTCTATCCTATCCCAGCCATCTACCATCTCCTCGAGTCTCTTTCTCGAGACCCACCCCCGACCGATCGTCTCTTCTCTTTTCCACCCCCTCACCCCTTCCCCTCCCCGCAAAAGCACGCCGTTTCTTCTCGCTGCTATCCCGCGCCCCGTCATCAACGTCCGAAAGCATCCCTAGCTGTTCTTCACCCTTTCCTCTATCCTCCTCTCTTTCGCTCCCAGCTGCTTTCTCCCCTCACCTTCCTCCTTCTGTCTCCGCCAGTCCGCGCCACACCGATGCTGTTGGCTCGTTCTCGCTCCAACTACAAACCCCTCCGACGGTTTCTCGCCGATCTGGATTAACGATCCGGCCTTTTTTCCGACGGCCACTCCGAACAGCCCGGACTTCGGCCATCCGGCCCGTTCGTGACTCGCCTTCGAACGAGCCTCTCGATTTAGATATGTGCGTGCCACGGGAGATCGCTACTTTCCTCCTAACATTCCTCCTCTTTCCTTTCTACTTCTTCTTCTTCTTCTTCCACTTCTTCTTTTTCGGTTTCCTCTCCCCTACCTTTCTCTCGCGAAGACTGTCTGTTCGGCGCAGTTTCTTCCCTCTACATTTTCACCTCTTGTCCCTGAATTCTTTCTTCTATTCTATTTCCGTCTTCCGCGTCTTTTCACTTATGCTACGGACGCGGTGAACGGGTCGCAAACTTTTCCTGATTTCGGCTCTCTGATAGACTCGATCCCGACAACTATCGAACTGCTTAACTTGTTCCACGGGTTCTTTGCGTACGCCGGGGGATTCGCTGAATCCCTGTTTCACTCCTCTTTTCGAGTTATTGCGCCGGGATACCGATGATACAAACTGACCGATACGCGGATTTCCCGATATCACGTACCACGTATTTTTCAAGATTGATTCGCTGCTGTGTGCGCTTCATTTGATAGATTCGCATGATTTTCGGTCAGTCGGTTTTACGTCGCTTGAGCGAGAAATTCTCCCTTACAACCGACCAAGTTTATCTTTTTTTCTTTGAAAATATTTTCGCCTTTTTTATTTGGTCTGTGTCAGGGTAAATTTGATCTGCGAATTCGGAACGCGAGTCCCGGTTCCAAAAAATTTCGGGACATTGGTGCATAACTTTTGAACCGTTTGAGATATTGAAATGAGGTTTGAATGAAAAAATATTATAAAATAATCTCTTTAGAATAATACGTATTAGAATATATTTTTTCTTTAATTTGTTAGTTAGTTATTTTTAAAAATTTTTATATAGTTATTGAATCAGTTGCTTTCCTTAAGAAAAGAAACAATTTTTTACTATCTTAAGAGAACAACGCCAACGCGACATTATCCGCTTTAAACAACTATATTGTTTTTAGTCGGACGATGTCGGAAATGATTTTTGTACGGTTATTTGAAGAAAGTCTTACCGAAAATACTCCTCTTTATTAGAGCCTGAGATATTTTGGGACAAAAAAGATATCCTTTGACAAATATAGAACATCTTTTTAATCTGTCATGTATCGTTCATCATTATTTTTTAAATATATTATTATTAGTTATTACTCAAAAAATATATGATTTCTTATTGGGAAGAGATGCTCCATATCATACAAAAAAACTGAGAGAAAATATGGGACGAAACGATGAGGACATCGCAAAGAACTTGAGCAATTCTGCCTGGTGAAATATGCTACTTTCAAAACGCTCAACTTTAAATGATCATTGTAACTAAAATATTTATTCAATTTCATTGATTTCTTCATTTTCGAGTCCCATAGATCCTTACAAAGCAATACAAATTTATTAGTTTACAATTTCGAAAGGTCGACTTTTTGGTCGAATCTCCCTAAATTTTTCGATCCGATCCACTGTGAGCCGGCTAGATTAAACAACCGGAATGTGTTGCAAAGGTATTGTAAAAATAGTTACAGGTGTAAACGGCGGTTGAACGTCCACGGTATAACGATGATTTCGTGGAACAGAGCGAAACCAGGTACTCGTTAGTCGACGGCTGGCCTGCTCCCGACCGCAACGCTCGCGGAAATGTGATTTAATCCGTTGAACTCTCGCGCGAATATATTTGATTCTTTTGGTTAAACGCAGCTGTTTTCATGCGCCCGGACGTTTGTATTGGTTTAATTCTGTTGTAGCAGAGCATCGCGGCCGAAAATATTGGATCGACGGATGAGATAGGTCGACTAATAATAAACTTTTGTCGCTCACTTTGCCGATTTTACCGAAATAACTACCCCTCGCCTCGGCTTCGTGTTTTTCGATTACTAATGAACCAGTTCGTTAATTTATGGTCCAATTAAATTTGTTAATGCCGCTTGAAATGTGCTCGATTCCAGTATACGGTTACAAGTTACGATAATCTATATAAATAAACGAACAGAATAACGGTGATGTCTTCTTGATGGATATTCGCGTGTGAAGTTTTTATATCCGCCAGAACCTTCCGCGACTCGCGCTGCCATTTTGAATATATTCGAGAAAGTTACGGACGCGCAAAGTGTCCATAATATTTTACCATGCTAATTCAATGTCCAGACGAATGAAACTTGCATTTGATTGAGCGAGTACCTTGTAACGTGAACACTTTGTTCGCGAAACAGTAGGTACATACATAAAAGCTGTCTTCCCGAGAGAAGCGGTGTTGACTCGCGGTAGAAGATGTTTTCAGTTACGACACTGCGCTCGAACTTTTTTTAAGATCGTCTCATCTTCTCTTCCCCTCTTTTTTTTCTTTTTTGTTACTCTTTCGAATATTTTTATTCGATGGAATTACGAGAGGTTCCATTTCACGGGCTGTAAATTTCAGAGGGAATTACGATTTCGGGGCTTTATATCCTGTAAAAAGTAGTAATGATCAAAGGTAAAGGATCGGTGCCATTTGCTAACTACTTGGTGAATAAAGCGATCGGTAGTCTACGGATTTGATGCGAATTTGATTTACAGGAAAAATGAGTGAACGCAATTTAAAACAGGAGATTCAGTCCTAATCATCGAAATTGTCGAAACAAGAAAAAATTTCTGATTGATTCCTGGTTATTGCTAGATACAACGATCATAACTAATTACAAATTTTGAGGACTATCTGTACGGGGTTAGGAATCTGTATGGAACTAGGAAACATTATTTCACACATTTTAGTCCGTTTTTAAAAACGTGGTATTTTCAAAAATTTATTTCTATTTACTTCAATCTTGAGTATATGAAATTTTTCAATCAATTTTCAACATTTTTATCACGTTATAAAATTACAACAGAGACATGTACTAAATTTCAGACTGTATTGCCACCGTGACATATCGAAAACAAATGCAAACAGTAACGCTGTAACGGCTCTTTCACTTGGTAAACAAAGTGTGTACTTGGTGTACTACCGATCGTCGCTCGGCGACGTACTATCGTATACTGAGCTCCGTCGGGGCAGAGTGGGTCCGTGGAGTGGGGATGAATCAGAATCCGCACGCAGGGAGGAGATCGCTTGTTAGGCAGAGTGGGGATCGCTGAACGCGATGACGTAGCGTTTCGCTAGTCATCCAGTTCTGAACTATGTTACTAATTTCAAGTCTCTAAATAGCAAAAAATTTATCACCGAATAGACAGACAAGAAAGCGAGCTAATAAAAACGTGGGGGGGGGGGGGTAAAATAGTTATGTCTCGTCAATCTCAATCTAAACCTGTACCCTGCTTCGCTTCTCAACGATCGAGAGTCGTTGGCAGTCGCGTTGTCAACGATTAAAAATTATAGGATTACCTTGTTGGGATCGCGTTCGCGTAGAATCTGTTTGCCAATGATCCCAGTAATTTCTTTGACGGGATACTTGAAAGTATGCAAGCCGGAACGCTGTTCGGAAGAGAGTTGGTTATTTGACTAGAGAGTTCGTAAACGAGTTATCGGTCATCGGCGCAACCGTTTACAAGCGTATCATCCGAACAACTGCGGCTCAGACACGTAATTGAGAACATCAAAGTTTTCCTTTATTCTATCGGCACAGAGAGAAGGAGAGAGAGAGAGAGAGAGAGAGAGAGAGAGAGAGAGAGAGAGAGAGAGAGAGAGGGAGTGAGGGAGTGAGGGAGCGAGGAAGAGAGCAGAGTCGAAACGTAAGTTTGTTACATACCCTGGAGGCGAAGTTTCCTGATATCCCACAAATGAATTTGATAAGCCGGGGAACAGTATTGGAGCGGCTTCAAATGTTTCCGCCGCGCCAAACTATCAGCGAGCGTGCCGTGAAGATACGTTATTGCATTACTTTATCACCCATGCCGACTAACCATGACACGTTTCTAAACAATTCGCAATAACCGAACTGCCGATGTTTATGCAAATTCCCGATTTTACGGGCTCGTCGACCGATATAAAACGTCACCGATTTTCCTATGCCGCTTTCTGCACGAGCGATTTCGGTCCGGCAACCCTAATGTACTAGAAGGTGTGTAGTATTCAGTATTATTAATATATTTTAACATGAACATTTAACAAGGAGTTACACGTAAGACCAATTTCATTTTAACGAAACGTTTGTATTATCTGTATTCCAATATATTTCACAAGTTCGGTATAAAAAATTAATACCAAACATTTTGTACGCGGCTTAATTCTTTCTCTCCCAATTTATTTCTACGTAATCCGAATAACTACATTCTTGTAATGCGCACAGGGAAATTGTGAAATATTCTACAACAATCGCGTTTTACAACTAAATCGCGTCCGATGTGATAAAGTGGTTTGTTTTGTAAAATCCTTAATTTTATTCGATACCTCTATACTGTAGCGAAACGAAGCTTTTGTACAATGTTTAACGAAAGCTACGATTACATTTTTCAACACAGTGGGAATATTCATGAAAATATTCAGATCTTCTTACGGGTTAGCTGTGAAAGAGGAAAGTGCTGCTTTAAATCACACTTTAAATTACGTGTCACTTTAAATTATCTTTAATTTCGAGAGAAAAGATAAGTCTCCTTTAAAGAAATCCATTGAAAGAAAAGTTTGTCGCTGTTCAACTTTTCTGGAAAATTAAAACTTGTCCTGCACTTGTATTCATTTCGGATAACTAATTTCACCGTCAACATTTGTTGGAAATATTAGTGATTATTTACAAAGCGGCGCTTTTCTCCGAAGTCAATCAAATTTTTCGCCAGGCACAGAGGGAAAGAGAAAGTAAATTTCGTTTCCCGATTATAATACAAAATTAATCGTTTAAACAACTCGTTGTTTCTATCTCAGTATTCACTGGCAAGTAAAGAATTTAAACAAGAATCTTTAATAAAGGCTGGCTTCGGCCAGAGGCGATCTAATACACCTTTGGTATTAATACGATCGCATTTCGCTGAACTAGTACCTGTATTATTACATTGTACAGGGTGTATAAAAATTATATGTCACGACCACCATATCTGTTAAAAAAAAACTTCCCGCAAAATTTACCTTGACTGATTTTTTTAAGATTTCGAAGGTCAAATTTTTTATGATTGCGTCGTGTTCTACTCATCGAGAGGATAAAAAGTTTTTGGTTTTCGTTCGAATTTCGTTCGAACCGAAACAAACAACAAACAAAATTTTACCCTAAAAATATTTTAAAAAGTCAATCAAGGACAATTTTGCGGGAAGTTTTTTTAACAGATCTTCGCCGATCATGAGGTGTAGAATCGCGCTATGGTAGTCGTGACATGTAATTTTTATTCACCCTGTACGCACGAGTAAAAATTTCTTCCTCGAAATTACTTTGACAAAGAAATCTTTAGATCATCTTTGGATCATCTCCATGGGAAGGTGTCTATGGGAACAGCGTGCAGTCATTTGAACAGGAGAAAATCGAATTCTCTGTAGAGGTAGATAAACCCAGCGAGAATCAGCAAGCGCGGACGCGGCTATCGTATTTTAAATAAAAACTCGTATTGGAACACCGTGTATATTAGAAAAGGAGGTCCGGACTGGTTGCTGGGATCCATGGGCAAAGGCAAAGAGGAGCGAAGCACGTTCCGCGCTCTATCGCGAATCTTACACTACGTGTAAACTCATAAAACGTCGACCTTTGTAACCCAGCCAGGCCGTGACGCAAGTTAAGGCCCGACGGAGCCGCAATCTTCTGGAACCGAGTAATAACGTGTCGCCGTCGTATTTCTCGGTTTTATCGAGGTCTTACATTTTTAATGAGTCCGTTTTACGCAACAACGTTACCCCTAATAGACACGTTCCTAGTGTCGCATGGAAATCGCATGGAAATGATCAGTCGTAACGCTGTGGAAAACAGTTCCGCTGTTAACGCACACCGTATGCACTGCTGCTACGCAGAGAATTTTGCCATAGCTTGCCGACGCGCGATACGTAATCGTAATCAACCCTTTTAGAAGCGTTCCCTTTTGTTACGGAACTCGCCGCGACTTGCCGCAACGTAATTTCATTATGTTTCCATATGCAGGTTTAATGGCAGCGATCAAATTATATTAGAGCCACGATACGAAAAACTTTTTCTCGTGATATATTTTTCTTAACCACATCTTAGTTTCTAAATAATCAATTGCGTCGATCGTACATGTTATATATTTAATTTCCTGGTTTTAAGGTCCTGGTTTGGAATGATTTGAATTTTGCGTCTAAAAAATAATAAAAAATGTATGTAATATAGGTGAGTTAAAAATTGAAAAAAAGTTATTAGTGCTTGCTTGCTATGTACTACCTGTATTGCATACATTTTTTAATATTTTTTCGACGCAAAATTCCTTTGAAAAGGGTCCAAACCAGGACCGATACGTTAGGGAAGAAAAAGTTAAAATTGTAAAATTGCTAATTCAATAGTTATTAATTGATCGAAACTGTGCGCCGAAAACAGCAACAAATTAGTTACCTTCTAAAATCGAACAGGATTAATTGTAGTAAATTCTAACTTTGTCGACGGGGTTTCATGAAATCGAACAAATACAATCAAAGTACAATATGAAAAAATTCAAAATTTTACTATGTTAATCGCTTGCGGTGAAATGGGAAAGTTTATTGAACAAGAATGCTCTGTAGACTGTCCACAGTGTCTATTATCAGATATAGAAGTCGTGAAAATCGAAAAATCTGAAAATATTTAAAAATATAAAAAGCTATATTAAAGTATATTAAAAATATGCTGTTTTTATAAAATATCGTGTAATAATATAGACAAGATTTCCTAATGGGACTGCTACATGAAAATTGAATGCAAAATTTGCACGAAACGCGCATGAAAGTGAACTGTTCCCCGAAAGAGAGACCATTAAAACTCCATTTCGGTAGATGTCCCACGTAAAATTCCGTTTGTATGAAATTAACGAGCAATCTAACCGGCATTTTTTCTAAACTATTGTACAACAGGGCGCAGTATCGTGCCGATATTTGCATTTTAAAAATCCCATTCCGAAACGATAAATATCCAAGCGAAACATATTTCAGCGTTGCCGAAACGAGTCTCGCGCTCGAGGAATAAATTTCAGAGTCATCGTAGTTTCCAATAATCTGCCGTGATAACTTTGCCCCTCGTTCGAAGACCTAAACGTTTTTACGTTTTTCACCTGTAAAAAATTGTGGACACATAATAATCGTTGCTATCTAAAACAATACAGAAATAATATCGATCTCTCTTTTGCGATTAAACAATATTTTGTTTTCACATTTTGACGGACACTGATTTGTCATATTCTATCGACAAAAATAACAACTTTTCCAACAATTATTTTCGGAACTACATTTTCGTTCAAGATATTTGGTATTGATTACTTCTTTCTGCCACAGTTGAATGCATACAAAGATCACGTCGAAAAAGGAGTTTTATCGATTATTGAAACGTCGCGCGGTGTCTATTAATGCACAGTTGTTATGCAGTTAATTAAGCTAATTGCGGATCATTTCGTGACAAATGCATTAAGCCCCGTATAACTCATTAACATAATGTAAAGTAATAACAGTTGAAATAGTGTAAGTGTAATTTGGAATAAATCATAATTAATTAATAACGAGAATTTAATTGCTATTAACAGTCGGCATTGTATGCACTCATTTATTATTAAATTATAGTTGTAACTGGTTTACTATTAAACGCGGTGTAAAATTACTGCGCGACCGCAGCGCGCGTGTAAATATTAAAAATATTAAAACACCAGTCTCTCGGGTTCGTGCAACTAAAAAATTGTTTCTCCATACATTTATTATTGTCAATTCGTCCACGCATGACCACCAAACGGGAACTTTCAACCAAGTTACGACTCGGCCGCGGTAAAAAGTCGCTGGAACGGTACGATGGCGGAAAAGTTTTCGCGGCGATATTATAACTTGTTACCTCGTAACGAAAAAGAAAGTTTTTTTAATACCTCCGAACCACCATAAGCCTATGGTTCCAGTCCCGAGGACAGAGACTGTCATGTTACATTTAGCGTTTAGCTTCGGGGGTCGCCATGCCGCGCCGGCCACTTCGGAAGATTTAATGCCGTCGCGATGAGAAACAAAAGGACCTTGGAAATTTAAGAGCGAACAGTCTTTAATCGAATAACATTCGCGGAATAAAAGAATTTTCTCTTTATTGCCGAAATCCCTCGTGCTACGACAACTGGCCCCTTCGAAACTGATCTAGTGCCACGTCTACCAGAAATGGGAGATGGAACTATTTGTTGATATTTGCAATTGAATATTTTTCGAGCTATTCTTGAATTTTCCAGATAGAATAAAGTATAATAATTAATTAATTGGTTATCGATCGTAATTTATCTTCAGGATATTACAAATTTACAATTAGCTATTTTTGTGAATACTAAACGCTGGATTCGGATTTGGATCTTCAGGTTCAAGAATCTCGTTAGCTATTAAAAATGTTTTAATATGAGGAAAAGAGAGGAGGTGTTTCGTCCTAGACCCGCTAGAGGACTCATTAGTAAGTAAAGAATAAAGTATCTCAGACAGGAAGTAGTTGTAAGTAGAGGACGCGAGAAATTAGTTGGCGAAGGATCGTTCTAGCGGCGAGGCGATTAGCAATGAACCGAAGAGTTAGGCATGATTACGGGTTCTCGGTTTCAGGTTTTACGGGCGTTCGGGCAAAATGTATTGTATGTATTATGCAAATATGTTTGTCGTGGCTCGTGACGAAACTCGGCCGGGCGATTCTGTCGGAGCGTGGCCAGCACCGATGGCCGAGTGCCGATAGCATTATTATATTATTCGGCTAATGTTATTGCTGTGTTACGCGGCCAGCCAATTAATAATGCGGATGCGGGCCAGCGTTCCATAGGGTCCGCCTGCTAGCTGGGGGACCTTCTATGCACTATCTGGATGGGATCGACTTCTCGATAAAATTGATTAACGCAGCGCTAGCAGCGGCGAACCGCACTTTACTGTTTTAAGCAGATCACGCAACCGGTCCGGTGCAGCACCGACAGCAGTAAATGGAGTAGAAACCGGCCGGAACAAAAGTTTCGCCGAGTCCATGAACCTCGGCTCGAAGGAATCACGATATCCGCCGCCGCACCGCCCGGCAACTTCGTGGATTCGACCCGTGCCATGCCGCCATGCCCACGGAGAATCCAAAAGGTTTCAACTATCCGTTGTTCCCCTTTGATGGCCGGCTCCCAATCCCGAACTTGGACGTTTCCCCTGTGAATTTTGACGAACCCCCCACCGAAATTGGGGGGAAACACGACAAGTTTGGCTACGCGACCCACTTCGCCTCTTTGCATTTTTACGATTCCCCGAGATACGTTGAAAGAACAGGTGCCCGTGTAATACAACGTTTTCCTATAAACTATAAACCATTTCGAAGGCAATGAAAGTTGGCTTTCCGACGAGACGTCATGAAATTCTTCGATCCGGATCGCTACGAGGCGTCCGTCGTGCATTCAGCTGGGTGTCACTTCTAATCCGTCGCCGCGCCACTTATTTGGAACGCGTAGAACCCCTAGGCCGAAGCGACAGGTAGCTCGGATGAGGAGCCGCGGCTCGAGGGATCCATGCCGGTGCGACGTGGGTACGGGTTTTAATTATTTCCACGAGATGAGATTTCGCCACGGAGGCTAGTATTGAGCGTTAGTCCGGTGTAAATTCCGGGATCCCGGGCTAATCGGCATAATTCCACGGAATCCGTAATAGACTTTGGAACGGGTTGGGGACGTTAGCGAACGCTGGTCCCAGCGACGGGCCACCCTCTTCTTCTCTTTGAGATCCTCCATCTCACCTTGCTGCTGCTCCTCTGTTTCCCTTTGCACTCCCGTTCCCTTTCACACTTGCCTCTTTCACCGCTGACTCGTTCTTCCCTTCCCCCCGTTCCCGTTCCCGTTCCCATTCCCGTTCCAGCTTCACTTTTTCTACCCTCGGCCCCAGCCCCTTTCTTAGTTTCTGTGTTCTTTCGCGCTACTTGATTTTATATTCCACTTCAAGGTTTACCTGCTCCTTTCGCTCCCCGCTCACCCCTTTTTTCCCTGTCTCATTCTTTATTTGTAGCTTCCCCCTCCTCATCGCTCCTTCCACCTTCCGCTTCAAAATTAGGTTTCTTCTCCCGGACTCTGCTCGTGGATTTTATGGACTATTTATTTTTAGCTTTTCGATTGATTATATGACTAGCCGAGGTTCACTTGACATTTCACTTCTACGTTTCACGGTTCCAGTCTTTCTTTTCCTTTCGCGGCTTGTCTGCCTCTCTCTCACTCTCTCTCTCTCTCTTCAACTTCTACCCGTACTTTTCCTCTTCGAACTTTCTTCATTTTCTTTAATAATGAATAAACTCTTTATTTTTGTGCTACAACCATCTTTCAGATTTCGAAAACCTCTACCTTTCCTTACGACCGATAACAAGCGAAAGCCACGAGATTAACATAAAAGTATTGGACACAACTAGCAACTCCTTATATCCCCTCTCCGCTTGTCACCCTCTATTTATGGTACATAACTTTCGTGAGCGTCCCTACGACGCGACGCGATGCTCGTCGCGGTTTGTTTACATTATTTTCCTACACATCGTTACAACACCTATCTTAAACTACATATACCTCCCGGATTCGCTATCTTTCGAATCGTGTTGCCTCTGAAACTTTACGTTCGCTTTCCGAATTTTTCTTTCCATCCGCTTTAAAGCCATTCCTCTTTCTTCTTCTCTCTCGTCACGCTGTCTTCGATCTTGCCTCCACGCGTATTCTTTTTCTTTCAATTTCGTGTCTTTCCTTCGGCTTTCTGATTCTCCTTTAGCGACTACTTTGCTCTGTTCAAACTTCGCCACAGTTCTCTTCATCCTTTACTTTCCCTTACCCTTAAAGCTTCGCTGTTCTTTTGCTCCGAACCTCGCTTTTGCTTCGCGTCGCGTCGTCCATCTTCGTTCTTCGACTTTTTTCTACAGGATAATCTTTAAGCTTTGCGTATATTTCTTGACTGCGCAGAAACGAAACAAATTGCTGAACCATTGTACTGTAACTTTAATAGCATTACGTTAGAGCCCCGCGCACAAGTTTAATATATCCTTCGTAATAATCTTGGCAAAGAGTTGAAGGTGATGTCAAATAAATAAGAAAAAAAAACGAAATGTATCCTTTTTTTACCCTAATTTTTGTTTGACTCTCACACGATTGCGCTTTATCGTACAATATTATTTTAATTATCCTGTGGTATCCTATTTCTGTCAATGATTTCTACAATATAACGCGACACATAATTAAAATGTATAAACGTAATCTGGCAATGCAAAACTCTCGGACCGTCAAAGAATAAAATGAATTATGAATCTGCAAAGAATAAAGTTCCAATTACCCTTTGATATGCAGTTGTTAATTGCAAACGCATATATTACGACTTGCTTTCGTGTCTTCGCTTTCCCAGAAGAATGTAATCTACGTATAAAAAAAGATAATGAAATATAATTTACGTTGAAATGTGTTTGTTGATTATCGATCGTAAGGTAGTTTATAACAAGAAGTATTGACGATCTCGGCGCAAAGGTTCGATCACAAATTAAATTAAAGCAATTTTGCTAGTTTGATTAAACTTCCTACGTTTCGATCCTAATATGGATCCTTTCCAAGAAAGAGTGAGTTGAAAAATTAAGAAAATTTTAAAGCTCGACTATCTCCTAAAACAAATCGAAGGAAATATTTGAAAGACTGAACAAAAACTGGTTGAACACAGGTCCTCCGATCATCGGTGTCGTCTTATTTCCACAAGCTTCGTTGACTTGCCGGTTTCCTCAGGAATCAATGCAGCTGCCTCTTTGAATTAAATTACAGTCTCGTTAACACGCGCTTACACTGTGTAACACGCGTGTTAACGTCGTAATCCCAACACACGCAGCCTCCTTGCCGTACGATCACGGTAACGTGTCTTCCGCTGTTTTCGGATGACACTTGAACCGACGGATTATACCCGCTAAGCGGATTTACGTATTATGTTAATTGCGCGCCTACTCCCGTTGCGGTCGAGTTATGCGAACGAAGTCTTCAGCCCCTGGCATTGCGGTTTCTTAACCCTCTCGTTCATAACTGAAAAATTCCCAGCCTGGTTTTAAGGATGTCATTATAAAGTGCAATCGTTCAGCTTTAATTTGACAGTACTCGTAATACCATAAAATAAATAATATACCGAAATAAATACATAAATAAAAATAATAAATAAATAAAATACCGAAATACCAATATCGATAATATCGAAATACCAATCTTCCACTTAAATACGATGAACTGGATTCAACGTACGATAGGCGTGCAAGAAAATAACCCAATTAATGTTGAATATGAATCAGGTTTGATCGATTTCACGACCGTGCGGAACTCAATGTGTATTATCACGTCGAGAACGGCAACATTCAGGTTCAGATTGTTTCCAGGATTTAGACAGCTAATAAATTTAGCTGTACGCTTCGAATAGACGCTTACCAAGGAATAGTTAAATTGATTGTTTCATGTACACACCTTTCGCAACTTTGTTTCATTAATACATCTTCTAGTAGCTTATTTTCGACAAACTATTCAATTGGCTTTTATGATCTCTGCCAGTTTCAGTTTATTTAGGAAGTTACGAAGAAGCGACGTGGAGCTAATTCGTTAATGAATAATTATGAATGTTACAAAATAGTACCGTCATTTCTACTTGCCTTGTTATTGTAGATTAAGACAGATATAAATATCCGAACAACTGTAGATATAAAGAATTGGACGTGACTCGGAAATTTTCCAATCAGAATTCAGAATTATAAATGAAATAATAAAAGATGTCTAAGCAAAATCGACAATTGAAACCACTTTCAAATTAGGCATAGCAGTTGTTAATATTCTTAGTATCTCGACTGAATAATAACGACTGGTAGCAAGCTGAAACACAAATTCCCATCGACGGAAACTGTTACGAAGTTCTTAGAATTCTCTGGATACACGTAACAAAAACTATTTATTAGTAAGGGCCTGTTGTTGTTGTTGTTGCGCGGGGCAATATTGAATTGGTTTAGACAAATTGCATAGTGACAGCGAGGACCGTATCGATTGATTTCAGTTACATTTGGCACTGTATTGGTTCGTTAAAATGCCGACAGTTTGTGTTTGCTGGGAATAGTCCAAGATCAACTTTGATAAGACATTCTCACATTGTACGTGCACGGAATACGAAGGAGATTAATGCAATTCCCGGACGAAACCTTAACAAAACTGTTACCCGTGTCGACGTAACGAAATGCCACCGAAATGAAATTTAATTATGCGAACCTCAAAACACGTCGGGGGGTTGCTATCGGGAAATATCGTTTTTAGCTGGAACCATTCTTTCATAAAATCCAACTCTGAATTTCGTTCGAATACTTTCGCTCGAATAATTTACATATTCAAGACTGCTGCTATTTCCTGAGACTTCTTTTACGTTTATCTAATCTTGATTTAATTGCTTAATTGCTTCAGAAGTTGACCACTCTTAAAAATGAAAAATTTAGTGATTGACCTTCTGTTCGTTAACACGTAGCCACTTATACTAGAAAGAGGGTTGCGAAAACTCTTAACAGAAACGTTAAGGAAACAGAAATATATAATTTCGCATGTAATGTTGTAAAATTTAACCAACAAAGGGCGTTTCATCCGAGGCTCACTTTCTTCAAAAGGGCACAGCTTATAAGAAACATATATTTTTATAAAATGGTCAACTACTGGCACCTTTACCTAAAATGTTTAAAAGAGAAAATGCATTTCCACTCAACTCGTGTTCGTTAGAATCGATTCGGGCAATGTTTGTATTTTGCATAAAAATCCGCAGTCAAGTCGTATGAACTTTTCCGAATCAGAAATTGATTTTGGAGAAACGCTAAGGAAGGTTTCGGAGAGGAAATTTGGTTGACCCAGTTTTCCAGCCGGCGAGGAACACGAATTTCCAGAGTGGCATTATTTTTTTTAATCTTATTATCAGAGGTGGGACCAAGACGCGATATCTTATCGATGGATGCTACTGGCATCTGGAACTCGTATGAGAGCTTTCTAGGACGAATAGACAAGTCCGCCAGGAAGAAGTCCCGGTACGAATAGCAGACTTGGACAGTTCAATGGCAGCAGTTCGATGCTAATGAAATTCCGCCGGTCGCTCTCATAGATTGTGCAGTCGGTCCAAGTGACTGCTAGTTTGGCATGAGTGCGAATCCACAGAATCCACGCCGCCGGATTATCCGGGATTCAAATAGACCCAGAACTTATTTGCACGTGTCCAGAATTAAGTGCTTTAGCTCGTAACTGACAATTAATATTTCATTCTTTGTTATTCAGCTGTTGCATACGAACTGTTGTATTATTTAATGGAAATTTCATGAAACGTTTCAATCAACAGATACAATTATAGTTTGCAAATTTTGTTAGTTTTCCGATGGAAGGTATAAAAATCTTCAAGATCCTATCATCGGTAGTTTAGCGAATACAATATTCGGACGGAACGTATCAAAATTCGATTGCATTTCATAATTTTTACACCGCGCGAACGTTAACGCGGTAATATTTCATCGTCCATGGCAAAATGAAGTTTATTCAAACCAAAGATTCATTATAAATTACTTTATGCGAACATTTATACGAATTATATTTAATTAATAATTCATATACTGCGCTGCATCGTTGATATTCAGGTTACGTTCAATCGCCCGAAGGAAAATGGAATTTATTCGTACCGAAGATTCGTTACGAATTCTGTATCAATGTAACTATAATATTCTTTAGACAAACTGTTGTTGCAGTTATGTTTTTTTTTTTAAAGTTAAAAAAAAGCTAATTTTCGAGATGACACGTAAAGTAAGTGTTGAATATATCGCAATTGATTAATTAAACTAGCTCCGATAGTAAGTGATTAATAGGACCGAGTGTAATGACATTAATTGATGTTGCATCACTGTATTCCGCGCAATTTTCTGCGCAACAGAGTCGTGAACCGTACTCGCGTCTATAAAAGGAGTCTGCGAGCGAAAGTCCTCAGTTCTCCTCGGGCTTCCGGGCCCGAGGGAACTTCTCCTTCCTCCTTTGTGACTGCGGTGCACCCTTGACTGAACTTGGTCATGGTCCAAGCTAAGGAGTAGGAAAGGGTTACTTTCTCGCATCAACATCCTCTTCTAATTAATTTCATTCAATTTAATCTAGCTTCAATTTCAGTCATCTTCTTCATTTATTTTCAAGCACCTCGGTATACTTTCGCTATTTTGCGAGAAAGCTGAGAACATTGAAACTAATTAAAAATAATCATTTCAAATTACAATTCTGCTCCATATCAGGAAAATGTCTAGCAGATTTGAAGTGAACTTAATAACAGCGTCGCGGAAGCGTCACTTAATTTTTAATCGAACCAGACAACTATAACGAAGACAGATGTAATTCTTTCGGTATGATAAGCGTTCGCGAATGTCCATCCAGATAATTATACCCAACCACAGTAATTAACGTCATCTTCGTTAACGTTAACGCGCGTAAATTGAAAACGACCTGTCGAATAATAAATTATTACTCGCGCTGTACTAACCAACTCTAAAGATTTCATTGCATACTTATAAAATATTATTCTGTGCCACAGTCTAGTAGTTTGCCTACAAGTATTCGTGCGGGTCTGACAAAATCCAGAACGATTAGCTTTAATAATAAAGAAGCTCGATAAATCGAAAGCGTAACAACGATTGCACTCGTTGTCGTAAAACTTGATCGCATATGGCGCGCCATAAATGTATAAAATTCTCCATGATTATTATTAAATATGGTGGAATCGTCGCGTATGGAACTGGAAAAAATTTCGGAGCCGCCACGATTTTTCTACGTGGCATGCCTCCGAAAGGGTCGCGAAGTGACTTTTAATCGAGCCGAGGAATGGGAACAATCAAGGAACGGAAAGAAACATAGTTGGATTTAATAAACATTCCCGGGTCGTAATCGGCCGTCGCCGGGTACAGGGATCAATGTCCCGATTTCCGGCAGGAAATCTAGATTCCAGGGTAGATTAAACTCGCCGGAGATATGCTCATCGTCGATAAGTGACTTTAACTTTCGGAAGCTGTTCATAGTTCAGTGCGTGCATAATGAAGATTCGCCAGGGAGTTACGAGAAAGTCATTGGAAAGTCTTCGAGGAGCGCAAACAGGAATAACGAAAGTTTTTCCTTTGATCGAATTACACCCGGTGACGAATGTTAATTTCGTTTTTAATTTCGGATCTCCCGGCTGTTTTACAAACCGACAAAATTCTCCATCTTAGTTCTATAGGGTTGTCTGCTAGTACGCATACGTACACACATTCAAGGGTTAAGTGTGTGTATGTATGCGTTTTTCAGCAACTCTGTATATAGTTAAATTTATAAAAACAGAAAATTGAAACTAACGAGAGAATTGTAAAATTATGATCGGCAACGAATTGGAAAAAGAAGACAAATACGTCTGTCAACGATTCATTATAATAAACACCTCCTTTCTTTTCCTTCGATTAAAACATTTTAATAGATAACGTGGTTCTTGAACCGGAAGATTCAAATACGAATCCAGCGTTTAGTATTCCTATAAAATAGCTATTTGTTGTGTAGAAAAATGATCGAACCGTGGCGCCGAGAATAAAATTCATGATATCCGAAAGATAAATTACGATCGATAAACTAATTATTTTGATTATAATAAATACGGCTTTTCCTTACAGTTCAAAAACTTTTCTCTATCCGACTTGTTCAACTGTGACATTTTTTAATCCTTTATATTCCCGAAATATGTATAAATATTTTTGTGAAAATACTGTTCCAATTATTTACACGATCGAACAAATCCACGACGATACCGAACAAACTGATCTTATTTCGAGGATTATGCGCTTAAAAGGATTCAATTCTCTAAACGGAGACCGGCGGATCGTTGAACGGCTGACAGGAGAATGAAATGTTTCGACACTCGTAATTATTCATAGTGTCAACGTTCCCGTCGGTTTCGCACCGCCTCGAATAGAGATTCTATTCATTACCCAACACACCTATCCTATTGCCCCGACATTTTCTTCTGTTACAGACGGTATGGAATGTTAATGTTCGTTTCTGCTGCTGCTTGACAAATGGACAACCCGTTCGCAATTGAAGGGGCCCTGCTATTTTATCTCGGTATCGCTGTTTTCTTTCTCAGAGCCTTTGATTCGTTTAATGTATTTTGTTGTATCGCGATATTCAACTCTACAGAAATATTGGAACAGTTCTAAACCTTTAGAAAATTGTTTCGTTAGACGAAATTAGCTGTGCGACAATTACCGTTGGAAATTCCTTTTGTAAATAATTTTTCTCTCTCTCTCTCTGTCTTTTTAGTTTAAGCGTACATATAAAGTAGTTAATAAGTTAGAATATAAGTTAGGCTGAGAAAGAGAAAAGTAGAGGATAAGTGTGAAGGAGAAATCTAAGGAAATTGTAACCCTAAGAGGAATTAATAAAGTTATACATACATATATACAATTACCGTTAGAAATTCTGTGACGATTACGCTCGCCGCGCAACGCCGAGCGCCAAGCGCCCGGCGAGATTTCAATCGGGGATCGGATGTTTCACGGTTTGTAATGTTTAGAAGTATCTGTTTTACCAGGCGAATGGTCACAATTTACTGTAATGCTCTGGCTTGCTGGTGGCGATAATATATTGTGCGTAGCTGGCAATGATAAACCGACAGAGTGCATACGATGACACTGGTTCAGATGTTTAAATTTAACACGATGCAGGATCGACGGAAAACCGTATACATATTTCAATAGATGTAATCATTGATGGTAATCAGGATGAAATCCTCGCCCCCGATCATGGGGTAACGTTCTCTATCGCTCGCAACCGAATTATTGTAACGGAATATAAACGGAATCATTAACACTTCGTGGATGAATTACGCCAAATAAGAGGGATGCGTCCATTGTCCCCGCAAATACGCTGAATTAATCATTCCCGTACGGTGGAAAAATCCCTATTATCCGTCCACGATGCTTCGCTTCTTTCCAATTAGGTTTAAGTTGAAAAGTTTGTACAGTTTAAAGGTGAAGTTTGTTTCTCGATCGGAATGTGAATATGAATTTATGATTTCAATTATTTATAAATGTATCTTGACGTTTCGATCCCTATGTGGATCATTTATATATAATTACATGTATAAATAATTGCACATTTGCTGCCTTGTGTAAAATTGATCGAACCTTGCGCCGAAATCATAAATTCGTTTGTACGGTTTAGTTGAATTTAATTGTAAGTCTACTTTCCACGGTAAAAATTGATTAACGATTTCGATGTATATGGAAAATATCGTGCATTCAAGGATTAAATTCAGGTACATCTCTGAAACTGTTTAATTTAGCATTTGACAAATTATAATGCATCTGCTTGTTCCAAGATATTCCTAAGAACGTATTAGCATCTGCAGCCGCAACTACAGCCTCGAGTTGCATGGAACTTTTGAAAATAGAAGGGCGTAAGACTGCGATCATCGACGGAAAATCGATATTGACGGGGAATCGAAACGGTTCTTACATACATATAGGTGTGAAAGGTTTCGCGGTGACGTTTACCGAATTATTCGGCAAACGAGCCGCAGAACGATAGCACCTTTGGATCGTTGATTTATTTCGCGGGGTCTGTTAACGAATGACAGCGGCCATTACCGACATGCTGCCGCGTGCAGGTTCACATTCGCGCGCACAAAGGCCGAGCACCGTTGCGTTGTAACGGAGAGTACGTCAAAGACACTCGTGCCACTGTCACCGGCCCTGTGATCGTGTAAATGTCTAATACTGTGTACGTATACAACCGCCATACGTTACTTCTCTCCTGGATCTGTGTGGCAATTTAACGTCATAGAATACGATCGCCCACGCACAAAGCCCTTTGCCCGCGGAAGATGGACAGGCCCAAGACTGTCGAATCCACCTGTAACGCGAGTATAATTTAATATTTCCGGCTGGCTGTAACCAGCATGCAAGCTTACACCGGTCTGCCAGAACTCTCAGACTTTCAGAAAGAAATAACGTGGTAGAATGGATAAGAGTAACGAATCAAATTTTAGTCATCGCTAACGAATAAGGATTTATACAGGGTGTCCTAAAATTCGTGTAGTTCCCGGAAATGGGAGGTTCCTTGGGTCATTTGAAGTGACATTTTCCTTTACAAAAATGACGCCGGTGGCTTTGTTTAGGAGTTATTAACGAAAAACACGGACCAATCAGAGCGCGGCTACAGCGAACGGAGTCCGACTCAGCGACAGGTCCCGCTTAGCGTGGCGACGCCGTTGGCCGAGCCAGAATCAATCCGCCGTAGCCGCGCTCTGATTGGTCCGTGTTTTTCGTTAATAACTGCTAAACAAAGCTGCCGGCGCCATTTTTGTAAAGGAAAATGTCGCTTCAAATGACCCAAGGAACCTCCCATTTCCGGGAACTACACAAATTTTGGGACACCCTGTATATACAATTTCGAAAATAAAATATTACTATTTTAACAATGGGAGGCACAAAATAAAATATTTCTATTTTAATAATCTAAAACATAAAATAGAATATTGTATTTTTTGTGTCTACTGAAGTTTGCTGATAAACATACAGTGTATCTTATCGCCAGGAAACTATTTCTACTCATAAATCTGTTGATTGCGAACCATTATTTTCAGCAATAATATTTAAATTGAAATTGAAAATAAAGATAAAGTCCAAATATCTTCAATATTTTTCAAGAAAATACTATTTTCAAGAATTACTGCCTGAAATAAATTATTTTATTTTCAAAAATTACTGCATCAAATATTTTATTTTCAAAATTTTACACATATTTTAAAATAAATAAATTCTTTTCCTCGCGTTTATTGCGCGGAATTATTTTTAGTCAAACCATGTGTTTTTCCAATTAAGTAATCCATTAAATGCAATTAATAAAATGTTAATATGTATCTTGACGTGCTCTAAACATAAGAGCAGTTAGTATCATCAGGAAAGTTGGTTTTTACATTTTTTCCAGGCAGACGCGCACCGCGCGTCGTTCCTGCCCTCGAATTTGAAATTCAAATCGGTGTATTGTGGCTCGAATTTGCGTACGCATTCCGCATCGCACAATTATAAAAATATTTTCTCATAAATCTATGATATAATGGAGCTAACAGAATTTCCGTTTTATTACGCCATCCGTGAAATATCGCTATTCAAACTTTTCGAGTAAACAATTTGAAAGGGTGAAATTTATTTGCGAATATCGTCAAGAATGTGCAACTTTTATTTTTTAAATACCAGCGATAACAATCGCGCGAGTTATCGGCAAATATGAAGTTCCATCGTCGAATAGAAATAGAATAGGAATTTAGCTTTCCTCTAAATCGAGATCAAGAACGAACATTTCCCAGCATCCGACGATAATATCTTGACGTTAGTGTTCCAACAGCATATACGCGATAAGCGTAAATCACGCTTCTTATGCGGGCGAAAGTGCAACGATTTACGTAGTTCAGTCGTCCGATTATTCGTATGCATTGTCTGCAGATACCTATACAGACTGGAGACACATCCAGCTTCGCCAGTAGCGTAGGCGAAAGACAAATGCGACGGATGGCTCTGTCCCGTATTACTACTGTTTCACTGTTTACCGTTCATATTCTTTCGTCGTGATGTACATCCACGAATCAGAAAATGGATAGACCAATAAAAACTACAAATCTCCATTCGCTGTTAATTTTTATTTCGAACCAATGTTACAACAGCAGTAAAAACTAAAAACAAATAACAGGTTTGTTATGGGGCAAGCAGTTCCAATGAGCAGGCCCGATATTTTTCGTGGCATCTTCCCCGCTTAGATTCTTCCCCCGCTCTTAGACTTCATTGTTACAATGTATAGTAAGTGGGGAGCTCTCACCACGGGAGCCGCGCGACTCACGATGCACAACACTGCTCTACGTTTGTCGTAGTACAGTAAACGCCCCTTTATTGTCCAGCTGTTGTGTTTTGCACGGACAGTGAACGTACCCGAACACTATTTTTGATTTATGACTGCGTCTTCGCGCCGAGCTAGGCTTCAATAGTGAGAACAAATCACACGCGCGAAAGACAACGTAATTTCAACTACATTTAGTGGTGTAATTAATGACGTGGAGTAACTTTAGGACATATACAGGGATGGCAAGAGAAACAGCTTTATTATTTTTAATTTTCTTCTCTTCTACTATTTTTATTTTCCATAAAGCTCCACTGACTGGTCATTATATCGAATCAACGCTGGATCGAACGTTTCACAAAACAGTTTAAAGCAACGTTAACGTTGATAACGGTAACGATCGTTCCGTTACGAAGATAGGACACAGATATCAACGGCGGCGGCGATGTTTCTATGCCATTGCCATTGGTTGTTTCCTTGCCCTTCTACACGTCCTATACGCCTAAATAATTTACAACTGTGCAGCGAACTGGGTGTATCCATATCCCATTTGTATTCGGCATTACGGACGCATAGATCGCACGGGAAATCGCGTTTCTATTTCCGGCAATATCATATCCGTCACGGGACGGACGTTTGTTGCTGGTGGTTGCGGTCGCGACGCTTTCGATTCCGCGGTCGTTCTCCAAGCTCCGAAGAAAAACCGACTGGAAAGCGAACGAGAATCGAGAGAGAGAGGGGGGGCAGCTACGCTATGATACGATATTACGGGCCAGGAATGAAATGTATATTCGATGCACACAGATTCACGAACCGACCGGTCTGCTCGTGACCACCGCAATGACGAAACAATCAGTAAACTGTGTCATCTTTGTCGGAGCGCATCGCTCACTCTCAAATTCACCAAGGGACCTGGTTCCGTTGATCGGGAGGAACCGACCACTGTCTAAAATCTGCAGATCCAATAATTACGCTGCGAATTAGTTGGCCAAAATGGCTAGCCGCGATTCAAAACGGTAGAAAGATTAAAACAATCGAATAGCATCGCTATATTACTTTGAACCTGTCGGAATTATTGTTAACACTGCTAACAGTATTACCTTTAACAGTGTCATAAAAAAAGAATCAATTGTGTTCACTTTGTAAAACTTTACTGTGGAAGTACCCCGTGGACTATCTCTTTAAGGTAGTCTGATGCTTCCCAGGAAAAAACCACGGACTATTTACAGACTACATTATGTCCGTTACTCACGCTAACAGTATTAAAGAAAGAAATTTTTATACGATTCCAGTAGCTTGTAATCGACCAAGAGAATTTTTATTTTTACGTAAAGATCCGCATTCGAATAACGAGTTTACGCGTATAGTGGCTGTATAGAAATTTTCGTGTCGTTCGAGTCTTTTCCGAAATCACCCTATACGCTTACAGAGGTATCATAGAAGCAGAAGATGCTCTTGCACGCACACAAGCGGAGCGTGTCCCACAGCCACGTTCAGAGGACGATCACACGTACGAGCGTATATGAGACGTACGCGAGAAGGATGCGAGGTCGGCGCGGAATTAGACCATGTAAGGAATGGTTGATGGGCGTCTCGGTAGCCGGTGAACTAGCCGGTTTTATGGGACGATGGTTTTACGAGCGTATCTAACCTATCCGCCACCCCCTAACATTCTTGGCTCTCGTAGCTTGGAGTGGAGAAGGTACATGGAAGCCGGGGAGAATCTAGCGGAACGAACTTCGCCCGAGTTACGCCCGAGACCACCTCCCTTCCACCTCTTCAGTTTCGACTTTTAAGGAATCTTAAGGGATTTCTTCCGATCCCTGATCAGCCGAGTTCCCGACGCAACCATACAAAAAACCGGGCTGCGTAAAACGAGTCCTATCATTTTTCGATTCTACCTTTCTCCTTTATTTTGATTTAACATTTCTTTCGTATTTTCTCTGTAGCTGCGATCAATTGCAAATTTTCATCAAAATTTATTATCGCCCTTTCGAAACTGGTCGAATGTTACAGCGAGATTTTTATCGTGCAAAGTTCAAGTCGAGATCAGGATTGAAGCATTCGAGTTACACAATTTTTTTAGGGGAAAAAACGAAAGTGACGTTTACGCGAATAGGACGTACAGATGAAAAATAATATCCGTTGGTTGGATGACCCACGACTGGCCAAAGAGAGGCGCGTAGTTAGATTTTGTTGCGAAGCAGTTGAAATTCAATAAAATAGATTGCACAGCAAGGGAGTAGTGGTACATCGAAAACTCTACGTTGCCGTATTTACGTCCGATAGGAAGGTCGAAACCGTTCCACGTATGTGCACACGGAGTACAACTGCGTAAGGGGCTTTCATATACATATATTCTGGCCGGTCTGCCAAACAAAGATCAACCGGATAGCAGTATCAACGTAGCAGATACATGAGACCGTGTATCTATCAGTTTTACATGTGTACAACTCGTGCATCCTCGTTCAATCTCCTTTATGTCCGGCAAGTTTCAGGAACTGCTTTGCTTTGTCAATCGATACACACCCGTTCAGGGTGACCTGGCCCCGCGATACGTTTGTCCCTCCGGCTGGAATACGTTGGTACACCCACCTTGACCCACGTACTTCGTTTTCCAACAATCTTCCGCGTGAAAGTTGCTTACCGCCCCCCGTGTCGGGTGAACTACCCTCCAAAGGCCGGAGCGTTTCTCTCAATTTCCTCGAACCGTTTCGACGCCCTTGAATCCCTCCCAATTATACCTGAACAAGGAATCGTTGCAGAACCACCCTCGATACTCAATGAAAATTCTCGCATCCGGAACAACGTCGAATCGAGAACGACAGTGTGTCACCTTTCGATTCAACCCTTCAACCCTTTCTTCTAGCAAAAATTTAAAACGTCCACGCGAATCTTCTTAACATTTTAAAGACCGGTAGCCTATTAATCGACTTTTTACTCCAACCGGTGCGGTGGTCTGTGAATCGATTGTCCAAACAAAGCTAGTGTCAGAAAAATATTTACAACCGAATGACCGGTCAGACGTGTATAGGACGTTCGACCGCTACGGTCGGTAAAGTGGTATAAACCATCCGAGTTGTTGTTAAGATAATTGATTGGATTCTGTAAAAGGAAGAAAAATAAAAACCGTTCTTTTCGACGTTCTTCGAGCGATTTCACTCGAATGACTAATATAGTATAAATAATGTATAATATTGTATTTTATTTGTTTCAGAATTGTTTTACATAAACAATTAAAAGCTTTTTATTATAAAATAAATGGTCACCTGTTAACGAGATAACTAAAATATGAAATAGATGAATTAAATACAATATTAAGTAACCATATAATATAAAATTTAAAATAAACGAATAAAATTAACTTAATTCGTGGTAATACTTAAAAAAAAAATTTTTGAGTAATGCATTGTCATCCAGTTCTGAGCCATGTATTCAATTTCAAGTCTCTAGCTCATCAGGAAGTTAGTTTAAAATCAATTGGAAAATTTGTCACCGCACAGACAAACAAGAAAACGAGCTAATAAAAACGTGGTAAAAAGATGGATTTTCAGAGCTTGTATTGGTCGTTATAGGTATTACGGAAGAAACATTTCTTCGTCCCCCGATTAACCGGGACAGTCGAAGTGCCGTCGTTCACACGGGATCCAGTTACCGCTATCGAACTGTTAAACCATGGCCGGAAGTTGAAGAGTTATAGCGAGCCGGGACGTGACAAAGAGTTAACCTCGCTATAGCGGGCTTCCCGTGGAATCGACGTAAAGTGTCGGGGAACCCGGCCGTGACAAATAACCGTGTACGAATTACACACACACACACGAACGACCTTCGGATTTAAAGTACAAGATACCATGGTAGGCGGCGACCGGGTGGCAAACTGTGAAGGAACGTGTCCGGATACAGCCCGGACGGGCTTACCATCGTAGAAAAGACACATGGCCGCGTTCAAGGACGTTAGGATGGTTCATTATCGGATATCGGAAATTAATGGCAATCAAACGGTGGGAGGATTGAAGTGCGCTCCGGCGGCCGTTCGTTGATATCGAGAGAGAGAGAGAGAGAGAGAGAGAGAGAGAGAGAGAGAGAGAGAGAGACAACGCGAGCGGCGTAACGAGGTGTTAATTAAAGTTAAACTAATGTAACGAGCACTCGACTTCTCAAGATCAATTGGATATCACGCTGATCGAGCATCATTAAAATGCCCGAAGCGGTGCGTTCGACAAGTGGGCCCCGCGACATTGTCATTGATACGCGACGCGCTGCGAAACGTCCTTCGGAAACGTATTCCTCTCGCGGGAACCTGTTCGGCGACGATACCGCTTTTATTTTCACAGTTGTAAACACGAAACACAAATTTTCCGGTCTTTGTTGAGCATGCGAATGTCGCGTGTTTGATAACTTTTACAGTCATCGCGGTTCCCGACCATGAAAACGATTGAAATTCGTTTCCGCGTTTGCTTAACCGCGATAAACGCACGCGTATCTTATCAACAGACTGCGGATTTTGGTAGTCAACGAAAATTGTTTGTATTATGTTCGGATCGAAATTTCACTCTTGAATTTCTTTCTTTCCCCATGCCCGCTGTCGTTACTTCGAATGAGCCCAGGAGTCACCCCTTTCAAGGAAGTACATTTTTGGGACATCCTGTATACTGTAATAAGTCGGTAAGATGGTGATTATTATTTCTGCAAGAAACGCAAAGATATATCGTCGAGCGTTACGAGGGTTGGCATAGACGGTTCTTGAAAGGACTAGGCTAAAGATTGAATTGACCCTTGGTAACGATAGCGGGGTACGAAAAAGCCCGAGAAAAAAGTATACATAGCGGAATAAGGAAAGGGACAATAAAAGATCGAATAACTCTTGCCTTCTATCCTCCGGGGAGTACCTAGTAACGGATGAATATCGTTTTCGTCGATGACTTATACCTAAATCTTACGTTTGGGACTACTGAATCCCAACGAGGAACGAATTATACTGCTGCCCCGGGGAAGAATGTCGCCGCTCGCAACTTCACTTCGACGTCCCGATATTTGTAGCGTGCCAGCACGCTTTATACCGTCGCTGTAAATTCAGTCATTTGCTTCCGAAGATTGTTCCCAATCGATAAAACGATCTCTTTCAACACTCTTCTCACCGGTGCCATTAACGCTTCGGTGGACTTCCATAATTATTATTAACTACAATGATCCTAGAAACATTATCAGATCGAAGAATAGTATCCGACCAGAGGTTTATTTTTAATTTAATTAATAATCATATTGATTGTTCCTCTCTACATTAAATTAAACTCTACATTGAATTCTTAAAGCAACTTCGTTCTTTGATAGCTCTGAAGAATGCTTATTTCAAAGTAATGATACTAAATATCGCTTGCCCGCTTTTGCCGGCTAGTCACTTATACATATAACTTTTTAGAAAAAAGACATGGAGTATGCCGCGAAGACTGATGTTTGGAACCTGGTGTTCAACAAGTTCTAAAGATAATAAATCCAAAGTTGATGCAATCATAGGTCTAATTTCAAACTATTTTTTAGCATCGAAGCTGTTAATGATTCAGCAAAAAAAGTTTTTGCAAAAGAGTGCAAGAAAAATGGCAGAGATGCAAACTATGATGCAATATGAAATGATATAATTCTTTTAAGTTCATGTAGTTTTAAAATAGAGCGTTATTACTACATTCTGATGCGATTTCTTAAAATATTTTGGGTCACATCATTTCGTAGGAGACAAGAAAGCAGTGAGAGAGAGAGAGAGAGGGAGGAAGAGGGAAAAGTTCTGGGCTTTTAGCAGAAACAGAAGGATCCACGAATAAATCGTCGATGATAAGATTTGCATATTAGCAGCGTTACTGTCTGAGTCGTTGGTCCGTGAGCTTTTGGGTCGACCGCCCCTTTCGTGTCGTGCCCTACCCCCGCCATTCATTCGCATTCTCCAAGGGGTTTGCAACACCCGAATCTAGACTCCGATTCTGACCACGACTTTTCCCAACCCTTTCCGACGCAAGCGTCGGCTGAATCCGAGGGAAACGCCTCGAGTTTCCCGGCGATGTAGCTCGGCAAAAGTCGACGAAAAAATAGGACAATAGAGAGAGAGAGAGAGAGAGAGAGAGAGAGAGAGAGAGAGAGGGAGGGAGGGAGAGCTACGACAGAGTTCCGGGTCACCCTTCGATCACACCGAACCCCGTCGATCCTATCAGAAAACGACGAATCCGGGACAAGGAGTACTTTTACACGGTTACATGCATCCTTCCAGGAACAGTCTGCGTATCGCAGTCACCAACTATCCAGTAATAACGATGGCACTATGAATTTATTTACGAGTGTCAATCCATTGTCGATAAACTGATTGTATGCGGATCGTATGCGTTAGTAAAAACATTAAAAGTATATATTCAATAATATTGTTATATTATTCTCGACCTGTTAAACACGTTAATAATGATAATGAATTTCACAAAATTATTAATAAGCGAGACTACATTTTTCTCTCGAGTCTAGTAAAAACAGTTGGACCAATTTTAATATAGCATTAATGGTTTTTCTGCTTCCTACAGTGATATTTTAAAACACTATTTTCAGAACTGTACAAGAGAGAATAATAAATTTTAATGAAAAATCAATATAAAATATAATGTACTTAAAAGACGGAAATTGTGACAAGAATTGAAATGGATTTTGAGGGAATAACGACATCGTACAAGTTACACAGACCACCGCTTGATCAGGCATCTGCAAGTAGTGTAGATCAGTATCTGCCACGGCAAGCGGTTAATAGTATAAACCAGTCTGTGGTCAGACATCTGTCGCGTGGTATAGATCAACGTTTGCTCAATCAATGACAAGTGAAAATGGCAAATGGATACAAATGCGAAGCAAGATGGTTAATTACATTTGCATTACGCCCGTGTTTCTGGTCGAGCATTACGATCCGAATAGTCGCTAAAACGAGATAATTTATTGCTCCAAAAATGTTCTTCAAATCCATTTTTATTAAAACGTTTTTATTAGCTCGGATTCCTGTCTGTCTGTTCAGAGAAAAATTTTGCAATTGATTTTAACTGGATAACAATGCAATAGTAAACAATTTTTTTGAAAAAAGTCTATCCGTTTCGGAAAAATAACAATTAAATATTTACTGTTTCATCCCCCGCGAAACGCTACGTCATCGTTTCGATACGATTCGCTACGGCATTGTTTTCGATATGTCACGGTTGCAAAATACTGTCTGTTTAGTACATGTCTCTGTTATAATTTGATAACCTGGTAAAAATGTTAAAAATCGATTGAAAAATTTCGCATACTTACATAAAACTAAAAAGCAGAAAATAATTATGTAAATAAAAATTAATTTTTAAAAAATACCACGTTTTAAAAACGGACTAAAAAGTATAAAATAATTTTTCCTAGTCGCATATTGATTCCTAACCACGTACAGACAGTGGTGAAAATTTGTGATTGTGAATTTTGAATTGCTATGAAAATACTTGTAAGATGTAAAACGAAAAACGGGAGACGCAATATGCGTCAATTATCTGTTTCACGCGGCCCACATTTTTCATTTGAAATCTTACAAGTATTTTCGTAGCAATACAAAATTATTTTATACTTTTTAGTCTGTTCTTAAGAACATGATATTTTTTGAAAATTTATTTTTTCTCTGCAGAATATTTCAAACGTATCTGCGATTTTAGCCTGTTTCAGAGAAAGTATGTTTCACTTCTGCAATTGAATTTAAATGTTTTCGCGTGCGTCAAATAAAATTCGTTCGGCGTGTCATTATACCCCTCGTTAACGATCAGCAGGTTATTATGAATTGTTTGCGCTGCGTTGCAGAGCATCTCGGGGAAGCAAAGGGACTCAAACAGGATAAGCAAGTGTTCTTAAGAAGGCCGCGCCGCGCCGCCGCGTCGCTCCGGTGATAAATGATTGCCGGTAACTGACGTTGATTCAATTTGTATAGGCATCCATTTAACAAGGACGGATACGATCCATGAACTCGCCGGTCTTTTACTACTTATAAGGTTACTTTCGAGAGAATAACGACGGCGTAGCTTGTTCGCTCATTAATCAACGCATGCCACTTCATACCATGATCCTTACGGTTTCTGGCATAGTGGTGTTGTATTATGATCATACTGTGACAAAATACACTGTGACATCGATATTGCGACAATGAACAGCTTCACGCTTAATTAATTTACGTTTTCCAATCAAAATTCCGGGCAGGTTACACTTTCGAGAGCTTCTCTAACCATCATTAGTTGATAATAGTCCCCTGCGACGCGTTCACGTTCGCAAGAAAATATAAACACGAAGCGTTTTGTAAAAGTCTTCCAATTAATTAATTCATTTTACACTAGGAATTTTTATTTTCATGGTCTTGAAGAGGGAATATAGTTTCCTACTTGACTCTTCAAGTAGAAAAATGTAAATAAATGTAAATAAGCTTATTAAATAAAAAACCTTCGATCGCGTTCCCGTATGCAAGAAAATAAAAAACAAAATCATGATATTAATTAATTCAGCTCTTCTTAATAGTAAAAAATACAGAAAAATCTTGAAAGTGTTTCATGGATGCAAACTTGCAACATTTAATTGTCTCTAGATTGTCTAACAAACTCGAAAGAACGATAGTAGACGTCGACGTTATGGAAATGTCGGAAACGGCTAAACCGTCGACGATCAAGTCGAACGTTTCCTTTTTTAATTCACTGATCGTGGCGCGAGGAATACGCCGACGTCAAAAACGTGCAATGTATGATTCAAAGTTCCGCAGCATCGATATTCCAAGGCCTGCCTCCGTTGAAAGAATTTTCGAAGAATGTAACAGCATTCGTGCGAGGAAAAACGACTCTTACTTCTGCGGCATTATATCTTCCGCGGAACGTGCTCCGAAATCAAGTTTTCCACTTAAAATCACGGAACAGAAATTACTTGTACATAAGTTACTGGCAAAATCACGCGAAAGTATCCCAGACATGAAATGAAAAGTTCACGAGATCGCGTTCGGCATTTTAGAAAAGGTGAGGAATAAAGAATCGGGGATAATTTCTGTCCGAGAAATTTTCATCGGTCGCCGTTCTTTTTCGAAAATGGAACGGAAACAGTTTATTAACGCGTCCGATGGATACACTACGGATTTGATACGTTTCCAGGAAAATTTCAACAAATTCTAGGACACTTATTTGAGCCTCTGCTCTAATACCGTGATCGATCAAAACTCAAAATCTCCCACCCATTTCCTCTGAAAGGATGCTGTTAAGGGATATGATTTTAAGTGGAATAAAACAATTTAATGAAATAGGTAACTTTCAATATAAACTTTAAAAAAAAAAAACAGCTAATAAATAACAGCATCAGGTATATCCTGCCTAAACCGACTCTAGCGTCGAACTGACTCGCGACTCTCGTCTTGTTCGTCGCTCCGGCTGCCGATCGTCTTTTTGATCGCCATCCCCATCTCCATTACAATGTAACAAAAATTCTTGAGTTTTCTTCAGGGGTTGTTAACCTTTTGAGTCGGAATAGTCAAAAATTACAATTTACAAAATTTCAAAGTTTTTAAAGAGCCACAAAATTTTTTCTTGCCAACAATAACTAGTACTCGCATAAATAAAGTTTTTTTTTAATTAATCTATTTATTCATAAGAAAAAATATCTATTTATTCATATATAAGTAGTGTTTTTCACAACAAATTAGATAATATATATATGAAATTATTAGAATCGGTGCCTAATCCTCGTTAATCGATTCAGAACGATTTTAAAATTATTTTTTATACAATAAATAATATTTGCATATGGAACTAAAGAGCCGCAGCTTCACATCCAAAGAGCCGCAGGTTGCCGACCTCTGGTTTTCTTTTACAAAACGGTTTGACTTCAACAGATGCGAAAGCGAAGACAGAATGCGATCCAGTATGCTGGCGAAGGGTTAAGGGTAAGATGCAAATCTGAAAATGCTTGAAAAACCGCGTAGCAATCATCGGTACTGGGTTCCCCATCTCTCTGCCGCGCCGTTTGCCAGACGTCTTGATGGCCACTCCACATCCTGCCCCACCGATTATAATACACGAACTCCTCTCTCCTCAGCCCGAAATATTCAGTTCATTCGAACCTTTGGCCCGCTTTTTACCACGTTTTTATCCTTTTAACTTCCTCCGCTTCATCCCCTCGGTCCTTCGCTCACTTCTGCCAGAGCCCCTCTCCCTATCGGTGGAACGGTGGAACCAAAACACCATCGCGTCGGCTCGCCTCTCTGCCCTCTTTGTCCCTCTTACTCGAAACAGTTGCGGATATCTAGCACTCGCTAATGGATATTGCTGCTGGCCTTGCTCTTGCTCCTGCCTCGGAGCCACCTGACTTTGCAGAGCTGTCTACCCGCGTTTCGGATAAATTAGAAAACTCCCCGGCTTAGCCGGCTAGGTGGAGGGGAGGGGGCCGGGGCTCCTCTCCTTTTTCTTCTTTTTCGGTGATCACCCAGGCCGCTTTTGCACGTCGGGAGGAAGCATATTTGCATGACAAACGCGACCCGGCACCGGGGCGTCCCATTACCCGAACATTCAATTCGGACCTGATCCCTTCAGCTGGCAGGAACATCTTTCCGGAGCGATTGGCCCGTCGCCGATAGCATTTGTTACAAGCCACCGGTGTGACGGCGCGCTGCAGCGTCTCGTCACCATTCCGGCGAAACTAGTTATTCAAAATCGTGCGACGACGTCGACTAGCCATCTTTTTCTTCGACCTTCCCGTGGCTGGATACTTGGAGGCACCCTCTGTACCCTCAGCGTACCAGTACCAAAATGATTTTAAACGATTTTATTTACTGATCTCTGAACGATCGAATGAGATCCCTGAATGAGATCGAATTCAGTCAGATCATCTACAATTCTTATCGCAATAGGAGCATATGTAAAATGAGCATATGTGCTATTCTGTTATAATATAATTTACTTCTTTTGTTCGTAATAAGAATGTGGAACAGAGCTGCTCTACCTAGCAAACTCCACTGACCAATATTAATTGATCAGACTATAGTTCGCGAACAAAACTTGTATCACTGGTATCGAACTTGGGTTTTACAGCACAGGTAGATTGAAAAGATAATCCGCGCAGTTTTTATTCGTTATAGTACATTTCCTATTGTTCTTTCACCTTGTATAAACGACCTACAAAAGGATTTGCGCGTTGTTCCAACATGTATTGCTCTTTTTTGTTCATAGAGTAGTGCAATTCGACTTTCGGGGATTGTGTATTTTACCGATCAACGAAAAACGGGGACAGCCTAACACTGACTAAAACATTTATATTAATGAAAATGGAAATTTTTTGTGTCCTAACCAATATGCGAAAGCATTAAGTAATGTACCGAGCAGACGCAGATTTTTTGTAATTAACCGTGGCTGGAGGGTAAACAAGGTGTTCATCGGAACTCGCTCGAGCGAGCTAATTGTAAGATCTTCCTACGCACCAATTAATTCGATCCGATTCGGTTGCCCGGGGAATCAGTCGATACGGGCCCTGTCTGTTGATTTATATCTCGATCGTTGCTGTGGATACAGCGGTAAAGTTTTAATTATATTCTTGGCCGTGGAATAGGCAACCGGCCGTAACCAATGCAGCTAAGAAAGTCCGCAGTCCGGCGGAGAACGTCCGGTATACAGCATCCCCCCTTCCTTTCGCTTCCCAATCCAACAACCCCTCCGACTCACCCTCCTTCTTCCCTCCTACCTCTCGTTCCTCGACCCGACGCAAAAATTAAATTTGCTCTATCGTGCATATCGGTGCGCCATCGAAGCCGTCAATATTAATCTCACGGCATGCGCTCACGGAATTCCGAGAAGGGCAAGAGGTAGACGCAAGTTTCCGGGAGCTAGATTTCGACGAAGAATATTAATCGATCGCGTCAGGGGCGTCTGCTTCCTCACGCGCGCAATCTCGGTCAGATACTTTCACTTGGATCCGAAAAATTTCGTGTACAGGATTATTCAAACTCAGGGGATCACTGTTCCAAAGTGTTTTCTAGACAGAAAAAATTGTGTTGGATAGAATCGGGTCTCCCTCTCTCTCTCTCTCTCTCTCTCTCTCTCTCTCTCTCTCTCTCTTTCGAGATACTATATGCGAATTGTTTAGGAACACAGCAGACGCACCTCTCTTTTATGCAGTAAGGGGCCATCGATTTTGATAGGATTAAGGAGTGGGGACTTTGAAATAAGGAAAATAGGATCGTAGCAACGTTGGAAAAACCGGAGTCGATGGCCCGCGCGACAATTTGACGAGTTCGATGTACTTTCGATGCGGCGAGGTTTACATCGTAGGTCGATCACCTCGCTGTGTGTTGTCGTACGCGAACAGCTGATTGTTGACAGGGCAAAAACCATTGAGCGCGATCGGTCTTATTCATCACCGGTGCCGTATAGAAGAAATGTAAACACCGGTGTGACAAGGCTCGGAGTCGTTATGTCGTGAAAAATAACTGTAGTTTTTGAACACAGTCTGTGAAAACAAATCATTCAGTATATAAAACGGATTTATAACGATATATGCTTTCGAGTTTAGAACCGAATCGTTCCAGGAGAGAAGCAATGGCATCAAGTGGAAAAAGTTCGTTTCCTAACGAAGACGCTTGACCTCTCGTATCTGCGGACGGAATACCTCTAGATAATAATAGCTAGGAACTTCCCGAAAGTTGCATGAAGAATTAATGCAAATAACAGTCGCTTATTGGCGTCTTCGAGTGTGTGTCCGGCTAGAGATCTCTGTTGACCGATACTTCCGGCAATTGAAGAAGTTTTCCGAGTTTTATATACCAATAGAAAACTGGAGATAGCATTAGGAAGTTCAATCGAGCAAACTCGATTTTCTTGCGTCCTCGCTCTTTGCTCGCTACTCGACACACGATATTGCAATTCGACTCGTTATATCGATCAGAATACGAGATAACCCGCGGGCAACTTGGTTCGATAGCAACTATCACGACGTGACCATGACCAAAGGAGGTCCTACCATTACAACGATCGATTAAAATAAAAATTGTCTGTGGCAATTGTAACAAATAGAAGCGAAATGAAAATTTGTCTCCTTTTTTCAGAGAGATCCACAGTCTAGTAATAACAGAAAGATAGCAACGATCACGACGATGACCATGACCAAAGGAGGTCCTACCTTCATAAGGATCGATTAAAATAAATATTGTCTTTGACAATTGTAACAAACAGAAGCGAAATGAAAATTTGTCTCCTTTTTTCAGAGATCTACAGTCTAGTAATAGCAGAAATATTGAAGTTTCGACGAAGAACGTAGTTCCAAAATGAAATTCTAACATTTTCGGTGTTTCGGTTGAAGGTTTCACCACAAACGCTGAAAATCCGCAGTCCATGAGAGACGATTGTGAGTACTTTGAGCACTTTGGAGAGGGTTTAAATAATTATGAGAGGCACTGTGCATACGTGCCGGCGAGCTATAAGGTCCGAGGAGCGAGAAGACGTTCGTCGCGACGCGTTGCGTCGAAAAAAGATGAGATAGCGTGCTGGGTTGCGGTACTCAGCGCGTGTAGGAGTCCAATTGCCCGAAACCGGAGAGGAAGGTGGAAATTTCCGGAGCTCACCTCTTTTCTTGGCCCTCGACGGGAAATGGTAGCGAGCCACTCGGAGCTCCTTTTTCCGAAAGAAGGGAGACCTTTTTGGTCAGTGAACTCGGGCACACACGGATCCCTGGACTGTGGCTGAAAGTTTTGCTTCGGTCCATGGTCAGTATTTATGTCAGAGTAGCAGAGCGTGCACTTTCTGCTCTCTCCCGTGCTAGCCAACGGAAGATTGAAACTCTCAGCCCGGTTACACTAGCCGCGATCGAAGCCTATCGTCCCGCTTTAGTTTCCATGGAGATTCGTTAATTATCGTCGAATTGTCCTCCCTTCACGTACGCCACGCCGCCGTGTTTTGCCTTCGACAGTGACAATTAATCTCTCGACGCGGAATTCCAGTTTCTCATTTTCCAAAAATTCGATTTTTCCTTTTCTTAGATTTTCTTCGAGGAAAAGTGTTGCAGAATGCGCGCGAAAAGATTTGTTTGAACTGGGACCATTAAACGCAACTGGTTCAACAGTTTTTCTGAAAAATAGTTAAAATTTTTGTAACAACAGAGAAACCATATTTTTGATATTTTCTCCAGAGTGATTATTATTATTGTACGTTTTGTGAAATATTTACAATCACGCATGGACAATTAACGTAATCGCATAGTCGAGATCGTAATTGTTGAGTGTTCGTCGATAATTAAATTGCGATTGGTTATCAACAACAATGTGTTAACAGGTAACGTCAGCAAGTGGAACAATGAAAATAATTACGAATCATTATTGTTATAATTCGTTTGAGATTGCGCGTTACATACCGATGGCGGACGATTCCATCGCTTTAATGGGTTAATGAGAAAGTTTAATTATTTTTCGAGTTCCCTGCCAGCGTTTATTTCAACAACACAGTCCATTGCCGTGACAGAACGTGGTAAAATAAATTTCAATTTCACTTGAGAAGCATCGTATCCTCTTGGCAAAACTCAAACAAAAATATTATCACAGGAAATTGGAAATACAGAAGATTAACCTGACTTTGGACCTGAACTAAAAGAAACGCGCGAGGAACAATTAAACAATGTCCGGGGGAAGAGGAAGACATCGAAGAGCGAGGATCGTCGGCAAAAACAACGAAACTTCCGGCGATGGGCGTCATTATACGAACGCTGTTTGTTCTCATTTAGGATAAAGTAACAAAGGAACTAACGCGCTTACTTGGAGATCTCTCAGCGTGGCCGAAACCGAGGGAATAAAGTAGGAAAGTTTCCGGATCCATTCCCTTTTTGGGTTTGAACAAGAAGTGATGACAAGGTTTCCTCCGCCGCGACGCGACACGGCGGGAAATTTTGCGCGCTGAATCCACCAGTTTTCTGGAAGCTCAAGTTCAAAGCCTTCCGGCCGCGCGACGACCCACCCCTAACTCCTCCAGCTATCTAGGCATTCGCGTCGTGCTTTTCTTGCGCTGCTTGCAATTAGCTAAGATTATGGGTCTTTGTGCTTACCCGAGTTTGGTTAAGGTACGCCTCTGCTCCTCGGGATACCTCCGTCAATCCGAGTTTCCTGGCTCCGGGAATGCGAGCGCAGGACACATTTTGCGTGCCGCAGGACCCTGCAATTTGTTACTGCCGCGAGAAACCCGGCGAGGAATAGTCCCAGAAGTATCCGGACCGGTCAAACGAAATTCGAAATTATCCCAGGAACTATTCCAACCAGCTGCAGACCGACCAGAATCTTAATTAACCTTTATTTTCCTGTCTATTGTCTTCTACGTCTATCGACCCGCCGCGGCGCACTATGGGGCAAACGGAAGAACTCTGTGTCAAAATCAAAGAACTTTCGATGAAAATCAGATAGAGCGATGAAATTTTTTTAAATGAAACCTGAAATTTGGCAAAATATGAAATAATTATAAAGATTGTGGTACGAACGCTTTTTTACCTTGAGAAAATTCTTTAAATTTGTACAAATTCAAGAAAATTGTGGTTTTACCAATACCACGTGTGGAAATTTTTTTTAACATGCAACACATCATTTCCTGTAGATTTTTCCACGCTGATTTCAAATCTGGCCTCAAAATTTGTCTACAACCTCAGGATTTATAAACAGTTAAACTTTTATTTTTTTCAAGGTTAAAAAACATTCGTACCATAATCTCCCTATTTTCCCAGATTCTACAATGTTTCAGCTTTAATTTTTTAAAAAATTCGTTGTCAGCCATTCACAGGAAAATACATCGGGGACTTGGAGCGTTTTATTCTTTTGAGATAATCAGGATAATCGGAAATAAACGAAACGCGTGAAAAAATGCTAAAACTCTAAATTCTGTAGAGTAGAAGCAGAAAAAACGCGGATACATTTGTAAAGAGCCAACGCGCATCGTTGCGTGTTCAGTTTTAATGAAATCAATAAGTCACTGTAATTCGACAACTTGATTCAGCCGTCAATAAATAGCTGGGCTGCAATTAACATTTTTGGGCGATGCAACAAATTAACAGTTTATCTTATAAATTGACCATAAAATGTTGGGATTGGAGTTTCACGGGATTACCGGCGCGGGAAATGTAATTGATTCAATATCCTGCGACCGTCGCGTCGCGTCGCGTCGGCCATCTTGACCATCTCGCGCTTTCATTTATCTCTGCAATTTGATTGCACCGGTACCAATTTCGCGTTCGTTTACCGTTAACTTATCCGCTCGTCCATTTATTCGCTGTTTTAATCACTGTTTGATCTTCGAAGGTTCTCATGTGTACCTACCTACCTACCTACCGACCGAGCAAAATTGCAACGCATTTTTCCCGCGGTACTAGTTGATTTTTCACGGCGCGAAAAGTATTACGTACCGGATGAAAACTCGATTTTGAAGTTTCGCGGTGATTTCAGTACATTTCGCGTCGCATGCTAAAATAGGTAATCGTAAGTCTGCAGAATGAAGGAGGTGGGGAACCCCGACCACTACCTGTTGCTATCGTGGACAGTATAAGTAACACGAGCCACTGGATAGATTTCGTTTCGTCGGCTGCTTCGGTTTTTAATGAAATTTTTCTCGACGAGGAAAGCGAGGATGAAAGCTGCTCGGGATTATTACGCGGTGATTCCGAATTTGACATCCGCTCCGAGAAAAACGGTTCTACATTTTTCTCACTTCGTTGGCACGAAGGAGTCGTACTACCTTACGAGGTAGGTGTATCGATTACGATCGAGTAATCGACCGATTTCTCTCGGATTATCTTCAAACTGCGATTCTCTATGCGAAATAAAAACTTTCAAGTAATAGAATTAACTATGATCAACGCAAAACTGTAGCTTCGAGTTCTTCGAATGTCTTCAACTCTGTTGCACTTCCCCGTGAGATGACGGAGCCTCTCCGTTTATAGCGAGACGAAAAATTCTGAAAACAACGAGGAGTCAAATACATTGAAACGTCGGATTCGTAGCAATTACACTCGAACGCGAAAGCGCCAACCAGACGAAATAAGAGAAAGAATCTCTTCCGACAATTAATTTGCAGAATAAAATACTGAGTTACGAGGACATTACGTACATAAAACTGCAGAATTTCAAGCAGTAGTAAATCTTTCTACGGTATTCCAGTCTAGGCGGTTTTTCCAACTCCCAACGAACGTAAACCGATTAAGTCGGGCCTGCGAGCATAAATGAAACATTTAATCCTCGTAGCTGCCTCGGTATAACATCGTCTCTGTAGGAGCTTTGTAATTATCGTTCTCTATAATAATTTTCATTTACAGTCGGCACCGTATCGAGAGCATAAATAAACTTGAGCATTCTGTTGCCGTTTGCGAACGACATGCTGCGAAAGAATATTGTCACCATTCCTTCAATAGCGGTGTCGTAGTCACGGAACGAACAAATGGTTCTTACTATTCATCGCTAATACATTTGATTTATGTCTTTCCATTATAGGGTTAAAGTACGGATGATGTATGTATGTATTGTATGTGTGGATGTTAATAAGCAACCCTATATATAATTGAATTCATAATAACAAAGAATCGAAATTAAGGATGTTCTGGAGGTGCAATGGAAAACAAAAGTACAAGAAATTCGAAATCGAAATCTATCTAGATTAATTTAAAAGCTTTCGTTTAATTAGTAAATTTCATGTTATATTTATTTGTTTAATCGAATTGTCTTCATATTATAAAAAATTGTAAGTACTTTTTCGATGATTGTACCCCCTGATTTGAACTTTAAGATAATAAATTTGTGATATTCAATATATATAATTACGCAATAAAAAGTTGAAAATAAATATTTAAGTAAATTTAAAATACTTCAAAAAGCAATATAATGAGATATCATGCTAATGAGATGACAACACGATTTTGAAGTTCTGTAACATTTTATAATTTTTTGCTCTGTAACTATTTAGTGAGTCGTAATAAATTTTGAACATAATTAATTACGTAATTTTTACCATATATATATAAACTGGAGTTTCTAGTTGCGTTTTTTTCAAGGTTTAAATAGGGTTTGAAGTTAAACTTTAAGTTGTTATAAATATTTAACGGTGTAGTGAATCGAACCCAAGCTTTGGTAATTGAATTAATTTAGTAAGAATTATATCTTGTCATATTTTCAAAGATTTTATTGTGTTTTCATATACCTCCAGAACATCCTTAACGAAAGAGTTATTAGAAATACGATCGCCGACGAAATACATCTGTCAGCGACAGGTTATCTGTGCATCCTTTTATAATTAAAAACGGCTTTTCCTTATAACGGCTTGACTTTTTGCTTACATCATGAAAAGCAATATCGGTCCATAGGATTTCGCGAGACGGCACTTGGGCATGAAGATAAAAAAAGAAATTGACACCAAGCGATTCGCGGAGCAGGGCGTCGCGCGTCGGTAACTCGGAATTAAAGTCGGGGGGGATCCTTTTATTCAATTCGCCGGCGCTCCCGCATTAACCTTGTCCTTAGCGGGTTGGCGATTAACGCGTTAAAAGCACCATTTTGGGGCACGTCGCGCCGTAGGAGGACGCCGCGTCGCCGCGCCGCGCCGACTCTCATTCTACGGACCTTACTAATATCCCTAAGTGCATCGTCAGCCGCTTGATGCAGCGTTGCACAAGCTCTGATACTCTGCACTCTGGGGTTCACTTACTTTTCCCGTCCTTCTCCCTCGTCAGGGGAGGATAGGGGAGGATAGGGTAGGAGAGGGGAGACAGACCCGTGTTCGCTCTCCGTTCTTTTTCATCGGTTCATACTTGTGCCGCTCTCCGTCATTCCCTTTCAACTCGCCACGTTCTGTCTCGCGTCTCTCCCCTCGATTCCTAACAGCGTGGTTCTACACGCGGCTCGTACCCGCTCGCGTACCCGCTTTCGACCCGCCTCGACTCGCTCCGACTCGCTTCGACTCGCCCCGACTCGTTCGCGCTAGCGAGCTCTCGAGATCCCCACTTCTCATGATTACTTCCGATTTTATCCTAGACACAGAAATTGTGGTGGTATGCTCACGGTTTCCCAAAGAATGGTAATATAAAGTAGTGCACCTGTGTTTTCTCCGACGCAGAAAGGAAAGAAAAGGGTGGAAAGCGTGGTGGTAGCGGGCGAACGCCGGCGTGTCGCGCCGCGCCGCGCGGAAGAATAAAGATACGCGAATGGCGATGCTGAACGAGCGAGCAAGAAAAAGAAGGGACCGGAAGGCACCGACAGAGACAACGCGAAAGAAACCGAGAGACGAAGACAGTCTGAGAGCCTCGCGAATGCTACGCCTTGAACGTGTTGTACCGCGACCTTCCTTCCTCGTGAACTTCCCCTCTCGGTCTCGTTTCTCGTTCGCATTCGCGTTCTTTCGTCGCAAAAATACCGTTCGCAACACTTCCTACCTGTTAATGGCGGCGGCTCTTCTACGCATTGTCCGCGGTACGCGGGAAACCTCGAAAAACTATCGCCTCGATCTTTACCCGGTGTTGTTTCCTCGAATCGAAAGAGTTGCGCTAGTTTCGAATAGGTTTCATTTCAGCCGCGGAACTTTTCGCAAAAATGCTCTTATCTTATGTGCGATACCTCTCGTCTAATGTCTACTGTAACATTTACGTAAACGATTCAGTGCTTCGGCTTGTTTTCGTGTCTCCGCTGGAATCATTTTTAATAAACGTTCCAAGGCCACCTTGTTCTCATGGAACTTTTATTATGGAGCTTCTAAAAGCGTCTGTTCCACGAGGACACTTTTTAAAGAAGTTCTTCAAAGTACCGTTCTACAAAAGTTCCAAGTTCAAAGAGAGATAACTCTTTACTTTGATCCCTGATTATTTCCCTCTTTCGTCAAACCATCCCCCTTGTTGCTTTCGAGGAGGCGTTTGTGTCTTTTCGTTTAATTTCTTGACAATCCGATATCACCGCGACAACGTAGCCGAATTTCATCCCTTCGACGAGACGCGGAGTATTTCCACACAGGAGGCATCCGAGAACGTTTTCGCTGCAACGTTATATCTGTATGATTTTCGGACAGGGAAATGCAAAAGTGAATTCGCGTTTTCACGGCACGGCGATATTACACGGTCGAGGAAACGAGTTTCGGCGTCGTTTACCGTAACGCCGCGCCGCCCGCGCCCGTCTGCGCTTCGCAACACCTCGTTTCGAACTGTTAACACTGTTTAAATTGCTGGAACTGCTTAATTATTAATTCACGTGCTAAACAGAGGATCCCAGTGTCATTCATTCCCGTGAACGGCGAGAATTAAAGCAATTAAAGATAGTTATACAAGCACCGCGAATTAAAGAGTTTAAACGTTCAGCGTGAACAATTCTTAGCCACCTGAACGCCCATTGTTATTTTTTAAATATACATACGCGCTTCATACGTCGATTATGTAAAAGTTTATGTAAACTCTAACAACTCTTCGCTAATACGGATAAAATGTATTATTACTTCTGAAAGTAAATCTCTGTTCATCTCTAGTCATATCCTACGTAGTTTTAACGTCTTCTGGCATGCTGCGGGCCGTTCCACGATTTTTAATTTTAATATTGTTAACAAGGCTTAGTCCGCTTATTTTTTTTGACGTGTGTGAGTGAGTGTGTGTGTGTGTGCGTTTGTGTACATAGGTTGTTTATTTATTTATTTAATTTATAAATGTAAGACTGATAGCGACACAGGGGGCCTTACACCCCCGCGCCCCCACAAAATCTATATTTTTATATATTATATTTAATTATATTATATGATTAAACCCTCGTCGCAAGGCTTTAAGATAATAAAGCTTTGTATCTATTACTTCTGAAAGTAAATCTCTGTTGGTTTGACCTAACAATTTACCAGCGACGAGATCAGCTATTAAAGCAGATGCTTTCGTGTAATAACAGCGAGAGGATCTTAATAGGCAGAAGATCCTCGGATCGCGATAACCACTGTGAACAGATCATTCTTTCGAAATACTTCCGTTCAGCGAATAGACCCGGATAAAAGGGCTGCCGTGGCTCGTCCAAAAAATCCTGTTACCCGTGGAAGCAGGAAAGAGATCGAATGGGTCGAGTAGGTCCTCGAAGATGGGGAATGATCCCCGTCCGATGCGAAATCCCGTTGAATCTTGTGGGTCGGGTCGGGCCTCTCGATCTCCTCATCGTTCTCCCCTTTTCACGTCGATCCGTCTTAGATCGTGGAACGTGGAACGTGAAACGGCCTTGGTACACTCTCAATTAGCATCCGAAGAGAGTCGGACAAGCTGAATCGGGAACAAACCGGATCTCGGTTCGGAAAAGATGAGAGAGAGAGGATCGGTGGCTCGGCAGAGATCCGGCTGCGCGCGTTATTCAAGATACTGAAACTGTATCTGCGGCCTTGGTGGCCTGGTATTTAAGGATTACCGGAGTTCAGCGCAATATTAGGAGGGCGGGAGAAGGACAACAGACAGACGACGCGACGCGACGTTACGCGACGAGAAGACGAGAGGAGTAACGCGAGGTTGTAGTCTATGGAGTGAGAACAGTGGAAGTGTGCAGGTATTATTCATGGATTACCTCACTTGTCCCGGCTACAATCCTCCCAAAGCCTCCATTAGAATAATTGCTTCTTCATCTTCGCGCTTGTGTGGTTGTTTCGCCCAGCAGAGCGCTGCGCGTCATTCTCTTTCACTACCCCGATCTGCTTCACCCTACCAACCGGTTTCCTTCTACGCCCCCTTGCCACTTAGCCGCGTACGTACCACACCGTGCATCTCGCGTGTGCATCCCCGACATTCTTCTGTCAGCCCACCTTTTCGTCACCCGATACCCACGCCAACCCCTCTGCTTCGAATATCGCGGGCCTTCCAGAGGTTCCCAAACTTGTCCGTCCCATTGGCCACATTTTAGAAAATAAATCTTGCTTATTATAATAACGCACGATCAACAGAGACACCAATCTTGTCTAGCCTCTTAAGATTCTAGGCCCACTGCGCTGGTCGGAACTAGAGCTGTGACTTATGAGTTACCCGGGTTACCCGTGAGATACCCGAGTAAACAAAAATTACTCGGGTACCCGGATACTCGAGTAAACAAAAATTATCCGATTGCCCGGATATTCTGGTAAACAAAAATTATCCGATTGCCCGGGTATCTCATGAATACACTGCGGATCTTTATGCAAAATAAAAATCGTTTGCATCAATAGCAAAAAGCAGACGATATATTACGATTACTTATTCTCTTGAACGATTTTAATAAATTTAAATTAACCCTCATCCACACGGGTAATTTTTTGTACGATTCTGCATGAATTTGAAATAGGTACCCTGGTGCCACGTCGTGTGTATGAGGGTTAATATATCAACGTTCTTTTAATTTCATTATTGTTTTAAATTGCAAGAAATCATTTATGACTTATGTCTTATGAGATACCCGGATACTCGGCTATCTCGTAAGTACTCGGGTACCCGGGTGAAAGTCAGAGCTCTAGTCGGAACCACGCAAAAACACCGAGAAGCGTTCGGTCTTTGAAAAACAATGGTCAAGCGATGATAGTACCGGGGCGGGAGGGGGTGGGAGAAGAGGGAGATGGGAAGCGTGCAATTAATTTCCAACGCACTGTTTCAGGCGTAAGATTGAAAATGCTCGAAGCCCGATGGGGCTTTGATCCAGCACACGAATCGCCCGGCAGTTTCTCGGGTAACCAACGGGGGGTTAATCGCGTTGCGGATTCGGTACCATGGGGTTTGCCCGACAAATTGTTCACGAAAGCGCGGCGAATCGATACGCTCGGAGCAGAAGCAACAGGGTTAGCAGCGACGCCGGTGGATATACAGGAGGAATTAAATAGCGTACCGGGCTCCGATGCCGATACGGTCTTCGGATGTTTTACCAAGCATCCATCGGACGTAGGGAGGCAGGGGCTCGTTCGAAAAAAAATATATCTACCTACAGCCCGGAATGGCAACGGTGTCCGTAAATGTCGCGTGAAATGTAATTTCGCGAGTCGCCCGCGACGGGACACACCGCGCCGACGGTAGAAGATCTGTCCCCGGGAATCCGTTACCCTTCCCCCACCCGGTCCCGCAACCCTACGTGTCTGAAGAAGCTGAAAAAGAAACCGAAACGACCTGGGAGTCGAAACTTTCGTTGAACGGTTCCTAGACATTGGTGGAGCTGGAGGGGAAATCATCCATCTGAATTATGTCGTAATTTCTCCCCGCCGAATGCGAACGAGCCGTCGAAAGCCAGAGGTAGGACTTTCCGAATTCTTATCGCGGTGGAAAAGCCGCAACGACGCACGTTCGCGCGTTTCATTCGATGATCCTCGTTATCCTCGTTACGCGTGCCCGTGGAAAATTGAGCGCGAAACCGTGAGAATAAATTGTCTCCGCGAGAACGACGACGCACACACCACCCCCGCAGCGTCGCGACGCCTCCCGCATCGACGCGACGAAACTCCTTTTTCCATCGTTGCCAACCACCACCACCCGCTCCCGCAACCCTCCTCGCCCCTCCAGGATGCGATCCTACGAATATTTAGTTACCGTTGAACTACACTCGTTACCGTTTCATCTTCTCCTGGCAGATACGTGCGACGATTCCTTGAGTCCCACCAACCCTGCGACGCCGCCTCCTTTAACGCGTCGATCTTTGGCGGGCACGTCTCCTCTGTAAAATGCTAAACGCCCACCACCCGATTTCCACCCTGAACAAGGTGTCCCATAACTCCTGGAATACCGGATACCGAATAATGAAAAAGTTCGTGCCCCATCCCTAATCCCCACCCTAATCCTTACTCCTTCTACACAGAAAATACAAAGTCCGCCGCAGAAAGTACGAAGACCGTCCTAAATATCTCGCTTAAATTTTAGAAAAAGAGAAAAATGTCCGACGGTGGAAGTACGCGGTGTGTTCGAATTATTCATGGAAATTGATTATAACTCGACTGCGGATCCATGTGGAAAATACATATGGTCTGCGTTCGATGCCAGAAATTAGGAGCCACTTAAGCGGACAGTTCAATGGGATATTCGTGAAAAGCAATAAGATCTTTCGTGAATTATTCTATAACATAAGGTATAATAGCTATTCTTTGAATAGCGTGTTTGAAAACGTCGAAAAACGTTTCCCTTGAATACCTTACAGAACGAAAGAGTTATTGACAAAGAGCAGGTCTTGTTAATACGCGCGCATAATACCTTTTTATGCTGGAAATTACATTTCTAAAATAAACGTCTACACTTATTGAGTAGCTGAAAAAACTCCATCGTGGCACGGCTCTCGGCGTTTACGCAGCGCGAAATTCCCATCGTTTTGCCCCGCGAATTTTTTGCTCGCTGTTTCATCAGCCGCGATCAATAGCGACTATTTTTCTTTACCTATGTCGCAGTGTGTTGCGCGTCCGCGGATAATGAATCGACGGAAAATTAATTTTTCCTTGTTCAAAATACCGGAATCTGGTGACCGACGCGCGACGTGAAACTACGATGAAAGTTGCACCGCGGTGACAAGGCTTTTCAATTAAAATGTTTTCAAAAACTCTTCTTCAATAAATTTTTCTTAATAATGATTATTAACTCCCCCAGTTAATAATATATTCCCAAAAATATAATATAAAAGTGTGTATCTAGCAAGGGCAGGAGCCAGAAAACTGTCAGGTTCTTGCGATCTACCACGAAAATCGAGTATTTCTGTCAAAAAACGTATTTGCAAAAGTCATGGGTAGTGTGCTAGTTTTTCGCGGTACAGTTATAAGCGACGGACGTGCGCTTTTATTGACAGTAAAGCTTGCAGATATAAAAAAGCTTTCTGTATTTATGATGGCGTAGAAGCCCACTCATAACAATGTTTATGCTGGTTCTACGGTTTTAATAGTTTAGAGGCTGTTGATGTCGTCGGTGCATTGTATTCATTTACGTGCTGAGTCATCGGTCAGTTAATTTATTTATGGCAATTTAAAGCAATCGATAAAAGAAGAAAGAAAGAACCCTGCACTAATCGTATGGAAAATCTATCCCGGTAAAATCAGTTGGATTTCATATTTTGTAGCTTATGAAATGAGTAGTACACAATAACATCATTTTTTATTATCCACACACACACACACAGACACAAAGCAGAAAGGGTTTGGAGTAAAAAAATACAACGGGAGTGACGAACCGTGGGGTCCTTATCTCTGCTTGTAACACCGAAAGATTTTTGTGAAAGATTTCTGTTCACAGACCTTTTCAAGGTCAATCAAAATTCCAAAATCATGATACCACTTAACAGATTTCGTAAAACCCTACTATTTTAGTCTGAAACATTTTTCCAAAAAATAAATAATTTTGTTCAATAAATCATAAGCTACAACATATGAAAAATCCAACTGATTTAACCGGTATAGATTTTCCATATGATTAGCGCGGGGTTCTTTCCGAACAAAGAAAAATCCACAGTCTAGACACGACGTACAAAACACGATGAGAGATTGAAGAGGATTACAGAGATAAGCGGAGAGAATAATCAGATTTATCTTAATTCAGTTGTGTTGATTGTTGAGCTTTTTGCTTATGCACCACATCCATTTCCAAACAGTTGCAACAGTAAAATTAGCTGAAGGAGCTCAGCGCGAGCAGCAGTGGCCGGTATGTACAATTTTACCGGTGCTAATTAAACATATGAATTCGCGTACAGGATAATGAATTTCGAATGCGTGTAGCTTTAATCCTGTTACACTCAGATACCCAAGATCAATGCCACCTTCAAAATCAGCGATGCCACTCGACATACGAAAGCTTCTTCAAATCAAACGTAGATATGGTCTCGCCATAATAGCTGTCTAGCATATAATGCAATTGTTGCAGGTAATGTGCATGGCTAGAGTACACCATAGTCATTGAATTGGCCGTGGTAAACCGAGAGCTTGGTCTGCTCGTTTCCCTACACTCGTGTTGTTTACCGTGATATTACGGCACTCTGGAAAATATGGAACGACGAAATATTAATATAAACCCACTCGGAACTATAAAATCCAACACCTCGAAACTATTAAATATAAAGAACGCAACAACGTTTTTTTTTTATTAAATCGAGACGAACTCAGAAGAGTTCCTTGTAATGTATTAAAAAATTTCCTTTGTTTTTGTATTGTGCCTAATTTTATAAACCAGCAGTTAGACATTTTTGAATTAACATAGATTCTAAACGAACCGTAGAAAAGTGTTGAGATTTTGAGTAATAATGTTGGCTTTTGGAAGGTGTTGAAATTAATTAAACGTTTTGTAAACGATCGAGAAACAGTCTCATTGTCCCTGTTTCGAATGTAATGATAGAGTGCTCGCGCGATAAATACATCCGAGTTATGGTAATTTATTGAATTTACATAGATAATAAATATGGGGTATCTTCTATGATAAATTGCGTTGAAACAGTCAACAACCAATTCAACGTGAAATTTTAATAATGCATTGCCTTTTAATAATGAGCTGACCAGTAATCTTCCAACCACCACGTTCGTATTTAAACATGATGATTTCCAGTGCCGATGAATTATTTATCGGCATCCCCCATTTACATTTATTTTAACGCCGCGCCGTGCCGCGCCGCGTCGTAGCCGCGCAGATGGGAATGCACAACGTGACGATACCCCTTGTCAGTTACAAATTCAAATTCAAGTTATTTCAATTAATAATGTTAACTTCATACTAAATAATGTTTAATATTAACTGCCCGGCGAGTTCCAACGGGAATGTAAAACAAGAGATTATCGATAAATCGGTCAAATGAAAGATAAATAGTAATATAAGAAAATTTACTACGTTTATCAACATATATTATTTGATCGACCCTCCGCGAACCAGGTGGGGTTAAATTAGCATTAATTTGTAAAATGGTAACTCGTAAGGAGCATTCGTTCATTTTTAAAAGATACATCCTTGTTTTATTTCGATCCGATCCAATCAGAAAATCGTCGGTCTACAAATTAAAATTCAGAGTGCGACGGCTATTCGCCAGGTTCGCGAATACAAAATTAATTAACTGAACAAAGAGCCGCCAGCTAAATTACTTTTTTTTTAACAAAATCCGATGTAACTTTACCCCGCTATTAAACAGACCGTGGCGCAAATATTAGAGACAGAGTAAAATTCTGTTGGATCCGAGGTAGCGTTAGACGGTTCTCGATCTACAGAGGTTATTAATGTGGTAGAAAATATTTTAATTAATTCCGGTTCCGCTAGATTTATCTGGAAAAATGTAAATTTGCGTGCACGCCCGCCTTCCGATTATCATACATATTCATTATTCATTAAACCCGTGTTAACTGTTCTAACGATTTTCGGTAGGCACTCGGAGAAAGTAAACAAAAGAAACGGAAGTTGTTTTCCACAAGGAAATTGGTTCTCTGTTATCCTGCGAAGGCGAGGCGAGGCGAGGCGAGTCTCGGAGCGTCGCGCCAGGTAAAAAAGGAAACAACCGCGTGTACAGGGAGAAGCTCGTGTGTATAAATACATAAGAAAAGGCAGGAAAAAGAGGTGGCGAAGAGAAGCTGGCTGGTACATAATCGCGTCGCCACAAAGAATCCATAAAAGGTTGGGCTGCTGCGTTTTTCGTGTAGTGCCAAAGAAGAGAGCAGCGAGACTTTAAGCTGCGGCGCACTCGTGTCCCCGTGAACACAATAATGCTCCGCTATTAACCGAGAGCTTGTATTAAGCCCTCGAAAAAAGCTTTCATGCACTTAACGACAAATAATATGAGAAGTGGTGCTACAGGCAGCCGCCAGGACGACCGTGTCTCGCCGACGACGTTCTACCGTTCTACGACCGAGACTGTAGATGCATGTGCACGCCGCGCGCCGCGTGCACCTGCAAACGGGTTTTATGATTGTGCGTGTTCTTTTCGGCGAAACTTACAGCCGACGCCCCTCGTCGGCCGACTGGCGCACGTTTCACCCTTTGATTACACGCGAGAATCGCGCGATACGTATCAGCGGTTCCTCTAAAGAGCTGCGGAAGTGGAAGACATTATGCCACCAAAGAATTTTTCACCGATCCCCGGTGGACTCCATGCACTATTCACCGCGAGGAAATGTGCTCTTTCATTTTTATGCCGACAAAAATTTATAAATAATTTTCAATTGTTCGATACAATAAATTGCCGTAAAAAATTCCTCGTTCTATCGGTACATACTACGGAACAAAGAAGAATTTTTTTAAACCATCTCTTGGGCATTGATATTGTTACGATAGTTGAAAGTAAACTCTGAAATAGAAATATTTCAAGAAGCTTTGATTTCGTTTTATCACTGGATGCGAAATATTCTGCACACCGTGAACACCAAGAACGGTGAAACTTTTTGTTAGGTGAGCATTTCTGAGAAAGTATATTGAAATAATCAAAACACTGTATTCCACTACGTTCAAACGATATTACTTATTTAGCAATAACTGCAAGATAAAAATAAACATATTTCAAGTATTATCATTCACTTACGTCTGTCTGAAGATTTGCCGTAATAATAATCGATGAAATTGCCGCGGATTTCGGAAGTCAATAGCACTGGTAGACTCGTGATGCAAAAGGGTGAATTGTGCTAGTTTTTCCCTGAATGGTTATTTCGGTATCTACTGACTCGACGTGGCATCTGTGGTATCTGCACAGAAGTTGGGAAAGTATTTCAATGATAAATAGAATCTCGAAAAAATCATTTATTTAGTATGGTCGCAGTTTATAACAATCGAGAATTGTAAACATTAAACAGTCAAAAGTAAAAAATTTACCAATAAGTAGAATCACGGTGATCAAAATCGACCAAAATTAGATGGGGTGGGGAGAATTTCGTATCGGTGCGCACGTGCCGCCGTGCCGTGCTGCCTGAGCTCGGCGACCATTCAGTCAAGTCAGTCAAGTGAGTCAGTCGGCTCAGTAGGGCCGAGGATTCTGGCAGGAGCGGTCGGACCAAAAGAACCAGGGGTTAGGGACCATAGGGTGGCCAGTGGTCATCCACTTGCCCCACTTTCAACAACCGTAAGTTTGACCCTTTCTTTCTTTCTTGAGGGTAATTCAATCTATAGCACGGGGTAGGCAACGAGTTCTTCAATGCTTGTTTCATTTATTCTTGGCCCATCTTTAACAGATAATTCAACGAACACCGTCGACTATTATTCCTGATATTCTAATTGGAATTTCCATCGGAACTTAATATTGTTACAGTTTTCCTAATATTGCATACTAAATGTAAGACGAACAAATGTATTGAAAGATTTTCAATAAAGATCTTGTAAATTAATATCCAAATATATTATTCTCAAGCTGATTTATTTTTTCATATATTCCTTGTTTCTCCCCATACTTATATCAGCTTAAGCAAAATCTGATAATAGTAAAAAATATAATTCTTCGCGTACTTTGATAGAGCAAAAACAATATCTTAATGTTGCTACACACTTTGCAGATACAACACATCGATAATTTTTTATAACAATTAATTTATTTATTATGAAATCAATTTATTTAGTATAATGCACAACAGAAATATTTCGAATTAAAAAATTACAAATACTTTACTAAGTAATAGTATTCACTGTAACCGAATGTCCCATGATGTATGGTCAAGTATGCATATTTACAAAATATACGATGAGTGAAATTAAATTAGTACGTTCATTAATTTATAAAATCCTATCTAAAGTGGATGTAACTAATTATGAAAGATTCTCGTTCCGATTGGTTTACAATTATAAGCCCCTGTACATGTGTATCCGTAAAAATGTCAAAAAGTATCAAACAAAATGTTAAACGAAAAGAGATCCCTTTTTGACCTATGGATAAACAAATTTAGAAACACACAACTCAAATTATAAATCGTAATTACAATTTGTATTTAACATTTTAATTGCTACACATTTAGGTTACCTATCAATCGAGCAACATCGTGTTTTTTTTGTGTCTAGCGATGAATCCTACATAGGTAAAATTGTATATCAGTATATAACCTAAATATTACATCTTAACCAAAGGAATTTGATGTGTAGTATAAATTTTATATCTCGATTAGTACTTTAATTGTTATTCCATTTATTTAACTAAGCCCATTTTCTTAGCTTCCACTTCGTATATTAATAACCTCCACATTTTGACTACAAACACTTCTGCTTCTTCGTCTAATACCTGAAACGTAGTTTATCCGATTACAATAATCAATTGGAATGCATAATATACGTTAATAAAAGATAATTACCATCTGTACATCGTCGAGTATGCCCTGAGGAGAGCTACCGGCCATTACTTTACTACAAATAAAATCTACTAACGTAGGTTCAGGTTCTCCGATATATTCGATAATCTTTTTGTTGATCCATGGCCTTATCCTCTTTTCCATTAACGTCTGATCAAATATAAATAAAATAAAAAATTATTAGAAACATATCAAATTGTACGTAAAGACGCGTTAGAAACAACATTTACATTATCTATTACGGCCCAATCTAGCTGGTATCCGAATAAAGCGTTTTTGTCAGTAGGAATCTTATCGATCAGAGACTTTATATGTTTCCGTTTCTCCTCCTGACTCTTTGTACTTTCTTCTTTACCAGGTTTTGGAGCATCCTCTGCAGACTTTTTCTTTTTGTCTTCACCGTAATCTGCAATAAAGCTCGCATACAAATTATACTTTTTCTAACCAAAGAATACATTGATATTGGTATTTGCAGTGAATGCTGAATAAAAACCTACCTAAAGGAACTAGTTTGCGCTTCTTAGCGTTATTAGCACCGTCGTCGTCATCGTCATTGTTAAATACATCCTTGACGTCGATTCGACCTTTCTTTCTCGTTTGATTCGTCTGCTGCGAATTAACATTGACAGCTGCACTCGGACTAGCCGGAGTTTTGTTACCAACACTGTGATCGGCGCCACGATTACCTCCGCTTCCCATAGCGAAAGGTACGAAGTTACCTATAATTTAACAAACACGATCAATGAAGATAATTCGCGCCGAAACGTTTTATTTTCGAGTTATTAGATCAGAGTTGGACGAAATAACTTTTGTAGAATTTGTACTCACTACTACTCGTTTTTTCTGGTTCGCTGACAAGAGACATACGAGAATCTTCATCTAATGTAGGTGGAATGGACTGAGTTGACGGTGTGACTGGTTGATGAGGAGGTGACGATCTCGTGCACTTGACGCTCTCTCTATCCGTCTCTACGACTTCCTCGTTCTCGTCGCCGTCGTGATGATGGTTCTGATGATGACGATGATGTCTCCGATGGTGGTGATGGTGTCGCGGGGGTGTTCTAGAGAGTGCTTCCGGCTGGGAAGCGTCATCGAATTGCACACACTCGTCACTATCACTTTCTATAGGCTCAGTTTCTATAGGTGGCATAACTTCTTTTTCCTTTTTTACTATTTTCTCGTCTTCTTCGTCGATTATTGTAATTACAGGCTTAGGCTTGTACTGCTCCTCTCTTTCAGCTTTTAACTGAAAGAAAACAGTTGGTTATTACGCTTAACCCCTTGCCATACCTTTTAACTAGAAAGAATTCGGACCCAAACGGTGCCCAAACGGCCCAAATATTCGCATATGAAGACGAAGCGGTGTGCTCGGAAATTGATACAAATCTGAAAGATATTGTGCGACTACCTGCGCAGTAGCCGTGCACTTAATCCACGAGGTCGAATCGTGAAATGTTTGGTTCGAACTTTTTAATACGAGTCAGACTCGTGATATTTACGTTTGACATGATAGTACTACTACGAGCTTGACTCGCAATGTTTACGTTTGGCTAGAAATTTTCATCACGAGTCAGACTCGTCAGAGTACGGCCAGGGGTTAATCAGTAGTAACGTTAACGCGCGAACGTAAAATAGCATGTGCGGCAAAGCTTAAAAGTATTTTACCCTTTCGAATTCAGCCGCTGGGTCCGGATGAGAAGCGTCAGCGTAAAGTTTATCGCGAAGACACTTGAGCTCCTGACGTTCGGCATAACGGTCCCGCGAATCGGCTTCCGCTTCGACAGCTCTTTCCTCCAGACGACGCGACAGTTCTTTGCCTTTGTAGTATTTAGCGTCGTCTCTGTCATCATCGTAATCTTCAAGGAATTCTTTCAAACGTTTCGCCTCTCTTTCGCGTGCTTCCCGTTTCCCTCGACGCTTTTCCGCTTCCTTCTCGTATTCCTTTTGTTTACGGCGTTCTCGTGTCTCCCAGTCTCTCAGACGCTCTTGATAAGCCGCCTCCTTTTCTCTCGCTCTTCTTTCGTTTTTCTTTCTTTCTTTGGCTTCCTCCTCTTCCTCCCTCTCGCGCATAATCTCTCTTTCGCTCTTCCTCGCTTCTTCCCTTTCCCGCTCTCTTTCTCGTTCCCTATCCCTTTCTCTTTCTCTTTCCCTTTCCCTTTCTCGTTCTCTGTCTCTCTCGCGTTCCCGTTCGCGCTCCCTTTCGCGATCACGGTCTCGTTCTCTCTCCCTTTCTCGGTCTCTGTCTCGGTCTCTATCTCTATCGCGATCCCTGTCATTCCTTTGCCGGTCCCTGTCTCTTTCTTTCGACCTGGAATCACAACGTACCGAATAGAAACATCACCGAATAAAAAAAACTTTACGAAATTACTTGGCACGTAACAACCTGACATAATCGTAATACCTCGATTTAGACCTCCTTTTGTCCCTTCTACTACTTCCTGTACTACTACTACGACCCTTATGAGACGTAGGACTACCAGGATCTCCATCTTGCTCATCCTTAGCATTGCTACCGTCTCGCCTATCCCGTCGCTCCTTTTCACGTTTCTCCCGTTCTTCTTTCTCTACTGCTTCTTTCTTCCGTTTGACTTGGGCCTTCTCCTCCTCCTGCTTCTATAAAACACAAAAAGGGAAGAACAGGTGAGACCAGATAGTCGAAAGTAAGCTTATCAGGCTGTGATAATAAAACGCAAAAACTAGCAATCGTATTCTCCTCAGTTATAAAAATAAAAGGGTAGAGTAAAAGGTTACTGTAAGTGTAAAGTTAGTTAATGTGTATAATAACGTAACGACAATACCATTACACCGGGACAGTGTAATATTATCGAATTCTCTCTCGTAAAATCGAAATGAATGTCTTCACGAGTAAATATGTACATCTAAAATATGTATATGTATGTATGTCTTCAATGTCTTGAGAAGAGATATATAACGTTTTGTATTAAATATCTGTCGGAGCGGACCATGTTAGAGAAATACTATATAGATTTTTATCGATTAATACTGAAACATGAAACATATACATATATTATTCTATACTGTACCATATCGTAGAATGACGAACTCTTTATTTATTCAGAAATAAATTGTTTGCAACGAAAGTTCAATTTTAGTTTTTAACTTCATCTTGAACGAATTGCCGTATATAAAATTTACCGTTTGAATTTTGCATGAACAGTTTTTCTTTTTCTTTTTCTTTTAGTATTCAATTGTTACCAATACCAATTGTAGTACTTCACGATTACTAGTTGCACAAAAATTAATCACATATCAAATATCATAATTCTGTTCATCTCAATGTGGTTATACTCACTCCACTGGAGCATGCTCGGTCAGCAGCATCTTACACGAAATCTTGTTTATATATCAATTACCTAAGTGCAGGTATAAATTTTGGAAACAAGCATAAGAAATTTCTTAAGCTCTACTTAAACTAAAAATACCTTAATACTAACAGATGCATCGTAGAGGCCACCCAATGTACTTACAACATTGCAAATGTGCCTGTAAATCAATAGTGTCTAAAACTATGTAAGTCTAAGAGTCGAAAGGGGTGAATATTTAGATTTCTTGTCAATACTCAAATATTATTAGAAAGTATTATACCAATCAGAAGCGGAGTCATCACGAAGAAGGGATTCCACCAAAACATCTTTCACTTTTGCCAAGAAACAGTCACACGTCTGTCAACTTTGTTTTCTTCTGGCTATGCAGCTGATGCAGCAAACTGTTGGATATCAAATGCACAATAGTTTGCCCACCCTTATCGTCCCGTATTATCAACGTAACGTCATAGAAATAAATTAATATGGTTCATCCTTATTCGATACAGTAATAACAATAATGGGTTACTGCTTGGAACACCCTACGATGCGGACTCGAATAAATAACAATTCGACAAGGGTTTCTTCAAAAATGAAACAGTGAAAACAGTATAAACACAAGAATACAGCTCTTTTAGAAAAAGAGGTGGTGAAAAGATATATGTATCTGTGACAAATCTGTATATTTCGAGTACGCGACGCGACTTACGCTTTCTTTAACCTTGCTAATTAAAAAGTCCATACAGTAACCCATACTCTTTTTAAACTAATAAGGATAGAGTAACTGAGTGCATAAAAATAGATGCACGTATGAGGAGAAAACAGACTGTTGAAACATGAAACATCAGTGGTCATAGGTATTCAGATGGGCAGTTCACTAACAAAACTACAAGAACCGAATGATTGTGTTGGCTCATGGTTGTGGAGTTTACTCACGGTGTGAAGTTGACTTGGTCAGTCAGTGTGGTGGTACCGGAGAATGGAGGAGCGCGCACCTAGGTACTACATGTCTGATCGAGACGCTGACAGAAGCTGTTTACACAAAATAAAGACAACAACTGAACAGTCGCCATTGTGATGACAAAATCATTTTCAATTGTGTGTAGGATTCAGAAAGTCTCGATCCTATTAATAATCTATCTAAAAGTACATTACAAAGTATGTCAGCGTCAAATTTCTTTGATCCAAATAATATATTTTTATCAATCCTAGGCAGTGCATAAAAACAATTGGAATGGCAAATTCACTGACCTTCTATATTATACGAGTACTAGACTGCTAGACACATTTCGGCCTACGCGTATGCAGGTTTAATATTTTCTTTTTATTTATAACGCTAGGTCTACGGAACGGTAAAACTTACTATATTACATAAAAAATCATGTAAAACCTATCAAGACTATTTTCTTTATACTCTTCCGTATTAAATTTTAATTATTATCAGCTGTTTTCAGTCTAAATCCTGGAAGAAATACTCTATGAAGAAATACTCCAAGAAGAAAACAATATTTTCTAATCGTTTCTCTGAAAGATTCATCCGGAGCATAGATTTTTACGAAAACGCCAAAGACCAGCAGTCTAGCACAATAAGTATAGAAGCAGATAAAGAAATTTGATTGTATAGAATAAATTATACTGAATATACAATAGTACAGTGCTATTAGTAACGAAGAATTATTTGCGACGAGACAAGAAAATGGAGTTCCAAGAGTCAAAATTATTGGCTACACGATGTCAGCATGTTGTAGAGTTATGAGATTCTCCCGTCTTAACATTGCACATTTCTTGTTTTTCATGTTTTGTTGGTTGGATATACTCTGACTTACCGACGAGGCTGCAGCTGCCTGCGAAAATACGAGGGTTGTGCTGTGATTGACTCCCTTCAGAGCCAATGAGTGAGTGAAAGAGTGGTCCCCACACACAGCATTCCTAGGCGTGTGCGTTTGCTGTGTGCGACGCACGCTGCCTGTTATTATAATTATAGCAACGAGTCACGGCTCCAATTTTTTAGAGCTAACATAGCACACACGCACTTTATCACAAAATACTTAAAACTATACTTTATAACTATACACATGTAACTCTTTCTTTTGCCTGCCCAAATGTATTATTCAATTTTCGACATATATATTATATATATACACACATACATATACATACATATACGTACATATATATGTATATGTATGTATATATATTATATGTATGCAGTGAATTTAATCAACAATCGTTTAACACGTACTGTAAATATAATCGCAGTATATTTCATCATATCCCACGAATTACAAAAACACAAGTATGTCCAATTTTTTAGGTCAATATCAAAAACAATTATACATAAACGATTCAGACGTAACTTCTGAATTTAGTCAAAATAAATTTTGAATAAAGGACAAAAGGTGATATAGAAATCTTTTCCGATTAATGTGCACAAGTATCTTTTTAAAATTGAAAAATAAAATTTCAAATTAATCATTTTGTAATACATTGGTACTTTCTCCTACTATGTAGAAAGAATAATTTTGCTTTCCCTTTAATCAAATAAATGAAAAAATAAATTCGTTCTAATGTACTGTGAAGATAATAGAATAGAAACTACGAAAAGTATTACAAACATATTCTTAAACATACTTTGACAAGATAACTTTTGTATAATTTATCTACCGGCACTTAAGTAAACAGCAAACACATAAGCAAGATAAAAAAGTGTAAAATAATATAATTTTAAGTAAAAAGTGCCACCTTTCCAAAGAAAAATTTGAAGATATTCTACAAAGCGAATTCAGTTGCGCGTACAAAGGTCATATTATGTAGCTCGAAGCACAACAAAATTTGATCGAAAAAGTGCGTTTCTTTAGATATGTTGTAGAATAATGTTTATAATGCTTCAGAAAAGATTCACATGATTGGTGATAACAACTATAATAATTCCTAACATCTGGAAACCTAAATCTTTTCAGATCCAATACCCAATCCTATCAGACCACGGTTCAGAATACCTTCTAAGATTTTGGTATATCACATCCGACAATATGACCAAAAAGAAGGGCAGAGAAGTAGGTGTGATATAAGAAGAAAGATAAAATGAATGTAAAAATAATTACCTTCATAACCTCCCTGAATTTTCCAATTTCTCGTGTAATCAAGTCTCTTTTACTTTCTTCTATTTCTGCATCATCCAAGTTCAAGGATTTTGCAACCATTTTTGTTTGATGTTCCTCTGTTACATGCAACGACAAAGATACTTTATTAGTTTCTTAATTAGAGTTTTGGCTAGAGGCGTTTAAGTGAAAATATATTACCTGGGGCAACTTGAGCCATTTCCAAATCAGCAGCATGTTCAGCTATGATTTGGTTTATGCGGGCTAGCGCGTCCGAATCCACTACTCTCATACCTTCATCCATATAATCTTCTCCTTCTTCACCTTCAGTACCTTCGGTAGAAGTTTCATCCTGCAAGGGAGACTGACCCCCTCTTAATTTTTTTCTTCTTTCGGCTACGATAAACCAAAATAATGTAGTAGTATATACATATTTAGCAATCGTCTATGAAATATTTTACAATTTTAATTTTACCTTTAAACTGATCCAAAACAACTTTTGCTTTTGCATCGACTTTCACAACAAGCTTTTTAGTGCCTATCTCCATGTCGTGAAGTAGTCTAACTGCTCTGAGACCTGCATCGGGACCTGCGTATTCACAAAATCCGAATGCTTGGACTCTCTTCCACGAAAGTACATGGCCACACGCACCCAGGATATGTCGAATCATCACGTCTGGTGCTCTGTCCATAATGTTACCGATAAACACGGTAACCGGTGGGCCAGATTCTCTCTCGCGCCGACGATTATTGTCATGACGATTCTGGTTACGTGCATACCGTACAGCTGGAGCTGAGGTCTGCATCGCAGATACGGGTGTTGGAATCATCTATGTTTTATAAATGGTAGGTTTCTTAATAATGCACATCTCTACTCATGCAGAATCCAGAATCTCCCCTCCCCCTAATTGCACATTATTTCAATTCTTTCCATTTTAGTATTTCTTATTGCAATACGCTTCAATAGGCTTCATGCAAGCATTAATTATGAAAGTATCGTAACAAATATCAGTTTCAGATAGATAGCGCTTCCATAGTCCGAAAACTTTGAATTAACTCTGCTTCACAACGATAATATATTTACATATTGTTAATGCATAACACAAGACAAATGCGTAAGCGTACAGGAAATTTTGAAATTGCAATATTATCAGCAACATTTATTGAAATAAGCTGTCATAGGTTCACATTATTTGCTACGTAACACATTGATTAGCTTACTTTAAACTGTTTGTGCCAGAGAATACATGCTCTTCCTCTTTTCTCTTTTTAATATAAGAAAACACATGTTACTGATCAACGAAAATTAGGTTGTAAAAGATATTAAATATGAAGCTTTTAATTTGGTGCACATTTGATGATAGCAGAAAGATAGTACAAAAAAGGTACAAAGATTTAGAATTATAATAATGCTTATTACTAATTGAATTAACTCTTTCGCAGACAGTTGTTTTAGTCGACAGCTTTAATTATATTCATATGTAAATAAAAAATATGGAAGTATTCTATTATATCTGTATGTAACATGACATAGAACAATAACAATAACTGCGAAAAAATTAAACATATATAATTAGAAATGATAGAAATATATTTCAAAGTTTTAGGAGGACGCTAATGGTAACATGTAATACAGAATTTTATTTGATATTATACTATGCAATAAGCACGAAAATATTAATGACGATGACTGTAGAATATAGAGTAAAGCAGCGTTCGTAACACATCAAGAATGGAAGCAATTCTAAATGTGAGAATAAGTGAACTAATTTGGTAAAAGATCTTCCCAATTGAGGCTTTGTTTTCTAGAAAATTTTCTATATGAAAATATTTTATGCCAAATCGTTTATTCATTTTTTTCCATTGAATCACCTCCATTCTAGCTGTTTCACTACTTCCGCTGTCCACCCCATACATTGAAATTTTAATAGAGTGGTAAAATGATGTACTAGATATCTAGCAGCATGTAGCAAGTGTAAAGAATGTCCAAAAGACAAGATTGTCCGAGAACATAAAAAAATAAACATGCTGAAAATATCGTAAGAAAAAGTTTCTTTTCGCTTACATGCGCCATAGGCATTACACCACCTATAATTGGCGGAGGTGCACCGACAATGTAAGGCATAGGTGGCATGCCTGGTATTCCCATTGGAGGTTGGCCAGGATAAGACATTTCTTATTTTAATTAGTGCTATGGCAGTGCTCTCACTGAAAAATATAAAATAACAAATTAATATTTATTGTTAACACAAAATATATTGGTTCAATTTTATATTTGAGAATATTACGTTCAATATAACATCTTATTTGTATATTCAATAATCTACATCACGAGAACTCAACATTCCTGTTACTTTGTTTCTATCAACAATTCAAAATTTATATAGAATGTTACATAGATGTGTCTGTACTATACAATTTTCTGAAAAAACTTTCATCTAGTACAGCATAAATTGTATATTCTTACATTTTGTACTAAAAAATGATAATGTTCACGAAAATACTGACAGTATCCAAACGCAATTTTATTGCATTTATTAATTTAGATATAATTTTATGATTCCTGTTACAAATAAGTTGCAAGATAAAGGGATATTATATGATTAATACACCAATTGTAACTTGTGCATGGAATATAAATATAGAAACGTAAACAATACTTCATGAAAATAGTTTAATTAAAATTTTTCACAAGCATTTAAAAAGTAACAATCATTTATATGTTACAGCCTCTTTAGCATGTAATCAAATACAGGCGTTCATTTGGCATTAGACGAATTTTTAGATTGAAATGTACGTATTTTGTTTCTCTTTTTACGAAATTATCAACCCGTAAACCGTACTGCAGAAAGAATTAGTTTTTCTTAATAACAGTTACAGATGCCAGACAAGACATTAATGGATGCTTTGATATTCTAACCGTTAAATGATCGTAACAAAGAACTAATTCTATACTTACATAATGTATTTGAAAATAAAAGCAACACATTAAACATCGCTTTGAAAAACTTTATGTCATTCTATCGAGACTGTAGATCTAGAGAGATGTTTTACTAAATACACGGACTAAAACTTCACTTTCACAATCGTTCAGCTGGTAATCACTTCTTTTCGTCCATTACGGCTTCACGCGTTGTTCGCTTCTAGAAGGCTATGGTTGATGGTATATTTCCCATGTGTTCGTCAACGCATTGTAAAAGTACCACCTTTTATATTCATTATGTATGCATTTTATGGAGTAAAATATAACATTCGAACAAATTCGTAATCGTAAATTCTATTTTAAGCAAAATTACATTGCGAAAATATCTGTATGAAAGATACACCTAATTCATCATATATATATATATATATATATATAGTTACCAAGCATTTTATGTGTACACTGTACACCTTTCTGGGATATTCTATATATATATACCGAGCCAACCAAAAATCCAAATCTGGTCGGCCTACTGTGCGCGCATATCAGCGCATATGCAATATGCCGCGTCAGTGCCGTCCGTATGACGAGGACTTGGACAGGAGGTCGGCGTAAAACCGGCATCAGGACCTTGAATCTGCCTTTGTGGCAGCACCGTCGCACCAATGTTGCAGATGTCGGCGAATTAAATTTCTATCGTACCAAATACACAGCACTTGTCCCTTTTATTCAAATTCATTCTCGACAGTTCGAAATACCCATACAAATTTTATTTAGACCTCATTTATGCTATTTTTCGTAGACTACAGAGCTTTATGCGACGGTGCTGCCATGCGGCATTCGCCACATGCCGGTTTTACGCAGACTTCCTGCCCATGTCCAAGTCCTCGTCATTTGGACGGTACTGGCGCGGCATATGCGCGCACAGTAGACCGACCAGATGTGGATTTTTGGTTAGCTGGGTATACTTTGTGGATCCACAGTCATTTATATGTAACAACATTTTTATTGTAAACAGTATATTTACCAGTATGTTACACTGCCAGAAAAGAAAATTAATTAATATTGCCTACCTTAAAATACATATACTTACTAATTATTACTGTTTTATTCCAGCTGATCGTAATTTTATTCTTTTTAAATTCCATCAAGTTTTTACTATATATACATCAATATAGATATACTTATTTAGTCGTTTCTTATGGAAGATCATGTGCAGCAATTGCGTCCAAATCGTCCAAACTGATCCAAACGCAAAATAGCTCCAATGGAAAGTTGTATTCATGTAAAAATCTCTAAAATTTGATCGTTTATCGTATTGATTGTAGCACAACGAGATGAAATGAAGTATAAGAAATTAATTATTCTAAGAATCACATTACAAAAAAAAGATCCAGACGTCGAAGCAAGGATCAGCAAGGATCAGCAAGGATGGAAAGATGTATGCATTGGTATACTTATACATATTTGAAAGTGTAGAACGCCCTCTGCACTGTGCACTTGCTCGGCTCGGCATTCGGCATTCCGTTGAACCCATCAGTTCGTGAAATGGCAGTGTGATGCATTCTAAAAGTCGGATGAGGTGAGTTTCATGGGGGATTGATAGAATTTCAAAATACAACAAAGCAATATTGTAAACTATCGAGTACACCGAAATGTAAAACAATCAGTTATACTGTGTGCAGTGTCATTTAAACCGCTTTTTAAGATATAAGACTTAGAATAAGACAATATTTTACGCTTTTTATTACTATTCACTATTTTGGTTGACAGTGGTATATGGAATACTGAAAATTAGATTTTTCAGTATAGTTTGATCGGGTGAAAAACAAAACTGTATTAAAAAAAACATTATTGTGAACTGTACGTAAATTACTGTGAAAATATAAAAAATGATATGAACAGTTTCTGCAATAATGTCCGCATAATTTATATCTATTAGATAACCCCATTTAAAAAAATTTAAATAATACATTTACCATTGTATTATACCGGTTACTGATATGACAGCAGTTAATGTTTACAATGCGTGAAATAATCAAGCATTAAATGAATTTGGCAACCTATTTTAGTAGGGAAATAAATGTTCATTGAAATTACATCACGTAAGTAAATTCTATTAAACTCTATTTGTATGTTTTTATATTTTATTATTGTTGCTGCATTGTAGTTAACATTAGTGACATTACCATATAATTTCGTAATATAATACATAACATCGATATTAGCAAACTAAGAATTTACACATGCAAAATGTAAAATTATATTTTTGGATATATATATATATATATATTTAAGTGTCTCCATTGAAAAAAAAGAAAGTATGTAATTATTAATTGCGAATACATATAAACGTATATGTCATTCATAAATCTTCTTGACGTCTACTGTGCTTTTGCTTTCTCATTCAAATATACTTTTATCCGATGATCGAGGAACAAACAATGCGTTTTTTCATATATTTTTCTATAGTATACACATATAACGTAGCAGGTAACACAAAAAGCAAACTATAAAACATTGCAATTAAATAATACAACTGAAATTAAAAAAATGATTTTCTAGGCATTATTTTATTCTGAATAAAGAATGATAAACTATGTCATTTATATGATAATAAAATATTATATTTTGTGTATGCAATAGCAACAATGGCACCAAGACGAACTGAAGAAATTAATGCAAAAAGAGTAGCAGCCGCTGGTTGTAAGTTACCTGAACAATTACCAGAAGGGGAAATATTAACAGATATTACCCAAAACAAATGGAAATTAGGACAAACAATAGGATATGGCGGATTTGGCGATATATATTTAGGTAGTGTCTTTTTGCAAGTACATATTTTTTTACTAAATGTTACAAGTAGTCACGATAATATTCTTTTTCGCATTTGTTGTTGTACATGGATTTTTCTTGAATATTATTTCTAAAATGTAATTTCCATAAATTTCTGTAAATTATTATGTGTACTTGAGATAATTTATTTGTACATATTTATATTGCAGTATTTGCTCGCATCGCCAAATCTTGTGACGCTTTTTGTTGCAGCATCAAAAAATATAGATGCTCCGGTAACACAGAATGCAACGTATGTGATAAAGATCGAGCCACATAATAATGGACCATTGTTTGTAGAAATGAATTTTTATATAAGAGCAGCTCGTAAAGAAATGAGTAAGTGATTGTCTTATATGCAATATTTATGTAGAATATATATAAACTGTGTTTTGTTTGTATATCTTTATTCTGCGTTATAGTTGGAAATTGGTGTAAATCGCAAGGGAAAAGAAAAATAGGTGTTCCAACGTACGAAGGATCAGGCTCTCACACGTACGAAGGTCAAAAATACAGATTTCTAGTAATTCCGAGATACGGTATAGATATCGGAAAATTGTTTTTATCGAATGGACGAAAATTACCAATTAAACTTGTTAATAGGCTAACTCTTCAAATGGTATTCAATTATTAAGAAAATTAATTATTAACGCTAGGCTTATGGAGCACCAAAACTGACTATTTTACATTGCTTTATAAAAATAACAAGACTGTGTCTTCGTCCAAATTTTTAGTCATTTTATCTATAACAAAATCTTGTTGAATAATTCCTGATGAATTTCATAAAAATATTGGAACGTATCGTTTTGGCGTGTCTCGTAAACCTAGTGTTAACAAAGTGAAATGTTGATAGTTGATAAAGTAATTGAATTGATATCTCTATTTAATTTTTGTAGTTGGATGCACTTGAATATATTCATAGTCGAGGATATGCTCATTCAGATATTAAGGGATCAAATATTTTATTATCTTTGTGTAAACAAGCTGAAAATCCAAAACTGTCTCGGGCATATTTAGTTGATTATGGTTTAGCCTATCGTTTTCGTACTGGGGCAGGTATCCATAAGCCATTTGTTCACGATGAAAGAAGGGCACATGAAGGAACATTAGAATTTACATCGCGAGATGCGCATCATGGAAGTAGGTCCTCTAAATACTTACTATTGTATATGAACGTGCTAACGATGTACCATACTACTTAATATCAAATGTATATTATTTCAGCACATTCGAGAAGAGGAGATCTAGAAACATTAGGATACAATATATTGCAATGGTTATGCGGTAGATTACCATGGGAAAAAGAAAATGACACTGTACCATCGATGTTGGATCCAGACGATGTTCATGCACAGAAAGAAGTCTTACTTTCAAATTTACCATTATTTATGGACAAATGTTTTCCTTCCAAGAAAAAACCTCCACCTGGTAAGTTCGAAATTTTTCCATAAGCCATAAAAATAGAAAAATGTATTTCTCCATTTCTTTTAAAAAATGTAACCTGAATCTTTTTTCAGCTGCCGTTGTCGAATACATGAAGTATATTACCGAATTAGGATTTGAAACGAAACCTAATTATTCCTATTTACGTAGTTTGTTTCAAACTGGTTCTAACCAGAAAAACGATGTTCCTACATGCTTATATCGTGTAAAAGAATCGAACGAGAATATTCCTTTCCCTATGTCTTTCAAACGACCATATTTGAGAGAAAGAAAACCCTGTAGACCAGTCAACGGCGAGGTAAATGCTAAATTTAATGGTTGATAACTTCTCGATTTTAACAACTTCTAACTTTTTCAGCTAATAAACTGAAGTAATGATAATAATAATGAATATTATGAATATTATTTGTAGATTCGCATTACACGAAATACGCAACCTAAAATAAACCCTGTAGAAAGGAAAGAATTTAGTTGGGAAGCAGTATTAGCATTACATCCAGATAAACTAGCGAAACTTACTATACAGCCACCACCTTCACCGCTTACACCGCCACCGTCACCACCACCCCCATCATTACCCACATACGCCATGCTAAACGTGATACAGAGGATGAAAGAGAAACAGTCGGGCTCATTTCGACATAAAACACTATCAAAATCTACGGAGTAAGTATGATATTAATTTCACGAAATATTTGAATAAGTCCTGAAATAACTGAATAACTTTCTGAAATAAATACTTTTTTATTTTTGCATCTAGCGACCTTAAAGCAAAATGGATGACTCCAGCTATGGAACAAATAGTTCAACTCAGAAAGAAATCATCAACATCGTCCTCGTCTTTACCTAAATCATCACCTTGTTTAACGCGTTCCCGAGCGAAACTAAAACGTAAGTAAATTCTAATATTTCTCAATCATTACACACTTAATTCTATACTAACGTATAGAATTCGTATTCATATTCGTATTCGTGATTATGAATTTTAATCCACAGGACTGGGAAATAAGAAATCCTACAAAAAAATAGACAGTAACAAAAGACAAAGAGGTCCATCGTCATAAGGTTATAGAATTGAGTTCTTATTGCGACAGTAGTTGTTATTCCTTGGACAATGGAATCATCGGCGAGTTATCGAATTAAAAAGGTGTATAATTTAGTATTATTCTCAATTTGTTTATTTACGTTTTATAATAATATACTCTTGATGTTCCTGTAAGAAGGACAAATTTCTAGCAATGTCTCAGATGTGTAATACACCCATTTTTGTAAGACTGCTTTATAATTATAATTTGTTAAATGACAAATTATATTACTAGTATAAGGTTTTTTAAAACTAATTGTACGGCGAACAAATAATTATGAACAGTTGAGGTATTAGTTACAGAAATTACACTGCTTCCTCTTAGAGATATCATTTCAATGGAACTGGGAGATGTCGTTCTGTGAAGATGTGAGTATTTAATAATTACTCTTCATGGTGATCACATGATCTGAATATTAAATTAGATATATATTTCATCAGGTTTTGAATCATTCTCCGAGTTCAGAAAATAACTACAAAAAAAATCATGCTTTGTAAAAGTTATATAGTAGAATTGGCTTTCTAATATTATAACAATGTACATAACATTCTAGACGATTTTTTAATCATTCGTTTTGTTTCATTGTCGAGATCGTGACTTACACTCTTATAATTTAAATACTTGTACATTAATGATATCGTAATTTCATAACACTAGCGCGAGTGATAATTCCTAGTTTCCTTGCAAAGAAATTTAAACTCGATATATTAGCAAAAATTATGTAAATAAAATGATTCTATTAATATGAAATTATAATACGAATGTAAAACTCACGAATATTACCGGAAATATAGAAAACAATATAATGTATTTCGGCATAATATAATGAAATGTAGTGAAATGTGTGTAAAAATGATCTTCATTCGTAAGCTGTTGTTTTACACTCTCAACAGACCAGTATTGAACCACTAACTGCTTACATGTAATTATAAAATTATATATATCCAATGGCTTACGTTTTTTAATTATATTTAAAAATTAGTATCAAACAGAATGAGTGTGTAGTATAATTGAAAGGAATGACATCTCAATCCATTTGTAAGTTTTATACGCGAAACAATTAAAATACATGCGTTCCAAAATCAGTCTCCTAGGTTTATGTTTTACATCTCATCATGTTTTTTTATAATTTAATAGTTTCTTTTAATTCGAGCCCGTGCACATACAGATATAATTACATCAAACTCAACCAATTAATGTAAGGTACATATATATATATATTTACTTAACAAAGTATATTGTATAGACGAAAGTGATTTTTTTTGTCGTAAGTTTGTAATAATGTATTTGTATCTTCTTAAGTTACATGTACCTGTGCCACAAAAGCAGTGTTGTTAAAAACTTAAAAATGTATTGTAATTCAATAAATACACATGCATTTGTATTTTCTTCCATAATGTTAAGTTGTTTATCAAATTTTGTTAAGTTATACTTACGATCTTCCTTCATACGAGCATAAGCTTTTATATCTAATAGTTATTACAAACATTAATATTATATTGGCATTTCAATCTCTCACTTCATTAAGAGAATAAAAATACATTAAAACTAGTTAACAACACTGCATAAAAAGAATTTTAATCGTATCTGTATGAGAATTTCTACTAAAAAATCATAATAATTTATTAATCATTTTCTATCAAATCAAAATTAAATGAATGACACAAGTGCAGGTAAATGATATAAAAATGTTAAAACATTGTGTATATTTACTCAAACCACAATATAAATGTGTCCATGTCCATCTATTATAGTCAATTTGTATATTATTGTATATTTGTGAGAATATGATTACTAAAAATGATTATTCTATTGTCTATCAAATTCTTTAAAACCTCTATGTAGCTATTATATTATATATATGTATAATTTACCATTATTTTTTCAATTAAAAAGCCAACATCAAGTAGGTTTTATTTTATTTCGCATTTAGAAATGACATTATTTATTTTCAAATTCAATTGAAAGAATTTTATTTATATTTACAACAAGAGGACAGATATTTTTACATAGACACCGAAATATCAAGTAGCAGTCATTTAAACGTCGACTTAAGTTATAAATGACTTCAGTTATTCGGTATTCAAGCGATTAGCGTACACGAGGATGGACGAATTCGATACCTAAACGCTAAATGCATAAATATGAATATATTATACTACATATAATAATTGGATGTTTTTAATAAAAGTTCTGTACTTGTTGCTTTCAACATTTTATTTGAAAATAAATTGGATTCTATTTTCGAAATAATTTCTACCTTCGTGTTAAATCTGCATAGACTAAAATGGGGCGGATTTTTTTTAGTTGCGCCAGCTAGAAATAATAAATTTATCAATCATTGTTGTCACGGCGATGGGGCGTGGAGCTCAGCTCGGCTCGACAAACAGTGTCGCCAGATACAGGAAATCGAAAGAATACAAACCTCTTTGATGTCTACGGACGTGGGGGATGTTCAGGGATGTTAGAGTTGGAGACATTGAGTATGCTCATGATGCTGGAAGGGGTAAAGGAAAAGAGGAAAAATCGACCAGTTTTACCCCTACCATTGACAAAGAGTAGAGAATAGTATTTAGAAATACAATTATATCCCTACTCTACCATTGTCACCGAGTGACTACGTCATCAATGCACGCCACAGATTCTGCAAGTAAGATACGAACGTCGCTGTTGCAAATAACAACTTCGATGCACCTAGCGGTGTATTCATCAAACGTCCACCGAAGCGGCTTTTTTCCTTCTGAGTTGTTCAGAGTCATACAGAGTGCCCTGCCCAGATCACCAGATCCTGAATAATGAAACTGAATGGAACCACGCCCGTCAAGTTTCTTTTTGTGAATTTCAATATTTTTCTGACTCACTGCAAATACATATTTAGTAAATATTTCGAGTAGACATGGCAATAAGTATTACAAGACCCTGTTATCACAACTTGGAGAACAATAAAATAGAATATACAATGAGTCTCGTAGGTTCGTTCACAGCGTAGTGAGTGGTAGTGACAGGTAAATAGTCAGGTAGTGAGAGACGACCCCAGACTCCTGACAGTAAAGAATGTTTTGTTTTGTATCCGGTGTTTAGTGTCGTCAACGGGGAGGACATATCATAAAAATCGTGTTATCATCTTACACAATTTACAATGATACTGTTGTCGTTGCTTTTTTATTTTTGTACACGTGTACTTGGTCAAAAATACGAGGGTTGTTATATAAGTTCCGTGTCGGATCCCGATCTACCAACCCTTATATTAAGTCATGCTAGTGTGCCAGCGGAATGTATTAAAGAATGTCGATCACGTTATTATATGTAAGTACTATAAGTAATATAATTTCATCTGTTAATCTGTTCATAATAAATAAAACGATAACACAGACACATTTTATACACGCTGTCTCAGGTTTGCCGGATTGATGAACGGTCAACAATGTTATTGCGGTAGTAACTTCGGAAGGAAAGGTATGTCTGTCTCTTGCGTCCTTCGTTGTACCATGGATCCAAATAATTATTGCGGTAGTCAAGAAGCGATGAGTATATATTCTACAGGGCAGAAAGGTATCTTTATTAAGTGTTGCTATAAAAGATCAATCAACATATTATACCTGTGATTTTAATATAATTGTAACTTGAACATTTCAGGTCCTAGTCCACCAAGAGATGCACAGATAGTTCGCAGTAAACCTACTAGCTTGGAAATTACATGGGAACCACCCAATATATTTAATGGAAATATTATATTTTACACTTTGAGAGCAACAGTTATTGAGACGCATGCTTCTGATTTTTTACCGACCATAGAAAGTCAAGTACAAGGAGAAGCTTCGAACAATACTATTTTACAAGGTTTGCAGCCTGGGACGAAATACAATGTGTCCATTGTTGCTACAAATACTCAAGGGAGTAGCGAGCCCACCTATATTTCAGGCTGGACACTGATAGCTCCGCCTAATAAACCAGCTATTCCAAAAGTAATAGAACAGAAGGGCACTACTATGATTGTTTTACTCTCGGAAGGGAGTAGCGATTACGGGCCTGTCAGCGCGTACCAAGTACTTGTTGTTCAGCCTGGTATAATACCTCCATTAGGACCGAATGTTACATACTATAATTACGAAACATCCATGGAGAAAGGGCTAGGATATTATATTACAGCAGAATTTATATCCTCCGACTTTTACAAGTATAAAACGTTTACAGTCGGAGATGGTAAAATGATTGGGAAATATTATAATGCACCATTGAATGCTGCAATCGTCCCGCGACTAGGGTTGGCAGTGGTTTCCAGATTTCAGAGGGAACAACAAGTTGCTTATTCCGACCTAGTTACCGATATGAAAAGTTATAACGAGAACAAGAAGAACGAAATGGATGCCATAACAATTGTTCTTTGCGTTGCGATTGGTGTTCTAGGAGCGCTGTTAATAGGATCAGTAGTATTATACTTCGCTTTACGACGACGCCATGAGAAATTTCGTATGACAAAACTTCCGGAACAGCAAGAACTCACTGTGCAAGGGCCATTATACGAAGTTGAAAATATAGCGTACGTACCAGATGATGTACCCGAAAGGGTTAATCATTATCAAGAATTAAAGAATAAAGTGTGGACTATACCGCAAAATGTATTAACAATTAACGACACTGTAATACGTAGAGGAAGATTTGGTACCGTCCACACAGGCACAATTGAGAAGGATGGTGTATTTTCTTCCGTAGCTATTCATAATATAGCGGATAAACTGTTAAAAACATCTGATAAAAAAAAAATGTTAAGAGAATTAGATGTTTGTATCAGAGCATCTCCAATGAATTACCTTGCAGATCTTGTAGGAACTTGCGAAACGCACGACACCTTGTACGTTGTACTCGAACTACCTGTTCAGACATTGAAGAGTCGATTGATAGCTGCTAGGTCTGGAAATATGTTTCCAGTTAATCAGATACTGCCTATAGGATCAATGATAGCATCAGCTTTGCAGCATCTCGAGCATTGTAAAATTATACACGACCATCTATGCGCGCGAAGCATAGGTATTTGCAACGATTGGACACCTAAAGTAATGGGTCACGGAATCTCGAAATACGCATTGGAAGAAATGAAATACACTCGATGGACAGCTGTCGAATGCCTTGGTAATAAAAAGAAACACATACCAGGCGTTGTTTGGGCATTTGGTGTACTTTTATGGGAAATGCTTAGCATGGGTGGCACACCGTATTTTAATTTCACGCTTGACAGCGAAGTAGAAGAAGCGATTCAACAAGGAATTAGATTACCTCAATTAATAGATACTCCCGATCCTCTTTACGAAGTGATGTCAACTTGTTGGCATACGGATAGTAGAGAAAGACCAACATTTTCAGAACTTACAAGATTGGTAAATATTATCACTGATTTATATATTATTCAAACATTAAATATCTTTTTATCGATACATGTTTAATTATGTTTTGTATTTTAGGACACTTTAAGCATTTGCCCCATCACTTCGATTACGGAACCATATATTCCAGAGTTAGAATTATACTAACTTGGTCGGTGAGCAAGTGCTCATATTTTTATAAGATTTACGTAATATTTATTAAGTGTTGTACATAGTTCTATATTTACAATACTTTTAAACATTATCATCGTTTACTTTATGCAGTTACCATATTTTTTTTACAACATTTTATATTTTTATATTTATTTGAAGAATGAACTGTATTACTAATATAATACTATCCGTCCAGAAAATTTAGAATAAGGCTAAAAAGAAAACATTTTTTTGCGAAATATAATTTTCTACTTAGAAAAAAGATGAAACAGTGATAATATAGCTAGAATTAAATATTTTCAAGCTCATAAAATGATTACGATGCAGCGAAGTACTTATCAACTTAAAAACAATTATTATACAATGATCTATCGGGTTATCCTAGATAGCACACGACGTTTTATTTACGCTCATTTTAAGTCTGAACGTCTTACGTCTCAGAAAGACGTCTTAAAGCCGACATTCTCGGGACGTCGCTTTAAAAAAGCCTTGTTTTTTTCTATTCACCCATAAAATTGTGTCAATATTTTTTACACGTATTTCTTAGGAAAGTCTTAAACCTCCGTACCGTTTTCTAACAGAAGACGTTCAGGGGACGTAATAGGACAGTCTTTGTGATATCTGGGATTACTTTACATATTTTTATTAAATTTTAAGTGCATCTTTTACCTAGTCTGACTTTTTTTTTAATATTGCATATCAAAAATTATATACACACATAATCGTTCCTTCGATTCATAAAATGTTTACAAGATGGTAATGAATTTATATATTTATTACACATTTTGCTAAGAAATTATGTGTGTAAGAGAATAAAATGATCTCAAACTTTATATATGTACATAATACATTGTCTATCAGTATTCATTGTAAATTTGATTTTTGTTTATCTTAAACTTAAGTTTAGCTGTGCGTGTTCTATATATGTGTTTATAAAAAGTTTTAATATTGTGTAATGTATTTGCATTTAACTTTGTACGCAGTGTTAAAGAGAAGTACTTTAATACAAGACTTAATTATAATATTTTTGCACGAACTATAAAATCTGTGTATATTATTTTACTTGTATATTGTCCATTTCAGGGTGAACAATAAAACTGAACTAACATAATTCTTATCTATAAGTGTATGCATACACGTTTATATAAACAAAATAATATAATAGCGCCATCCCATGCCAAATAAATTACTTCTCGCGTCCAGTATCAAATATTTCAAATATTGCCGCCTTTTCCAACGTTTCCAATTTTCCGCATATAGCTGCATACAGCTTTTCGGATACTTCAAACATCAAATACCTATGTATTTATTTACACTTTTTTAAAACATGATATAAAAGGAAAGATCGTGGTATACATATCTATATTTGTATCTAGTTCATGTGTCCCAAAGAGTATAATATATATATAGTAAACTGATTATATGTACATAAGTAAGCACACGTGAATATGGCTGTGACAATGTTTACACGTTTTACTATTATACGAAATGTAATGAATGTCAACAATATTAGTGCAGTTGGCGGTGCATTAAGTGTAAAACAACATTCGGTAAGTTTAAATTGTTTTGTATTATTTAATGTATTACTTAATTTTAATCCATTTCCAATATGTGTTGCTTTTATAACCTTCAAATTGTTCAAATACTATATATTATAATTGTTTTAGGATGTTACATCTAAACATTATACCACCACAGTGGCGACTGAAATGGAAAAACTTGTAATTAGCGAAGGTCAAAAACCAGTTAAAAAACTCAGTAAAGCTATGAAAATGTATTTGGAGAAATCTAAAGAATATTGTAAGTTTCAATTTGTAAGAATATAGCATGCACGTCTTACAAAATTTCATATTGTTATTCACGTGAATATATGTAAAAAGCGACTATTCATTATTATTAGATGCACTTATCGAAAAGGAGACTGTCAAATATGAAATTGGAAAGCGACATTTAGCTAACATGATGGGCGAAGATCCAGATCAATTTAAGGAATCAGACATTAAAGTATGCAGTATTTATTGGATATGAGGAATCATTCTTTTTATTTATATGCTTATAATATAATGGAACAAAAGTAAAAGAAGGGATTAATGCGTTATCAATGAAAACCACCTATCTTTTATAGAGAGCAATCAGGTATCTGCTTCCTTCTGGTATTTATGATCCGAAAGCACGTCCTATCATGTGTCATCCGACTACATTATATGGAAATCGGAAAGAAGCACAATTCGATGAAACTGGTAGACCACATCACTGGTTATTTTATACTTGCAAACCGCAATATAATCAAATATTATACGTATGTAACACTATAATTTGAAACGTACATAATACTGTAAGTCGTTTGAAACGTATGAAATGCAATATTTTCTGTAGTCAAAAAATATTCTTCTGTGTGTGTAGAATGTTGCAGAGTTCTTGAAAAATTTAAATGAAAAGCAAGATCAAATGATCAAACAAAACAAACTACCTTCTGCTGAGGATAAATTGTAAGATAAAATTATTTTGCTAGATTTGTTTTGTTTTAAAAAAGTATTTAATATTACCAATCATTGCAGTAACGCATTAGGATCCACCTGGATAACACCAGAGGAATTAGAAAAGAAATTATTGGAACAACTTACCTCACGAGAAGTACAATTTCATTTGAATTGTGTCTCCTATTTTTGTCATATATTTCCTCTAAGATTTATTATATGTTTCCATTTATTTTAGTACGAGTACTTTACTAAATCCATGGACAGATTGGTAGAACATCCTTTGTCTGCGCAGAATTCTGAATTTATTATGAAATATAGAAAAGTAATGCAAAGTAGTACTCAAAATTTGAAGCTTCCAGAGGTACGAAATTTGGTAATAATATATGTTACACTTAATTTGTTTCGTTTAGAAAAACAGCATGCATTTTTGTTACAGCTCCAATACGATAGCAATGATAGACCTTTTGTTGTAATCAAGTGTAAGTATTAAAATCCATTGACATTATATATACATATAGAGTATTTTGGAAAAGTAAGACCAATGCAATTTCCTTTTCTATATTTAATATTAATTCAATTTTTACTATGTATAACTTAATTACCATTAATTAGATTTTTTAGTTAATATTATTTGTTTTGTTAAAATAATTCTATGTATTAAATAGTATCGAATGGAAACAGATTGCAATTCGCTTAAAATTTTAGAGTATACCAAATTTTGTTATGGCTAAAGTCTATCGTCTACAGTAATCTGCTATAGTTTATCAGATTTTTATGTTTTTTAGCATGTAAGAGAAAAACTGCAGTAGCAAATGTTAAAGTGACAGGCCAAGGATCTGGAATGATTACTATAAATGGAAAGGATATATCTTACTTTCCGCTTGTGCAGGACCGCGAACAGGTAAGTTTGTATAAATAATTCTAGAATAACACAACAGGTAATTTAAATAATAGTAAGAATATTGTGTTTTCATAGTATTTATTTTTACTTAAGAAACATTTCCTATTATTATTCAATCTTAGAAAGTTCTTTTGTAGGTATTAGGTATACATTTAGCTCGTTTACTAAGGTAATTAACAAAAAATCATTAAAGTTTATTATAAAAATTACGTTATTACACAACATATTTGTTATTGATATTGAAATTCTATAAAAAAATAATAATGATTCGATAATTTCGGATTACGAAACAATTATTTAAAAATAATATTTAATCGTATACGACAAATCGCAAGTGTGTGATTTACAAATGGCAAATTACATATTTCAATAATGATTTTCACATTGCATTCAATTTCGTCTAACAATCTTGTATAAAGTTTCTCACGATGTGATCAATACGGATCCGATTAAAACGGTTATTCCAAGGATAAATAGTTGAGCAATGATAAACAGAACAGGCATGCGAACACTGTTCGTTTTTAAAATCCTGTTGGTATCCAAGCGAGTCCAATGAAATTTCAAGATTCGTGCGATACGTTCGTCTTGAAGAAATTGTATTCTATAATTAGCATTTATCACTTCAGGGATTTCTACTTTTCGTATTTCGTTGCTTTGACTGATCAAGCAACTATAATATATGTATTCGATCGTGAAAGTCTGATATTATAAGGCGATTATAAATTGCCTCGAATAATTTTTACCCTGAAACAGTGAATATTTTAATTACTCCTCATGTGTAGAATGTAAAATAAAACTATGGTTGTGCCATTTATTAACGTTATTCGGTTATTCGTGAATGAATTTGATGGTCCTCCCATCATCTAAAAACTGTGATTACCAAGAAGAAATCTTGTGCAACGAACAAAAGAAGATGCTCTACAAATTCCATTAGAAAACATTTTGGTAACATCGCTAATTCGGAGAAATTCAGAATTAGTACAAAAATTAAAAGTTTCTGTCATATGAATTATTTGTATCTTTAGTGTGAGGTGTCACTGTGCCACCGATGTGTAATTCAAAAATAATGTGCTAAATTCTTGGCTGACAAACTAAATGCTGAGAATTATGGAGCAACGAAGACAGTCGCCGTTTTACAGTTGAAACTGTGAAAATTGCTACTACTCAAGAGGAGGCGAAATTGAACGGGCCTTTTTTTAAGTATTTGAGGCAACGTTACTGCAAAATTTTTTGGTGGAATTTGCAAATTGGAGATGTTGGACGAAGACCGAAAATTTGTGAATAATCTGTAAACGATCAGCAAAAAATTACAGAATGTGCAACAATGTACAAGGCCGACACGGATCGTTAGCGTTTCAGATGTACGCGATTTCTCGCGATCTGTACGATCTCAGGACAGACGGTACATGCAGGAAGCTCGATTCGAGCTCAGTATTAATCGAGCCGTCCCATAGCACGACAGGCTTACGATGTTGTTATGAGACCGGCACTTTGAGTTCGATCAGGCCGATAAAGTTCATCACACGCGAGAAACATCGTGATTGGTCTTTTCATCGACATTCTCTTTCGGTAATGGAACACTGCAAAAAATTCATCCACCGCATCGATCATTAAATTACTCATCCCACGATCTGACAAAATTGAGTTCTTCCTTCCGCGATTTCTTCTTAATTCGATAACACCCAAGTCAATTCGTCCTTCGAATTCCGTTTCAACTACCATTACTCGATAACATCGAAACGGCCGATAACTATGCAGTTTGTTTAAAAAATTTTGTGGTGCACCAATCGTGTTTCAATCGTGTTCCTGATTGTAGGAAAAACAGTAGCAGATGATTGTTATCGTGACTATTTCGTGTATATGTATCATGATTTATTATTTCAGTTTCTGTCAATACTTAGTAGTCATTGTTGGTATATTGTTTCAAATATTAATATTTCAATTCACTTGTTTACTGTAAGTAAAGTAAGTAGTGATCTACGTTTCACGTGTCCACTTTCGAAATCTACGAATTTTTTTCATAATTATAAAACTGCGTCATCGATCAAAAATTCACACGTAGAGAAGTATGTTTAGAAGTTTCTTTTCGATACTTTACGAACTGTTGAAATATATTTTTCGAGGTTTATATAATATCAAAATTTATACAACTATCAATATAGCTTTTATTCTTAATCGTTAATGAATTTACGTAAACATTTCACGCACCTTTCTCGCGTCTTTAGATTAACGTCGGCATGTCGAGAATGTTCTTGTCATCGCTCTTGAAGGACTCGAACTGTATATAAATAATATCAATTTAAAGGTAACGGTGCGACACTTCACAGTTATCAGTGTATGTGCCCGATTTTCCAATTGACATTCGCGCTTCACGCAATGCACCTCTGACCAGTCTCAGACGTCATCAAACATCGTCTGTACTTCTTAGGATTAAACAAAAATTTTAACAAGTTTAACGGCATCGATCTTCTAAATGATAGAACAGATCAGTCATTATTATACGTTTTTTTAATATTTATACGTATTTAATATTCCTGCGAAGTATTTTTCAATTATTATTTATTATTATTTATTTATGAACTTTTCTTACTGTTCAAAAGTTAATTCAATCTTTGATGATCGCGATGTATATGATTTCTAAGGTGATAGGCAGCGATGAGTTAGTAGACTGTGGATGTTATGCATTTATATAACAATATGCGCCATTTCCAACAATAGAAGGATTAAAAGAATTTCAGAACGCCTACACGGTATTTTGTGCTTTGTAATTGCCGAAGAAAATTTGTATTTTCCATAAAGATCGACAGATTACTGCACAAACGCATTATTGTCGCAATAATGACGAAACACGATTGAACAGTATGGTCAGCACGCAACACTTTAACAAAGAATTTGTAACAACGAAGGAATTTCGATCGCGCAAGAAGAAATACGTGGAAGAATTACAATAACTCACAGTACATAATATTTGAACACTTTGTTAAGAGGCAATAAAGTTGTTAAGATTAGACCGAACGACTTGAATTTTTTGTGCCGTCGCGCGGTACTCTCTTACTTCTAATTTCTAAAAGAAAAAAAATCAAGTCGTTTAATAAATAGTGTCCAAGTGTTACCGTGAGTCACTGTAACTGACTATTTATCAAATTCCAAGTTTCCGTTCGAGGATCATGCAGCGCTATGCCACGTGAACGAAAGCAACGCGCAATTAGTACTCATAACGATATCTTTGTAGATCAATGATGTAACCGCGTAAAATACAAAGCGCGGAGGATGACGAGTGGTTCGGCGTCACCGTCGCCAAAAAGAAAGGTCCAAATGGAGCGGATCATCGACATGGAAGACACGACAGTTTCGACGACACCGAAACGGATGACCTCGACGTCGTTGTTGCTGACGCGATGGCTGACGAGCAGGAACACGCCCCGCGCCGAGCCGGAAACTGCATGGCCGTCGGACGCGTGTACGCTAGAGTATGGCACCCCGCCGCCTATCGAGGAACCACATTGCTATTCGATGTGCGCTAGCGAGAGTTCCTGCACCGAGGAGATGAATTGCATGTTGCAGGTGAACAAAGATACGATTAGGAACCTTTTGACGGAGCAGATGAGAAGCGTAGGCGGTCGGTTGCATCTCCTCGACGACCTACAGGCGGACAAGTTGGATTTGACCAGTCCCGAGCGAGTCGCGAGAACGTTCAAGCGCCACGAAATAAACACTCTTCTATTGTACGCCAGCTTCATCGGTCGTCTTGATATTATCGGCGATCTCCACGCCTGTGGAGCCGACTTGAATTATTCCGAGCAGGAGCAAGGTCTCACGTCCCTCCACCTGTGCGCGTTCAGTAACTCGTTGGATGGCGTGCAATACCTCCTAGCCAACGGGGCGATCATGAACCTGGAACGAACTCGAACACCGTTCCACTACGCCGCGTTCGGAGACGCGTTCGAAGTAGCTCGGTATTTTCTTCAGCTGGGGATCCGACAGGAATCCCCGTGTTCCGAAGAAACTGTATTGCACGCAGCGGCCAGGTCGAACGCCCTGAACGTTTTGAGACTGTTAGCGCCGCATAACCCGACTCTGGACAGCCTAGATTGTAACGGATACGGGCCTATACACTACGTGGCGGACAGGGGAGATCCGGATTGTTTAACAGTGCTCCTGGATGCCGGGTGTCAGTTAGATCTGATGACCAGGAAGCGCGACACCGCTCTGCACCTTGCCGCGGAAGCCAGTTGCGTGGAGAACGTCGAGATCCTGATCGAAAGGGGCGCGAACGTCCATTTTAAAAACCACAGAGGTCAGACGGCCTTGCACATAGCCGCTCGCTCTCAGTCGTTGGAGTGCGTGGAGGTGTTGCTGAAAAAAGGCGGCTGCGACCCCGACATCGAAGACAACGACGAGAGAACACCCCTGCATCTCGCTTTAGGGAGATCGCTGTTGGCCTACGACGTCACCGAGTTTCTTATCGAGTGGAAAGCGAACGTGAACAAAACCGACAAGTACGGTTACACGCCCCTTCACATCGCCGCTTTGAACGAACTGTCCCAATGCGTCGACATACTGATCCAACGCGGAGCCGATCTGAGCGCAAGGACGAAAGGCGGAACCAGCGCCCTGTCCATCATTCTGCGCAAAACACCCACATCGTTGAACGTGTTCAAGCGGAGGTTGGACACGTCGATCACTCTCCATCAGCACGGGTCCGCCACGGGCGAGGTGGAGCTCAGACTGGACTTCCATCCTCTACTGATGCACCAGCATCAGGGCGAGATCAGGTATCTGGGCACTTTCGTGAAGGAGGGGTACAAAGAGATTCTGGAACATCCCCTGTGCCAGGCGTTCCTACATTTGAAATGGCAGAAGATCCGTAAATACTACGTGGGCAGGCTAATCTTCTACTTGTTCTACGTGCTCATACTCACTGGCTGGGTAATGACTGCTCTGGCGCACAATTGCTACAACGAGTCGCACGGACAATTAGACGCCGCGCAGCCTCCGCTGTGCGCGAACACCACCGGCATCAACGGCTTCCTCCACAGGCATCCCGCCCTGCTCGAGGTCGAATGGTACGCGCTGATGGTGCTGACCATACTCGAGGCGTTCCGCAAGTTGACCAGCATCCCGACCTATCTCTCCGTTCGCCAGTTCTTCACCCAAGCCGAGAACATGGTCGAGTGGTGCGTGATTCTGAGCGTGTTCGCCACCTCGTTCATCTACACCGGCAGAACCTATCCTTGGCAGAACCACGTGGGAGCGTTCGCGGTTCTCTGCGGTTGGAGCAACCTGATGCTGATGATAGGCCAACTGCCTATCTTCGGAGCCTACGTGGCCATGTTCACCAGCGTCCAAGCGCAAGTCTTCAAGCTCCTACTGGCGTACGCTTGCCTCTTAGTAGGCTTCACGGCCAGTTTCTGCGTTATCTTCCCGCGCTCCAAGTCTTTCAGCAGCCCGCACATCGGTCTGATCAAAGTTCTCGTGATGATGACCGGCGAGCTCAACTTCGAGGACCTGTTCTTCCCCAGAGAGGAAGACGGGAAGTCCCCGGACGTGGGCGGGACATCCTGGATCCTGCTCCAAGTCTCCGCCCAATTGTCTTTCGTGCTGTTTCTTCTGTTCGTTACTATAGTTCTGATGAATTTGTTGGTAGGAATTGCGGTGCACGATATCAAGGGACTACAAAAGACCGCGGGCCTGGCCAAACTCGTCCGTCAGACAAAATTAATCTGCGACGTGGAGACTGCGCTCTTTCTAGGTCTGATGCCTAAAAGGCTGACCAAGTTTTTGAAATGGACCGCTCTGCTGCTACCGTCCCCTCTCAGAGCTGTGCTCACCGTCAGACCGCTCAACCCCAGAGAGACCAGATTGCCGCGCGATTTGCTATCGGCTGCCCACAAAGTGGCCAAGGAACGGAAGAACGTGTCCGCGACCCTGTGCAGCAGGAAAAGCACCAACACCGCTTGCACTTACTTGAAGAACGAACCTTACCCGACGATCAGGAGGACACAGGCCGAGCAGCACATCTTCACCGACGAGTCAATGGTCCATGGAGAGTTGTCCGAGTTGAAAAAGATTTGCGAGAGGAATCGGGAGCTCCTGCAGGATCTATTGTTGGTGCTGATGACGGACAAGCGTTACGGAACGCAAAAGGAAGAGGATGCGGCTAATTAAATCCGCTCCTCGTTCATGGAATCTTGGCGAGCGTCCGTGTCCGTATATCGTGCGAATCATCTGAAACGCTCCCGGGTTTGGAAAACACGCGCCGCGAGCAACGGAATTTAAGAAATTCTAATATCACGTCACGGTCTTAAATTCGAGGCATTGATGATGGTAATTGTTTGTTGCGTGTCGACATCGGCACTGTATCTTCGAGAGCCGACGAAATTTCGGGAAAGAAGGAACGATCGATGATATATGGGGAGTATTGGGCAGAATGCGATACATATGTACAAAATCGACTCGTGAAACTGTCGCGAAAGATTTCTGATTAAGCGCTTCGCGTATTTTGCATTGCACTTTACGAAGCGTAATTCGGGGAAACGTGTATGTATAAATGACGCGTAGATATTTTTATATATTCGTAAATTAGTGGTAAATTCTGATTACACGCGCGCGCTTCCCGTTGCAAGCTTCAGCAAGCGTTTTTCTTAAACTTTTCTCTTTAATCTGTTGTTTCTTGGGATGACTGTGACGAATAGCGCGCGTAACTACAAATTCAGATCGATGGAAATTCTTCGGTACACCTGAGAAATATTTTAATATAGCGTATTAAAAATTTGAATTCCGTCCAAGAGATGAATAACATAACACCGAGAATGGACCATGTAAAACTCGAACGTTAATAGAACGACGTCGAACGAGAAATACAAATGTTATTTAATTTTCTACATCGTTTGACATTGCGTAAATAAGTAACGAGTGTAAATACGACGCGATCGAATAGCGAACCTGATAAATTTTATTTTTTTAACTGAATGTACAGAAAGATATAAATAAATTATATTTTCCATATTTGTTAGACAATTTTACATAAAAGGTACAGAAAAGGTGAGTAAAGAAGTAATTTTAAACAATTTGTTTGCACGCCCGACAGGTTAAATCAATTTCAAAAGGAATACGTACTATGGAGAATTGCTAGTTCATTAAGTGTAAGTAACGAGTGTAAAATTAGTACAAGAGTGGTTGAACGTGGTGAGTCAGTTAATTCTGACACTTTAAATTACTCGTAAACCATTTGTTATACGAAAAAACGTTTCAAGTAATTTAAAAGTTTAAAGGGAGGTGACTCACGTTGTATAAACTGAACGAAAACAAAGTGTTTTATTATATCGAGAGAACATTCTGAATTGACCAGAAAGAGATAATTCACAGAGCTTGTGAAAATTCCTTTCTTTCTCGATATCCGTAGCCTGTCAAACGTGACATGTGCAAAATAACAACAGTTCCCTCGATTATCGCCCACGGCGCTTTCCGCCAAAATAAATCATACTCCTTCGAAAATGTGTTTCGTTCTTGTTTGGTCTACGTGCCACTTCGAAACGCCGCTATTGCACAATCGCGCTGCTTGTGCCTGGAGGGACAAAATTTCAGTGATCCTAAACACGTTTCGCAAGATATATGGTATACCAGCACAGAGAAAAACGAGATGTCGAACGGAGGCGGAATGCAAATCGACGAATGCTAATCGGATGTATAGAATTTAACGGATCTCACGGTTTATTTCCGCGTCCCATTGTGGAACGACCAAGCAACCTCGAACGCAAATACACTTACTGCAATTAATTTGTCAGTCACCAATTCTCTGCAAACATTGTACGATTACATTGACAGAATAATATTGTGCAATTTCGCGAATTTAATAAATTGAATATAAGATTAAAAACGTGGTAAAAAATGGTTGCGTCGCGTAAATATATATTTTGTAGAATTGTTGCGCGTGTCGTGAACGTATGAAATCTGATTGCAAGAAGTCGTTGTTCCCGTGGAAATTTTTCGGGATGCTGACCCAAAATAATATGCGTGGGTCAGACTTTCGACTTTCACTAATTCTGCCTTGTACCAAAAGGAGTCGTAGCGTTATGAATACGAATTAGAGAAAAACAATTCGACGATCAGTGGTACGCGGGAAACATTTTCTTTGAATGATGCTTAACAAGTTTTAATTACGAAAACGCTTGATAATTACTTCTCAGAATCCGGTACCTCGGTCGATCTTTCGGTAATTAAGCATTCAAACACGTGCTTCTTTCGCTATCCTTGTCGATGTAGCCTCGAGACTAGTCGACAGGCTCAGTGGCGGAACTTTTCCTAAAATTATTACGGTTTCATTCTACAATCCGAATAAATTATGTTTCCGAATAAATTGGTACACATTTCATACCATTCGTCATCCATCGTTGAAATATGAAATCTCTAAAATCGATTAAAGCATATTTTTAAATATTATAAATAACGCACTCGTGTCTATAAGATTATAAAGGAACTTTGCAAACTTTGCTCGACCGCGTTCGAACTATTTTCAAAAACTGTTTTCTTCACACAGGAAATTATTGTTCGAAAGATAGCACGCGTCGTTGATTCGGCGTGGCATCTAGTTACACGACATTTACATATGAGAATCTACCGTGCATAGAAAAGGTTGTCAATTGTTACAAATTGTCCCAATGATTTCAATTATTCGATCATACTTAATAGTTAATAAATCGGTAATGAAAAACGATTGCAAATATTATCGACGTTAACCCTCATATTATCCGTCCCTCATTTCACGAACTGAATTAGTCCCTCGGTGTCAAATTGACACAGTGATAAGAAAAAAATCGATAAAATACCAAGTGAAACAGTTACTTATCGATGTTTCTTCCATTCAAATTGATCAGTTAACATTTACATCTTAGGTTTTTGCGGTTATATTATATTCGCATTAACAAAAAAATGAAAGTCACCAAGTTTCGAACAAATTTACTTAAAAATAACAGAACAGTATAACTTATTTTGGGAAAACTGTGTCAAATTGACACGAGGAACGGATGAAGGTTCAAGTACAATATATTATACATTATTATAAAAATAAATAATTACTATAATATAATTATTATTTATTATTATTATTATTATTATTATTATTATTATTGAGTAATTGAATTATCGACGAAAAAGATGAAATGTCATATCTAACATGCGATTCGCAATGCTAAACACGAATCTGGTATAATCGCGATTCGAGAATTATTCGCGTAAAATGTTTCTTCGAAATACGTGAATATTTTAACAATAGGTATTTCACAGGAGATTGAATTTGCAACGAAATATAAAGTTGAACGAGTTAGTGAAATGGTAGTAGAATAGAAATAGTCTATTTCAAGTACGAAGGAACTCGGTCTAAGATTGTTATCTACATCTTATCCAACACATCCTTACATGCATCCACATACACACACTCGCGCATACCACTTAAAATATGGTAATATTGTTGAAATGTCCTATGCAGATTGTCAATTCGAAAAGGCGCGTCGCAGGTAGAAATTGATTTTCTCCGTCTAAGAAATAAAAAACACTATCAATTTATTTGCTGTCTGTCTCAAGAGTATATCTTTTATCGTTCCTATCGCGGATCGATGTTCTGCGATGCATAAACATTCACAAATCGAAAATAGCACACGCAATTGTTTAACCTTCGATTCACGTTTAGTTCAGTGTTTTTCGAAGTTCGTTGAAATCCAACGTTGAGAGCAAATTTCGACGAATTTACGTTAGTGAATTCTGCTGCTCGAGTTGCATTTTTGAAAATTTCTTCTGGGATCGGGTTCTAAAGTATTTCGAAACGAAAGTCTCGCGTGAGGCGTAAGGTATAAATGAACTTTACACAGTGATATGTAACTTACGTTATCATCGTTTATGTTTGCATATTTCGTTTTGCAAAAAGTTTCGATTCAAGCACGCTCCTGTGCATGGTGACAAGCGATAAACAATTGCACATATCAAAATCGCGTTATCCCATCGCTTAGGGCTAAACGAATGAAGCCGAATGAAACCGAATGGCCGGTATATCGTATATGTGCGGCGATGATTTGCACGTTGTGCGAATTATTCGAATTCTCGTCGAAGATGGCGGCGAGCCTAGTTTAGGTTTAGTTGGGCACATTTGGACGCGCACATTGAAATTCGGTTACGAACTACTGGAGAGAGAAAAACCGGTTCCAATTCATAAGAAATCATGATGATCTTACGGTTGTTACGATGATGGCGCACAATTACTGGCCGCGATGGAATTGAACAAGGACGCTGTGTTTCAGGCTCCGGGAGTGTATCTAGATTTTACGGAACATCTTTAAGTCCGGTGGATCCGTCAAAAGGCTCACATCGGCGCGGACTCTTGTCCAGGCGTAACGCGTCTGTTTTAGCTCTGATCATTTTTCAGTTTGATCGATCGCGATCGATCAACGATTTCGAAATATCGTCGTGACCACCGAATCTGGGTAACGTCGGTGAACGCTGCTCCGTACGATTAACTCAAAACAGCCAGTGAAATTAATTTGGTCGCAGTGCAACAGTGAATCGTTTTAGTGAAATTACAACATATCATAGATGGCATCTGTCCACTGTAAGATTTCAAAATCGTCATTATGGTACGAAAACAGCGCTGTCGAGAACCGAAGTCGAGTCTAGCCAAGATTAATTTGATTTCACGGTGATTCATGACAAGAACGTGTTCGCGACCGTAACCATAATCGTTACAACATAGAAAAACAATTATGATTTGCTTGTTCATGAATTTTGTATTATCCTTCGCGACTGAATTCGAGCTGCTGAAATTGACCGAGACTCCGGCAGCTCCGAGCGAAGTGAACGATATACATCGTGCAAGAGAGAACAATGATAACGAATCCATTATTCTCTCGTCAGTATTTCAATGACAAATTAACTCCTGTGTTAACGCTTTCAAGTGGTTCGATTATAATACGTCCGTCGGAAGCGATTAGGTTTTTCCATTTTTTTTTTCTACCGTAGCGCGAAGAAGCCTATTTGCGTAAAAGAAGTTTTCGAGTGCCGTGCACTCGAACGTGTCGGAGCCCCAGTTTGTACGCAGGCTTCCGCATCGGCGCGGCGCGGCAGTTCGCTTTGGAATAATTAGCATAATTGCGACAACCTATCTGATACAAAGTTGAAAAATTCTCGCGAACGGACGCGCAAACGGTTAGTTTCACGCGCGAACCACAATGGTCATGTAGAATTAATTCTCACTTTTGTCCTCTTGCGTTTTGCATTCTACGAATGTTTCGGCGATCTCACCGCGCGAGACCCAATCGATCGGCTACGCTCGATCATAGTTCACTGGAAATGAAAAACAAATCGGTGATTTTTAGTCCAGCATCTGACGGAAGCAATTAATAATAACGATCGAGACGCTCTTGCATAACCTTTCGCTACAAAATCAATTCAACGAGATCTTTAGCGGTGACGGAATTTTATGGTTCGCGCTAATCGTTGAAAAGTTAGAAAGTTCATCTGGAACTTGTTGGATAAATTCGTGGACAAACGAGGATTTGGAAAAATCAATTTTTCCCTTCAGCCTCGACAGCGCTTTGTCCGAATTCGTTTCCTTTGGCCAGACTCGGACAGAGTCAGGCAGAGTAGAGGAAGAGAGCGAACACCGACGATCATACGTCTGAACTTTTTGCGCAGATGGGTAGCCGGAGCCACGAGGACGCGCAGCACTCGAAGTAGCTGCATTGGAGCGAAGCCGTCGCGTCGTCGGTTTGTTTAGCTTACCATTCTACAAAGGAAAAATAAGGAAAAAAGAAAACCAAGTGATTTCCCGTCCAGGAAGAAGCATAGGACACGGCAGAGGAGATTCCGTCGAATCCGTGGCAGAGAAAGTCTCTCGTTCGTCGCAACGAACCGACCGGCGACCGTGCCCTCTGTTCCGTTGGTTTTGAAGTTCAAGGTCTCTGTTCGACGAAGGACAACCCGTCGAATAGAAGCGTGTCTTTTCCTATCAGCTTATATATAGAATGAATCCCATACGGAGGCGACCAATATAAGTCACTCGGGCGAGTGACACCAGCAGTCGCGTGTACCGTAATGACGGGAGCATTCTCTTAAAGTGATCCAAATGACTTTGGGACGTGACGTGATAAACGAAGAAAAGAGTGAGGCCGAGGTATGACGATTGGAATGAACGTTCCACCGTGGCGATACGCGATAGCAGAGAGCGCGTTACGTTACGTCGCAGTTTCTTCATCGTCCACGGCGAAAAGGGGATTCTGAACGGAAGGAATGGAGGACAAGGTAGCGAAGGACCTGCCGAAAATCAGCCTGCGAGCACCTTCGGTCAATGGCGAAGAGGTACCGCGACGCTACTCGTTCGCCAACTTGAGAGATCGTCGTCTGTCGTTCGACGAGAACGATTATCGGCGGGCAACAACGAAAGGGTACGACAACGAGGCGTACGAAGACACCGACAGAACGGTCCAGACGAGGATCACGAAATCGTTGTCGAGCCGCGAGAAACGCACGAGAGAGAGACACTGTTCGTTGACCAGACTGAAAAATCGACGTTCCGCTTCGATCTGTCTCCACTTCGAGGAAGACAGAGATCCACCGGCGAACAAGGAGCAAGACGAGCAAGACGACTCGTTCGATAGCAAGACGATCGATGCGCAACCGTCGGCCACGCACACCTTGAAGCTACCGCAGCACCTCGATGGAAAGGCCAGGCACAGTTCCATGTCGAATTTGACCGACCGATCGAACGATCTTCTGTCCACGAGGCTGGCGCCCACGTTCAGATCCGTCAGGTACAGACAAAACAGCAACTCGGAGAAGATCGTGTTCAGCGACGCCCCTCGGATAGACGCGACGAGCGATCGCATCGAGATCGACGCCGGCACGCCGCCGCCCGCCGACGAGTCCCTGTTCTACGACAACCTGGATGTGTTCCGGCAGGCTCACATCAACGGAAACGACCTGACGTCGATCATGTGGTCGATGCTCACCACCGCGGAGATGAAGCTGCTGCTCGAGCTGGAAAAGTGCAACGCGCTCGTGAAGATGCCGCCCAACGACCGGATAAAGAACATCGCGTACGTGTGGTGCTGTTACAGAGGCCTGGCGCATCTGTTGCCGCAACTCGAGCAGATCGGCGCGAGCCACGACTACGCAGTGCCGTGCACCGGCATGACCGCGATCCTCGCCGCGTCCCTCAGCGGCAACGTCACCTGTCTCGAGCACCTGATCAGGACGGGCGCCGACGTCAACTCCAGGAACCCGATCAACTTCTACACACCTCTGCACTTCGCCATTCACAGGAACTGCGTGGACGCGGCGCGCGTGTTGCTCGACAACGGCGCGAAGCCCGTCACCTGTCTCTACCAGGAGATCGTCGAGCCGGTGTTGCACTCCGCCATCAGGGCCGGGGCCGTGGAGATAGCGAAGTTGTTGCTGGACCGTGGGGCCAGCGTCGTCGAGAAGAACCACATGGGCGAGACCCCGCTTCACGTGGCCTGCTTCGTGCAGTCCGTCGAGTGCGTCCAACTGCTGCTCGAAGCCCCCGGCACCAACGTGAACGCCGTTGACAGGGCTCACAGGACGCCGCTGCACTTCGCCGTCATGACCACTCATTCCTCCGCGAAGCTGGTGGACGTGCTGCTGAAGCACGGCGCCCTGGTGAACGCGGCCGACAGGACCGGTTTCACTCCGCTCCACGTAGCCGCGCTCAACGAACAGTCTCATTGCGTGGACGTACTGATCTGGGCCGGTGCCGATGTCAGCGCTACCACCAGTGCCGGCTTGTCCGCCCTGAACATCATCCTCAGAAAGATCCCCGAATCTCTGCAGGTGTTCAGGCAAAGACTCGACGCGTCGATAACGCTCAGGAGACCGGTGCCTCACCACAGAGAGTTCGAGATGAGGCTGCACTTCGATCTGCTGTTTCCAAGCGGGAACCAGTGCGAGACCAGCTTCATCAATACGTTCGTGCAAGAACGCCGGAAAGACTTGCTGTCGCATCCGCTGGTGATGGCTTTCTTGCATCTGAAATGGGAGAAGATCCGAAAGTTTTATCTGCTCAGGATCCTCCTGTACGCTATGACCGTGATTTGCATGACCACCTATGTGCTCACCGCGTTGGCCTACAAGTGTTACAACTACGACGACGCCAGCAGCTCGAAGATCTGCAACAGCAAACGGCTGTCCGGATTCCTCTTCAGGAGACCCGCCATCGAGATCCAATGGTACCTCCTGTTCATCTTCACCTGCATATCTATCCCCAGGAAGATATTCGGCTTCATGGTGTACACGTCGGCGAAACAGTACTTCTCGAACATCGACAACGTCCTCGACGGGGTCGTGATCATCAGCGTGTTCGTCACCTCGTTCGTGTACACCGGCCGCACCTACGACTGGCAGAACTACGTGGGAGCTTTCGCGATCCTGTGCGCCTGGACCAACCTGATGTTGATGGTCGGCCAGCTGCCGGCCTTCGGTACCTACGTCGCCATGTTCACCCACATACAGTTCGAGTTCGCGAAACTGTTGCTGGCATACTCCGGCCTGTTGATCGGTTTCACCGTCAGCTTCTGCGTGATCTTCGTCGGAGAACCGTCGTTCCGCAACCCGTTTACCGGACTGATCAAAGTGCTGGCGATGATGGCCGGCGAGCTCGACTTCGAGGGACTGATCACGCAGATCGATCAGGAGACCGAGGGATCGTTCATGATCTACCATCCTCTCTCGGTTTGCTCGCAGATCCTCTTCACCTTGTTCATCGTTTTCGTCACCGTGATCCTGATGAACCTACTGGTCGGCATCGCCGTTCACGATATCCAAGGACTGAGAAACCATGCTGGTCTTACGAAACTGGTTCGCCAGACTAAGCTGATCCTATTCACGGAGATGGTCCTCCACAATAGTTCTATACCGTACGCTTTCCGGAAGTGGATGTCCGACCACAAGATCAACGTCGAGAACAGGAAGAGGGTTTTGGTGGTGAAGCCGTTGAACCCTTTGGAGAAGAGGCTGCCGAAGGACATCCTCAAGGCGGCGTACGAGATTGCTCAGAAGAATATACCGTTCATGAACGACGACAGTATCAGTCTCAGCGACCACGTGATGTGGATGAGACAGCAAAGCGAGGAATACCCAGACTCCAGCATGCAACTGGTCGTCGAGAACCTGGCGAACAAATTGCAGTCCTACGAGGAGACCATCAAGTCGTTGAAGGAGCAGCTCTTAAACACCAACAAAACCCTGGAGAGTGTTGTGAAAAACCTGACGAAGGAAAAACGAAACTGACACACCCACCCCCCTAGGTACTACACTATTCAACGTAAATCCTTCGACCCCAAAATATCCCGGATTCCCAAACCTGAAATTCATCGACGATAACCGGTGATCCAAGCGACGCGACACGAAGTATATATTATGTACTACGAAATATATGTACAGTGAAATCGGCTGACTCGTGGTATCGTAGAATTAAAAAGGCTGAACGAATGAACTTTTCTTGTGCGAACGTCCGAGCGAACCAAGTATACATTTCGATAAGTATCGATAAGAAGAACGAACAGTGGACGTGAAAGTGAAAATAAAACGGACTCGCTATGTAAATTGAACGATGCGTTTTGTAAATGTTATGTAACGAAGTAACGTTGTTAGCAGTTATACATTCTAGATAATATTTATGACGTTTCAGATAGATATTTATAACGAACCACTTAAACGAATAATTAGTATCGGAACATCCCTAGACCGTTGTTCTCTCATTAATCAAATCCTTTTCGATGGTTGTATAGTGACTAAATTGACGCGATACAACGATTAGTCGAATACTTTCGAAATTCTAAAATATTTAGGTAATTAATCAATATTTTTCTTTTCTTCCCTTAACACTTAAAATGTATCGCCGTATAACGTTTGAACTTGGCTCGGAATGCATGTGTTTTCGCTTGTGCCGTGCCTAATAAATTTCTTCTTAACCGTGCCTAATAAATTTCTTTTTAACGTGATGTATTTTTAATTGCAGATTTTATTCCCATTAATATTTACGAATTTGACTGGCAAAGTTGATATCGAAGCGACCGTTTCTGGTGGCGGTCCTAGTGGACAATCCGGTGCTATTCGCGTGGGTATTGCATATGGACTTCGAAACTTTGTTGACGTTGAAATGGTAGAAAAAATGAGAATTGGTAAGGAAAATAGTATAGTCTATATTTTTTAATATCCTAAAAATACAGTAACGATTTCGAAATAGTGTTTTCCAATTTTATTCGTTAACTCGTTTTTTCTTTTGTTATTAATTCGACGATCAATTTTGAAAGTTAATATATGACAGCGACCAGAATGAAGGTATTACCGCGCGCTCTTTATTGAAGCACTAATTTCTAGATGTAGTTCGCAGAGCGACAATAAGGTCGGTCGTTAAATTCATTTTCTCATAGTTACGTTAATTCCTTAAATTCTAGAAACTCTTTCTGTAAATTCTGTATATGTATATCCCACTTTAATTAATGGAATGGGACTTGATTCAATTATAAATTGTTAACAGAAATGTCGCGCAAATACTTTCTAAGTCAAAATTTCAGTTCTTTAATAATCAATTTTTCGATTCGTAAATATGTACGTAAAGTATTCTAAAGATCAATGGAAACTGTGTTCTAAATGTATTTTGTATGTCTATTCAGCCGGTCTTCTGACAAAGGATCCTCGAACACGCGAAAGGAAGAAGTTTGGACAGGAAGGAGCCCGAAGAAAATTCACATGGAAGAAACGTTAACATTGTTTTTCCATTTTCCTGTACCTCAAAAATTATATAAATAGATTTCTGTTGATTCGTATAAAATACCTTTTATTTGTTCCGAGAGTCACAGCGATCGATTAAAATTTTCTTGAATACTCTTGCTATCTATATGCTACTATAAACGTATTATCAAAATAAAATGTAGGTATAAAAATATATCAATTTACAAGACTATATTCATTCGTAAAATTTAATATACATTTTTCGGTACAATAAATAATCGAAATATTCGCTTTACATTCTCTCCAATGGTTTTAAACCAAGTAATTTCATACCTTCTGCAAGAATCAGTTTCGACACATGAAACAACAACAGCCTTTGATTCCCTACATCCGATGGTTGTCCTTTTATATTCAACTTTTTCAATGCTCTACTGATTGTATTGCTATTTGAAGAAACGTTACGATGTAAAAAATCTCTTGAATCAACTTACATGAAATTATTATTATTTTTGATTTACCATATGGTAAATTACTATTAATACCGACCTTAATTGCATAAGATATACTGCCAGAGCACACGGCTCAAACTCTTCGTACGATCGAAGTATAACTTCATCGAATCTACTAATTAATATAATTAAGTCATCAACTTCTGGTTCCTTCAAAAGACTCGCATCGCATTCCGTTACTAAAGCGGCACCACAGTTGCGTTCCAAGCTAGTCAAGCGACAATGCGTGTATTGCAATTTTACACCAGTATCCCCTTTCATCTAACAATAAAATTTATATATTTATATATTTATATATATATATATATAAGTACAAATAATAAAAATAATAAGCTATGGAAACGATTTACATCAAATATTAAATTCCAATTGAATTCATAGTCTTTCATCCTTCTTTGTATCAAATTGTAAATAATAATACCAGAGATGCCCAAAATATCAGAAGTCTTATCCATTTCATCTAGAGAAACTTTAGTTGCTGAAAGAAAATTAATCATATCATAAATGTATTGTTATATCGTAAATATATAACGGTAAATGTTATTTACTTACTAGCTGCTTTCGTTTGCCTTTCTCTCATAATTTCCTGCGCTTCGTTCAATATATCTTCCAAAAATACTGCAGTACCTTTCCTTGTATTCATACCACGAACTCTTCCAAACTTAATATGTTTTAATCTGTCCACCCAAGGTACTTGCATTTTCTTTAAAATCTTCATTAAATTTGAGAAGTGATCAGTCTGAGCATTGTCCACTACATAATACATAGCGTCAAATTTATTTCTCTCGTACCTATCAATTGCAGCAGCAATGTCTCGAGTTATATACAAAGTAGTCCCGTCGCTTTTAATAAGCGGTATGTTTCTTTCTTCCGTTACAGGTATAGCTTTCCTATTTTGCTGATCCAACATTAACAATTTCATTTCTTCCATTAAATTAATAATTTCCTTTGTACTCGATGCGGTATACATGGATTCCCAATGATACTCGTCAAATGTTATGCCCAATCTCGCATAAGTTCTTTCTAACTCCTGTACAGTATAATCTTTAAACGTTTGCCATTCTTTGTGAATATTACTATCTCCAAATTCCAATTTCTGGAATATTTCTTTGGCACGGTCATTCATCGTTGAATCTGTCTCGGCTAATTTATTTGCTGTAACGTACGCCTTGTACAAAGCCTTAATAGGATTTTCTAGTATTTCTTTGTTATCAACGTTTCCTAGTTTGATTCCTAATTGAATAAAACCAAACTGTGTTCCCCAGTCTCCCAAATAATTTAATCTCTTTACTTTATTTTCTAGGAAACTATTTATGTTAGCGACATAATTCCCTGTAATCGTGGAACGTAAATGTCCTAAATGAAAAGGTTTCGCAATATTTGGCGAACTAAACTCTACTATAATATTTTTATTATTCTCTGGAATCACCGGCGGCGTTGGCCCAGAAAGATTACTCTCTAAAATCGTTTTTATATACAGATCTCTTGGTACAGCAAAATAAGCGGTATCGTTTTCTACCTTGACGTTATTAAAAGTATTGTCCAAGTCAACTTCTGTAATGTTTTGCATTTCACCGAGTACATTATAGTAGTTTGATTTTAATGGACATACAAAATAATACGAGTCATCTGTTGTATTAAGTTTTACATGTAACTTGGACATAATCTTGTGTTGATGTTCATTATTTACATTCTGTAATGGTTTTATAACCTGGAAAGAAATAAACATTAAAATTGCATACAATCGTACTTATCTCGCAAAATTTTCGACATACTTTACATAAAATTATAAAATAACTTCTGAGCAAAATGTAGTGCAGTATAACAACTTATAATTAATATTCTTTTTCTTAATCTACGAAATAGCCGGTATATGACGAAAAATTCTCTCATAACCTAAATAAAATTAACGGAAATTTATTTGCGTTTAATGAACTGAAATCTTTAGAATTATAATTTTCAAATAAAAATAAAATCATAATCTTATACCTTTTTAAATATTGTAGATCTCAGACTATTGCTCATATTGGAGTTTGTAAAATTATTTAACAATAAACATTTATTTAAATAAATAATCTTATTAATCGTGCAACTGATTCCGATTAATCGGCATCCTTTCAAAAATCCATTTATTATATTTTTATTTTCAAAATATTACAGTTCTAGCTGGTTCTAAATAGCACTTCTGTTGTGGAAACAATTCCTGCAGGAATGTGTTACACAAAAGGTTCTTATTCGCAATTGTACGGATTCAAAATATATCATTTTTTAGTTACTGTACAGTATTTATTTATGTCGTATGTCGCATGTCATGTAATCAAATTTAAATAAATTCATGATACTTTCAATTGAAAATATTGAGGAAGCATTGGGAAGCATGAAATGGCATGAATCAACTTCATTCATAGTGTGTTATGAATGGTTATGAACGGAACAGAGAAAATGTCAATGTGTAAATACATATGTATACGATTTACAGAGAGTACATCGGTTTCAACAATAAAAATGTAATAGTTATGTAAAAAGTGCAGCAACGCTTATACGATTTGAAAATTTGAAAAACCGTTCTTAAACTGGATCATATGGAAGGAATTAAACAAAACAAAATATATTGTACTTTTTAGGTTAAAGTAGTAAAAATACTTAATGGGTAAGCATGTTTTTTTAAACATATATACGAATATATATTTTTTACACCAACTAGTATTTAAACAAATTATTTCATAAGCACGAAGTACTGAAGCAATTGTACGTGGTTTTAAAACGAAAGCGAAACATAAAAAATTGTTCTTTATCATACATACATAGACAATTTATGATATTTTATCTGTTATATTTACATATATATACTTTGGTAGTAGTCGTCGTCCGTTAATAAATTAGCGAAGATATGGAGAATCAAATTCATTCAGAATTAATTATGAAAGAAGAGAAACTAGAAGAGGCTGAACAAGAATCGAACAACAGTAATTTTACAACAGTAACGATAGCAGTTAGTTCATTTACTTCTACCGCTACCTCTATCGCAATCGAAAGTAAAAGTAGCGCACACGATGGAGCAGAGTCGGCAATTGGTATCAGACCGAGGCCATTAATTTGCGTAAAACCAGAAAATGTAAATATCGGATGTAAATCGGAACCCTTAGAAAATAAATGGCACTGGGCGCCAGGAGCTTGGCAAGACGCTACAAGAACAAGCGCTTTTCAACCTTATAAGGTAAAACGTTGTTGAATCATACTTGCGTTTAAACATGTACTTATTCAAAAATATTTTTCAGCCTCCTACTTTACTTACAAATTTACAAAGAGGTAATACGCAAACAGAAATACCTCAACTCTACAGTAATAGCGATATTACATTTCACACGTTAGCTGGCCAGGGAGAACTGACTCCCGAACAAATACATCCAAGTATGGTAACTTAAAAAAAAACCTATAACTTTTGCGTTGTAACGATATATTAATCCACGAACAAATTATGTAAAGATACCGTGGATTTGCCGGACGAAAAAGGTTTGACCGGTCTCATGTGGGCTGCTGGATACGGACAGTTAGGCAGCGCGAGACATTTGCTTAAAGCTGGTGCTAATAAAAACTATCGTGGTCTTAACGGAGAAACACCTTTGCATTTAGCAGCTGCTTACGGACACCATGATCTTGTAAAATTATTGTTAAACCATGGGGCAGACTCGAACGCGAGCGACGAGGTATAAATTATTATACTTTGAACCAACTGACAATTCCAAAGTAATAGTTGGTTTCGTTTAGGAAGGAAACACACCGCTGATGTACGGAGCGCACGGTAATCATTCGCACGTGTGTTACGAATTATTGTCACGGGGAGCTGATGTTACAAAACGTAATATACATAACATAAGTGCTTATCACGCAGCAGTATTAAACAATTCATCAACTGGTGAGTAACATATATCTAAAAACTATTTTTAACAAAATACTGTAATAGTTTTTACTTTAAAAAAAATTACTGTTCGTTGTTTCAGCTAAAGCAGTTATTGAGAATTATTTATTACAACAAGTGGTAACTGACCTCTCGTAGCAAAGTACAATCGTAAACTTTTATAGATATAAAAAGTTGCAAATAGAAAATTAATATTTATATATCTGAACATTCTAATAAACGTACTTTATTTTCATTTCTGTATAATTATTTATAGTACATACCGCTTAAAGGCTGAATGTAATCATTTTTATACTTTTCTTCTTTACGAAGCAACGTTTTCTCAACAATTTGTTAATTATTAATACGCATTTAACAAGCGGTAAGACGCAAACAACTTTTACAGTTATCTTACTTATGAGAATAAAGGTGACGTGAACATTGGTTCTAAAAAGAAGCAGACGGCTGTGTAAAGTAAATGTATATGGAAATGCATCTCTTTATTTCTATTTCTTTATAACGTATATAATTACATTCCTTATCGGTGTTTACACAAAACGAATATAGCAATAAATATGTGAATAAGTTTCAAAAGCGAAGAATACGAAAACTTTAAATGCTATTACATAATAATACTATTGTGGAGAAACTAAAACAGTTGAATGCAATTATATGCTTTAATAAATTTTTTATTTGTTAAAACATGATTATTTATTATTTTCTGCTGTTATTATGGCTTTATGGTTATATATATATATATTTATTTATTTATATGTATATGTACGTACCTTACAAAAAAATATTGCTATACTTTTTCGTACATTAATATTTCATTTTCGAGTTTACGATAAAGTATCATAATGGTTCTAAAATACATACAGAAACAATTTCTTGCATTTAAAATTTAAACTGCTACAATTTAAATTTTATTCATAGGCAATATGTTTAACTTGTAAAATATGAAAAAACTTTCAATGTTTCTTCATTACCAATTATAAAATACTTTTGTACAGTTTTCTTTGACGGTTCGACGTTAGCCAAGTATTAAATGGAACTTCCCATTTGTAGGATATTTGTAAGTGTCATCGTGTACTTCCAGCATACCCAATTCTTGATTAAAAAAGAAAACAGTGCTTGAAATCGATGGAACGAAATTGTAATTGGGACGATAATTAAGCTGAAAATTTGATCATTGATGTTTTGGTGGCCAGCGCCTAGTTTAGTAACCTTGTACACATTTAACACAAACAGCTAACTTATTTTCGGTATACTTATACCACTACATAGTTATCGGTAAAGAAAACTGTTTCTACCGAGTGTTTTACAGGACTTTCATCGTCAACGAGCAAAACTTCCATCACCTAGGAAAAATATAAATGTAATTAATCGTCTAAGATATTCCAGACACGGTAAAAAGATATTCTAAACATGTTATACCTTAATATTGACATATGATGTCTTCGACGAGAATGAAACGTTAAGGGGAAAGAAATCGGATGGAGTAGAAGAAGGTGCTGAGAACTCCATCGAACCAGATTTTGCAGATGCATCCACTATTGGCAGAGACCACACAAGCGTGTTTCGTCGGGCTTCGTGTGTATATTGTCCGTCGCATTCGCTTACTATGGGATTGCATCCAATGGGCAGAGGAATGTTTATTTGTACATTATTTAGTTCAAGATTAACTTGTTCCAATTCATACTCTATATTGACATCGCATCCACCTTCTGCGTTTTCAGAAGGCCAACAGTTTACTGTAACATAACGTGGCAATATCAGATTAAATAAATCGACACCATTACAGTTTAATCAAATTATTCTTACTTGAAATAGGTAATGCTGTTTCATCCTGAGCCTGTAAACGCCACTTCAATACACCAACATCTGTATTCAATGGGAATGGTTTTCCAGGGATCTTTAGACCTATCTGGCTACGAGATCTGAATAAATCCTTATCTACATTGGGATGTGTTTGTAATTGAATTCCTCTCGAATCTCTATTTTCTAATTGTACACGAATTCTTCCCCATTTTTCATCCGAGATGTGTAGCGTGACCAATCCGTGCAATTCGAAGTGTTGCAAGCCACCGTCTCTGCCAATTCGTACATTAAGTCGTTCTTCTTGACGCAGATGTACTCTTGAAATAAAAGTGAAAAAACATTTACATAACGTGTCTAAGCAACGTGGAATATTAAAGATACGTTGAGCCATTTCTTACGGTTCAGTATGAACTGTCTGTGGAACGATCGATGGTTTCGTATCCGACGTCGATAAAGGTGTAGTCACAACGTTTTCTCCTTCTTCTTTCAACTGATCAACGAAAGAATCAACATCGCGAGATTTCCCTCCTAATTTCATAGCACCTGGTCCAGCGTTAACAGGTTTCCTATGAAAAGAATGAAAACGTTCTTAGTTAATCCGATAATTTTTACAAACACGTATCGCACGCTTCTAATTACTATATATGTACTATAGTATTTCTTACTGTGTCGGCGTGTATGCAGGTCTAACCGGTTCTGGTACAAAATTAGCAGTATCTCCTACGCTAGGAGTTGGCGTGAAATTGCTACCGCTTCCAAACGAGTTACCAAAACCAGGATTCTTAACGTTGCTCTTTTTATTCGCTTCCATTCTTTGTCTCTGTAACTCCTTCGCTTTCTCGCGCATTTTATTTTTAGCTTCTCTTTCCTGAGTCATTCTTACCGCTTGATATATCTTTTCTTCGTGTGAATCCATTTCTACGAACGTTCTGATCTGTGCCAAGTTCACATTTTCTCTATAACCAAGCGCGACAATCTCGTCGAACGCAAATATCAAATCGAACGCGTTCTCAGCTATTTCCAGTTCGTCTATCGAACTACAGCATTCTGGAATCTATAAATTCAATTATATGCCTAACATGCACAAACAACTATTTAACTCGATACTTGGAAATATACGTACGACTCTTGCAAAAAGTCTGAGCGTTTCTAAATCTTCTAATATATTGCTGGCTTTCGTGGTAATTAATAACATATAGACTTTTTCCAGCGGTTGATAAACGTATCTTACAGATTCTGTTTCTACGAATGTATGTTGTTTACCGGAACTCATCAACTTTGGAAATGCGGCTAGCAAACCTTCTATCCTGGCTTTCGTCATTTCAACGAACTGACGTGAAATAATAGCTGAAATTTGTTCAACTTTTAATTAGTATTTGCAAGTTTCAATTTTGATCTATCTCTTCTTCTCTTGTTGTATTAACAAATATTAACAAGCTAAAAACTTCTCTTAAGATGTCTTGCGCAATGCAAACAACAGTTATAAAAGCAACTGCTTTCGTTACTGTGGAACGTGTTCGGCGATATAAAAGATGATGATTATTTGACAATTAGAAATACGATCGTGTAAATGTGAAGAAATATGAAACATAATGCACACATACACAGATTGGTGTGATCACAGAAGAAAGGTATTACTTACTTTTGCCTGCTTTAGTGCAGACCGCTGCGGCGATAAGTACCTAAAACAATAACAAAGTATTTCATCGTACGAAGGGCTTTAATTTATTATTCGTATTCGCGTATCCGCGAGAATCACAAGCGAGTGGGTGATTGACATCTGCAGCAAAATGCATAGGCACATTTCGCCGAAGAGAGATTTCAACGTCCGCGTAAAATGACAATCACTTCGATTCAGTGATAGATAAATGCTTACCATTTTGACGAATTATTTCGATACGTTACAAGTTGCACGATTAACCTAATATAATTTTTATATAAGTCAATCCTCTATCCACATCATATATACAAATACGGGTGCACGAGCAGAGGGCGCACTGTGCTGACGTGTGGCATGACGAAAGACATAAAGCCACAAAGTAGGTGGTTTATATAGAAGTACAGACACTACGGGCATCGCTACCAAACTAATAGATGACCAATCAGCACCATCTGCCGCCGAGCCCAGCCGGCCCAGCCTGCAGGGCCCCTGACCTGCAGATTCCGTGCCGAACATCGCTTCGAGCTGGAGCTGATCTAGGCCGAGTCGGCACAGTTTCTGCAGGGCCACTGATCAAGCCTGTGCGCGCAGATCACTTGCAAAGTAACCGAGCCCAGGCCCTGCAGGCCGGGCTCAGAATCTGCACAAATGCAAGGGTACGGTATTAGCGGTGTTATTTGATAATAAAACAATCACAGGTTGTTTCAATAGTCAAAAACGCTGGATAAAAGATCAATCTAGGCCACAAGCGCCCTGAAAACTCATATTGTTTCCGTATACAAGGGTAATTTGCATTATTCGACAGTGTATATATCATGAAAACATATACCCAGTCAGCACGCCTGCTTTGTTTCTGCAGGTATACTGATCAGGCTCGGTTACTTTGCAAGTGATTTGCGCGCACAGGCTTGATCAGTGGCCCTGCAGAAACAGAGCAGGCGTGCTGACTGGGTGGTTTGCGATCATTTGCGATAGAGTTATAGTTATGCGTATTCGCCTTCAGATTCTTAAAATATTATCTGAATATTATCAGAGAGCGTCCTCTCTGTTTTACCTGATTTGTACTTGTTTGAAAGGGGTGATCTCCAAGGTGATTCGAAGTAACTTTTTTCCGCTTTCTCCAATCAGAGCGCAGCTACAGTGGACGAATTCCGGCTCTGACAATGCCAAGGTCACGCTAAACTGTAGCCACGCTCGGATTGGTTCATATTTGTCGCGAATCACGGATAGGTACGATTTGAAAGTTGACTAACCTAAAAATAGTGTGTCTATATAGAAATTGTCAAATTTCTAATTTCAATTTCTTCAGCTGTGTTTTCTGTCACTATGTCAGAATTAGTTCGTATGTATTTATGAAATACTATACTCTAACGCTATACCAAACGCATATCTTAATTTATAATACAGATAATGTTTATTATTACTTGCAGAGAGCGTATGTTTAACATTGCCTAAGAGTATATCAAAACAAATCAGTACCTGTGAAAACAGTAAACAATATATAGAGAATTTCTTACAAAACACATTGCCAGCCACCGATATTAACTCTATAGCGGAAGAATTAAGAAAGGTATGTTTCTATTATTGCTATTCGTTTTTTAGATTATTTGACGTAATCGATACCGCATGGCTGTTTAAGAATTTCTATTTTATTTTTCAAATGAAAATCTTGTACACAATTACATCCTATGCGAAGTTACAAAACTCTCTTTAATGAAGTTCTTAAAATCTACTCAAATTTAGCAATGAATGTTTACGTGAATATTAATAAGAAACTTTGACTTACATTTCTATTGTAAGAAATTACATACTTGTGTCCGATTATTTTACAGTCTTTCATCCTCGGTAAACATCGAAATAAATGGAAAAAAAATAGAAGATGTAAAGGAAAACTATTAACGAGTAGAAAACGAATGTTGCTTGGATTACGTAAAATTGGTTGCAAGAATGACATGAAATATAATGATTTATTACCATTGAATCGATTATGGTTAAATTATGTACAAGAAATGTTGGGCAGCAAGTTCTTCGTTAATATACCGTCGAATTCGACCGATCCGAATTGGGAAAACATTAATCAGCAATTAATTAAAGCGGATTTCCACGGTGCCGAAATATCGGTTATAGGATCAAAATGCCCTAGTTTAATCGGACTAAGCGGTATAGTCATTCAAGATGCCAAGAACATTTTTCGAATTTGTGGACGAGACAATATTATTAGAAGTACGAGTGAACAATATTCTATTCGATATTAGACGCGTTTAAATATTATATACTCTAATCTGTATAAATTTCAGCGATACCAAAGGATGTTGTCCTTATGAACATTCGTATGAAGAATGTGAAATTGGAATTATTTGGCAAAGATCTTTCTGTGAAACCTGTAGAACGGACGATAAAGAAGTTGAAATGTGGACGTGTATATGAACTGTAATGTATAAATTAAATGTTGTTTGTACAATTGAGAAAACGTACAAAAAGAAACTCACCTTCATTCAATATGTATAAATTCATGAATATACATTTTATGAAATAATATAATTGCATTTTATGTTTATCTTATCTATAGTAATGTAATATCCTCTACTGTGTAAGATGTAAACTTTTTATTCGAAATATATGTTTGTATAAAACAAAAAATTGTATAAACAAAAGATTTTCAGAGTGATTTTCGATATACACACCTCTGTGCAAAAACATAAAATTATAAAAAAATTTCTATTCAAATGGTACCATTATTTATTGAAATAAATTTAATTACGACAACTCACATTTTATACTAATTTTTAATACAGAGACGTTGCTTTGACCGCGTATACAGGGTGTTTCCTACTTTTCCGGCAAATATGCAGGAGCATGCTACAGGCGAAAATACGAAAAAAATGTTATATGAAGTTTATTTATAAACACATATTACAATATTATAGGCAAATATTAAATGTAACATGAATAGGTGTGGAACAGCAGATTTAAAGCTGAATAATACGGAAAGTTGATTGTGTTTACTTTGCCTGTATTTACGAGATATTTCTTGTTTTCTGACTATTCATTGTAGCCTTCAGCACCTTATAAAGGCTACATTCRATATTTGCCTATAATATTATAATAAAGCGTTTATAAATAAACTTCATATAACATTTTTTTCGTATTTTCACTTGTATATCATGCTCCTACAATCTTGCCGAAAAAGTAGGAAACACCCTGTATATGTATATACGTGTAATTAACAACTATAGCTCTTATACGTTTCTTTCCAAATTTGCTAATATTTTATTATAATTCATAATATCCAAACAATAATACAATTACATTACTATTTGTTTTTAGAACAGCATTAAATACACTTTTCAATCTACAATTTTATCCATTACATAATTTCAATGAAGATGAAGTGATTATTAGGAATGTTATAGATTCTCATTCGCATCACCTAATTTTAACATTTTCCTTTAGTACGATTCAGCTAAAATTACTGCGTTCGATAAATGCCAAACGAAAGTGTCTCACGATAAGACGATAATGCTTATCGTAACGAACATTATTTAAATCGATAGACTCCGGATGTTTTTGCAAGTGTAACGTATATCAATGAAATATTAGATAAAATAGATCGATTTATGCAAAAAATAAATGGGATTGAACTTCTTTATATGATACGTACGAAGTGTGTAAAGCATGCGTGCTGGTGTCTACAAATCGAGTACATATATAAACATACTGGCAAAGTATACGTAAATTGTAAATATACATACGTGTACGCACATATGTCTGTACACGCATGAATGCGCAAAATATTTACTTATCGAGTCTTGTTTTCGTAACTAGAAAAATATGTATTTGCGCAAACATCCGTTGTCGTACTAGAACAACTCGATTAACAGCGAATTCAAATTCAATTGCTATCGAGAACGTACATTAACGTTATCATATGGTTGCTTAATTTTCAGCTTTCGCTTCGTATTTACGAGTAACGAGTACAATTTACTAACTGTGTACCAGTAACCAGTAAAAGTGTACTTCTCACCTATTTCGAGATGCATGACACAATATCTGATTACTCAAAACGTTTCATGCGATGCGATAGCTCTTTTAGGAACATTCAATGTAAGATGTGGCAGAAAAACGATTTCAGTTTTCCGACATATCTTGCACATTCATCCTGATCTGTTAGAAGAGCATTTTATACAGACAATGTAAATTATTTAACGATCAGATACGTCAACAACACGATTCCGCGATGTTCTACGTATATGCATTGGAATCTGATCTCTCAACTTGTATTAATACTTGTATTATAATTTCATTATGCATTACATCACAATGATATAACGAACAATACAATACATCTGAGGATAGAGTACTATACATACATTATATTAACCAAAATACAATAAGTAAAAAAGAAACTTCAGATTACATTTCTAAAGACTGAACACGTTAATAGAGTAAATTAGTTCGTAACACCTTTCAACAGGTTTTCTCACAGGTGTAATATGCTTCGGTGTAACATAAATCGGCATAAAAAAGAATTAGATGATAATGTTTTAAGCCAACGTAAAAACAAGTCTCGTTACATATACCGGTACATCGATACGACGAAATGATTAGAAAGTCTGTTCGTTCTCGGCGGATTATATAGGTTTTCTGTCTAGATTCTGCGAGAATATACTAGCGAGAGAGAGAGAGCTACCTTCGTTATTACATATTTCTTTTCAGCAGAGCGTATAACAATGTTACTATTCTATATTTCACATTTCGGCTGCCAAGTTTGAATACTAAATTTTTATTTATCCATGCCACAGCAACACACACGAATACTAAACTTATACACCGATGGACATACAAACGTATTTTTATATCTTCCTATATTAAAGTTTCTAGATACATTACGTACAGTTCAGACTTCGTAGCTTCGTTCTTTTTTTACTGTTATACCGATGTACCGATATATGCCAATTTTTGTTTATTTCTCATGCTGAAGCTCGCTCGAGACTCGTACATTTTACTACGACAACAATTATTAAAACTTATGTATCGGAATAATATTTTCATCGTTTTCCACATTTATGAATACGAACAAACGGCAACTTCGAGTTTCTGTTTTTGTTTTCTGATAGTGATTTACGCATAATTAGCCAAATTTTTGTTTCTTTCTCTCTTTTACCAAAAAGGAAGCACTTCATAATTTCTTGACATATTTATTAAAGTGAAACTTACATGTATCATTAAGATCATTAACTTTATTTTATCCTAAACTAAAATTTTTTTCAATACTTGAACAAAGGCACATACGTATACAATACATTGATAAATCTGCAAAATTGTCATGACTACTTTGCAAAGTAACAAAAGAAATAATTAAATTCAACTTAACAAAATCTCAATATAGTACGAATTGCTAAAATAAACTATTGTATATTGGCTCGAAGGTCTTTTCACGAGGTGTATTTGCCAAAGATTTTTATATCCTTCTTGTCTTTTTTTAAATAATTCCAGTATGTTCCATTATAACAAACAGTGATCCGATCCACGTTTACTTTGATTATTTTAACAGTAAATTAATCGTTTTATAAATAATTATGCATAAACTAGAAATTCGCGCTTAAATATTTTGTAGTTTATTTCGAATTTATTATTTTTATTATATTACAATCGTTTTTCACGGCAATGCTTTCTTTTTTAATGATATTGTTGTAGCATTAATAATAGTTATTATGCACTATTGAAATAATCTTGTTCTACCTATATATTATAGAAAAGTAGATTTTGTTGATCTGTGTTATTTAATCCGTTGCACATTGTATTTCACATACCATACCCTTGGTACGCTGCGGCGGGAGCAGCAGCAGGTGCATAAACATTCTGTGGAGGTGCGCCGTATACACCTTGCGGTGCGTAACCAGGTGCCATCATACCTGGTCCTGCTGTCAGCATCAACTGAGGTTCCGCTGTACCCATAAAACGTTCACAATATTCTTATTAGTTACATTTCTTAACGCGCTCAACTAAAACGTGTTCAACTTTTCGCTGTAACACATTTATTTGTTTGCATATAAGACACTACAATTAATACGTACGCATAATCATAGGCTTGTGTTCTTGATGGTCGGTTTCTTCTATACGCCGGCTTTCGGCTTCTACCAGTTTATCAACCTAAAACAAAATATATATGTAAAGTACGCGTATTGCAAATATTGCAATTCGCGATACGAAGAGTTAGAATACATCGTAAATACTCTTACCTTAGTTATATATTCTCGTGCAACTTGAATAAGATACGGCATGGCGAAGTGTAAAATGCGATTTCTCCATGCAAGTTCTAAAATAACATCTGGGTGTAGTAAATCGTAACAATGAAATAGGCATGCTGCAAAACAATCTTTTGATCCTCTTTCCAAGAACCACTCTAATAATTCTTCCGCGACTTCCGCATTTCGTGATTCTGCAGCGTATTCCATAGCATCTCTGTTCATAAAATAAATATAATCAAAATGAATATACCTTTTCAAACATACAACCGATTTAATAGAAATAGAATTTACCTAAATAATCGATCTTTCTTGCACAGCTCCACCGATTGTTTCCATCTATTGTTTCCTTTATATAAATACGCAGCAATTCGTCTAAATTCAATTAACTCATGCTTTTCTAATTGCTGTGCGAGCGCGATGTTATCAAAGTTATCGAACGCGTCGATCGATGTTCTGAGACCTTGATAATCTTCCTCGTCGATAAGTAAACTGTTCAATGCTTCGTTGATCGCTTTATTATTTAAAGTCTGGACCGATCTTAAATATGGTTTTACAAGTTGCAAATGTCCTGTTCTTTTGAAGTATGCAACTCCTCTTGTGTGATCCATGCGGGGAGCAAGTACGAGTAGTATGTCGTTCAAAAGTAGAGGTTTATATTCAACGTAAAATTGTATAGCTTTGTAATATAATTCTACATTTGCCACTTTAGTGATCACATCTTTGAAGTGACCTTCTCGCCATGCTTCGGTAGGATGTTGCATCATAGCGAGTACCGCGTTATCGTACTCCTCATATTTATCATACAAAAATACAAGTTCTGCCCATAAATGTGCCTGTTCTGCTGCACGAAGTACCTGTAAATATCATTAATATGTAATACGTAATATAAAACGTGCAAACAAACAGTTGCTTCTTTTTCAAAGTCAACAACACTTTGTTGAGTCTAACAAAACGTACTTTTGGTATATTGACGCGCGACCAAAACAGTTCCAGATGTTCTCTCATACGCTGAGGCTTATATTTGCTGTAAAGTATAGCTAATTCGGTAAACATTCCCATATGCGCTCTTTCAAGTCCTAACGCAGCCTCGAGGAGATTGATTAGCTCCTCGAAATGTCCTCGATCTTGATAATAATTGATCAAATCTTCAAGTTCATCGGCATGCACAACTATGTGCAGTCCACACATTTGTGCTAATCTGAACTCGCCGCTGTCAACGCAAGCGAAACAAACTTCTTTCCAAGTACGAGTTGAATTGGCTTTGCGAGCACTGTCGACAGCACCTTGAAATTCTTTCAAGTGAACAAGCGTAATAGCTAGACGCGCAAAGTTCGACACATTGTTGTACAGAAGTTTAGCAGCGTCGTACATTTTGTCGTCGAAGCATCTATCGCCAATCTGAAACAATTAAATTGTATAAATGTACGCTTACGTGCCAAAAAATTCATTTTTCCAATAGTTAGAACTTGTCTATACATAAATATCTATATTATATACTAACCTTTTGTATATCAGCATGATTAGGCCCAGAGATAAATTCTTCAAGATCCGCAAGCCTGTTGGTTCTCGCGTACGCATATATCAATTCGCTTTCAATGAAAGATTCGCGTGCTTTCTTGCGAGCCATTTGCAAATAACGTACTAAATCTTCCCAATGAGAAGTTCGATGAGCAGTTTCCACAACATCTACGTATGCCGATGGATCATCCGCTTTGATGAAACTGTCGATGGCTTCTTTAACCAGTCCTTGTTGTAATTGTGCTCTGGCTAATTGAGACCATACTGGCGGCTCGTTACATCTACACGAATACGTAAGTTAAGTAGTAGTAGTTAATAATAAATATATATCGGATACAATAAAACAAGAAGTACTATACCTTTCCGCAAATTCATAAGCTCTGTCTAGATTATTCACTTGTTCGATTAAAACTTGTATAGCCGATGTATTCACATCGAACTTCTTGAAGATGGCGAAAGCTTCTTCGTAGAGCTCATTGTTAATAGCGATATTAGCAATATCGGGAGCATCGTAATTATCCAATCGGTTAATATATTCCATAACTCGTGTACGATCAGCTTTTATAGCTGTTAGAATTAGAAGATTTTGTAGATTGCGATGATCGCTGAACACGCTGCTGTCGAGTACAATTTTCTCGAGAAGCTCGATTAGTTCGTTCGGTAAATCAGCAGTCATGAATGCTTTCACGGTGACCGATATATCCTCAGGATCTTGAGTTTCTGACAAAGCTGTTTGTACAACCTAGAAACAAGTATATCGATGGTTAATGAAATGGTGACAAGTATGGTATACATGTAAATAAGCAGTTGATGTTTCTTTCATTTTTACTTTTTCAGACAAACACTATACAATTGGTAATTGGTAAATAATTTTATAAATGAATTCTCTATAAAATATTCTTTTACGTAAACTAACCTGATCGATTAGTTGCCTTTTGTACGGGTTACTTTCGAGAAGAACTTCTGCCCACAAATCAGGATCTCTACGCCTTACCAAGTATCTTGCTTCACTTTTGAATAGACTGTTCTCGTTGCACACGCTTATTAATTCTCGATCGCACTGACCACGTTCGTATGCGATGCATGCTAAATGTGGATCACGTTTTTCACAGTACTTTCCTACCACTCTACTATCATAAAATTGATTCTCCCTAAAGAACAGAAAAAAAGAATATCAATCTGAATAATGAACATGACAAAAGGGTCGAACCGTAAAGTTCGATAGTCTATAGCCTAGTCGAGTCGATAGTCGAGTAAATTCTTAAACTTACTTAAGGAATCTTTCAGGATTGTTGTTACTGTCGATGTATATTTTTGCCAACGCGTTATGCGTTGCAGGCTCCACGCAACCTTCGTGAACACGGGACTCCAACCACGGTAACAGAAGTTTCAAGCGGTTTCTCTTCTCAACTTCTTCTACCAGTTCGTCGGTTGAAAATTGCCCACGAACCACCAGAATTAAATTCTTTATGATATCCTCGGAGCAATCAACATCCAGTAAACCACCCACTACGACCGGTAGACGCGATGGATTTACCTAAAAATGTACCGCGTTAATGGTAAATTGAAATTTAAAGTCAGTTTAATTAACAGAATCACAAAATGTTCTACTATGCTTCTCGTTAGAATTTAATAGTTTTAATCAGTTTTAGTAAATAGAAATAAAACTTACTTTCTGGACATAAATTTCAATGTACTTCTGCAGATTATTTCGGTAAAGATAGAGTACTAGATCATGTACAAAATCAAATCGATCGCAAACAATTATTAAAGGCAGCTGATCGGATAACTTTGCTTCCTTCAGGAAGTTTTTAACGCGTTCCGGATTATAGCAGTTGCTCTCTCTACAAATTCGCTCAACTTCCTTAATTTGTCCAGTTTTACAGGCTGCTTGAATATATTTGAAGTGCACTTCTTGATCCTGACTGAAATTCACGATAGATCCCAAAAAGTAGAAGAGCCCCTCGTACGACTTGAAGCTCTCGAATAGATCTGAAACCGACAATAGAATCGTTTACGTGACCTTGTACGATTAAAATACCGTATAGTTAACGATAGTTACCTATCAAAGCTTTTGTTGTTAATTGCTCGTGATACTTTGTTGCAATCTGGATACAAATTTGTAAATTTTGTCGTATATTAGCGGTCAACATTGCCTTCAAACATTCCAAAGAATCTTCGACGGACAGTGTTCCGAAAAATCCAACGAGCCAATCAGGAGACAGTAAATGCGTATGAACGACAGCTCTTTTAATGTCGTATAAATCGGTGTAATGTTCCAAAGCACGCTGTAGCAATCCAGCTTTTTCGCATAATTGCGCGATATGAGCTCTGTCGTAGTGAGTGAACATTTGATTTCCCAAAATTGCGTCGGCAACTTGAGGAGCGGACATCAAATTCATTTCCAGAAGGCGTGTTTGCAAAGCTCCTTCGGTTGGTCGATTATTCTTCAGAGCATCTAACAAAAATGCTGTGCATTGTTGTACCATGTTTTGTTCCATAAATATGTCCACAATCTGTAAATGCGTTTTTATTATTATTAACCAAAAAAAATAACATTGTAAACATAATTTACAAGTTTACAAGTAGAACTAGAGTAGGTGTGGGTGTGGGAGAACTCGAAGATAAGTCGGGATCAAATAATCCGCTCGACCAAACATTTTCAGGGTCTCGCACACCTCTATTCTTATTGCACACGAATATTATAAATATTTTTGTAACGCTTACTTGATTGATATCTGCTAAAGGTTCTTCGTCTTGAACTAACATTTGGGCAAATGCTACACCCTGATCGGGATTAATTCTCATGACATTTCTTAACAAAAATATATAATCAGGAGTGTACGAAACTTTTTTGGCGTACAGTACGATTTTTTGAAACTGACCAGTTTCTGCGAAACATTGTATAACTTTATTGGGAACGTTAGCTCTCAAATAAACGCTAAGAGCCAAAGTTGGATCTGCTTGTTTCACCAAATCTCCCAATTCTTCGCTACACTCTAGTTTATCTTCTTTCAACCATTTCTCAAGAAGTTGTTTCCGTCCTTGTACCAGCACAGGACGACATAATTCCAATGATTCGTATTTGTTTAATTGCCCTTGATCTAACAGTATTCCAAAGTATTGCAACAAAGGTGATGTTTGCCCTTGTGTAGTTGGTACCTGATACACATACACAAATAGTTTTCTGTTAAATTTTTCTGTCAAAACATTGTATACTTTAAATTGCTTGAAACTAAAAATACACCTGTTGGAATCGTTGAATCGTTGTCGGTGTTCGTAATATTCCTTTGGGAGCATTTGCCGCAACTTTCGCCGCTTCCGCGTACTGGCCATTTTGGAAAAGCATGTTGAACTTCCTCACAAACAATTCTTCGGCACCCGACAAGTTGTTTCTGACAGCCATTCGCAATGCAAGTTCAGGATTTTGTAGTACTCCGTTTATGTATGGAATAATATTTTCTACGTCGACGGAGACTGATAGTACTTGACCTTTTCGATTTACTCCTATTATACCGCCAGAAGCTTCGTGCGGAGCAGTGACAAAAATAGTGTCTCCAGATATACGATTCATAAATATACATGTTGCAGATTCAATATCGTACATATGTATATAGCCGTATTTTGTGATCAAGTATATAACGTCGTATTTCGAACTGACTTGCATCGCAACTGGAAAATCATTTCCAGCTTCCGGAGGGAAAAAAACGTCTACTGCTTTCTTCGGGAACAGATGATTACCGGAAGGAGGTTGACCTACTTCGATGATGTGGAGTTTTGCACCTTGCAGTGTTCTAACAGCAAAACAAAATAAATTACTCGGTTCTCCGTTTCCTTCCAGTTTAAATTGGGCAAAAGAAGCGGCGTGTCCTTCTATTGGCTGAGAACACTTTCTCTCAACGGAATAAAGCTGCATAGCGCCGACCACTCTGTTATGCTGAGCAGAAATGCCAATTAATAAAAGCCACGTTTGCTTCGGATCGGTTCTATAGTTTATTATTTGACAACCGTTTAACGAAGAATGACGATCAAACATTTTATTCGGAGTTGACTCTCCTTCCATAGACCAGTGATAAACAGCGGTCTCCGTTACCAATGCTAACGTGTTCAACGATATCCATTTCCAGAAGACTACGTCTTCTGTCATTGTATGAGCTTTCATTTTTGACTTCATTTCTATGTTAAATATCTGAAGTGTTTTCATTGCTGTTGTAACAAACATAAAACACGTACCATTAGTCTTCTCGTTGAAACTCTACTTTCTATTTCTCTAACAATACATTTTCCCTCGACGTGTCAATTACAAGAATTATTATAGAAATATTTAATCATTTCAGATTAGTTTAACAAATTTCTATACAATAATAATAATAATAATTCTAGTAATATATTTAGTTGCAAAAATTATATAAGTTGAAAACTTGAATTATATACATAAATATCCAAACAATAATTATCCAAATAATTATGTATGACCAAAACTAAAAAACTTTTGGCTAATTCCAAGCAGACAATCAATCACAATTCTTTGATTTATTAATTCTGAAAGAGTGATTCGTATATGAACCGTAAAATATTGTTTACCTTTTAAAGCTATGACTTTACTTGCAGGGTTCATAATTGCAGAATCTGCGGAAATGGGTCTCCTGATTGGATTAGCAGAATCGTTCATATCGATGATGACTACCTGTGCGGTATCACCAACTTTCTCTCTAACGCAAATGAACTTATCAGATTCCATAGTGAGCGTATTAAAACTAACATTGTTAGCATTAATTCCCACAGCTGTGAGCTATAACAAGAATAACGATACAGATTTAAAGAGCTACAACGTAACAAATAGAAAGATATTGAAAAATTTATTTGATCAAATCATGTGTCGGAAATATATCTCGTATTATAATTTCGATATCGAAACTACATAAAATAAAACAAGAAACTACAATAATATTATTTTGCTTATCGCATTAACGCATAATCGTCGAGTTCGATGTTGTAAAATAGGGCATCTCTGTGGATATCGTCTATTAATAATGTTAAAGTTATCTTTTATTCGTTATTCAAAACGTTATTATTCATTTAGATAAGAAGATTTAGATAACAATTGTTCTGTTCTGCTTAATAGAAATTGTAAAAATTTGAATGCAACATAACCAAATATTACTGTTAATTTGAAACGCATCATTCGTTATGAACATTATTCTTAGATATGAAAAAATTGTTTAAACGAATGCAATGGAAGACGATTTGGTTCGCTAATCCTTAAAATTTGAGAAAAACGAAGAATATAGCCACAGTAACGATGTAGAAAATTGACTCGTACATATTAATTGCAGAGAAATCAATAAATCGTTTAATAGCCTGTACGAGAGGTAATAATCGAAGACATTTTAATTGGCATACGATACAATTAAGAGTTTCTATCAAATGCGTTATTAGATTGGTCGAAACGTAATCTATTTCAAATCCGATCTTCCGTTAAAAGAAAAAAAAAATGAACGTCTTGACATTTAGAATAATGTGCGAATACAGGAATATATTGTAGCGAATTATGTAGGGAAAGCCAAACACTTTAATTAGAAAATTTATGGCATATAAAGACGGAAATAAGGGGCGTATATGCCGAGTAGACGTGGCCCTCATTGATAAAAAAAATCAATTTATTTTTCTTGCCAACTTTCCAATATAGGACGATGCCATGATCGGTTAACCTCTACGCATTCGATCAGAAATATACCGATGAATCGATTGAGATGTTCGTAACCGAAGAAACACGGGATATTATACCTGTCAAAGTAACGTCAATTTGGAAGGTTTTAACGGAACTTCCGTTCTAGCTTCTAACGCTGGTGTAGCGAGCAATAGCGGAACAACGACAGGACGAAACGTCGAGAACGTATAATGGAATTGAAAACGGGAATTGCAAATATGAAAATCATTGGCGACGTGTCGAAATAATTGATGAACCGGGAATGAAAACGGGTCACCTACCTGAAGATGTTCTTGAAACCTTATGGGTAATAACTGCGTCATTTTTCTGATGTTTTCTATAGCTTTTCCGAGGTTTTCCAGCCGCTGTTATTTAATTAAGATAATATTGCGGCTGTATACCGTTTCTATGTACAAGTGTTTTGCCCTGTGGTGCGCTTCTCAACCAGAAAACCTCAGCCCAACCATCAGCGCACAAAACCAACTGACGGAAAGCGAATGCCGTCACTACTTGCCGCTGACACCCATCATGGCCGCCAACGACCGCCCCTCTATCTAAAAATAGTTCTTCAAGTACAAAAGTGTTCCGATCGATTCTATATCTTGATATTGCCAAATGATTTTAAATACATTCAAATAGTAACGGGATGCAATTCAAGCGACAAAACGCCTAACAATTCCGACTAACGTCATCGCGATCAAATTCATTTAAATATTCATCAGCGTAAGAATACATACAACTCGATTTTCTGCTAAATCTCGTACGCCACCCCTTCCTTTCTTCAATCCTTATCCCCCACTCCCTACTGTGAATGAAACTGCAACGGCGCAGAAGTGTGTACGTGGTACATACTCTCCTTTACTCCTTTACACCCATTTACACCTTACGCCTGTAGCACGTTTCAATCTAATCATTTTAAAGATATTAGGAATTAGGTTAACGCTTATGAAATTCCAGAGTACCAGTGACAATATATTTAATAAAAAATATAAAAATACTATGTTGTCGGTGATATGAAGAAACTAGTTACCATCTAATTCGACACTTTCAACTTTCATATCTAAATCAATTATCTTTAAAGTGGTAAACATTGCAGAATTTTTGTAGTTATCTGCAAGTAGATGTACAATTCGCTTACGTTGTTGATGGGCCATGAAAAATAACGATTAAGTATGATAAAATTAAAAATACAATTTATTTTCAGGTGATTCTGGTAAAACTGTATAATACACAAGTTGTACAAATAGTCATTATACAGCCGTTGCTGTTATGGAATTTAATCGAAAAGACCAAAGCCCATGTCATCGTCGTCAGACTCGGACTCTTCCTTAGCTGGCTTCTTTTCCTCTGTTGAGAAAAATTTTGGCAAATAAGTTTCTCTGTATTATAGGAAATAATTGTAAATAATACTAAATAACAAACCGAATAATATTTACCTTTCTTTTCTTCCGCAGGTGCAGCTGCAGCTCCGGCAGCAGGCGCAGCAGCGCTAGCAGCCGCAGCACCACCAACTGGCATGGATGCCAATTTCTCGTGTCCTGTAAAAATTGTAAAAATTCGTAAGCATCTGATACAAGTGGTAGGATAAAAATGAAAATGTACATTTTGCAGAGATTACAAAGGATCTTGATCAGTTTAAAGGAGAAGCTGATACTTGACTTAAATTATTATACCTTGTGCAATTATCTCATCAATGTTCTTTCCATTTAACTCGGAGATTACTATCTTCAGTTTCTCAGCGTCGGATTCAATTCCGACGGAGGATAAAATTTTTTCAATGTCATTTTGATTGGGAGAAGCTTTCCCTCCTAGGGTAGCCAAAAGATAAGCGGCCACGTAACGCATTCTGAAACATGTAATTGTACTATTACGTATATGTTTTACGGAATAACATATATGTTTTTCGAGTAATTAAATAACTTCAGTTTAAAGAAAGTACCATCACAGATATCAGTCGAAAGATGGTGAATGTTTAAATCATCATGTGCAAAAATTGTGAGTAAAACAGTATTTATTATGAAATGAAATGTAAATGCAATGAAATTATATTCTAAGTAAACGCAAAAGCCTTTTTTTGTATGTAATGAAATAGCACCCGGTTTTGATATTATCATGCATATTCGAATGATCAAGAAAATTCAACTTGTATTTAATATATTGTCTTATATGCTGATTTTCTTTTTATTAATACGAACAGCATAATCGTATTATTGAAAACATAACTTTTTGTAATAAAAATTCTTTCGAAAGGACAATGCTTGAAATACATATTACATTTCACATGTTTGCAGGACTCATCGTATCGTAAATCATCCTCGACTATAATTCGTTATACTGTAAAGAAATCCTGCCGTTTGATGATTTAATGTACGATAAATCGAAAACATACAATATTATTCGGGAAAATATATTATTAACACTTCTACATACCTTTAAGTCTTACGACACGAAACGTGGATCACGCTCAAAACAGAAAATGTGACCGTGCTGAAGCTTTGGTCAAAGAAGAAGAACCGCAAAGACGAGAATGGAAAGGAGGGAAACATACGTTTCATTTCGATTGTAGCGCCATCTGAGTCATGAACAGTCATGAGCTAAATGTTGAGCCAGAGAAGAAATTTTCTCCCAGGTATGTTATATATATACGCATGCGCATTGGACACGTAACCAAATTTTACGGAAATTTTCAATCTGGTTGAATATTTATTTCTATAATATTCCCTAGTTTTATCGAAAACATGTTTTATTACTTCTACAAATTACCCTGACAGTCAGACCTGCCACGGGCAGATCCCAGCTGATCCCAACAAATCCTGCCTTTAGCAGATATTGGGCAGAATATGTATACAGGGTGTCCCAAAATTCGTGTACTTCCCGGAAATGGGAGGTTCCTTGGGTCATTTGAAGCGACATTTTCCTTTATAAAAATGACGCCAGCTGCTTTGTTTAGGAGTTATTAACAAAAAACACAGACCAATCAAAGCGCAGCTAGAGCAAACGGAGTCCGACTCAGCGACAGGTCCCGCTTAGCGTGGCGGCGCCATTGGCCTAGCCAGAATCAATCCGCTGTAGCCGCGCTCTGATTGGTCCGTGTTTTTTGTTAATAACTCCTAAACAAAGCCGCTAGCGTCATTTTTGTAAAGGAAAATGTCGCTTCAAATGACCCAAGGAACCTCCCATTTCCGGGAAGTACACGAATTTTGGGACACCCTGTATATAAAATATATCACTCGACTAAAAACTATCGATTCTGAAAATATGAAAATTTTTTAAAAATATTTAAAAAATTTAATATTATTTGAGGCTAATATTGAATTTTCATATAAAAAATTATATACTGGTTATTTTATTAAAAAAATTTAATATTATTTGAGGCTAATATTGAATTTTCATATAAATTATTAGTCGATGGTGCCCATTGGTGCCCATCATTATTTAGCGCCAAATTGCGCCTGGTAGCGCCAAAGATTCGAATATCAGTCACGTCCAATTGGACATTCTCTGATATGCTCAGATATGCTCTAAGTCTAAGGCGTAAATCATGGTCTAAGAATCGTCGTAACCTATGTGGTTTGGTGTTGGTTTTACGAATGGCGGTTAAAAAAACGCAACGGCGCACACGTGCACCGCTAAAAATGTCTACGAAATACATATTAGAAAATAAGAAACGACAAGAAAAACCAAGTGTAGAAAACACAAAGAATGGGAAAACACTCGTAATAGCTCAAGAAATAAAATTTGCTCGATTGTTGTCAAGTAACGATAAAAGAGTTCGAGATAAAGTACTAAAAAATTTAAGGAAATGGTTGACTGTTCGGTCGAAAAGTTCATTTGGTAATTTGAATTTCATTCATTGAAATTTCATATTTTTGTATTTCCGAAGTAACAACCTTTCTATATTTTTCTATGATAAATGATCTTCAGATATTCGTATAAATTTGTATTTATATGAAGCATAGGTTAGGCTCTTGAATGTGCAAAAACAGTATTTCAATAACAACACAGTTTCGATATACGTATTCATCAAATTTAGTGTAGTCAATCCTTTGTATATACATTTTGTCATCTGTTGTTAATTAAATTATCAGTTGCACAATTTTAGACTATTCCTTTATTTCATCTCGCATTATGTATACAGTGGTGTGTCAAGAAGTATAACTGAGTGGTTTGCTACCATTGCTGAATATTAAGACAGCACAATAAATAAGAAATTTATTATTCTACTTTTTTAAATTTATTTAGTTTCTATATGAAATATTGTATTCATATAAATTTATATTTGTATCTGAAGAATACTGTTATAGATCAAATTTATCAAAATCAAAATTAAGGTGGTAGTCTCGTTTCTAGGATTGCAAGAGTACAGGATGTACCTCCTCATTTTTCGATAATGCAAAGATTGAGTTTTTTAGTACTCAAAAATGCTAGATAAAAGATCAATCTATGCCACAATTGTGCTAGAAAGCCCCATTTTCCATTTACAAGGTATAATTTGTGTTTTTTAACAGCATATAACTTGCAGGTTTATGCATCAGAACTTGCAACTTACACCTTGTAAATATAAATTGAAAACCCCCATCTTTGCATTATAAAGAAATGAGAAGGTGCATTCCGCACCCTTACAATCCTGAAAATAAGACTACTTCTTTAATCTCTTGCAGACATTCTAATCACTGTAACTATAAAGAAAATTGTATGGCAAGGGGTTAAGCAAAAAACATTATATTTTCTTTTACCTATTTTTTACTATTATACAATATAAATATATAAAATTGATAGTATAATAATAATGAAAGATAATAATAATTACAATGCAAAAATAGAAAATAAAGTATATTTTGTTATTAGCATTTACAGAGGCAGATTTCACACGTTTATGGAAAGGATTATTCTATTGCATGTGGATGTCCGATAAACCTCTAGTCCAGGAAGAGTTAGCAGAATCTCTTAGTAAAATTGTACATTGTTTTCCTATTAAAGATTTAGTATTGCTTTATACTAAATGTGCTTTAAGAACGTTAGGTACAGAGTGGTTTGGTATAGATCAATATAGAATCGACAAATTTTCTACGGTAATCTGAATAATATGTTTCTGTTCTCAAAGTTGCCTGACTATGTAACAAAATTGTTTATTTGTGTATATTTCTTTATAGCTAGTAAGAAGAATGATTCGTCAAATTTTTGTAAAATGCAAAGAAAGATCGTGGGACATAGAATGGGTTAAAGGCTTCACTGAAATAATTGAAAAGCTGCTTGTTGATCCAAAGATTTGTCTTGGATTTAACATGCATATAACAGAAATATATTTAGAAGAATTATCAAAGGTATCATCATTTTTAAAAATTGATATTCATAATGAAAGGCTCTAAATTATGCCCTAAGTTATTTATCATTATAGATTAGTGGTGGAGAGATACCTGAAGATGTAGTTACAGAACTTGTTCAACCATTTGTTTCCTACTTTATAATAATGGATGATGAACGACAAATTAGGCACGTTATGAGGCATATTTTTAGATGTTTAATCTTCCAGTCAGATGTCGGAATGGATTATATGGAAAAATTTCAAGCTTGGAGAGCCGTGAGTATAAAAGATTTTTCAATCAGTATTTAAATGTGAAAATACAATGTGTTATGATCATCTATTCATGATTTGACGAGAAAGTTATAAAAATATATGAAAATATAAAAAAGGGTAATAATTCTTTATAGTTAATAGATCGAAGTTAAGATAGTAATATTCATTGCGTATGTGTAGGCTGGCTTTCCTACTCGTTCTATAGATGCTATGGAGAAAATTGAAGTATCTGACGAAGAATCAGAATACAGCGATATATCTAAAACAAAAAAAATTCCTGAAAGTAGTATAGGAAAGGTATTAGACCCAAGAGCTGGGAGAGTAGATGTTGAATTACCACAAATACCTTTTAATCCTAAAAAGATTGTAACACTGTTAACACAATATAAGTATCATCCTTCATCGACAGCAAAGTCACGTAGACAATTACACCGACTTATTAAGGAGTAAGTAACCGTCAATTAAAAACGTTATAATTTGTAACCACACGAAAAAAAGAACACTTTTCGATAAATTGCATTTGTAGATTTATACAACTGTCGGAAGGTAGAATGCCCCTTGGTGTTAAGGAGATCAATATTCCAAATGTACGAAAGAAGGACACGGACGTAAAATCAGCTGCAATACGTTTACTGAATTTTGAAAAGGAATTACATTCTGATGAAACCTCGAAAAAACGTAAAAGAAAAAAAAATAAGCAATTGATAGAGAATGAAAAGAATACATTTAGCGGAGAAGAGTCAGAGGATGATAATAATGAAAATAGCGTAACACAAACAGATACTACTGGAAGTAAAAAGAAAAAAAAGAAATTTGAAACAACAGCAATCACTAGCGAAGAACAAATTGATTCGCAAATATCAGATACAAAGTTAAAAGTTAAAAAGGAGAAAGCCCTAACCATTTGTAAAGTAGATAGAAAAGATAATAATTGTAAATTAAAAAAAGCTTCATTTCATGCAGTTAAGAGTATTAATGGATTGAAAAAGTTGAAGCCCAAGAAGAACAAGTCTGCGGTTGCCAATACTACACCGGTTGAAAAGAAAATGAAAGTCAAAGTTAGTAACCAATGGGATGTTTCAGATAATAAAATTGTATCTACGCCTACAACTAGAATCGATAACAGTATAGAATCAAAAATGATCAGAAACTCAATACTCAGTGACAATATTCAAAAGAAGAACACACCTAAGCAACCATCAGCATGGATGTTACCGGTATTAAAAAAGATGGAAAATGAAAAGAATGTATGTTTGTAATATTTATATTTTGTTTTCATTCTTAACCCTTATGTAGTCAACCAAAATGTAAATTTAATATTTAAATTTAAATATAGATTAGTTCACATATTTGCACAAATGTTCATTTTAGGACTATAAATGAATATATTAATGAACAAAGAATTCAGACATTCAGAGAAATTTTGTAATATTTTTAGAGGAACATTAACAAGTTGTTGAGAGAAATACAGCATGGCTACACAAGGGTTAAAAGAAAAGTATACACAGATATTAGGTATTTAAATACAACTCTTTTACCAGTATATACATATTTATTGCAGGAAATAGGACATAAAGTACCAGAACAAAGTAAAGTAAATAGTGTTCTGAATACGAAAAAACGAGTGAAAATCGTTCTTCAACGTAATACTGCTCAACATACATCTGAATATATTCGTCAAGTTCAAAAAAGTCCATCAATTCCATATGATGCAAACAAAAAACCATTAGTAGGAGTATTAAAGGCAAGCCCTATATCAAGTCCAATAAATCCATTTTACAGGAAAAAATGTTAAGTTAACATAATTCCTACTTTAACAAGAAATTGTAACTATTTGTTCATAAAGTAAATAAATAACACAATTTTTTTCAAATAAATGATAACTTCTTTTTCAAGTTTTATTACATTTATATGCGATTGTAATGACAATTTTTTCCCTGAAACAGTTTGTACGTATCCAAACGTAAAAAGTTGTTCAGAATCTTCATCCTGACAACATGTTAAAAAATCATGGAAATTGGTGAGGTGTAACCTTTTATGCATAATTACCAAATAAACTTTATATTTTACAGTACATTTATGAACAATATGATAAAGAGTTTGTACATATTCAATACATATATTGTTGTTATGTGAAAATTAATTTACGTTCATGTATATAACACATACAATTTTAATATTAATTATAAATATTATTATTTTATGTATTTTATATATATATTAATACGTGTAACATTTATAGAACAAGACTCAAATTATAAGTATAGTTCCTGGAAAGTTGAATAATACGACAATAACAAAAAATATACAAGGATAACAGAATAAGTTGACAATCTTAATGTTATACATTTATTAATAGTTAACTAAATGTGTAAATTTTACAATATTTTCTTTATGCAGAAAATACTATTTACAGTCAATAATCAATAAAATGGAGAAAAGTAATACCAGACAAACATTGAGACTATGTCGACTGAAATGAATATAAAATTTATATGTTCATATAAGTACCCAGACAGCACAGATAGATCGGGTGCTGTCTGGGTAAGATTCGAAATCATTTGAAATTATGAGAAAGAACCACGTGTTAATCATTTTACTTCAAATATAAATTTTATTTTACCCCTTTCACTGTCTGTCCCAAACTTTTTCAGTGTTGATTTAGTACTACTCATATACGTTTCCATGAAGGAATTAAACAAATCGACCCACTGACAGTGAAAAGGTTAATATAAAATGTACACTACATTTTTTTAATAATCTAACGTTTATTAATTTTACATAGCTTATTATTTTATTTGTACAGTTTTGTTCCTGTGTAAGGATAAAAGATCTTTCACGTACAAATGAAAGTGTAAAAAATAAATAGAATCGTGTACTAAATTTGTGTTCTTGATCGAGACACCTTGAATTATGCATTTACCTAATATTTGATTATCATTGAACAACACTACACAAAATGTGAAAATATATAAATGTTTTTCTTAACGCAATTTAAGATGAAAACATACCCAGTCAGCCAGGCCGACCTCGAGCAGATATCGAGCACAGCCAGTACGATGCCAGCAGATGGCGAGCATTATGCTGGCAGAAACGCTGCTAATGTGACGTCTGGCGTGCCTTGTATAACGGCAATCGCCAATGTTAGTGCGCTCGTGCTGCCCTCTTAAACAAAGGCAGAATTCAGTGTCGAGCTGCCTTCGTTCTGCCCGAGCAGCTTCGAGCGTCGTTCTGACAGCATAATGCCCGCTATCTGCTCGCTAGGCTATTCTCGATTTCAGATTTAGGCAGGCCTGGCTAACTAGGTATGTGTGTTGTATTAACATTTAATATGTAAGCACATATAACATATAATTGGACTTTTGAACTCTTTCGGTACTTTCCTGCCAGTAATAGTGGTAAGCGGTAATAGTTCCTCACCACTTTCCCCACAAATTTAGGACAGTGGTCGACAACAATAGTCGCATTTCAACCAGTTTTCGACTCTTTCCCGACCGCGCATCTCGCTCCCTGTGACGGCCCTAGTCCTCGAGGCAGCTCAGGCTCGTACCTTTTTTCATATCTATTTAACGTTGCTTTCAACTCTTTGCTAAGGTTATTTCGCGACGGAACCTGCAGTTTATTAAGTGGTGAGTCGGAGTGGGACGTGCGGCTGGAGAAGAATCAAAAACTGGCTGGAAAGCGACTGTCGTTGCCAACCACTGACTTAGAGATGTAGATACGTGTCTGCATTTGGTCATGCGTGCGCGGGAAAACCGTGCAAAATCGCAGCACCGGTTCCAAAGGGGATCCCCCAGTGGCGGGGATAACATTTTAACAATTACAGTAGAGATTTTTTTCTCGGTTATGGAGAGAATACTGTACTCTAAAAATAGAAAACATTGTAGGTAACAAATTCTTTAAAGCTATGTACATACCACGGAATAAAGTATATGATCATATACACTAATGTATACAGTATACATATGTTTCTTTGGCACATGAATTCACTTTTACTTACATTTACAACACCATTACAGCTATAGGAAAATAGAACTCCTGCTAGTATATCAAAATCAAATATCTGACACTTATATTCTTTGTTTCGTTTCTTTCCTTATTTTTCATAGGTAATAATAATTCTTTACATGAAAAATATCGTAAAAATGTGTTTCAAATGTTGATTCGTTTAATCCGCCTGATTACTATAATTGCATTCTGAATAAATTAGGTAATTATTTAAAATATTAGTTATATAACTGATTGTTGTTTTTTCGAATAACAACTAAATGTTGGTATTCGTTGTTCAAATGTTTACCTTCTTCAAAACTTGGTGATTTCATTATGGCATATATACCATAGATCTGTACTCGGAAATAAAGGATAATGAGGTACTGTGTCAATTGCAGCTATGCTGATATTGCTGTAATTCTAGAAAGATCCAAACAAGTATTGACCACTTCAATTAATATAATATAACTCAAATATAATTTAAACATATCAAATGATAGACTATAGATAATATACTTTTGTCAATAAAATTTTAGCTCTATTACGAATCATTAGGTTGCATTTTAGACATAGGGGTTAAAACATTATTCTAAAAACGATTATTTCAATTAGAATTGACTCGGTTGTATGTAAATCACATCTCACTTCCTGTACTTCGGTACAACCTATGTTTTATTTGCATATAGTGAATTCATACGACTCTTGCTCAACCACCAAATCTCTCCAAGAGATACTAGTTTATAAAATTGATGAATTTAAATTCTTTTTTGTACTTAAGATATAAAACGGTTACTATAAATTTATATTGTCAGAGAGATCATACTTGATAGTAGCAATGTGTAAACAGTAAAATAGAATTAGGTTGTAAACAAGTATCTATAATTCTTGTTCGAATCAAATTTCTAAATGTAAAATTTCTATTCCATCACAATGTTAATGTTAAGTCTTATAAAGTTGTCACTACTAGTTTCAAACTATCATTACGATGTTACACAGTACAGTTCAGTCCATGTTAAAAACAATTTCGTTTTCTTAAATGATTTTACAATACCTTTTTGTAATATGGGGTAATTATATAATACACTATATTACGCCTTAACAACCCGAATCATTGAAACATTTACATAATTTTTACTACATCTAGTAATACTGTTCATAAAATAAATGTTCCCACATGTTACTGTAATGTAAACATTTCTAGTCACACTTATCGAAATTTGATACAATTAAAAGCCTTTGCTTGTAGGTTTTCAATGAAAATTTTCAAATTCTGTATGCTTCAATTTCATAATTGCATTAATATTTTATGAACGTACTATATGTACACATATTTATAATGATTAGACAGCAGATCCTTATGCAAAATAACTTTTTTTACCTGATCTTTTCTATCTGATTTGCAACTAACTGGAATGAAAAAGAAACTTATTTTCTTTCTAAATATAATAACATAAGAGTGTTTATAAATTCTACTAATGTTTTCAGTGTGTTTAATTACACCTACTCATTTTTGTTATAAATGCAAAGAATCCGCTGTTTAATAATGACATTAAACAAATAAAAATTTGAAAGTTCTATTTGAATTTACTCACACTAAATACAGCATAATATGAAATCATATTAACTGTGCTTTTGATTTAAAAAGTAACTTCTCCATCGCCAATACCATGCCATTTCAAGTTGGTTAAATCCAGTACTAACAAATGATAGTACAACAAAGAAAGTTGAAACAGTGAATGCCCACAATTGGAATAAGGGGGAAATAATAAGCAACAGTACTGTGGCACCTGAAATGAATATTATTTTAAAATACAAGTATTATCAAAACTGTATAAAAAGCGAAAGCTTACCTGTTAAAATACTCCAAAAGCATAATGCAACGTGTAGAGGATATATGTTTGTAAAGGGCCAAATTTTAGTAGAAAAACTTTTCTTTTCATAAAATTGTTCTAAAACTTCTTCTTTTTTGAACCATTTTCGTTCTAACCATTGTCTTAACGTTACGTCATCTGTTGGCATATCAGTCATTGGTATCCTTTTAATATGAAAATGTACTTCTTGTGGCAATTTGCCTTTAATTAAGTCAAGTTCTGACTGTGGTACATAGTCGGGATATCCGATCGTTAAATCATAAACAGCGTCAAGATAGTTTGCTTGTTGAAGATGATGGACCAAATAACTGAATCCTGTTGTTTTCGGATGGAGAGTAAAAGAATATTGTGGCAAATCATGCTTCGCAGCATATCTGTCTGATTTCTCTTTGCTACTTTTCGTTAAATCTGTACCTTCTGGAAATATTAATAATTGGGAACGTCTATCTAATGCTACTAAATAATCAAGAGTATGCGACAATCGACTTTGATCTTCTTCCCATCGTCGTGTTATATAAAGGAAACCATTCATTTGCATTATCCATCCTGTTATACAATATTTCTTTGAAAATATTATTTTGTAGGTCTAATGCTCTTTCATTACAAAACATACAATATTATATCAATGTAATTATTTTACAATGAAATTTAAAAATAACTTCGATAATAGCAGCTGATAAGAAACTTGTTTTTTAAAATTCTATATACAATGAAAAAAATACAACATAAATTCATCATGTATTGTTATAATATAATTTGTAATTGTAATTAATGAGCTTCAACTTTTTATATATCTATTAATGATAATATATATATATATGTATATATTACCTGGCCCTGGAATATGCCGTATGGGATCCTTCAAAACAAATTTTAATCTATGAGACGCTATACTGGGCAAGCACGCTTGGTACATCGCTGCCCATAAAAAGTTCCAATCTACTCTAGTCCTGTGATTCATCACAAGTATAGCTGATTCGTCTGGAGATATATGATCTCCAGATACCAAAATCTTTACACCAAAAGCATTTAAAAGAGCCTAAAACATTTAGGATGTGCAGTAATTACAGTTTAAAGAAAAAATATAATGTATTATTTACCAGACAGCAGATTTTATGCATTTATGAAATAAAATGAGTAGGCGTGATTTAAAACAATGAAAACATTAAAAAAATTTTAAATACTATTATAATCTTCACAACCCATTAAGCATATTAAGAAAGAAAATAAATGTCCATGTCACTACAGTTTGTTGCAATTCAGGTAAAAAATCTTTATCTTACATAAAAATCCGCTGTCTGATTATTACAAATCAAAACAATGAAAAGGAATGAAACTTTACTTACTGTAGAATATAGTTCCCAACAAGAAAATAAGAAGTCGTTACATTTGCGAAATTTTAAAGGGCTGAACAGTAATAACGGTATCATAGGACAAGCAATAAATAGAAATCCAGCCACCACACTGCCATACCACAAAGCACAATACAAAGTACCACGTAAAAGTCCACGCATCACAAAATATGTTCGAGATATCTGAAAAAAAAAACAATTAAATGTATAATATGTTCATATTAATATATTTACATAGAAAGAACAGGAAACAGTGTCTTATTAATAGACAGTTGAGTTTATGCATTTATGACAAAAATGAGTAGCTGTAATTTATAATAATATACACATTACAAATTACAAATGAAACATATTACAAATGAAACATATTACAAATGAAACATATTACAAATGAAACATATTACAAATGAAAATAAATTTCTATTTCACCCCAGTTTGTTGCAATTCAGATAACTTTTATTTTGCATAGAGATCTGCTGTCTACTTATCAAATACTCTGTAATTGTTGAAACATACATTTTTTTAAAAATAAAGTATTTGTTTATTGTTAATACATTTTTGCGAAACAATTGCAACAATACATGATTAATATTACTTGTAATAAGCATCAATAAATATCAATATTTAAAATGATAAACTTGTGTAATTCAAATGTGATCAACAACTTCACATGAATAGTCATTATTACAATTTAATTACAGTGAGACGAAAAGAAAAACTGTGTCTATCTTTAATAACAATGTATAATAAATTAAATTGCAAATCAAAATATATATTAAACTGAATGATGTATTGAATAGAAGAGTTACCTTATCATTTATGTGTTATAAATGAACTAGTTTTTACAAGCCTTCAGCATTAACTACCTCTTTCTAAAATGTTTTCTTTGGCTTCTCTTGCATCTGACTAGAAGGGCTTCTCTATGTGCTTCACCCCTTCTACCCCATTTTCCACCCAGTAGACATTGAGTTCTGGGATGCTGTGAGGACCATTATTGATCTGTTGAAGCAGGGAGAAAATTTATATCTCGTAACATGTTATTTTAATTTACTTTTATTTAAAAATTTACAACAATTACCTTCAACATATTGCATGAAAAATTACGAGTTATTATTTATTAATAAAATCATCGATAATTAATATTTTTTATAACATCGATCGTTTACACGATGTTGAATAATTTTACGTAAGATAATTATAGTAACAATAATTAGATAATGTAATTCTTTCGTAGTATATAACGTTTGAAGGTCGAAATAATACAATGATTGTAACATGTTTGAAAAATGTATATATATTCATATATGTAAACAAAAATTTTTTTAATTCATTTAAATTACAACTATTGGCAGTTTCATCTGTATAGTAAGCTTAGAAACCTTGAATAATGTAGATTAATTGTTAACAATGATACATATATGTCGTTATTGAATATACAGACGACTATATGTATGTGTTGTACAAGTACAAATAATATACAATTTTATCGAATGTATGGAAGCCTTATTAACGGAAGTTAAATATTTATAATGCGAATTACTGGAACTTAAAAATTAATTAAAGTGTAATTGCACAAAATATCATTACAAATCGTATGACTCGGCAAGTGTAAATATAGAATGTTAACAGTAAATAAATTGTATAATTTAAAAAAAATAATTAAACCCGGTAGCCTCGGCTGATATACATACATACATACATTCATACGTATACAAAATATCATATATCAAAAATGTATTAAAAAAGGTATATAATCTGAATTATTCACAAAATTTTGTACGCTACAAAATACCTTTTCATGCAGATCTTTACAGGACAGTGTTCTAAAAAATCTTAAGCAAGATAAAATCATAATATCTATTAGATCACATAAAATATTTCTTTAGTACCTGTATTTCATAATATGTAATTATTTATTATAAACTATTTAACATAGCTGTTTGTATTAATCTATGAGCCAAATATTTTATTTATATGTATGTTTATATTTTATTTAGAATAGTATATGTGGAGGAAAAGTCAATTATAATTAACTAAAACTATTTTGCTATAACGGTCAGAAAAATGTCCTTTTAAATAAATCGAGATGCTGTTACCATAAATTATGAAAGACTGACCTCTGAGCAGCAATGAGACTGGTCCAACCTAATCCAAACGATTAGAAATCTCTTGAGGAAGCAAAGTTAAATTCTAGACTGATTATCTTTTTTACCGTTTACTGTTATTCATAATATATGTATAAATATATAAATATATATATTATACATATAAGTAATCTAATTTTTGAAAAAATGTATTAAATACGACTCAGATGTACAAATATATTTCCTGTTATGAACGATATCCTATATATTTATTAAGAAGTTTCGTCGCTTCGGCATGTACTTTTTCGTCCGGTGTTGTTAATACAGGTTCTTTCAAGACTTCATCAAGATAGTTAACTGCAGATGAATACTGCTTTAAAGCAATATGACACTTGCTAATGAATAGTCGAAGCTGCGAAGTTTTATTTCCAAGTCTTGCTGCAGTCTCGAAACAAGCAAGCGCTTCGTCATGCGTCGCACTTGGAATTTCAGAAAATAACGTTGCTGCTACCTATAAAAATTTCAAGAGAATATTGATCAGTTTACAAAATAAAATATGATCTTGATAATAGAATTATTTGTTGTATTAGTTCATAAGATAAACCTTTTTTTCTATCCAACTTAAATTTGCTATTTCAAACTTAAATCTGCCAAGGAGATAATGTAATTCTTTATCATCTGGCTGCATTTCTAATGCCTTTAATACATAAGTTTGAAAACGGACACCATTCTTTATCTTATCTGCTGTTGCTAAATAATCACCGTTTAATCCTATTAGTATAGCGTACCACTTGTACAAATCAACATTTTCAGTGTCAAGAATTTTTTCGCATTGTTCAATTCCTTGAATATATAATATAACATATTAGTTTCTCTCGTGATAATTTCAAAGAAATCAGTATTTCGGGCATACCTTCGTGAATTATTTTCTTTCGCATATCAGAATTGGCTGTAGCTTCTGCATAGTTGTAACACGTTCTCGCGAACCTCCATACTACATTTACATTATCATAATGAGATTTTACCAATGTTTGTAACCTATAGTATGTCTGAGTATTGAAATCTTCGCTTGCATCCTTGTCGATCTCCTTAAGTATTAAATCCAATTGGTTCAGGTCCTTTGAGAGCCTGTATTACTGAACATATAATCTCTTCCTTCTACATTTTTCAAATAATTTTACTTGCCGAAATGATTAAATTCTAACTTTCCGAATGACTAGACAGACAATTTTTGTTTAAATTACAAATTAAGTGGCGTAAGTAGAATGTTCTTTAAGATGTTTCTTGAGAAAGCTGATTCATACGTTTACTAAAATAAATTGAAAACTCTCATGTGTTATTCGAAAGAGTATAACACATTCATATTATCTTTATTTAAAATTTTCAAACCAACCTTATATCATTTTCAGCTGCGTTACTCTCACTGTCGGAACAGTCGTAAAATTCATCAGCCCCGATGTCTGTATCCGCTGTCGAAAAAACATCAATGTCAGTTTCATTATCCGTTGCGGTATATGTACTATCGTTGGAAGTAAATCTCTGCGATGTTTTCATTTTCTTCTTTTGTTGACTGCGTCTGAAATAGAATAGATGATATGAGTATTCAATCTTTATAATTGTTATATACTTCGAAATATCAAAGAAGATGAAATCACGTTTTGAAAATATACTATACTACCTTATGTACTCTAATTCATCTTGCAATTCGGCAATTCTTGCTTCTGCAACTTTCATGTTTGAAAGTTGTTGCTGTTCGAAAATTTTATGGTAAATAAATATACTAGCTGCGCTGACAACACCAACAGTTAGACCAATAGCAGCAGCAATTAAATTGCTACCTTGTAGATTGTTCATGATGTTATAAACAAAATTGTCTAAGTAACATACATATATGCGTAAGAACAGGTTTCGTTCGCAATTACTTTCTCATAATTGAAGCGAGATACACACGTATATTAAGAAAGGAACGTTGCAGACCTATAATTAAACTAAATAAATTTAATATACCGTTGATGCCGAAATTTTTTCATATACTATGTTTACAGGTGCTGGTCGTAGAAAACATAGTAACTAAAGAGGAACACAGAGTAAAAACTGTTTGTATTATTTAGAAAATATTTCTTTTTCACTTCTGTATAGAAAGCAAAGAGCTTTTTACTTTTCACTACGAATTCAAAGGTTAAATTCACTAAAGGTATATGTATGCCACATCGTATGTATACCGGCAACTAGAAAAGAAATATGATTCGGCACATTGTGTATATATGTACATAGTACTGCTTCAAATGTTAAAGGATGTCTTGACTTCATTATTTAATTATTCCGTTGAGACGACATTATTTATGCAAGTTCAAAGTACAAAATTTTACGAAGTACCACGAATCGTAAAGATACTTTGCTAAAAAAACTTGTTCATAACGCACACGTTTGAACGCAAAAGCAGGTAGCTATTAGATACTCTTCGTTCATCAAAAGTTATCTCGTGGCAGCAAGCTGTCTTATTGGTGACGTGTGTGACGTCACGATGTAACCATTGGCTATTTACCATTTCGGATACGCATGCGCGAGAAATCTCGGGCATATCTCAGCACTGTATACTCTCTGCACGGACCGGAAACTTCTTTTTAGGTCGCGTGTATGTCGTGTACCCACTGATATATATTATCAGTGCGTGTACCGTTCACACTACCACTTTGATAGAGGAAGGTTCAGCGCAGATCGCTCTGGTCATTATATCAGTCACAAAAATCGTTTTATAACAGAAAAATACATTGGAGTCTACCAGGTGTTTTTCTCAATTTTTGCTCTATTTTATAAACTCTTGTTAAATTATGACTAGAGCGGTCTGTTTAGAATGAGCTCTCGCGGGCAATTCACATTGAGAGTCTGTTGCAAAAGAAAAGGGCGTCCAGTCATAAACATACAATTTATTGATTTATTGTACTTGAAAAACCTGATGTCGAACAAGGGTATATACATTTCAGTTTTAAAAAATCTTTTTGTCTGTCATCTGTAGAGTGAGAGTAATCGCGAAGTTTAAATAAATTTCCCTAGGCGCAAAAATAAATAATTGATTGGACTTTATGATACCAGATTTCCGTCTGTGTACAGCAAAGATATATTCAGAAATATACGAATATCATTTATACATATCACATACATCGGTAGCTTTGCAAAACTTGATTCACTTGTTGCAAGTGAAAGTATCTCACTCTTGAAATCATTCGTTCGAGCTTGTATAATATTTGTCTGTACAATATGTATAACATAAAATAAACTTTCAAGTACGAATTCTAAGAATATATAACATATATTTAGATTTGTACCTCTATATTACATTTGTCCTTATACTGCCCCAATCGTAATATATAAAATCTCTATACTTTATATTAAATCTCCTACGTGTATAACTTATCGTTTTGCCAGCCCAAACGGTGCACAAATAAATTTTCGCACCTGTACATTATGGAACAAATTTAACAATTGTATTGTTGATTTTTCGGTGTAATGCCGTCCTCTTGTTAATCGTATCGCAATAAATGTAATAATGAAACGTGTGAAATTACACACACACGCGCGCGCACGCACACACGCACACACGCACACTCACACACATGCAAACTGTTACTTAATATGAAAGCATTGGATAAGCTTGTGAAGTAGATTGCGGAAGTTTATGCAATATGCAGTTATCCCGAGACGACTTTTAAGTGCTAGTAGCCTTGGTAGCATTTCTTGAACATTCTCAGAGGCCGTAAAGATCCGCAGTCTAATTGCAAGTGAAAGTTTCTAAGATTAATTACAGCTGGACGAATGCACTGCGCACCAACATTGTTAACATTATCTTTGGTATATAACAATTCAGTACCTTCGCAAGTTCCCTGCCGAACGACTAAATCAAGAAGTACCAACAACCAGTGCGTCCGTATTTTTTGCTTCCAAATACATTCGAACGAACCGTAAATTCTTGGAAATGTACCTGCTAGGTAGCTTCGGCTTTGTGAGCCGATTCGATGATTTCCTTCAGACACCGACCAAACTCTTCGATTATCAATCTTTGAGACGTATCATCGTCGAACATGTTACGCTCCGCTTCGTCGGCTTGAGCCATTAGACACTGGCACGTTATCTCGACTACTTTGTCCGTCAGGAAGTTGAAGGGTTGTCTGCGAAGAAGAATGTATCAAATATATAAAATAAATAACTTGCTATTATAATTGAAGAAGCATACCTTGCGCCCGTGTTAGATATAGCTGGCGGTCTGAAAGCCATTTCGGACAACTGTAGCTTCGCCTTGTTCAATGTCAGTTGTGTTGTCCTAACTTCAGCCGCTTCTGCAAGATCCTTTAGAGATTTCTTCTCCAAATTCGGCTCCTCCACGTTGCGACACCCTATACACTTACAATTACCGGAACACGGAATCTTCGCCTGAAATAGTTGTTTAGAAAATTCATAAAAATGTCCTGCGTTTACAAATAAAGGCTACACACCTCGTAGCATTCGCAATAATTTTTTAAACATCCGCTACGTTTGCAATTACAGCCCTTATTGTGTCTACGAATGTCATCGCCGGTCTCGCGACCTTTCCCGATCTTCGGGCGAAATGCATTTGGATTGCGTTCCAAACAGGACTTGATAGCTCGCTGCCTCTCCTCCTCGTTTCCAAGATTGTTGGAGCAATTGTTACAGTTGCACATGTGGCAGAACTCCCCGTTCGCAAAGCAGTCGCAGTATCTATCGTAAAACACATTCATAATCAGTTAGGATTGATTCTTAATTGACTAGGTTAATGTCTTTTAATTCGCATAACAAAACAGCAGAGAGTTGATGTTCAATTTTCGAAAGACGAGTTAGAACAATAATGGGTGTATAATTGACAAAATTGAACGACAATTCGATTACACATACTCACAATTTAAGACACTGCGATTTAGTACAATTACACGGTTTCCTCGGCCTAATGCCGTTAGGCTCGACGCTGGTGTAAGACCTCTGGGAGCCCTTGTTTTCTATAACAGGTCCCGCGGATAAATTTCCTGACGAAGCTTGCAAGTTCTGTGTACTGCTTAGCAGACTGGGCGTAGCTTGCTGGGGCTTGGTCTTCGTTTCATCCGATGTCTGTGTTAGGAGTTAGGAATTACTTCTCGTATCGATAGAATTTCTTTCTGTCTGAAATATACCGAACCTGTTGCTGGATGTACTGAGTTGGTAGAACTACGATATTTCCTACATTCGAGTTGGTCGAAAGAACTGCCTGTCCGGATGCTAATTGGCTCAACGCAGATGCTGGAATAGCTACAGTGTTCTTCGACTGGTTGCTGCCCACTGTAGCAGTTGCAGGGATTAGCAACCTCTGACCACTACTAGTTAACGCGGCCTTTGGTGCAACTGTTCGTAACGACTGGTTACTAGTGTTCAATGGAACCACCTGTATCAACGTATCAGAGTAAGTAAATGGTACAGTCTACTAATAAACATGTTTCATTTATCGATCATACAGACCTTGACAATCTGCTGCTGGCCTCCAATCTTCTGACTGACGCCAACGGTCTGCAAAGTGTTCTGCGACTTTGCTTTACCCACAGTGACAACATTTGTGGTCCCTGACGAAGGAGTACTAACTAGCCTGACGTATTGCACCTTGAAAATTAAGGTGCAAGGTGTAAAGATTGTGTGTTATTCTTATCGAATTGCAACCAGAGGTGAATCACTTACCTGTCTTCCAGGCATTTGTATCTGATGCACTTGGTTAGATCCTGTCACGATGTTCTGATTAGCCGGTATCCTAATAACTTGTCCGCTTCCGAGCACAGTTCCGGGTTTCAGAGAGCTCTGTTAGATAATACAAGCATTATAGTACGAAGAAAGCGAAGCAGAAACGAGACGGAATAAGATAACTCAACTAACCTGCCGTATGATCACTTTCTGAGGACTCTGCTGCACTGACGGTTTGTTGGCAGAGGGATACACAGACTGCTGACTCGAAATAGCTGAAGTTTTCACTTGTGAACCCAATGTTGGAGCCGGTAGTATCTTCGTGGGAGATTTGATTGTGTTGCTTGGAACTATGGTCACTTTCGAGGGCTGCGTGCTCGACGACTGTATCAACTTGTTCACAATTATTCCCTTCAAGAAGAGCACAAGCGATAACGCATTGATTCTAATTAACACTTTACCTACCAGAGGCCTATTAATAGGATTATCAATAATTGTGCTGTACCAAGGAAAGCATAGAAATTTTCTTTCACATTACAATCTTAAACAATCTCTACAATCATTACAATCTTTAAATTTCCTTAATTTAAACTTGAAATTTTCCATAATTTAAATTTGAAACTTCCTCCAATTTAAACTCGATATTTCCCTCGATTTAAACTTGAAATTGTATTATAATCTTAAAGGAAACTATTAGATGACATTATTGAGGGTGACTTGTTAGTTTACAATGAAAATTTCTGTTGCTATTGAAGGTTCCATTAAAAAGTATTTAACCTTATACTCACTTGTTTCTGCGGCGACGAAGGCAAGATGTGTTGGACTTTATTAGTAGAAATCAGTCCCATTTGCTGTGCTTGTGCCAGCGTTATAGTTTTCGTTGGACTGGTGACATCCTGATTGGAGGCACTACTGTTTATAAACTTTATTGCTTGCTGGTTCTCGCTCTGCGAACTAGTTATGAGGACTTGCCCTGACTGTGTTTGATTTCCAGCAAGTATCATTTTCGTGTATACCTAAAATACATAAGTACGAATTATCGTTTCAATATTCAATCAATTTTTTATATGAATGCTAATCTTACGTTACGGTTCTGCGGAGTGTTCTGCGCAGTCCGTTTGACAGCAGACTGGACTGTCTTGGCATTAACGTTTCCTAGCGTGATACTCCCGGAATGGCTGGTGGCCATCACTGGTTTAGCAGACTGTGCAGATCGTAATTGAACCATTATGTTACCATCAGCTGACTTTGCTATGAGCGTCTGTGCCAGCGACTGGAGTTGACCAGGTGACGCAGACGATGGGTGGGAGATTTTTAGGATTTGGCTGGTGCCTTGATCACCGGCTGGAGAGACTATCATAATCGACTGGCTCTGTGTCGTAGAACCAACGTTCGATTTTACCTATTATGGAATAAAAAAGCGTAATGTTATAGCGAACAAGAATGCTCGTTTGAATAGAACATTATCCCACACCTGTACATTAGATGTAGGAAGCCTTTGCAGTGTCGGCTTTGTTTGAAACACAATATTTTGATTAATCTGATTCGCAGTTGTATAAATAATATGTTCCTCTTGAGCTTGGTTGGTAACCTCAGTCATTTCCACATCAGGTACAATTGTTTCATCCTCAATATTCTGTTCGATTATTATGTGCTCCTCATCCGTCGTCATCACTTCCTCTGCATTCATGCATTCCAATTCAGCTTGAATATTAGCAAACGCTTCAAAGTCGTTGCTCGAATATTGCTCACTATTATGCGACAGACTTAACGCACTCAAGTCACCGTCGCCAAGGGTACGCGAGTCCAGAGCCAATGGCTCGACTAAAGCTCTGACGCTCTGCCCTTTATTTACAGACATGGTCACCGTTCTGGTCAAAATATTACAATCTCGTTAGAACAAAACCAGTCTTTTTAACACTGATTTCTTAAGATAGATCTGATCATTGCAAAAGTGATTCGGAAGGAACACTTCCTCGTGTTGTCTGGATAGAAATGAATTACATAACTTGATGGAAATTGAATGGAAGCTCGTATTGCTCCGTTCTAGCATAAAACATTAAATGATAAAGTTTAAATGAACGTAAGATCATTCAACATCCCAACAGTTCATGATAAACAACATTCGTGTGATAAACACGTACTCCATACATACACAAGTTAGAAATTTAAGTGTCGCGAATGATCTCCGCGCAAAGCTGGAAACATCAAGAATTCCTGCCCGAGAGGAAAGTATCCCGTGTCGGGGGCGAGATGCGAAAGAATTTACGGGAGTCATCTGTCAGTGCGAACGAAATAAATCGGTGAAAATTTAAAAATTCAAAAATTCAAATCTCTCGGAAGCAAGAGAACGTGTTCCTCCGGTGCGAGAGGCGACGAACTTGGTCGAAGCATGCGTCCAACGACACAAGGATTAAGTAAAGTTCGAACTTTTGAAAATTGGAACAAGAAAATTTGAATAATGACGAAAAATTCGAAGGATAGTCCACTTAGGAACATTAGCGCCAATTATGTATCGCTCGAACGCGCCATTTTCCGTGAACCGAACTTTCGTCTGTGTTTCTCGGCTCTAAATGAAACTGCATTGTTCAGACACTGAAGGATTACAAGAAAGGGATCGCTGAACGTATTAAGGAATAATAGAAAACAAGGTTCGCGGTGAGTTCCGTTTGATAATCGTATAAAATCGAACTTAACCTATAAATGATCGGTTCGTATCGAGTGCGTATAGTGCTGGGTGGGGGCGTGCCACGAAGCTTATTTCAATCGCGATAGATTTTTTTGAAAAACCTCTGACACGTATTTCGTTGATTCAACTCGAATTGAAACCGTCTAACGACTGATATCATTAGATATCGAACGCTTACCTGGGTGTTCCCTTGATAGCTCGAATTTGTTCAAAATCACGCGCCCACCATTGCTGTCCCACAGTGCACTATGACGCACCGTTGTGCCGCTGTGTACGAACAGACCCAAAGGTCGTTTCTTATTAAAATCTCCAGCAGTTAGAAGAACGAGACGCTCGTCAACTCGTAGGAATTAAACTACTCTCGGTATACGATCCTTCGAAGGTCATCTCTATCGACCGAACGTCGCGCTAAGGTTCAACAATATTTTCGCGCACTTTGCGAATTTCGATTTCGCCATTTTCGCTCCTCCGCGGCTCAAACACGTCGGCCCCGCGACGCCCTCTTTGGCCAATAAAAAGACAAGTGCGAGAAAAGTCGAACCTTTCGAATCGAACATTTTATTTAATATTCTACTTGTTATGCATAATTGTTCTGATTATTCAAGATTTTCATTCCTTCCGTTGTATCTGCGTTTTAGTCTCCTTTCTCACTGAAACGTATATTTCTTCGTAATAATTTTATTAATTATACGCACGCGTTTCTCACAGTAATATGACGTAACGGTGTCTCGATTAGCGTTTGATTAAAATAATAAACAGGCGCATGTTTCTATGAGAGAAACTGAGAAATATACGCGATATTTTTATTAACGTGTAGAACAATTTTTCGATTACGCTGGAAATTGTAAATGCATGGTGTTCAAAAATTTCAAATTTTTATCAATTGTTGAATTTATAAACGAAATATTCTTGGATCATCGCAATTCACATTTAATTTTATTGAAATATTTTCAAATAGTTTTCATTAAGCAGTAAAATATTAAGAATGCCATTGAAATGTTTAATCAATCTAAAATAAATTCATTACAGAATTCCTTTGAATTTTCGAAAAATTAATTTGAAATGTAAGTGCCATTTATAATGACATTTAGTCGTGTGGATTTTTAATATTATTAATACGTATATGTATATATACTTTTACTAAACATATATACATTACGTAATGTATTGCTATGCGTTTTTGTTCGAATTATTTCATGACATCTTCGTCGACGAGCTTTGAATTTCAGAATAGTAACCTCAAATCTCAATGGTTTTAAATATGGTAGAGCGCCATCTTTGTTCCCATTATTAGGAACAATGAATGTTTTATCCGAGAGGAACTATTTCATCTTTGATTTTATATATGTTCAAACACAACGGTGGTTTTCATAAAGAAAATATACTTGTACTTTGTTGTAATGTTATATAATTATATATGTGCAGTCGTAATAATTGTAAATAAGTCTCCTTTTCAGTTTTAGTCGGTCGTTTTATACCGCGCCTCTTATGACAACTCTATATGTACCAATTTTTCCCACGGTGCTAATGCACCGTTTCTTATCATCTTACACATGGATACATTTGGATAAAATGTTTATACGTAATTCAATATAATATTATTATTAAACGATTGTACTTTATTATATGACTGTATCTCATCTTTAATTCCGACAATGTTTTATTTTATTTTTAAATTAATCGAGAAACGATATGACTTTCTCATAATTTCGATGTATCAAGCAATTTATAAAAACTGATGAATAGAACTCAAAGAAATAAATACAATGAACATTCGGGTCGTTATTAAAGAATCTCGTATAAAACTATAACAATAAAAGATTGTTCCATCAAGATATAATTGAATTTTGTTAGTATATTTTATCGGTTGCATGTGTTATCCAATGTTCGATTCGAAACCCCAATTTTTCGTGCATGCGCGGCAATTTCAGCCTCAGTAACGTAACCTTTTCGATGAAATCAGGTAGCTTGAGTACCCTGCAGACTTTTAAAAAATTATTAGTGTATACATATGAAAAGGCAAGGGGTTAAGCTACCCTTAAAACGTTAGCAATTAAGTTTCAAGACGTAACACTCGTCCCGTCAATAATACCGGTACACTCCCGCCGATATAAATGCCTCGGGGTGCTAGAGGTTTGGCCGCTCTGCTACGTCATTGTAGACACGCCCCTGTTTTAGCCGCGCATGCGCGAAAAATTGGGGCTTCAATCGGAACCAATCGGAACACTAGTGACGTCGCATCTGCGCGTGCGCCGTGCGAAAGCGTGTTTTATGTTATGTTGTCATTTCTCGTTTCTTGTTTCACGTTTATATCTTTCACCTTTATTTTTGTTAGTTCCGTTTGTACAAACGGTCTGTTGTTTGATACACGATTTATATGGTTTTATCCCTTTTATCCACACAAAATTCCATCAAGTTTCATACGTCATTTCATACATCAACGAATTGTTGACCGTCAGTAACATTCACAAACATTTCCTATAATTTGATGTTTGCAGATGTTACAGCCTATTTAGACCATATAGTTCCCTTTTTTAAGTAAGTAACACTTGTGATTATATGAAAAATTTGCGGAACATCAAAATTAATGACCCAAAAGACAAACAAAAACATCCCGCGTAGAAATAAATATATTTTAGAAAATATATTGTTAAATATATTTTATATTTCGCGGAGCACCAGTGTTCTGTGGCCTAGACAGTCAAAAATTTGTTTAATAAAATTGTCAATAAGTATAAAAAGTTCACTAAGCACGACGCAGAAGTAGAGTAAATAACATTCGCGTGTTTTCACTATTTTAAATCTGTGCAGCAAAAAAAGTGGTCGGAAGGTACAACGATGAAATAATACGGATTTTCATAAAAGTTTGCCATTTTTAATTTCATTGATATCATACATTTTCGGGATTATTATACGACTTCTGCGAGTTACGCGTTATAGGCACATGCAACATGCAACGTATGCAAGAAATGCTTACATTCCTAAGAACTGTCACCTATACATGTTTCGATCGGCAGGAGGGAAGCAAGGGGGTTAAAGAGTTACGACCAAAGTATCACTGTTGAAAAGGAGGGATATGTAACGATATATGAGTCTGCTCAATTTTTTGGTGTCGGTTTGAATCTCAAGCCTCTTCGAGACGTTTTAGTATATACTTGCACAGTTTTATAAACACATGAAACGATCTTTATGTATCAATACGTAGTACTTTATGTCATATATATAATTCCTTTTATTGTAGTAGCTGATGTACTATGTTTTTATCATTATGAAGAATAAAATTTGATATGTATTATTGATGAAGTTAAAGTGGGTTCGTTCAGATATAAAATTATAAGAATAATAAATAACAATTAAAATCATTGGAAACTTTGTGTGTCCAATATTCGTTATTTATCTTATACTAAATATGTATATTCAATACATAAGTAATTTGAATACAGTATATATAATTAAAAATGTATTTATTGGAGTACATAAATTATTTGTAACACGTAAAATTTTGGTATAAATAAAATATCGGCAATGATTGGGCAAAATAATTTAATGAAAGTACTAGAAAATATTAAGTTTATTATTAATTTAAGATGTTCTTAAACTTCGTTATGTCAAGCATGGAAAAATCATTATTTTTGCATATATGGCTTATGAAAATTTTCAAACAGTCCTTGAATGTAAAATTTGATGTACTTTAGTACGTTTTTTATTTATTTTGGATTTACGAATGGCTATTGCCGCTAGAAATAAGATTACATTCGATCCCGCTTCCTTCGAATTTGTCTACAAAAATTGCATAAACATCCGCAGTTTAATATTTGACGAAGACATCGGACACCGTCTGAAATTTTAAAACTGTCAGATCTAAATACAATGAATTCCTTGGATGCACCACAGGAGGGTTTCAAGAAGTGGGATAAGGAGTAAGGGTGGGGAAGTTAAGGAGAGGGGAAGCATAGAAATCTGCGACGACGCTTCGTAAGCAGACTCATTTGGTTTTCAGTCACGTATTCTTGATTCGTCAGTTCGTTTATGGGTCGTTTATACGTTTGTAATCACGCATAGATATTTCGAGTACGCGTCGAATTTATGTCTCACTTAAACTTAAATGATTGAGAATCGGAATGCCAGAAGGAAAGTAATGAACAAGCAGGTGTATTGAAATAAATAAAGATAGATTACGGTGTGAGGTTGTTAAGAGGCATCGAGCCAATTACTAGAGAATTAAGCTCAATTAAAAGGCGAGCAACAATCGCTACGATGACTGCTACTTATACGAACGATCTCATAACCCAGGAACAACACGCAGAAAAGAAGATCAGCACAACAGTTAATAATGAAACACTGTGCAACAAGAAAGAGCAAACAGCGTGCGAGGAAAATACCGAAATTGGTTCTGTGGAAAAAATCGATCTTGTAACAGGTGGCCAATGTCAAAAGGAAATCTCCATGGATCAGGAAAAATCGCCGCTTTCTACACCGATTAATACTCCAATTCTTGACAAAGAAAACGATGAAGCTATCCTGAAATGTGAGACGTCCTCCGAAATGACGAAAGTTCTCGAGGAAAACGAAGATACTGTAATTAAACTGGTCGAAAGCGATTTGCTTCTAAGCACAGCTGACATGGAACATATTGATGTGTCTTTCGATGATGAATCAATTGTCGTGAAACCAATACCTTTCGATACGATCATATCGCCCAGACTCAACGCGATTTTCAATCATCTTAGTAAAAGTTATACTCAAAGTACAATCTTGGAAACACGTGGAAATGATTCGGCCACGAAGAATAATTTTCAAATGGAAGAATTACAAGACTGTATTAAAAGTGTAACAAACAGTACAAACATTTCAAATGATCCTGAAATTCCGAATGGGTTGTTAGATGGAGCGGATTTTCAGAATATTTCTGAAGAAGTATACGATCCAGAAAGTGAACTGAATTTCCACGAGGCTGTGCGTGCCGGAGACGCTAAGTGCATCGCGGAGCTTCTCGCAAGGGACTCTATACAAAATCTGGACGAACCGGATTGGAATGTTTCAGGTGATCCGCCCTTATTAGTGGCCGCTACCAATCATTGTTTGCCTGTCCTCGGGTAAGAAATTTCAATAACCAAATATATATACATACTTGTACTGTAGAACATTGAATCTTTTTAAAGCAGACTACTTTTCTTAAACAATCGCAAATGTTAAGCTCAAATATACTTATACTGTTTTTTATACTGTTTGAATACTGTTTAATGTATCAAATTATTTGTTCAACGAGTCTCTTTAAAACGAAATACTTTTCATAAACGATCGGAAATGTTAAACTTTTCGAAATATTTTCCGCATGTATATTTATTATTCAGAAAGTCATTGCAGTTTATTCTAAAAGGAATTATCTTGTGTGTTTATTAATATTTTCTACCAGTATATAAAATTTTTAAATTCCACCAAAATTGGTATTGTTGTTAGTAGACTGTAAATTTAAAGAAAATGGAATTAAGTAGAATCTTATTTTCAGTAGTCTTTGTAGATCTGGAATAAATGAAAATCGTACCATATTCTATCGAATTTTAGATTACATTCTTTTTTAAGATTTTCGGATTCCATAAATGCATAAAGATCTGCAGTCTACTTATTAGATTATATTCAAACAGTCATGGATTTTGATGTTTGTACTATATTAAAATTTTGGAGTTTTTAGGAAAAGATAACATGACATCCACATTTTATAAAATATCGTTCATTCCTAACTAAAACAATCAATACGAATTTTAATTTTTTATCAATATGAAATTATTTTTAAAACGTTACGAAAAAGAATATCCGAATGTCAATATGTGGTCCGATCTTATTGCCATCAAATATTCATACATTTTTCACGCTAAATCTTCTATTGAAATATAAAACATCTGAACAACATTTTAGGAAACCATCCTTGCTTCCACACTTTGGTATACTTTTCTCAACATATTGTAACCAGATGTTCAAAGGCGTACTCTTCTTGAAAGAATCTCTGGTTCTTACTTTACAAATTTACACACAGAGATAATACATCGACGCGTCGATAACGAGAGTAAAACAATCTATTTTATATACATGTTAATTTAAAAACAGAAAAATATAACATACAAAAATAATTGCAGCTTTCTCCGATATTGTATATCGTTGTAGCGCGAAATGATTATTCATTTAGTGTTACTTATTTTTTCATTCGGACAAAAACTTCAGTTTTACAGATTTCCACTATAAAAATCGAACAAATGAAATGTAGTAAACGAAAATTTATGGTTTTATAGTTTACTGCTTGCGAACGGATGCGATCCAGCTGTTCGTTCCCCTCGCGGCGAGACGGCGCTTCACAGAGTAATCTTGAATGGTGGCCCAGGAAATGTATTGCAATTTGTAGGAGAACTGCTGAAGTATGGTTGTCCGTCGGGCGTCAAAGAAGCTGGCGGTGGATTGACCGCGTTACACATATTAACGCGGCAGTTAGCGCATGCACAAGGGTCGAAGAACCTTCATCACAATTTTGAGGCGGCTCTAAAAACTCTCGATTTATTAGCACGTGCTGGTCATGTTAACGCGAAAGATCATCAAGGCCGTAGCGCACTTCATATTTTGGCCTCATCAACAATATTTGGTATAATCGCTGATGCAATTAGAAAATTATATCATTTTAAATTCTATATTTTCACCTCCTTGCATGTGCAAGCAAAAAAAAATTAAAAAATTTTTTAATTGTTTTAACAAATTTTAAATGAATCGTACACTCGTTTAAAACAAAATTTCGGTTAAGCTACAATCTTTTCTTTGAATCCGTTGAACACACAAATGTTACCATATTGCAAGAATCAGACACATTAGCATGAATCACCTTAAAGTAAAAAAGTCAAATACATGTTCTCTTTCTATAATTTTCTTATATCTAATGATAAATATTATGCTTCATAATAACAACTAAAGTAGACTCACTTATATGAAACGAATTCTTTGACTCTTATAAATAAGAGTATATTTATATCAACAAAATAATTAATTGTCTTTTGTGACACATTCGTACAAGAATTTATGTTCTTTCCAATCTATTTTATTTTTCTATACAAATTAACGAATTTATATATTTTGTACCTATGATTTTCCATTGCTTACACACAATTTATGGGGAGGATCATAACTCGAATTTTTTATTATAAATTTTCGTTTCCTTTTTTTTATAAGTTATTTCATTAAAGTACAACTTTTTTCTTACAGATAACAATCATAGAACAGAAATTGAGTCGTTAATTGGAATCCTATTAGCTGCTGGTGCTGATCCATCATTGAAGAATGATCGTGGAGAAACTCCCTTACACGAATGTCTTGAGTGTGGTGCTTTGAACACAGCGCTTTTACTTGTACCACACATTTTAACTGGTATTATGTCACGTTATGGTGAAACACCATTACACATTGCCTGCAGAAAGAATTATCCTGATATGGTGGCAAAATTATTAGAACAAGGAGAAGATCCTAGTGTACAAGATGCTGGTGGCAATACACCATTACATTTAGCTTCTGCAAGGGGATTCCATCAAATAGTTTCTTTATTAGTTACATCCCCTCTTGCACAATTAGAAAAACTTAATAGCGAAGGTTTAACCGCTCTCCAAGTAGCTGCGGAAAGTGGTTTTGTTAATGCAGTAAAACTGCTGTTGAAAGCAGGTGCTGATCCAAGTCAGACAATACATTATTGCACCACTACTCTACATCGTCATCCTGATATTTCCGTTTTAATAGATCATGAATTAAGTAGACGTCGTCAACTCGCTGCCTGATCATTTCTCTATACTGTTTTAGTGAGAGAAACGCTTAATTTTAGTAGAATTGATCAGTACTCATTTTTTCATATTCAATAAAAATCAATGTCAATGTTCAGTGAACTGCATTGAAAAAATCATGTATGAAAATTATATGAATTTTAAAGACTCAGATGGATAACAATGTTTCAATTGTTTATTGGTATCATAATTTAAAATTAATTTCTACGTAAGATACTAAATGAAACACATTTAGGTAGGATTAATCAAATTCAACGAAATCATGATATAAGTTATGTTTTTCATAATTCAAAATTTTTAAGAGAACATATTTTACTCTTATAGTAATTTTATAGATATTGGTGTAATAATTAATCTATTAAAACGTTGTTGATAATTAATGATTCTTCGTGTTGAATTTTTATAACTCTAAATTCCTTTGAAAGCATTTCACAAATGTGTGTAATTCCAATACTACAATCTAGAAAATTTAGAAAAGATTAGCTTAAACTTTGTTAATTTTTTTTATGTCTTTCTTCGTTGTTAAGTTTCGGTGTTTTAGTATGTTGCATAGGAAAATAGTATATTTCTTTTTCAGGTATTGATAATCATAATGTCGATATACTTATTTTTACAAAAAGTGACTAGAATTGATAAAACTTGTTGGAACAACATAAAGATCTTGTGGGGTTATACTACCTAAAAAATTTAGATTTTACTACACACACGCGCGCACACACACACACACACACACACACACACACACACACACATATTGCCATTTAATTTGGCCACTGTTATTGTACTAATAAACACATTTGTTCGTTGCTCAATACTGTCTGGTATTCAATCATTTGAAACTCTGCAGAAATCGTTAAAACTGCACAAATGATTCTATAATTTCTGGCTGTGGATAAAACTACACTTTAAAGACTGTGTAATGCTAAAATATGCGTTTTGAACGAATGAACATTATTGATTTAAGTATTATATGTTACTGTATGTGTTTATACACATTATGTTTAATTAATTCTTTTGTAATATTTTTCTAAGAGAAATAAATACCTGTATTAATCAATTTAGATAACATTTTTTTATATTCTTCTACTACATTTCAATCGTCATAAGGAGGAGTAATAATATTTTTAGTTAATGCGATAAAAAAAAAATAATTTGAAAATCATTTTAATTCAAATATAAATATGTATGTAGGTACTGTGACATGACACATGTAAATAATGGTTATATGTATAAGGTCTTTAAATATTTATCTTTCAACGTACAAAACATTTACAAAACCTTTCATGTATTTTGCAATATAATTATTATGTCTGCTAATCGTTGCTATTCAAAGAAGTACAGAAACCAGCATTTATAGTTTCAGTAATGTTACAGTATGTTTATTAATCACTTCTTTGACTACCATTCTTTCATCCTGCGACAATGGATAAATTTGGAGACGCAATGGTAACAGAAAATATAATTGAACATGCTATATTTCATCTAGTGTTTTATATGCATTTGCGAGTCCAAGCGTATATATATATATATATATAGGACACTTTGGGAAGCTTGCGCATTGGATTGATTTTTTATATCGCTCGTTGATTAATAAAAAACCCTGTCTATGCATTATGGAGAAATAAGAAGGCACATCTCGCACCCTTGCAATTCTTGAAAAATCTACCTCCTTAATTTAAGTCAATTTCCCGGATCTGGTGACTTTGACCTGACGTTCGATTTCATTCAAAGATAGTAATTCCTGTTCAAATACGATACGCTACATTACAAATCAAAAAACATTTTGCATATTTATAATTGTTCTCCTACAAGATCTTCCATCACACACTCTATAATATTTCTATGTATAGTACAATATTCTGTACAGATGTGAAATGATGGTAGTGAATATGCCAATATATTGAAATAACATTTCATTGAACTTACAATTTCTGTCCATAACTTTTTTTAATATCAAATTACAACAATACATATGTATTTCTAATTGTACTGATGCATGCAATATTTGTTTCTAAAAATAAACATAGTTATATGTTTAATAATGCGTCAAGTTTGTCATTTTATCACTTAAAAGCATTAAAGTTGTTTCTCTAATACTATTATAAAACATGATCGTAACCGCATAAAAAATTAATAAGAATGATTATCATACTTTCAATAATATTCAATATTAAAAAAATCATTCTTAATATTATACACTCTTGACAATGTACCATATATGTTACTTTATTTTGATTGTCCCTTATCTAAACATTAGTTAATGGTTCTGTTCAGAAAAAGGCTAACAAAATTCAGTAGTAAATAATATGGTACAATGCAAGATTAAAAGTTAAACTAATTGCATATACATATAACAATAGATATTAATATACATTTTATAATAATTTTATTATATATTAACATCATAAAATTTGTTTACTAATTCAGTATTCAAATTTAATCAGTAAACAACAGTATTATAGTAATAATAGTAATAATAATATACAAAGAAGAACAAGAAGAAGTAATAATCATGAAGGAAATGGTATACAAGCAGGCTGACAGATCCAGAAATATAGAAATGTAAATACAAAGGCCAAAAGAAGAAAGTTACAAGAGAATATGGTAGAAAAAATGAAGTATGGATGTGCAACGTAAAGAAGTAAGATAAAATAGATCTAGAAAGGAAAAGAAACAGTGAAGATATTCAAATACTTATTATATATGAAAAAACTAAACATGAGATCATAGAAAAGAAATGTTAGAATTTAGTAAGATTATTACTTCTTTTGGATCTACAAAGTCTGTTCCCATCAGAAATAGGATTTTATTTCATGCCACTTTCTTAAAATTTGTCTATAAAAATTAAAAATTACATAAACATCCGCAGTCAATGATGACACCAATTAGAAAATAGAACAGCAGAAGTTTAAGTTACTATTGATCTAAACATAGAAAGTAGATCTTAGGTTTTAACACAACACGAACAGATCTTTTACCAAATCTGTTTATAAAAAGCAGACGAAAAAAATTAAGAATATAGAATTGCAATACAATATGGCGAGAAAATAAAAATACAACTTAAGATACAAAGAAGAAATGACTGTGAAAACATTTAGTGTTAAAAGAGGGGAAGAGCGGATAGAAAAACATGAATGATAAACTTTCAATACAGAAATGAAGAATTTGAAAACAAACATGAATACGAAAATAGTTACTTGAACATGTTGTGATGAATTGCAAAAGAGCTGGGCAGGTCAGGGAGATATGGAGGACTGAATGAAAGTTATACATGAAAAGAAACAAGAGTAATGCGAAGAATATATAAACACACACAAAATATATAATACAATGTAATGAAATCCTTTATAATAACGAAACGCAAAGAATAAATAAATACTACTACTACTACTACTACAATAACAATCATTGCAGATCAAAAGTTACATTAAATAAATTCTACAGTATGTATGAGCATGATATAAAAATTCTTGAAAAAAGTACTAAAACTCTGATTTGCAAAATATCTTAATCATTGGATTAATTACTAAGTTTCAATCATACTGCATAAATATATTGTATTTTCCATAAATGATATTGTTCATTAAGGAGTATTAATCGTCTATAAAAATGTTAATATTTTTATCTAATATAGGTGAATTCATGTTTTTCGAGTTATGTTAGAAGCTATTGGAAGAAAAAGTTGCCTAAATTAATAAAGTCTGATAAAAATTACTGATGATAGAGTGTTGCAAGCTGTTTTCTCAGAATGTAATGAAGATATCGAATTAATTTTTTTTAAATTAAGTGGTTAAGGTGGGCTAATATTTTAGTATAATTTACAAAATCAATTTGTAACTATGTGCAATAAACAAAAACGTTCAAGTAAATGATATTGTGCTTAATGAGAGGAACAATACTTTCCATTTAAAAAAATGTCGGGGCCTCCCCTTTCTCCCCCAAAAAGTTTAATGCATACTAAAATATTAGCCCTCCTTAATCATTTAATTTAGGAAAAAAAAATTAATTCGATATCTTTATTAGATTCCGAGAAAACAGCTTGTAACACTTTGTCCGAACACTACACTGTGTATATAAAAACATAACAAATAGCATGTATCAATATTGTAAAATTTATTTTAAAGCTTTTATGTTAGCTTTATAGTTGCTAAACAAGTTAGAGTTACTATAGCTACTATATTCCCCAAAATATGTATTGAAAAACTTCTGTATGTCTAAGATTTATACATATGTATAGAATAAAATCTATAAAATAAGACTTTCTTTGGAATAATCTGAACTGCAACACAGCTGTAGTTGATGTTCACGTACCTCTGTTAGAGGCATAATTTAACCTTTGGTTAAGTCAAATCATTAGAGTGGCTTAATTAGTATTATTAGTATTATATGTATTGCCTGTCAGACAGTAATTTCCTTTGAGCAAGTTAAAATCACATATCTTTTCAAATATACATGAATTGACAAATTAAAATGAGGATAGTCAATGATCTGTTGTTATGCAGCTGTCAATATTTCGTGTATTTAAAATTGTATTCTGTGATCGTTAGCCTTGTATATTGTTTCCTTGACACTGCAGAAAATAATGATTTCATACAATATTTATAAATAAATCTAAAGAGAAAAAGAATGACAACAATATTTTGCTGTACACAAATATAGGAAACCAGGACAGGCAACAAATGCAAATACGACTGATCTTTTTGAAAATTAGATGAGTTTCTTAACCCTTGGTTGGTAAAACTTGAGTCCATTTCAAGTCAAAGAATAAATATCGTTATTTTACTAACCAATTTCTAATAAATCATTGGAATTGGTAGCTATCCCATTAGGAGCAATAGAAAGACTGGCGTGTTTAGAGAAAGCGTTGTGACAAATATGTTTGAAAATATTGACAAATGATACTATAAATGGTCTTGAGTAATATCAATCTTGTAGCTAAGAAAATTGTCCACCATCCGTGGGTTAATGGCAATGAATATGCACTTCTTGATATTATCATATGTAGAATAGCATTATGTTTGATAATAAAGACATAAAATAGAACTCACTTTCAAATTATAATTAACTGCTTATACATGTATATGTAATCTAATTCTTCTTAACCCACCAATTATGGCCCAGATTTTACTACCAAAGACTTGAGGACAGAAAATGTAACTATGTACATCATTTTTAAATGAAATGATGCGTAACTGTATGAATAAGAAAATAATAGAGTTACTTAACCAGTATTTGATCTCTTGGAGATCACATTATTTACTTAGTATGTAATTATTATATCTCTTGTATGAAAAATAAGTTTCACATACATTGTAGCGTGAAATATTTTCCCTAATACACCATTGTAGGAATGATTAATAGACTCGATAGTGACATATACACTGTAGCAAATGCATTGTAATACTTCTATATAAATTTTACATAGTAATCGAGTTATGACACGATTGGCTAGTACTATAATTATAATAAGTGTACTGTGAACACAGGAGTTAATACAAAACGTGTGCATAAATTTGATCCGAAGACTAATTTGAAAAAATAATTAGTGGCCCGAAAGGTTTCTCTCTCTCTCTGTGTGTGTGTGTGTGTGTGTAAAAGGTATATTATGATCTTATAATATTAGAATATTTGATATTAGAGTTGAAGAATATTATATATACTTCCTCTCTAAAAAATATAATTGAGGCTTTTCAGTTTTCAACTCTTCATAAAAAAGACTTTATTTTAATTATGTCTGTATCACATCTCAACAACACTTTGAAGAAAACTTATTCTTTAAAAATACTGTGATGCATCATATACATTTGTATATCTTACAAAACTTAAAAGCTAACTGGTAATATGAAGAATATATTGTAGAATAATTCTTACTAAATATGACAAAAAACAAAGTATTTCAATCAAGATACACTGCTTCGCACAGAACACATTTTAGTATAATCAATATTATCAATATCATTATATATAAAAGATTTGCAAACTAACTCGATGTCTTTGGCTTTGCATTAGTTTGAATTTAAAGAAATTGTAAAGCGCATTGTCATTCTATAAAATGCTATTCATTATGTAAGCATAATTATAAAGTATAAAATGGATCATTCACTTACAGATGAGCTACGTCTACAAGGTGCGGTTAAATCACTAATCGTGGAATTGTGACGCGTTTTCCTTGAACCCTCATTATCATTTACAAGGTTTGGATTGACAGAATGCGAAAGAGCAACTGTCTTATTAAAATCTATTGTGGCATACCCTTTTTGTAACTTATTTGGTGACTCTGGAGGAGATGTGGATAAATTTGAAGGACCTTCCAACGATGAATTGATTGGTACGTCCTTTGTGTCCAGATCTAATACAGCATAATTTACTTCTCTAATTGGACCACCTGTAGGAGTCGATGGAGTCAAAGGAGACTTTTCTGCTACAGATACACCAGAAAATCTTTTTCTTAAACTTTCAATTTCGTTTGCTTCCAAGTTAGCGTAACAATGTCTCGTTGCTTCTTCCACATCCGGTTGAATAGATGGCAAAGGCGATGGTCGTCCTCTTGTAACAAATAATTCTGTACACTCTTCGCCTGGACTGATATTCATGTAAGCATGCCCAGATTCGTTATTTTCATTTTTGTCTTCTCTAAATTGTATTGTTTCAGGCACACTATGAGTTGGAGAAAGTGAACTAATATCATTAATAATGTCTACGTTCATGTAAGCTGCAGTTGTCGAAAGTGGTGATTTATTTTGAGTAACTGCGTTTATATTTTTATAGGTAGACGTGAATTCCAATGATACCGAGCCATTATCAGATACCGAATTACTCATTGTACAAGATCTGTAAAATAATACAAATTTATTAATTCGATATATTATAACACAGTCGAACATCGACAACTTGAACACCTCTATAAGACGAAAATTTTGTTCATTCTCTTCTGCTACGCTTTAGAAACCTCTATAAATTGAAATAAAACTTTCTTCAACTCGAATTATTTTCCACAGGCGTGGAAACCAAACAAACCGAAACAGCAGTAAATGTTTCACAAAGTTTTGCACAAAGATGTGATGATATTGAAGAAAATGTATTTTGAATGCTGAATGCTGAATGAAATCACAGATTTCTTTAATATGAAATAGTAATATGTAAGAGCCCCATCTCCAAAAATTGAACTTTTCTTTCTTTAAAACAGTTATAGTCATCAAATTATTAACGCCTGTAACAAACCCCCTATAACTTGAATTTTCATAAACTTCTCTTACTCGAAGACTTCGACAACTTGAACATTTTAGTTCTTCCCTCGAGATTCAAGTTATCGAAGTTCGACTGTATTAGCAACAGAACGATCAAAAAGTTTCTTTACCTTTGTATTGCTCTTCTAGGACTTTTGTTATTATTATGTTCCATTTCTAATGATAAAGGTGACAATACTTCTTCATTGACATACAACGAGGACGGATGTGGTTGAGGAAAAGGTGGCGGAGGTGGTGGTAGCCCGGGAGGTGGAGAAGGTGAACCTATGGTTCCTTGTGGCGATATAAGACCAGTGCTACTTCCCATACTACTTAATCTTCCAATTCCATTTTGTTGAGTGTGACCAAGTCTCTGAACCATACAATTACTAGTTCTACTTGGTATTGGATCCAAATAATTAGGCTCAACCGGTATTGTCACTCTTGTTGCTGTTGGACCAGAATGAGAAGCAATTGGAAATTCTCTGGACATCGCATCGTCCCCACTGCTATTACAAACCTAAAAAGGAATTTAAATTAAGTATTCAAGTTATTTTGATATATGCATTAACGCTTGGAATGTTGTTATTTCGAAATTCAACCCTTTGAAATTCAACCCTATATTTAATATAATTAGTAAATAAGATTGTTTGAAATAAGTAGCTAAGACAACAAAATTGAAAAATAATTCAGAGTGCAAAGGGTAAATGGATATATAGATATTTAATTATCCTAAGGACATATTTAAGGAAGAATAATAAATCGATTAGAAATGTTTAGATTTCATGTGCTTAAGAATACATACCTGAATATTTGATTGGACTAAATGAAATATATGTGCAGCTTTATGACATTTAAAAGCATAAATGCCTGGACCCGTGGGACATCTTCTACCAGATTCAAAACTAAATATTTCAGCATCATAACCGTACCGACGTAAACAACGCAAGGGCCATTGTATAGGCTCTTTACCACGTTGATAAAGCACTATCTCGGTTTCAGTAAGTTCTAAGCGTCCAGGAATAACTAAATTACCTGAATCATCTACATTCATCACTTGAAATTCATTTGGATGTAAATCATTAGTATCTGTCCGACTATTGACACAACCCATTCTTTTTTACTCTAGAATAAAAAATCAAGTACATGATCAGTTTCAATGATGACATATTTATTACTACATTAATATACATATGCTTCTTTAAATTTATATACAATTAATTAATATTAATGTGTGCCATTGTTATAAGGAACATCAATATTAACTTGTGCAGTATGACGAGTCCCCTAAAATAATGATTAATTTTTAAAAGAACGTATGAATTCCATAGAAAAGAAGTCTAAATAATTTTTTTTCTTCGTATCTGCATCATTAAACACGCTGGAAATAAATTTGGTAAATTGAAATAAACACATAGTTCAGAAAAATTTCAGTACGGAAAACTTAATGGCAGTGTTTGGTAAATGTAATTACATAAAACAACTCGAAGATATAGAAAAGTTACATTGTTAATACTTGGGTACGTACCACATGCGACATATCCAAAACATTCAACCTTATTTTTTAAATAAAATTATGTATCCTTTTGCGAACAACACACCACACATCACATACACCAATGAACAATATAGTAGTTATCCATCCCACTTCTATTTATCTCAATCACGGTATAATTCTTCTTACACCGTGATCTCGATTCTCGAGAAAAACACTACGAAAGACGGCATTCCCATCTATTACTACATCACAGTTGGTACTCGCTTCATCTCATACACTATCCACCATTTTGAATTATCTCGAATCGAGGCTTGTGGGCACCAGATAAGTTTGGATCTCGTCACCCCCGCATCGAATGAAAAAGTTTAAATGGACGATGGTGGCGCCGCTTGCAGCAATATATCGAAACTTGTTACCAATTAGTTCCGGAATCGACCTTAGATAGCATCACTACGTGAAATGGCGGAATATTCAAATGATTTTTCGTCATTTTTTAGGGACTCGTTTTTCCAGGATTGCACGGGTACCAGATGCACTTACTCCATCTCGATAATGCAAAGATTGGGGTTCTCAGTACACAAAAGCGCTAGATAAGAGATCAATCCATGACGTGATCGCCCTCAAAAGTCCTATTTTTATGTTTACGAGCCGTAATTTGCATTATTCAGAAGTATGCAGTTGCGAATGCAGCTATTTTTATAAAGCTACGACAGCTACATGCTGCCAAATAATGAAAATTACGCCTCGTGAAAGTAGAAATAAGACTTTTACATTATCGCATTCCGCACCCTTGCAATCTTGGAAACGAAACTGTTGAAAAAGTGGTAGAAGGGTAGCATGGAAAATAAAAGTTGTTGTACAAGTTGGCTTTTAACGCATTGACTTTATTTTGATGTTTTTTTTTTAAATCTCTTCGATATAAAATTTGTGTCTAACGATGCCACGCACTCAACTATCTCACAGTTAAGGATCGTTCCGTCCTTCGTTTCTCTTATATACACGACTAGGTCTAAGGCCGTAATTCAACGTGTCTTTTTCAATACCATAGCATCTGAAAGTATTTGTATACATGTCGGAAGTACATATTTCATTGTTTCAATAATTTTGAATCTTTACTACAACGCATTACCAATAGTTTACGCATCAAATTTGAACTCTCGTAGATTTCTCGTGATACATTATTAATAGTTTATACTGTTCAACAGAGTAAGAAATTAGAAGTTAATTAGAGCTTCGTCTGTGCAAATCATACATGGTCGTAAGTTTTTGTAAAAGTATGTATCGACAATCTCAAATAGAATCCGATTAGAGTACAGTTTTCTTCATAATTGTTTCTCATCTATTCCAAGAAAGATGCAAACGTGGAGATGCCACGTTGAATATTATTGTATGCGCGTGTGTAAGAAATTTGTCAGAATTTCGCGTTAAAGACCTCCGAGCAAATAATAATTAAATGTGTAGTATGGGAAGATCACCTCTCTGAACACATACACAGATGCTTTTTCGTCACAATTGATCGTTTTTAACGACATGATTTGTCGAATCTCTCTCTCTCTTTCCTTCTTGCGTTTTCCTTAATTCATCTTAGTTTCTGCTTCGAGCGTCTCGCGCATCAATATCATATAACAAAATCCGTTGTTCACAAATACGCGAAATTTGTAACTGTCTGTTAGTTCTCTCACCATCGTTTTGTTAAACATCGCATAACTAAATGCAATTCATTTGAATTTAGAAGAATCGTGTCAATCTATTTCCATGCTTTCCATCCATTACAGTGAGTCGTCATGTATGAAAGCGCGAGCAGAAAAATATGCCATGTACTCTTCTCTCTCATTTATACCGTTTCGATAATGGTTTGGCGTAAAAAAAGAATTTTTTTACTTGGAGTACTTGGATCTTCGAAGGTACGTGCAACACCAGCCTAGTGAATAGCACTCTGCACCAACCTTTACAGATTGTATTTTGGCTTAACAAGTGTTTACAAAGTCATGCGAGCTATTGTGGTTGTAATGTTTCTCAATTTTGTAATAGTACAGTCCCTCTTATACCTTTCCGTGATATATCGTGTAATATTGTATAAGCCCAACCGGTCAATATACTCTCTCGATGTATACGCGGTTGCCAATCTTCTATTCACATTTTGCTTTTTTTTTTACTATAAATCGATCTTTAAAATCGCGTTTATTCATCTCTTTGTTCCTTTTAAATATTATATTAAAATTAGTAACTCATAGCCTTGGAGGATGATAAGTTGCAACGAAGCACGCTTCGTGACCATGCTTTGCATTAGATTAGGATTCAAACATAATATTCGAGGGACGAAAAATCACTGCGGACAGATTGTGATCAACTGTCTCGGTCGAAAGAAAAAGAAAAAGGTCACTTTCAAGATGAACAGCACTTTGCGTTTCGTGTCAACGTGTCTCGATCTTGTCGTGAAAGCTGTTCTCGATCGAATAAGCGTTCTTTACTTGAATTCGTTTCAAAGGATGCAGCGTTATTTTCCGTTGGAAGAGTTGAAACGCCGTTTATCGAGAAAAGAAATACGTAGTATACATACGGATGTTGATAGAATGGATACGCAACTTGCACAGCTACTCGTTAATGTATTCTCAATCGATGTTGACTGCAAGCGATAAGTGATAAGCTTCGTTCAAGTGCCTAACGCCATCGTGAAAGTAACTCGAATTTGTAAACCTTAGTCTATTTCTGCAGAATACTAGTAGTTCTTTCTTCCTTTGTCCATATTAGATCACAACTACTGATTGTGCGGCAAAAGTATAGTTTGTTGCGCTCCGGGGGGTGGCTGCGGTGGTAGATATGGCATGTGCTGTGGCGGTATTGGTATATGAGGAGGAATTATAGGGCACATTATTGGATAACTTGGTGCGTGACCTTGAGGAGGTGGCGGTGGATACGAGGGTTGTGGAGTACCAGGAGGGTTGTAGGTACCCGGTGTGTGAGGTGGATTGGGATTGGCAGGAGAGGGTGTTTGACTCGGTGGTTGTTGAGCGACATGCGGATGAGGATGCGTATGGGGACCCATATACTGAATGCCAGGAGCCTGCGGTCCGGGCGAGTCGTGGTGATGATATGGTGTCGCCATGTGAGGCGGTGGCGGCGGTGCCTGAACCATGCGTACCATTTGTTGATACGTTGGCTGGCCGTGATAAGGTACCTGGAATGGTGGGTGTAGAGGAGCCGGCGCCATCAATGGCTGTCCAGTCGCTGCTACTACTTGCATTTGAGAAGCTATGTCTTGCGCGCGATGTTGCGCGTGCATCACTGGCACTGAAATAATCAGAACAAGAACTCAAGTATATTACTGACATTTCCCGAAAATTAGATGTAGAAATCAGCTCTTTCCGATGTTGCGTTGCGTGTAATCGAGAATATGAACGCAACAAACTCGTCGCCATTCCATCTTTAGGCCGCTACAATGATTACACGTCGCTCGACAAATAATTACACGTTTCAAATCAATTAATGGTCTAGATTCCACCGGAACATTGATCAGAGTACATTTCTACACCTAATCAAATTCACGTGTTTTCTATGGTATCACGAAAAAATGTGAATTAAGGCAAATTAAAGAGATTAAACAAGATGCGGATACCTAGATACTGACCCTTCCGGAACCTTGTCACAGGTTGAGCTGGAGGTTGACTGAACGCAGTGGGTGGTTGGCTGGTCATAACGTACGCCGGCATGACTACGGTCGCAGGCATTGCTGCACCGGTGTATTGTGGTGTTTGTGGGGTATGCGGCCTGCTGGGTGTCGGTGTGCTTGGCGAACGCTGAAAATGTTCATTAACATGTATATTGCTAACTACTTTAACTACTCCCTCCGTCCTGCATTCTTTCACTCTTTTATTTTTCTCTTGTATTAAAGATCAATTGGCTTACCGGTGTGAAGGGCTTAGTATTTGGATTAAATTCTTTAGCGTTTGGATTTAGGGTAGACTTCTTGAAAGCCGTCGTAATTTTTTCAACTGCGGGTTCTGGTGGAGATTGCGCTGCAACCGGTGTATTTGTCGTAGTTTGTTGTTGTTGTTGCTGTGGTTGTTGTTGCTGCTGCTGCTGCTGCTGTTGTGGCTGCTGCTGTTGTGTTGATTGTGGTGGACTCGTTGATCTTACGGGTAATGGTCCTGGCGGTGGCTTACTAGTGACTACACTTTCTTCTTGAACTGTTTGACTTTGATGTTGCTGCTGCGGGCTCGGATGTTGTTGTTGCGGTTGTGGTTGCTGTTGCGACTGTTGTTGTGTCGAGTGTTGATGAGACGGTTGGTGATGTGTTTGCGTAATTTGCGACGAAGAGTGAGAATCCTGTTGATGTTGATGTTGTTGTTTCCTCGTAACCGGTGGCGTATCTTGTGCTTGCGTCTCTGCCAATTTAAAATCTATGACGAACTGCCGCAATTCCGTATGCTGATCGTCTCTGGTGCGTGGCGTTGGGACCTTGAACGATCAGAAGCAATTTCAGTAAAGTCGGAAGATTAATTCTTCAATATTAACCCCTTGCCCTGCAATACCGTGTCAGACTCGCGATGAAAATTCAGAACAGAGTATAATAGATAGACCGGGGATCTTCGTGCAAATAAAAATTCTCAAAATCATAACCATAATCAATTCTCAAAATTTTTCAACGATTTTGACTTTTATCCACTCAATTTTGCTATAAATGCATAAAAATCCGCAGTCTACTAATTAATATGTATGTTATTAATTTCCTTTAAACCGAGATGAAATATGTATAATTGGCACACAATAGATATAAATTTTACTGAAACCGTAAAATAAATCGTACGGCAAGGGGTTAATAGAGCGAAGATTCAATTACCTTCCGGTGATCGGGTTTGTGTGAAACAATGTCGCATCGTTGTCCCTCGACTGAATTTTGCTGTTGCAGCTGAACGTGTTGCTGATGCGACGATTGCTGTTGTTGATGAGACGCAGCGACGTTCGCTTGGGGAAACGGTGCTGGCGGCGCTTTGTCTGCTTGATAGACTTGTTGTCTGCCAGGACGTTCGCGTTTTTCTGTATTCATTTTAGACGACGACGTTTGCTGCTGTTGCGATGGAAAGCTCACTTGCGGTATTGAAGGGGTAGGTTGAGATTGTTGTTGCGTCTGTTGCATCACAGGCACTGGAAATACACCAAATACAAGATGAGCGATCATTTCACGAATACTATACGTAGACTCATCTAGTAACGAGAGTCTACCTACTTAATGACAAATCTTTTTGCGAATCTTATTCTTTGGTACCTGGAGGTGGTGGTTGTGTTGCCGGCGGAGGTACAAACGGTGGCGGAGGATTATTGTATGTAACTACTACTCCACTCGGTGGCAATCCCATATTTAAAGACACCGGATGTTGAACAGAAGGATGAGCGCTTTGCATTCCGATAGGAAGATTCGAAGCTGGGGAAATGTTTACATTTACGTTGGACGGAGGTTGTTGATTAAAAATATTTTTGTTGGTTGCTGCTGGTCCTGGCGAAGGCGGTGGTTCATTCGATCTCATCATTTTCCCGCTATTTCCATTTTTCTTTTTCAACGGAGGAGGAATATATTTACCCTCATTCGGTCTTACCTAAAAGTATATCCGATTAATCGAATGTAGCTAAACACATGTTTAGTTAGATAATGACGACAATAGAAATAAACTGCACCACGGCTGCAAATCTCTCCTCTTCATCGCCGTTTTCAAGTTCCAGCCTTGCTTTGTGATTCGGTTGCGATTCTATTTCGTTCGCTATTTCCGCCGCTTTTTGTTCTTGTTCTTTGTAATCCTTCGTATCTTTCCTTTGAAGCGGTAAAGTATAAGCGGCCAGAGTTGGTTCGTACGTTGTCTGAACTCCGTATTTTTGTTCGTTCTTACGAAACATATCGTTGGCATCCCATCCGTTCTAAGAGAAATATTTTATTCAAAAATTAAAACAGGTTACATTCATCCATCAAATGTATTCTGGTTTTCCTGTTAGAATACTTACGGTAGTACCATCCAATTCTAAATCGTCACCATTCATAGTTACCGGAGGAGCGTCCCAAGGCTCCAACTCTTTTTCGCCGATCACACCATTGTATTTACTAATAGCAGTATCTGTCTGAAAAGTATCGCGTATAGCATATTCTAGATCGACATCCTTGGCAGACATGGTAATAATATCTTGAGGTTTAAAAATCAACTTTTCTACTATGCTTTCTACACTTATTTTTCCAGAATCTTCTACTCGATGCGCCATCTCTAAGACAACGTCGAATTGGCTGGAGAAGGTGCGGAAAATACCTTCGTATACAGAACCGTTTAACGTTTGAATCTGTAGTAATAGAAATCTATGTACACAAAACGTACTCACAAGATACGCGTCTTTCTTAGCTGATGTTATCGTTACCATACCTGTACAATGTTGCCCACGTGACTAGTTATCGCGTGCATGAAATGAGCATTATTATATACACCTTCCGCGGCGACGCATCTCTCCTGTGGACCACGGGCACGCGGGGATCTAAAATGAACCAAAGTTTTATCTAAAACATTGGAAAACAAAAGTCCAGAATATAGAATGATTCACGAGCGAACCGACAAATATTGACCATGTATTTGAAAGGTTGGCTTCGTACGAACACTCAAGGATAATCTAAGTAGCTTAAACATGTCCAATTATTTGCAATCTATACCGATGCACTTTTGCAAAGAACAACATATGTAACAATTCTTGTTACAACGGGTACAATAAAACCTTATCTGTTCGATCGTGAAACATTTTGTACGTAGTCTCGAGGATGCTCTCCAAGGGGAAACACAAGATATTATTAAGAACAGAGAAATGCAAGAATTGGAGAAGGTTGGAAAAAATTGGATAAGTAAGAGATAGAAATAAAATGATAAAGAAGCAATAGAGAGAGAAAGAGAGGGAGAGGGGGGGGAGAGAAAGAAAGAGATAGATAGATAGATAGATAGTGAGAGAGAGAGAGAGAGAGATAGAAACTGATAAAAAGGAAGAAAGAAGGTGGGTACCTATTAGTATTAGAACGGTTCTTTCTTTTGCTATTCATTTTGCCAGCAGACGAGGACTCTTCGCCACTGGTTGGTGGATTTCTGCCGCCGATTTGTTGCGGGCCTTCTCGTTTCCTAGTGGGGACCGGAATTTTGACTAATTTCCCGGTGACCGCTCAACGTCAAAAAAATATGATTTCGCTCGAACACGAACACGTCCCGCTACGGGAGGAGAATTGTTGCGCGCGTGTGTTTGTTTGTTGAAAGTCTCCTCGTTAAATACGGGAAACCAGAATTCGAAATCTTGCTCGACCCCGGGACGATTGACAGGAGGCCGTACTGGCCGTAACAACTATCAACATTCACGATCGTTTTTAGGTTTTTGAGTCACGACCGTTTCTAGGTTATGCGCGAACGGTACGGTTACCTAAACACTGGTTCGCGAAAGTGTAGCGCGTGCGTGACTTTCGAGTTCAGACAGACACGAGAATGCGAGCAAAGAAAGCAGGAACACTTGGCATTCGTGGAGACGTACGGAGTACGGGGGAACACGGTGTCTACCCGACACGACACGACACGACACCACACGATATCTTGCTAACGCGTGACGTAACTCCGTTCTTCTTACGTAGAGAATCACCTTTATGGAATTTCGCGTCTACGGAGTTTACAAACGAGCGCTGCTAGCCTCGAACAATGATTTTGGCAACGATACAGTATTTTTATTTAATTAATCAACATGTGGTAAACGATAAAACTTAGCACAAGTCGCCCGATCAACCTGATCCCGGTGACTGTCGGATACAGTCGCCACCTGGCGAGAAACCAATGGACGTTGCGATAAAGATCATCCGCAATACTTTGTCCCTACGTCTGTATGTCCGTGCGTCTCTTTTGCGACTGTACTTTTGTGCTTCTGTGCAGTCCTGAGAATGTTGGCGTTTTTCACGCGCATGCGCGAGTTTCTTCAGGAACGTATCTACGACTCTATGTCCGAAATTTGTCAGGCACTATTAGGGGGGGGGGGGGAACTTCTAGCAGACAGTGCTTCCAATTGGGCGCTTTTCGCGAGTTTCGTCAGGGACGTCTCTACGTCCGAAGTTTCTGAGGCACTATTTTGATTTTTTACAAGCAGGATTGTCACTTTAAAAATGTGAAACCAATTGCAATGTATTTGGGTTCTTGACATGTGTCAGATTTTTTTTTCAGAATTTATAAACATCATTAACTAGGGAAAATAGGCCAGAAACTGATTTGTCGATTTTACCCCATAACTACCCTCCGGATCGAGATACATCCGTATGTTTTTTCTTGGTGCTCTATCGAATGGCACATCGTCGATAAAATTCGGTTCAAGGGCATTTTTGACTATCTTATCCGAAATTACGGGGCGGCCAAGATATCCGATCTTCGTATTTGACTGAGGCCTTTCGAGGCCAGAATCGTCGCGCATGCGCGCGAAAAGCGCCCCGGTTGGAAGCACTGCTAGCAGAGTCCGTTACGACCGTTACGAAGCGTGGAAAGAGAGCAGGCTGAAAGTTATTTTAGTACCCTTCCCTTCCTTATTGCCAATATAAAGAAAACGGGTAAGTTATATTATATATTGTATATACATAAATATTATATATTTATACTTTACATATTCTGTGTACGTATGTATGTGTTAAATTTGAATATATATAGACGTACACATGTTATACATTCATTTTTCAAAATCAAATCATAATAAATTCTGCGAAATTAGCGGGGCGACCAAGATACCCGATCTTCGTACTTGACTGAGGTCTTTTGAGGCTAGAATCGTCGCGCATGTGCTTGAAAAGCGCCAACATTCTCAGCACTGTGTGCATCTTCCTCTCCTCTGCGTCTGTCTCTCTCTTTCTGTACCTACCTACTTACTTACTTGCGATTGTGCCACAGCATTTTCATCGCGCGTCGACGCTACCGCCGTCTACATTTTCCTTTCATATGAAAATGAATCTTTAGCTCACCAATTGACTATAGCGTTCGGGGCTCCGGCTCAACATAGATTCAAACTTTCATGTTGTAAACCGTGCTGTAAACCGTTAGCCGTAAAGCGATTTCGGTACTGGCACAAGCATTTTATTCTAACAGTATTACAACGTTGTCGAGTATAATAGTTCTTGGAATTTTCGAACAATATATACACGTTTCGATCAGACTTTCGTAGAATCGTTTTTAATTTCGACCCGGCTGGGTTCTTTGTTTACGTACACGTATTTACATACACTATCGCTCAAAAGTATCCGGACACTTCCTTCTTCTCTACAAAACGTAGTTTCGGTAGGAAAAATATTTAAAGAAACATTTTATAATTATTCTTGTTATGTACATTGTAGTATGGTAACGCAATTGAATTTATTTTTTACTGTACAAATTTTATAATGAATATGCAATGATATCATTTCTATTCTCGAACACGATATCTAGTGGAACGGTGCTCGAAAGGATTTCAAGTTTCGCTTTGTTTCTAAGGTGCAGAGCGAATTCGGAGAATTTTTCGATACAAATATTAATAATAAAATACTAATAGAAAGATATTATCGCGACCAATGGAAGCGGTAATATCTAGACTGCGGATCTTTACGCATTCATGAAGAAACTAACTGGATGGAATATGAAACAGTGAAAAATATGAAACATCTAACAATATTCTTACGTTGTTCTCAACGTAGAAAAACTATTAAGGAGCGAAATGAATTTTTATCTAACTACTGGTTCCCACAGTAGATGTACAGTATTTTTATTTTGTACGAATATCCGCAGTCAGGTAATATATCTAATCTCGCATTTATTCTAATATTGGTAAGTTTCCACATAGATATCTAGGTGCACGGTAGTGCATCAGCCAAGTTCTCGCACTACCTCCTTTTACACGAAACAGCTTAGCCGTGTTTTAGAGGCTTGTTACTCCGAACTGGAGGCAGATGGAGAGATGTAATTTCGTACACCTGTTAAATGCTATCATGTCTCAAGATTGACAAAACATTAATCTTCCAACTAAGCTAAGGAACTTGCCGTATTTACTTTTTACGGCCATAGAGAACTCGGTTCCTGTTTACAGGATGTTTTTGTTGGGATAGTTAGCTTAAAATGTTGGATATTCCATAAGAAAGTAATAAAGATCGATTTTAGTTCGATGCTCGAGTTTATGCGCTGCTATTACAACATCTCGCAAGTAGCCGGATACTTTTGACCGGTAGTGTACACACATTCGTACGTTTAAACACGATTACACACGTACATGACTACGAATACAAATATTTTGAACTTGCTCATCGAACGGCTCATTTTCGAAAAGCGTATTCTTCGTTGGATCGAAGAAAGATCAATGTCGTCGTCGGTCGGAAGTATTTGGCGGGTCCTTATGGTCCTCGCGATACATTGCGTGCAGTTTCTGAACGATATTTTTCGTTCGATCGGAAACGAAATTGTCTACCCGACCCAACACGTTTACGCATCGAACCATCATATCGAAACCTTTGTTCACTCTTTCTGCTCGATCGGTACGAGCAATCGATTTATCGGACTTATTTTTCCAGAGCGGTCTTCCCAAGATGCCATCACGTTCCTTTCCTTGCACCGGTTCGGCTATCCTCACAATCGTCTGGTAAAAGGTTTCGTTAAAGTTTTGTGAAATGGAGACTAAAGAAACTCACTGGACTCACCATCGAGACGACGAACAAAACTGGTAATAGCGTCGCTACGTACATTTCAGTTCATTTCAAATACATATATACTTATGTACATTATACACGCAGGATATACATATGTATATGCATATTTACAGGATAGTACTTTTTAAACGAGTAAATTACCGGCAACACGACGACCGAAACATTGACATTGATTGCTGCGGCTTGACCGTTGGTTCGTATTCACTGAGCAAATATATGTACCCTTATGCGTACACACGTGCGCTCATCGGAATGGTATGCGCTGACGCGGTACGCAAGCTTCGATCAAAATCGCAAAGCAATCTGGAACATTGAGCAATACCGCCGATATGTATAATCAATGTTGAAACGATTCCTTTGCAGTGTTGACAATAATTAGTACAAGCAGAATCGAGTTGCCACTTATAATTAGTATATCAACGTGCAACGATTTCGCGAGCATATTTCGATATCCGAATGTCGACGTCTTCTCAATCTTTCCTCGTTCGAACTTGGAACATCGACGCATTGTGGTCGGATATTCGCTGAATCGTGGCAAAATAGGAAGGAGTATTTGAATTTAGTTCAAAACCAATACTCTGGGATTTTTTGGGCGATTATTAAAAAATTAAATACGCTTAATAATCAATTGAATACGAATTTAATAATGCAACAAGTATTTTGAATAATGGTATAACCATCCCTAGCTGTGGATAGGGAGCCAGAATTTCTGTCTCCTAACGTCCTGACGGGACTTACTTTCCAAAGCGACCGCGCGATCCCTCATTTACTAAGCCCGGTGAGGCGTTGTAGACCTGGTTCAGGTAAAGTGTTGTAAATCTTGTTGTAAATCTTGTTGTAAATCTTGGATTAGTCGTTACCGTTATTGCTAGTGCTATTAGAAAGATGGCAAACTCAAGATAGACCGAAGTCTGCTATCCAGATGTTTTGCATGTAATAAAACATCTGTTTCGTGTTGGGACGCAACGTATATTTTATTTTATTACACTCGTTCATTTTTACTCGACTCTTACTAGCTAAAATATAGTCAACTCACTTTGTCAATTATAGTCTAGAAAAAGTTAAATTTCCTTTGTATCTCATAAATGAAATATTAATTAACAAGAATGACGAACTAGCGTTACAACGCGATAATAAATCCCAAAGGTAATTTTAATTGTGGTTGAAAATTCCGATTTTTTGAAACTACCAACTTGGTACTTGCATATCTCCAACAGAAGTACGTATTGAATATTAGTTGTTACAAAACAAAGTATTCTGGCAGTTTATAGATAAAGTGCTACTGCACAAATTTTTAAACTATGGAAAACAATTTTGTTACTGTTGGCCACGATTTCGCAAGACATCCTCGATAATAGTGCGTTACACGCTTCTCGAATGGTAAAGGGGACCAATAAAAGATCGATTGTTGAGTCGATTACACCATATATATTTCTTTTATTGCATACTATACTATATATTACAGAGAAGTAAGCAAACGTATCGCATGATTGGCTTACGGCTTACAAGGTGGAAACATACTTAAGTGTGCAACTTCGAGAAATGTCACTCGATATGTGTAACGACACTGTATTGTGGAACGAAGAAACGAGGGATTTAGTTATTCTGTTTTCGGTGTGGTAGCGGCTTGCTGAAGCAGAGTGTTCAGATTCTGCGTCGCTTCTACGGTCAAGTCGACCGCCTGTTTCGTGAACTTGGCAATCTCCTCCTGAATCTTGGTCGAGTGCTGGCTCAGATTCTTCGCAGTATTATCGGATTCTGTGAGCACCGTCTGAACACCTTGCTTGAATTTCGCTTCCAAATCGGCTAGCTGTTGGGTCGTATTTGCACTGGTAACAACCTCCAGACCTTTCGCGATTTTACCTTTCACGTCGTTCCATACCGATTCCAACTCGGGGCTTTTGCTTTGAACCTGAAACAACGATCACCGAGTTCCTTTAATTCGTGCTACATATACTTCACTCGAATATGCGCACACGAAGGATTCCTTCGATTTAGGAATTCTCCTGAAAACCAATCCTCCCAACAGCTTTAAGGGGGTATAGTCTCGTTTCCAGGATTGCGATCAGAGTTAGGCAAAAATTTGATCTAAATAACAATGTTCCCAACTCTGATTGCGATAAGGCATGCGATGGGGTTTTTCAGTAGTCACAAGCATTAGATAAAAGATCAAGTCTGGTCGAACTCGCCTTCAAAACTCCTATTCTTACATTTACAAGACGTAATTTGCATTATTTGGAATCATAAAGCTGCGGCAGCTACACATCGCCGGCCCCATATGAAAAATTGCCTAAGTCCAAAAAAATAAATATTGCAGAAGGCGAAAAAGAATGATTGAAGCGAAACTATTTTGCATTGCACGGACATTTTTTCAAACTATTTTTACATTTAGACAGTAATTAATCCTCTGAAGATCGTGCCGGAGTCATTTTTGACTCATTGCAGCTGGCTTCTCGAGAGCGGTGCCGCACACATTGACAAAATGTTACGTAGCCGCTGATGATAGATTTGCGGGACGGCACAGAACAGCGGGAACGCACTTTTCGCTTTGTGCGTTGTGTGAATTATGGTTGGGAGCCTGAGCGTACCTGGCATAGATCGTTATACCTAGGTACTCAGAGGGTAAAAGCAGCTGACAAACAGAAAATACCCTCAAACCGTAGAAGTATCTAACAAGATAAAGCGGAACACCCAATTGTCATAAAAGGATGGACTTAGACAGGTTATATGGGGTCCCATGGAAACCGACACAGATTTCCCCGACACAGTTTTCATCGAAAATATTTCACCGACTCCAGATTTGACCGACAATGATTTAGATTCGTCGTCGGTTAAATTCGTCGTCGATTAAATCTGGAGTCGGTGAAAACTGTGTCGGGGAAATCTATGTCGATGACTTCCATGGGACCCGTTATATGAGGCCAAGGATATTCCAAATTACGCCTCGTAAACGTAAAAGGAGGACTTAAACTTTTAGCGGTTATTGCTACTGGAAAACCCCACCTTCGTGTCCACCCCCCTTAACCCCTTGCCGTATCATTTTCTTCACAGTTACATCGATTAAAACGTCTTCATCCCCAAAAATGTCGTAGAAGAGAAAAGCAAAATTTCAATTGTATGTGCGTGGATACAAATATTTGAATGCTTAACTATTGATTCACAAACGAATCAAATTTGATTACATTTAAGAGAAAAGGCAAAACATTCACATTCGGTTAGACTTCGTTTAAATTCTTCGTGACGAGTGTGTTTCGTCAGAATACGGCAAAAGGTGTGGCAGAAGTAAGAGATCGGAATAGCAACAGGTTGCATCCTGAACGTGCTAATTGGTTAGTTCGAGTCGATAAAACTTCCGCGTTTTCGTGCGAAAAGAGAAAGGAAAAGTTAGAAGATGAATGGAAAATATGTGTACCTCTGCGGTGACGTTCTTCAAGTACGCTTCGAAATTGTTCGCGAAGGTGTTCGTTTGTTCTTTGACGTTCTGGACGAGAGTCTCCTGGTCGGGCAGGTTCAGTTTTTCCTGGATTTGTTTGCCGAAATCGTTGATGCTGGTCTGAGCTTGAATAATAAGATCGCTTAACTGGTTCACGACGGATGGCTGGGCATCGGTGCTGGGAGTGGTATCGACGGCTTTAGCATCCGTTGCTGCCACGACTGCCAATGCTAACGCGATCGCGAGAATACTCTTCATTTTTCTTTGGTTTCGTTCTTTTTCGATCTGACGCAACTAGACAACTAGGTACCACCGACTGATGCGCCGGCTGCGCGAGTTACCACTTTTATAGCCGATTCTTATCGGGGGTGCACGAGGGCACGGTTTCTTATCGCGCGACCACCAGGACCCGCGATGTCCAAGACGACTATGAATCACGGATTCGAATCGCGAATTCGTAGCACATGCGCTTCGAGAACAGTTTGCATCCCTCTCGTGCGCATCTTGTCTTCCAAAGTGAACTCAACTGTGAGACGTTCTCGATAAATCTTGTTAACAAACGGATCGCAGGGACGATATAATGTATCGGTAAGAAAAATTGATCAGACAATTCTTGTGGTTTTGCGTATATTGCATGTATCTATAGTAAAGTCTTGGTCTAAGCCGGATGAAGCTCTACGATCTTAGAACTGTATTTGAGAAGTGTATACATAAAACAAAAACTTTATTTAACACGTTCGCCAAAGCGCGTGGCCACTTTATGAGTAGTGGTAATATTTCGTGGGTTTTAAACTCACTTTATTCGAAATTTTAATTTAAATAAAATTTTTGCCCAACTCTGCGCGTCATCCGATACGGTATATTTATTTATATTTATTTTTCCTTATTCTTTGATCGGACTTTCATCAACTTATTTGTGGCATCCTTCTTATTCGAACGACACTAAACCCAGTATAATTTCAATGCAGGATGTTTTCGTCCGCGCGGTCCATGTTTACACGTGCTGTCCTTTTCTACGTTCAGTGAGTCCGTGAGGTCACAAAACAATAGTCGGACCCCGAACCCGAGGATCCGGCTAACAATTAGATCACTTTACTGTACAGATAGTTATATCGGTAACTGACAAATATTTACTATTAAATGCAGGCTTTATATTTTCAATATCGGCACGGATAAAAATTTGTAGAATTCTTTCCATGATTCCGAGCAATCGCAATTAAAAAATCATTACAGTAACTTCCCTATAAAATGGGGAATTTAAAAATTTCACCTAGTAAACTAGTACTTCTAATGTCTCAAAAAACTCAAGCTGTTCGGTTCAATCTTGAGAAAGTCAATCGGTTTTACAAGGTGCACAAACACTTTGTGTAACCACTGTAGTTTTTACATTTTCAATACAGGCATGGATAAAAAGTTGTAAAATTTTCTCCGCGATACTAACTTCTTCGATACTTCTAACATCCCGAAAAAAATTCATGTCGTTCGGTCCAATCTTAAAAGAGTTATCGTCTTTTCGAAAGTATCCGAGTATTACTATGAATCACCATATACATATGTATGTACATACATATGCATCCGTATGGCAAGTTAGTTACACGGTCCACGGCAGGTCTGTGTAAAAAAATACTTCAACTAAGAAATACAAATATTTGCAAATACTATTTCTTGCGACTATAAAACTCTAACATTTTAAACGGCATATCTAGTGCACATTATCTATTTACATACAGCACTTATAGAATTCAAGAAAGAAAGGTGCAATAAATCTCTAACATTTTAAATGGAATATCTATTTCTCGCAACTGTGCTAAATTAACTAATCTAATACACAAATTAAAGTAAACCAATACTAAATTACTGTTTCCAACGAAAACATATGTAACACAGTTGTGAGAAATAGTATTTGCAAATATTTATGTTTCTTAGTTGAAATATTTTTTATCCAGGTCTGGTTCACGGTAATCGCCGGATAAAAATATCGAATAGTGTATACTGATCGCGCTCAAGTTTCGAACACTCGATCTCGGTCTGATACTCGGAAGTCAGAGGTGAAGGCCTCATCGGAATTATCTGTAATTTCGAATCATCGTTTTTTTTTCTGAAAATCAATTTGTAAACCGATGCTAGCGAAAATGTTTCGAGAATTGGCATTTCATGCTGGAAGACGATTACGCGCTTATAATGGGCAACGAAGACGACAACGCGTTAGTCGGTCTTTTCGTTATTTTTGTTCGGTAAATACAAAATACTAAATACGATTCTGTTGGCAAGATATGTATACATATACGTCAAGGGGGCAAGGTCCCCAAGGAAAGTCTGCACCGTTGCATTCGTTGGTCACGTTTGACAGTAACACGCATAATGCGCTCCTCGTTTATTATATGTAAGTACGATTAAGTCGATAAATATTATGTTCGAGTTAGGAACGATGAAATCAATTTCAACAACGGGAAATTTATCGGAAGAAACGTGGTAATTATTGGATCGTTGGATGGTTTCAATGAAAGCGAGGCTTTGTGTTACAAAGGATCTTTTGTGTTCGATATTATTCGAGATTTAACCCTTTGCAGTCGGAGCTATTTTAACTCGAAAATTAAATTTTTTTTCATTTCATAGATATGAAATTGATGCAATACCTCCTCCAAATGTTTAGTAATCGATTAGATACCAACATATTTAATAATCCAAACAAGTGATAGTGGTGACTCTGAGTTGCCACTCGAGTGCTAATGTTTAAAGATAATTTGACTAAAGATATAGACGAAGACTTAGAAAAAAGTGATTTGGTAGATTCAATAATTTTAGAAATACAAACAAGATGTCGGTAGCACAGATTGTGTGCAAATCTTCCTTAAGAATTAAATAAAATTTTGAAATAGAAAAATTGATCATCAACCCTCGATAGACCACTTGGACCTACGTTGGGAACTCCTGACCTAAACCAACAAAGCCTAGCAACGAATCCTACCTGTAGATACTATTTACGTGTATAGATATGAAAATATGTATCATCAATGTGTCATAACGTTCCTTTCGATAATAGCACGACCAACGGATACAAAACAGACAGCCAAAGTAATCGTGAACTCAGCAGAAATTGCATAATGCCGATTAGACATAATTATTCTTTATAAAACTGATAAAGAATGCTCATTCGGAGAATGTATTCTCCAAGAAGAATGAGCAGCAGTCTCGTCGAGATGCTATGTATCAGTTTCGCGATGCTCATCGTACGTATACGATTACCTTGAAAGTTTCAACCGAGTTGAAACGCAACCGATTGTTACGGATGATGACGTGTCGCGTAGCATTGCATCGAATCGCATAATTTTTTAAGGCTTCCGTACTCCGGATTTTTACGCGTATATGCCAAAAAAAAGAAGGGGGAAAAGATGTGGTTGTGCTATGCTTGGGGAAAAATATCTTGGACTTTTAAATATAATTGAGGGATTTTCGAATCGGACAAACATAATCTGACATCATGCTTCGATGCTCGCGTTTTATTCTGCGAAATAGTCTGACAAGCGCTTTACATAACGACGATCATCGATTAATCATGCGACGCGGCGGCGTGCAATTCGTATTTCGATAAACTAAAGAAACATTTCTTTTATCTCGATGTCCGATGTCAAAGTTGACGACGTTTTCAACTCGGGAATTACGTTGGTAGTGGTATATACACGCATGTTTTGGATGCAATAGAAATGACGCAACAACACGTACAATTTCCTAGCAGCGTCCTCGAAAAGCAGAGGGAAAATTTGTAATCTCGATCGAATCGTAGGACTAAAGAGTATACATATATTTAGAGTACAATTTGTGCAAATTTAACAAAAGTAGAATGTAGGTTAGTAGGCGTTGTCCATATATTGTAATTATTGTCCGCGTGGATACAAGTGTAACATCGTATAATAACGTACAATGATTATATTATAATATCGTTATAGACGATGAATTAGTCGTGAAGCTTTTCACCAATCTTCTCCGCTTCCTTGTGAATTTGTTCGCCAGCTTGTTTCAGATATGTTTTCGCTCTCTCGAAGGCGTCGTTGAAGTTGGTCTCGTTCATCAATTGGCTCACTTTTTCGTTAAACGTGTCTGACGCGCTGTTCCAAGCTTTCTTCACCTGGTCCGCGATATTTTCCAATCCGCTGGGCGTAGATTGCTGCGTATCTTCCGGCACTGGAGTTGCCTAAACGATCGTACGATTAATAAAGAATAATCAGGTGAAGAGATATTTTTCTTTCTACCGGGAAGAATTTCAACGATTCCTTCGACAGGCCCGTAAATAGATTTTCAACGATCGTGCTAGACGCATTTGAAACAATCTAAGTTCATCTAACTATCGGAGTCAATAATAATGATTAAAATATATCGAGAAATCCCTACTTATCGGAAGGACATGTATCATAAATAAATAAATAAATGAATAAAAATTATAAAAAAAATAAAAATTAGAAATTAGAAGAATAAATAGAAAGAAAATAATCTTGTAAAAATTAGAAGAATAAAATTATAAAAAAGTAAATGAATAAATCCGTCCGATAGTTTCGGTGTAAAAAAAGAAGATAAGAAATAGTAAATACCTGGAAGACGTAGAACAGGCAGACCATCAAAACGGCCGTGAACAGAAGACGAGACATGGTTCGCGCGATTTTTTCGTTAGAACGTTAGAAGTTAGATCGTTAGATCGTTAAAACGTTAGAACGTTAGGGTAACGGTACGATAGTTTTCGTCGGAGAGACGGCGGTAAACTGCTTTGGTGGAAGCGGCGCGACTGAGTACGGCACGGCGTGACAAACGAACGTTGCCACTATCAAACGAATTAAGATCAAAGATCACTTGGAAATAATCAACGACTCGAGCCTCTGTGCTCTGGCGAGATCCGTCTACCGCTTTTGTAGTTGCTCTTTGTTGGACATGACACGACCGAACACGACTAGACACGACTAGACACGATACGATCGCATCTAGTCCCGTGTTGCAAACGCGTTTTCAAACTGACAATGAAATCAATTGCTTGCCGACGAAACAGCCGCTTTTATCGGAACTAATTATTCCACTTCGCGGCATGAATTGCATTTTTCGCGTCCCATTCTATTCTTCGAGTCCCCGGAAATTGTATAATCTGCGTGCCCCGTGCCCCCTGCCTTATTTCGTACCCTGATTTTCTTTAAAAATTATGTTGTTTCATGGAAAGTTTCGTTTTTCTGAAAACAGTTCTCACGAATTTTTTGTTCTTCTGAACACCACCGAACATTAGCACCTTGTTTCATTCTCTGTCGATCTTTCATTGTTAGCAGTCGAGTGGCTTCCCAGTTTGTATCGCATAAAAATTATTGTCACTATAAAAGCCACAATTGAGCTAATTATATTGAGAATTCAGCTCTCTCTCTCTTTCTTTCTGACTATGAGCTGGTGTACGAACGAGCCCGGAAACTTCGTTTTTCCTTCGTTTCTCATTGTTCGGTCAAAGGTGGAACGTGAATCATCGTATACAATCTTCCCCCGCGTAGTGTTGCTTTTTACCACGTTTTTTGATCATTTACATAATTGGCCGAATGTGATGCGCAGGATTTTCTTCCAGCTATATCAACACTAATGGTACCGACTACAAATTGTGCCGGATATACATTGTTTTATACAAATTACAAGACCGAACTCATTTAGATACTTCAGAATTTTTATAATAACATGTTGTTAAAAAAAGAAATTTATTGATTAACTTCTGGTGGGGGAGCATCTTTATAATTTCAATAATTAAAAAATCAAGGATGTGAGACCGGTCATTTACAGTTAGTGTTAAGCATTCGGTAACAGTAGAAGACGAGTCTGTTTTCAAGAACGTTCGGGAGTGGTAGTCTGGAATCTTCTGTACACTGCTGGGAACGGAAAATTATCTGTTTCGTTGTTTGTAGAGGGAGGAAGAAGCGGCGAAGAAGCCGCGTAAGATGTACTCGAAGATGGAGACACCATGGATAGTAGGCTGGTTACTTCTCTTTCTTCTGTTTCTTCGGCAGTAGTAACCGTATCGGGAGTACCGAGAATACGATCGGAGATGCTAGTACGTGTAGGGAAAGCGGTAGGAGAAGGGTTGGATTCGATGCTAATGGTGGAACTCGAGGAATTACCAACGAAAATTGATAGAGGAGGAAAAATCAACGACTCCGGAGTCGAAGAGGAGTCGTCCGGTTCGAATGACTTCCGAGCGACCCTCGGAGAAACATCGTACGGAATGGGAGACAAGGATTCGCCCAACACCGTCGAAACTGGATGAAAAATCGTAGCAACCAGATGTTGTCCGTCGCTGAGGATCCTGCTCGCAGATGGAATTTCTCGAACGTCCTCTAGAGAAGTTGAAATGAAATTTCTTACCGGAGCAATTATACTATCCTGAAAGCCGGACGCTTGGAATCCTCGATATAAATCCTGCAAAGTGTGGGCGGCTTCCTTCAAGACGGGGAAGTACCGATGAAACGACCCCGACTCGAGAAATCGATCGAACAACCATTCTACGAAAGATACGGTTTTCTCGAGCTGGTTTCCTTCGATACCATTCGATAAATGTCCGTAAATGAAACGCAATGCGTCCTCCTTCGCGCTCAAGATCTCGTCTCGCAGTTGGGTCGCAAAGTCCGCGTCTATACCGATATGTAGATCAGGATGCAACCCGACGCGCTCCACGACCCGAACGACCAAATTCTCGATAGCCATTTCCAGTCGATCCCAAGTTTCTTGAATCTCGGCTACAGGGACAGAGTTTTGAACGGCGATGATCAAATATTCAAGGTATTCGGGATTCGTCAGGAACCTCTGGAACCGTGTCAAATAATATTCCACGACTTCGGAGAGACTTTTTCCCGACAGCAGACGTTTCAGCGAGATCAAGCGTTTCCCTTGGGTTTCCGCATCGAGTAGCTCATCCATTCCAATTTCGTACTTCAAGTTTTGAACAGAGATCCACGCGTAATGCAGCAACTTGTCCACCTCGCAAAAAATCTCGTGCGCTGCCAGTACCGTCGCGTCGATCTCGCGATCGTGACCAAACTTTGAAGCTTCCGCCACGCAGGAACGTCTTCGTAGGTGTCTCCGTATTACAGTCGACGAATCCGTGGGATCCGTTTCGAAAAGCGGATCATTTTCCGCCGTCCAATCGACGGTATGTCGCTTCGGTAGTACGCGCGATCCGTCTGCGATCTTCTGAAAGTAATCGATCGTTTTTTCTATCTTAAGGTGGGGACTCCGTTGCGCGTCTGGGCGCAGCGTTTTGTTATTTTTTATACGCCATTCGTCATACTACGTGAGAACTACGTCTATTACGAGCCACTGAGGCTAGATGCGTGCGTCTATGCCAAGAAATATAATAATATGGAATTATCTTTTGAGGCATATTCTAGAATATTCGTTTGTTTAGATTCTAAACTTTAGAACATTCTTTTCGTTACAAGATTCGTTTTGAATCTGTCCACGGTGGTCCGAATCGAGAAATTTAGGAACATTCGACCAAAAAGTCGACTTCTCGAAATTGAAAAGTAATGAATTTGTATTGCTTTGTAAGCGTCTATGGGCCTCGAAAATGAAGAAATTAATTGAATTGAATAAATATTTTAGTTACTCAAATCAATTAAAGCTGAGAGTTTTGGAAGTAGCATATTTCACCAGGCAAAATTGCTTAAGTTCTTTGCGATATCCCGATCGTTTCGTCCCATATTTTCTCTTAGTATTTTTTGTTTAATGTAGACTCTACATCTGCCGAAAGTTGCGGACAATCCGCGACAATAGACTAGTTACCCATAGTTTGTCGGTCGATTCCTCTTGATTTCGTTGATGCGTTGGATAATCGTGCGAGTTCTCGTTGGCGAGAATCAGGATAACGGAAATTATCAGTCCGAAGAACGAAAGAATAAACGAACGTCCGGTCTTCATACTTCCCATCGAAGGAAGACTTTTCGATTTCGGCCAGCGATGGTCCGTACACCAACATATATATGTACTCTGTTGTCGCGCGTATATCAGGCCAGCACGTATATCGTGCAGAATTTCGACAACAAAGAAAATTGTTACTCTACGTTTACGGGAATCTCGACGCGATATCGTCGATCGAAACAAGATCCGATGCGATCCGATCGTTGAAAATTACTTTTCCATTATCGGCTGAACGATACATTTAATATTTGAATTTAAGATAAATCCTTGGTCAATGAAAAGGCAGACAAATAAGGGAGGAAAAGGAAGAAGACGAAGAGAAGACTTATATTTTCGAGAAGCATTATATTTTCTTGATATGACACGATTTGATAAGAATCGATAAATGTGTGGCTTAATATCCGCACGAGGATGAAACTTCGCAAGCAGGAACAAGTACCCTGTCGATTCGCGTGGAGAGTCCCCTCAATCGTTGGACGTATCTGCTTGGAGCTTCTTCGGGGATTATTCTAAACTCGGAGGAAAGAAAGACGGAGAGAATTACGGTTGATCGGTGGACCGGTCTTATGCGTGAAACTTACTCTTGCTTGAAGATTGGGACGCTAACGTCGAAATTATACTGTTTCAACGGGAAAAATGTGTTGCTGACAGGAGGGACGTAGGTGTTGTACGCGTAACTTCTTCCTCGCAAAGTGTCTTCTTCTTGGACGATTTCTGCTCTCGACGATGGCGGTGGCAATGGCACGTCTATCGCGATCGGGTATTCGAGACGTCGCGGACTCGGATTCACGTACATGTCCGAAATTACTCTAAAATCCATGGTCAACGGTATTCGTTGTTCTTCCACAGGTGGTTTTGGTCCCTGTAATGAATTCATTTCGCTCTGTGTTTTATCTGTTTCTCTTCTGGTTTCTCCTTTTTTATCTTTATCTGATAATAATATAGGTACTAGGGTGGCTCTTATTTTGACTTTGGAATTTCTTGTACGGCACCCTGCACAATTCTTCCAAATAATAAAAAAAATCTGTGCAAAGTTTTAGTGGCCATAGATATCGAGTGACCTTCCCCAATCGAATTAAAAATTAAAATACGTAATTTCATGCTTACAAATTGTTTCTCTCGAAAATCTTCGAAACGATCGGTATATTTTAAATGATACTTCGAAACGCAGTTCTCTTTATAAGACTCTGACCCTTGAGAAAGTGGAACCCAAAAATTTTTAGAACTTAAAGAAAAATATATGTAATTAATAAAAAATAAGTTCCGCAAGTTAAAAAAACAAAGAACAAATTTTTCGCTAATGTTTATCGATGTGAAACATACTAAAACCACACTTCAATGTACAAATTTTAGAAAAAGAATTTGTATTTTGGTCTCAATATACTCGAAAACCGTTTGCTTTACGGGAAAAAGTAACACGACATAAAAGACGCAGGCTGTCCAGATCTACAGATTTCGTTTAACATACTTTTTGACGCGGTAAATTGATTAGAAGATATTCAAGAGAAACGATTTTATGAGCATTAAATGAATTGGTTTAATGTTTAATCGTTTTGGGCACATATTTACACATATATTTGCACATATTTTTTTTAATTATTTGCTGTAAAAGAAATTTTTGATAAGAGTAGATAAGAGCCACACTAATAGGTACATAATAAGGTTTGCTCTATAGCATCAGTGCATGGACTTTTACCTCGATCATGATTGGATGTTGGCGCGAAGCGACGCATGGCTCACCGTACGTCACTATTTTCGGTCTGTCGTATCCGTAAACTTGACTCTGACAACGGTTCAAACAAACTCCGATAAACAACCAGATCAAAGTTTCCGAACGCATGACGACCACCAAAACTTCGAATCGAGATTACAATGGCTCTGCGGACAAGACGATCGTGCGCGCACTTAATATACAGCCGCTCGAAAACAATTCATCTTCCTGTTTTTCATACGACCATGCGCTTAGATGTTTTCCATTTCGCAATAATTACTCTTGAATTCGAGTACGCGTGCACGTTGCACGTCTAGAAATTTCACGGGTCCTGGAACGTGCTCGTGGAAAACATTCACCGGGCAAACGTCCTCTGCGGAAGTTGTAAGATTCCAAGCACGGACGTGTTTATGAAAAAGAAGATGAAACGCACGTACTTCGGTGGACGATGCGAGATTCGGAACACGCGTTCAAGATTCCGTGTTTAGAGGTTTATTCTTCACCTCTAATTTGCGTGTTGTACACAACAAATATAGAGATAATGGTAATGGTACCAGTTGGTAATGGTACAAAAAAACTTTCTAGAAAATAGTAAATACACCTCGAAGTACCTAATGTACCTAATCAAAAGTATTACAATAATTTTTGTTGAAGAGATAGAAAACATTAGTTGAAAATATTATTCCCCGAGACAACACAATTATTTCTAAATAAATTACAGAATGCCTTCAAATTAATGAGACACGATAACTAGTATAATTATGAAAGTGGTCTATTAAAGGATATATTAACACTAAATGAATTTCGTATAATGTTGAAACAACAAGCACTATCTAACTAAAATTTTGACAATATCGTATAAAGTACATTGAATTAATTTAGTTTTCAAATAATGTGATATGGGATAACTGATAAACTCATTTTTTTTTAATTTTCGGTGTTTGCGAGGGGTTACAAACACTGAAAACCGTCCGTGTAAAAAGTTAATTTAACGCAACCGTATTTAGACGAAATATACTAGGTGTGCTTTTTCTTATGGTTTATGAAATGTAGGAGGATTGAAACAATGTCGTAATCTTGGCTTAGTAATTTTTATTTCGTTGAATAAATTGCTTGGATTCACCAAATTTATCTGATCGCTCAGTAAAATCCGTCCGTTAAAGGTCACCCCTTTGGAAATCATTAGGCCACTGCATATAACGAGAAGAGCCAAGAACTGGCTGTGGAGATAGGCTGTAGAATAATCTCAGTGGTGGGGTTTTAGTGGGTATGCAATCGCCTCTAGTTTTTATCAGGCATTGTGAGTCCCACACTACTTCCCCGACTAACATCAAGAAGGGGGGTGTGCGTAACATGCATTTACCCACCGCCCTTACACAAAAAGAACACTATACTATAACGGATAGGTACCATTAACATTAAAACAAATTATTTATGAAAACGTGTTCAGTATCTTAATCACGTGTCAGACATGATACTGTAAGGCAAGCGGTTAATAGGAACATAGATTTCCTATTACGTAGACTGTTTTGTTCGATCCAGCGGAAGTAAAATCGCTTACATTACAGAACTATTGAAAAAAACTTGAAAAAGTCCTTGGTCGACCATCATGCTCGATAGAGTCGCAAGAACCAAGTCAACCAATTTTCCGCGTGATTCCTCGAGCAAACTCGCGATATCCGTCGATTCTTGTAATTAGTAAACCTGGTCGGCCATGTGTTTGTACGAAAGAAATAGCTTTCGCCTGCTTGAAAGCATGATTTATGAGGCGATGACACGTTCGCTTAAAGTTTAAACCATCGAAGGCGTAACCGAACACATAACCGTTACGCGGGGGCGTCGTAAATATCGATGTAGATATAGCAACACTTACGAACGTTTCATCTGTGCTCTACGCTACTCTATCTTACACTTTAAATTGCGAAAAGGAAGTTGTATACAATTTCCATGAATATAAGATGATGAAGAACATGTTTCAGCTTATACTTATTCGACAGTGTATTAATTTTCTCTTTTTTTACGTTGCCTACGTAACTCGATTTTATACTACACAAGATATACATATGGGGATAATTCAGGATGAACCATGCAATCGGAGAATCAAAAGGAGAAGGTTCTCATCGAGAACAAGACGTTTGCACATTTACACACCAAATTGTGAGAAGGAATTCCATACAATTTCTATGGGTACAAGATGATGAAGAACATTTTTCATCCTTTACTTATTCGTTTTATTAATTTTTTTGTTTTACATTGCCTACGTAACTCGATTGTGTATATTGCACAAGGTATACATATGGGGATAATTCACAATGTACCGTGCAATTGTAGAATCGTAGAATGAAAAGGAGAAGGTTCTCATCTCTGCAATAAAGAAAAACAAGTCGTTTGCGCGTTTGAAAGAATTTATTTCTCACGACTAATAAACGGATGTACAGAAGATGATAAATAATGAGTTAGTTGGGGCACGGTCCGGGCCTCGTGTTGCCGATTTCTCCGATACCAGAGTTCGCAAAATTATCTTGGGTTATTTGTTGCTGAACGATCACCGAGCCAGGAATGTAATCCGGTTTAGGTGGACCTAAGGGACCGCAAGGTTCTTCCATGCTGTCGTTAATTTCTCCGTTGATTATTCCGCTGTAGCTTCGCGGATTTGCGTAGATCGATCCCACTGGCGCGTAACCTAGATCCCTGTAAATAATGAATGCGCTTGTTAATCGGTATGCGCGCACGGAAATATAGAAATAGATGAAATGGTAGTTACTTGTAGGTGAGCAAACCCTCCGCGACTCGATCGACGGTCTCTTCTTGCGTTATACTCTCGCGTTCGATCGCTTCGAGCTCGGCGAGTTTCGCCTCCTCTCGTTCGTCGTACGAACCGATCACAACGGTCCTCGGGGGCGCAACCTTTAATTCGACGACAGGCTTGTCAACGGTGACGAGTCTCTCTTCTGGAATGTCTGCGATCTTTCTTTCGTTGTTTACGTCGTTCGGAACCGTACGGTGACCAAATGATAACTTATCTTCCGGTACAAATTGTTTTCCTTGTCTGTAAATTACGTTCGGCGCTCGAAGATTTTTGTACGCAAGAGTAAGAGACACCGCGTCCGCCGGCATTTGCGGATACGAGTAATCTACCGGAACTTCGTCTGAAAATCAGAATTCGGCAATCTCAGTATCGTGGTCGATGTAAAGTATGGGTACCTATTTCATGTATCCGCATTTTAATTTGTATTAATTTTAACAAACCTGTGTCGTCGTCGAAACAGCTCGAGGAACCGCTACCTGCAACAACTGTCCTTCCAAATTGGTTCTGTCCATTCGGTATTTGAACGGTATTCGCACTCGGGCCGGAGAACGGGAAAGAGGGCACGCCGTATACTTGGGAATTCGATTGACCGAAAGCACCAGAGCTCGAGCTGCTATATTTTCCGAATCCAAATCCACCGAACGCTCCGGAATTTGCATTTCCAAACAGTCCTGATCTTGATGCGCCAAAAGCTCCAGAAGCCGATCCACTGAACGCATTAGTTCCGCTTTGTACATTGCCAAAAGCTCCAGAAGTCGATCCACTGAACGCATTAGTTCCGCTTTGTACATTGCCAAAAGCTCCAGAAGCCGATCCACTGAACGTACTAGTACCGCTTTGCACATTGCCAAAAGCTCCCGTTTGGGATCTGGTTCCGCTAAATGCTCCGTTATAGGCGGACGACGATCCATCGATTATTCCAGAATTCACGTTTCCCAGCGCTCCCAATGTGGATCCCGATCCTGATATTCCAAATGTACCTGTATTCCCTATCGGCAGCGGATTCCCAATGCTCGGTGTCCCAAACGATGCAGAATCGGATCCGATCGTTGTTCCGGACAACATTCTGCTAGTAGTTTCTCCGCTATGAGTGTTTATACAAATTTCATATGGTGCTGCAGGATTGCAGGTGCTGCACACGATTTTCCCAGGATAAGCTGGAGTCACTCTAGTTTTTACCATCAGTTTGCCACTGCGGGAATCGATCGGAAGCGGATAGCACAAGTCGCCGATCGGTGTGAAGCTGTGTGTGCGTGCGTGCATGAAAAAGAAAAACGTGTATGTATATTCATGTACGAAGAATCGATCGTTTCAGTTAGAAACCTATTGATTATTTATTATACCTGGGTACAATGTTGACATTCGAATTCGTCGAGTCGTCGAGGTCCAGGGATGTTGAGATTTGTTTGCTACAGCCACAGCCGGAATTGCTGTTGACAGAATTGTCGGAAGTGGTAACAGCAGCATAGTTAACGGGCGAGTTGTTGTTGGTAATTGTGATTATATCGCTGTTGGCATTGCTATTACTGTTGCTGTACGCATCAGAATCGCTGCTGCTGTACGCGACACCACCGTTGCTGTACGCATCAGGATCGCTGCTGCTGTACGCGACGACACCACCGTTACTATACGCGGCGGAATTACCGTCGCTGTATACGTTAGAATCGCCGTTGCTGTACAAGTTTGAACTACCATCGTTATATGCAATGGTGTCGGTGTTACCACTGATATAAGTGCTTGCTTGTACATTTGCATTGGCATCATTAGAATACATAACAGGATTCGTATTGCCGGTGCTTGGCAAATTGGAGTAAACACTTGGAGACGAACTACCCGGTATGATTATACTGCTTCGTGCAGCTGCGGCGTCGTTGATTTCTTCGGGCGTAGCGTAAATCGTTGGTTTCGGCAATTTTGCAGCTTTCACGACGGTCTCGCTGCAAGTGCAAGGATTTGTACCTGCAACAAACAAGAATTTTAAGATTGGAAAATTGAAACTGGATGATTTGGTCGGTGATGGAGCGTACCTGATCCTAGATTTCCACACGTGCACGCCAGGGGTACTCCCTGAACGAGCAAGGAACACGCCACCGTTGCCACCAAAGCACCGAGTAAAGCCGACGATCTCATGTTGTCGAGGATTTGCCTGTTCTGCTCTCATCGTCGTTCCAATTGCTTTATATAGCCGAAAATATTGCGGAAGTATTGATAAGTTGCGAGTTACGCGATCCATGTCATTGTTAATCGTCTACTTCCTGTTGTACTCGAAGGAACCTTCCTCGAAGTATTCTCGTGTCCGAGCTCGGAACCAACGAGTTGAATTATTGTCGCACGGCGAAGGTGTTTGTTGAATTATTTGCGCAAACACAATCGGATGCGTATCCGTTTCCGTCAAACACTTCCTCGTGATACAATGTCGTGTCGTAAACGAATCGGACGTAGCTCGCGTATGACCGCCTCTTCCGTGTTTCGTCCGTATTGTTGATGTTATTGTTATTCTTATTATCATTATCGTTCTCGATGCGACCGAGCGTCGACTAAACGTTGATTGCGCAAGAGAACTTTCGTCCAATAACGGTTTACTTTCCGATTGACAAACGTTTTATTATAAAATATTATTTTACAGTATAAATCTTCGATACTTATTATTAGAAAGTAAGTTGGTAGCTTTCGTATCATCCGTACCATTCAATAATGGTAAGCAATAACGTATTTACATCGGCATAGAATGCACGGTGGTCGAGTAATAATTGATCGTTCGTTGGATGCTTTATTTGTTGAAGAAATCCGCTGCTCTTTGTCTCTGTAGAGGCAGATTCAGTAGATTGTCGGTGAGAACCGGTTCCTGTGATCGGGTGCTGTTATTTTCGCTATCGGGACGATTCTCGGGTTTCGATGGCGCGTGTATTCGCGGTGTGCCCGGTGTTCTAATTCCTATCGTCGGTGTTCTAGACGACGAGACTCTCCGAGGAGTCGGTGTTGTCGCGATACGAAGCTTTTGCGTAGCTAATCTTCTGGCTGCCGGAGACATGGTACTCAAACGATCTATGGTCGATCTTGGTGAAGGTCTGTAATCGGATCGATTAATATATTAGATGCGTGTAACGAAATAAACGGGATAAAGTAACATTAATAACAAACTCACGTCGCTAACGATCTTCTGGCTGCTTCCAACGCTTTGGTTTTCCTGTCCCTGTGTCTTTCTCCTGCTTTCTCCGCTAGCTGCAAGGCCAGTTGCTCTCTCTTCGGTGGTTCCGCCATTCGGAACGATGGCCCTTGACTTGTCCTTAATAGAGGAGTATCTCCGCCATCCAATCTGAACGGCGTACCCTCTATTTGACCCCATGTCATCAAAGGGCTCTCACATTCTCCGGGTCTCGGACTTGGAGTTGCCACGAAGCTGAACCCATTCACTCTGGGAGTCGGGTTCCTAACAATCTCCTTACCGTCTACGCCAATTTTTCCATCGTTGGCTTTCGACTGATTTTTCGCTAGTTCGTTGATCGTTTCCTTATTTTGCTGTTCGTTAAACGGATTTGTTCGAAGCCTTGTATTCTCGTGTACCACCAGCTGTTTCTTCTTGGCCATGTCAATCCTTTCGTCTGGAGTCAGTTCTACTCCATCGGGAACATACATGATATAATTCTTATTTTTATAAGTCCAACTATCCAATTGACTGGGCCTTGCATCGCCATTTTCTATAGCCAAGACGTCCTCCGTGTTGCTCAACGCTAAGGATGTCTTTTCCGCCTCATACAGCCAAGCGAATTTCAGCTTGAGTCTCTTCTCTGCTTCTACCATCATCTCTTCAAAGCTTGCATTATCCTCGCTGGTATGAGTACTCAAATAAGCGTCCAATCCACTCTTACATTCTTCCCTGTCCTTCTCTTTCGGACTATCTGTAACAGGAACATCTTTAGGAGTTTTCGAGCCTTTCAACTGTTCGTCCTCTGATTCCGTTTTATTCATAGGAGTCTCGAACGTGGCAGGACTAGCTGGTCTTTCCGTGGTGGGTCGACCAGAACTATACTTCTCGTAGAGCTCTCTCATTCTTTTCACATCGTTTTGTTCCAACGCGTCCAAGTATTGATTCTGAGCTTGCAGCTTGTTCAAATGAGGAAAAAAGTCTCTTTGAATGATTTCGCTCATCTTTTTCACATAAGAATCCTCGTCTAGAATCTTTGGCTGTAGCTTTTTATATCGCTTCGCAACTCCATGTGGCTTTTTAAATATTGCCGTGTCTTTCATGCTTTTAACAGTCTCCAAAGCCTGAGATCCTGGGGAATTCATCGTGTAACCTGCAAAAATTATAGAGCTTGTAAACATCCGGATAAACTGGGTGTTGAGATCATTGCAATTGTTAAAAACGCTGCGAACGCTAAACTATCTGTGGTTGTAAGGAAAAATGCTACATGTCACAATTACAAAAAGTAAGAGTCTATGCATTAATTGAGCTGTAGAGTATAGGATTCGCGTATGTACCAGAAATAAGTCATGAAAACAAATTCGAAAGGCTCTAAAAAATAATGCAACTTAACCGAAGTCCTATGTCAAAGCAATAGCGATCGAAACTTTAAACGACAATATCTCTAAAGTGAATTATATGCGCTCGAAGAATGACAAGTCGTAGAAACTGGTTGCTCTTTACGTTACGTTTTATGGAGAAGTCAGATCATGCGTGCAAAGAAATGCTTTTCAGATGTAATTCTTTCTCTCCATGGATATTACGGTGTTAGGGTCCCATTAGATCTTTTCTTCGGCAAACTAGCTTGACAATCTGTGCGAGTAGCCACTGTACTCGCAAATATAGGATGTATGGCATTTGTTCGAACGAAAACTTTGTTAGACAAATATTAGGCGCAATACATAACCAACGTACGGTAATCGTCGCTGGCGCTGTCACCGTTAGCGCCGTGTGGCGTCGCTCTGCGACGATCGTAGGAACTAGAACTCGTCGTTGGTTGTTACGTTGTAATTTATTTAACTATTAACTATTAACAACAAACAGGTTTAAATCGTTGATCGACGTCTGTGCTTACGCGCGATCATTTACCAATCGGTCCGAAGAAAGCGATAATGTTTTCAAGAGTTTCTTTCTATTGTTACAAAATCTTTTTACCACGTTTTTATTTTTTGGACAAAGTATACGGAAAGAAATTTCTTTTATAAAAACGTACACCTATGTTGTTTATAAGGTTTCAGAGAATATTTCAACACAAAAATTATCGGAAATTATTGCTTCTTCGCTTCACGAAGTTTTTGTAAGTCAACGAAAAATCAAGTAGAAACGTTTCTCTCTCTGTCACTGCTCTGTAGAAGAGACAAGCATCGAAGGATCTCTCGTAGTTCATCTCTACGCCGATAGAGGCATCAGTTCCGCACCTGCGCATATTTAAATATGTTTGAAAGTTTTATGAAAAGTTGGTAACTAAATAGGTAGATATAAAAGATCCTGTCGATAGTTGCTCTCGAGAGTAGTCTCAATTTGCGTGTCCGTTTCAGAATACTTCAGAAATATTTTCTCTCGGAGATTGAAGTGTGAATTGACTCTCGGAAAGTCGTCTCAGGTATGTGGTCATTTGAATTTCATGCGTGTACCTCTCAGATGAATTTCGATAGTTATAAAAACACTCGTGAACGGAATGAACACACCAAAGTTAGCTACGATTGTTGCAATGTACTTAATAAGAAAAAAGAAATATTTCAAAAAGAGAGAATACTAGACCAGCTAATGAGTACATTGTACAAACAATAATACTATTCCCGGAGTCTAATTTCTATATATTTAACTATATATAATAATAATAATAATTTGGTCAATTAATTTTTTAATAGAAATTTAAAAATCACTGTCGATATATAAATATTTCCCAATTCAGGATTCTCTGATTTCTGCATCAGACCATACTTTCCCGCCCAATGTTCGATTCAAAAAGAATGAACTTCAAAAACGTATAACTTGTTCGAAATTGGTCCGAAAGATTTCAGTCTTTCTAATTATATATATTTCCATGGCCGGTAATAAGAAACTTTGGTAAATACATTAGTAAACTTGCATTAAACTAAACATTAGGTACACGATATTGTGCTCGATCATTACTAGACTGCAAATTCTTGTGCATTTATCAAAAAATTGACTGGGTGAAATATAAAACAGGCCAGAAAAATTTAAGAATACAGCAACGTTGGTTTCAATGCGTCAATATCGTTAAGGGATGAAATGAATTTTTATTTTGCTACTGCTTCCCCAAACAATGTAAAAAACATTTTTACTTTGCATAAAGATTCGCAGTCCAATCGTTACTAATTGAAATGGAAACGCGTGAATAATCGAGCACGTAATATAGCTTTTCAGCGGAGAAGAAGTCAACAGGTCAGAAACGAGGGAAAAAAAGGAGAGAAGGAAAGAAGAAAAGAAGAAGCATCGGATAAAGAGAGGATGATTTTGATGGAATAAGAGGATGGACAATGACGAATCAAGTCGAGGGAAATCGAGGCAAGACGAGGCAAGTGAAGCCACGGCCCTGGCTTCAGCCACTCGGTAAGTAGTCGAAACGATATTTTGGTCGAGTCGAGACAGTGGGATGGGATATGATTGCTTCTCGTATTGCCATGCCTCTCGCCGGAAAAGAGGAAGAGAGACCGAGCAAAATGATCCGGGAGGCTGCGCGAGGTGTTGGAAAGCCACGATGAAAGACATATGAGGATTCCAGCGGCGAGATAGGATATGCCTGCTGACTATGTTACAGCGAAAATCTTTTGAAGCCCGCCTCGCGTTTACAATTTTTCTTTTTTTCCTCTTTCTCTTTCTGCGCGATCGCTGAAAAATTCAAAATCCTATATCGATTTATTTGTGATCGTTTGAATTGTCCGAGGAAGCAACAAACAGGAAAAGTCTACGAGTGCATACAATAAAACGTGTTTACATATACATACATAAACATAAATGAAATTATCTACACTTTTATACTAATCAAACGAATATTACGATTTTTCGAAATCGAGAGGAAGAATCAATTTTTTTTTAAATACTGAAATAAGGCACGGAAAAGAAATTTCTTTATATGCAGATATTTTTATGCACGTTATGTGTAATTGATATATTTAAAAAAGAATAATTTAATCGAGATGAATAATGAGGATGGTAGTGAACAGCTTTTAGTTTGGATTAAAAAATCACTTCGTTCGACGAATCACTGTGAAAAATCACCGTGATCGGGACCGAACGATTTGGAACCATCCCTAATTATTACAGCTATCCGGATATATCTATTCGAACGAATGGAAATTGTGAAAAGCGACTCGAATTCGACGATTTTGATTCGATAATTCACTCGCGCATTCCTGTTTGCGTTCGGGGAGCACGTGGCAACGTCTACCGACTTTGGAAAGCTTCGCGAGTCAAGAAAGACGTTTCGTCCCCTCTATTTACGACATAAGGTAAACTTCTTTTAGGTCTCGTAGTTCACGGTCAATGTCTGTCTTCGGATACTTGGCTTGCTTGGACAGTTTTCGTGGCGTTAACAGACACGTCCGTCTTTCTCTACGCCCCCTCTCTCCACCCTGTTTTATCGTTTCCACCGTGGCAGAGGCGCGGTTTCGATATCAATCCGATTCCACGGTTCCTCGACGGATTTTCAACAAAATGAACGCGCATTTCGCTGGTTCGATCCAGGAAACGAATTGTATCCAGAAGAATAAAGGAGCACGGTCGTTTGCCACCAACGTTTTTGGCAGCGATCGAAATTCTCGCGAAATCCAATTTTAAATCATATTTGTTCCAAGTCGCTTGTCGTCGTGCAATTAAGAAGGATGATTCGACGCGCGCTAATTTTTTTTCAGTCACTTTGTTGTTATTAATAAGGTTCAAGTACGAATAACGACGATGCACTTATATATTTATATGTGTGTGTCTGTATACATGTACATATATGTACAGGAGTTATATCGGTCAGCCGCGGTTTCCCTCGCTTTTCTTGGCGAGTAAGCGCGCTCGGTATCGTTTCCATCGGTTCTAGAATTTTTGTTTAACCAAATGGTCCTGCGAAAAGTAAATTTGAGTAAATCACGATCCGATAAGTTTCCAGGAAAAGGACATCGTGGAGGAGGATGACCACGAGGAGGATAAAGACTGCTAGGAGAGGAACGATGAAGAATAAAAAAAGGTTTGAGAAGTTAGACGGGGACGAAGGTTGCGGACGTAAAGCATAAACAGTCGAGGTGCGATTTGACGCGCACTCCGGCCATCCAAAGCGTATCTCTTTCTCTCTCGTTAAGCGTACGCTTTAAGAATCTCGAAGAAGCGAGCAGCCCGATGGCTGGAATCTGTAAATCTGTCATTGCAGCCATATTCGTGCGGCTGGTACCGCAGGATATGAACTTCTGCTCGTCGTATGCGTTACCGACGTAGATCTGCCCGCTCCTCTTCTTTCGAGATCTTTACACCGAAACGGAAGCCTCTCGCTCTTCCCTTTCTCTGTCTATTTCGCCTTCCATCTGTCTCTGTATCTCGAAATAACGAACGTTTTCTTCCTCTACTTCTTATAGAAAATCACCGATTCCGAAAAGAGTAACACGGCATTAAATCGCCTATGAGCCTGTCGACTCGTCACGAGAAAACAGTTTCGTTTTCTGCCGAGTTTCGATCCTTTGTCTTCATCTGGAGGGTAGTCGAAAGGAACATTGGTAATTATTTACATTTAGGGCTTCCTCGCCGATTCTGATGACCTTGAAGTATGTTATCAAAGTCATATTCTGTACAACTTTTCCCTATACATACATGTTACCGCCGCTCGGTTTTAGTTTTCGAGATATTCGCAAAAAACTATTGCTAATACTGTATTGAATTTTCTCTCTTGGATTTTCGTTTATCAACATAGGCGATTGCTTAACGGCGTTTCTAACCGAACACAAAATTAATAACACAGGTATACAATATACAAAATATTGTATTCCACGACCTAACCACAACTCATTCTATTCGTATGATATTTCCATTACTAGTTCAAATTCTGGATGACATGTGCAATGCAAAAGTTATGCGATCAGAATGAGTTGTGGTTAGGTCGTGGAGACGAATAGCATAGGAAATTAAAAAGATCACAATGTGTTTAGAAAAAAAAGATAAACGGAGCGTGCTAGAATACGGAAAATTCAGAACAGTATTAGCGATAGCTTTTTGCGAATATCTTGAAAACTAAAATCGAACGGCGGTAACATGTATAGGAAAAAGTTGTTCAGAATGATGACCTTGACAACATATTTGAAGGTAGCCAAAATCGGTGAGGAAGCCGCTAAGGTAAATAATTACTGGAACATTTTCTCCGACGGTTTCGTTGATCGCGATTCACAATTACTAAAGTAGACTTGCCACCAAATAAGAAGGAACCTGACAATTAACGAATTTAACAAATTACAAATTGTTTGTCACCTGGTATATAAATATTCGTAACGTTGTAGATGATCAAGCGGGGCAGCAGAGACTGTACAACAACGAGATTCGCGAAACAGGTTCCTTTTTATTTGGCGCGAAGTATAGTTAATTTCCTGTATCGGATTCGATCGAGCGTCGTTTGAAATTCCAGTCGACGGAGAACGAAGGATGGTGTCGGTGGAAGGTTCAAAAACCGCACGGTGGCGCGAGGCTGCGTGAAAACTATAAAAGCTCCGGTACTCGTCACACCGTATACCCGCGGTATTTCCTTTGGTAGCTAACGATGACAGATTCACGGCTCGTAGGATAACGCAATACCTCACCCCCGAGATGTTTCAGTTTACGGATACACGCGGCCGTTTGCGTCCGCATTTACGTTTGCGTTTGAATTTCTGCATGCTCGCGCATTCCCGCTCGCACGCCCGTTCCTCCTCGCACACACTCGCCATTCTTTTTCCTCTATTTATCGCGACAGTTTTTTCTTCTGTTTAGCAAACGGTCCATTTGTCGGTCTTTGATCCATAACCATCAGACTTCCAGCGGAAACTTAGAGAGATTTATTAACGCGCCCCTGCGCTCCGAAATGCTATCTGTCTTCGCGCTGTCGAGTTTCGCGTCGATTCGCGCCTACGATTCGTGATAACGAATTCTTGTTTCACTCGCTCTCCCCGAGAAGATAAAACAGGTTCAAAATTTCCTTGATCCTAGATATTTCGGAGAGGAGATTTCTTCTTGACAACCCATCAAATTGGCGGTTCAATTAGGCTGAAAGTGGTGCACGCTACATCCTCTCGAGACTCCGATAGAGAAACGAGCTGCGCGACAGGACAGTTAAACATTCCAGATGCATCTTTGGAGGTCCTGGAGTCGTGCAGTGGTGGTGTGGTGGTCGCACGACACTACACGACACTTGAGAGGGTTCGTCTTCCGAGTTTCCGTCGAATCCCCGATTTCAAAGCAGACGGAGATTCCGAAACTAAAGGGTCTTACAATAAGAGCGATATAAAATCTTTCAATTGTCACAGACGCTATGTTCGTTATTCAATTGTTAGTGTTACATGTTATTTGTTACATGTTATAGATTGTTATAGTTATTGCATATGTTATTAGATACTCGTTTGCTGAACGCGTTGAAATTATTCAAATTTATCACTATACCGACGATAGGATCATACCGAGATAATGCGGCTGTCAATTGGCCTCCAAGATCTTGCGACTTGACGCCATTAGACTTTTTCTTGTTTATTCCAATAAACCACAAACTGTTAATGATCTCATAGCAAACATGATTCGTGTTATCATATTATATGAATTATTGTATTATATGAAAATTTGGTTTGTCGTGTTCCCTCCGCCAAACGCAATCACGGTGGTCATTTATTTAAAATAAACCAGTGAGTACTTATTTCTATTATTTTATTATTATTATTATTATTCTATTATTGTACTAATTTCATTTCCATTTAAAGTTCTAACGCTTTTATTGAAAGATACCGTATCGCGGTTGTTTCCAAGATGTCTCCGTTTGGAACGTCGACTCGGCCGTCGCGTGTCGCTTGTCAGAGTTCGTTCTTGTCGGTTATCGAGAAAACGCGTTCCTCACCGCGTGAAAAAAGCATCGGTAGGTTCTTTGAGACAAGCCGATTCCCGCGAACAGAAGTACCACCGGCGGCGTTGACTCCGAAAGACCTAACCCCGTGAAAAGGTCAAGTTTCGCAGGGGCGCGTTGCAAGTTGTTTCGCTGGCACCTACGAGAAAGATGAAAGACGAAAGACGAAAGTACGAGCGAAGACGAGGGCCGTCGACCGTTTTTATTGCCGGCGCCGTCATGCCTCACCGGAGCGCGTGGTCTCTCTGTTCTCTAAACCGATTGCGGTTCCTTCGAACCTTCCTAGTGTTCCTTTTCTCCTTGAACATTGTTTCTGTCCTCGATTCCATGCACACCTCGCTCGACAAATTCATTCGTTCGACCTGTCCGACGTACCGTGCGAACATCTCGCCGATTACCGTAGTCATTATACCTTTCAACGGAATCATCCGACATGTCCTTTAGAAGAAACGTTTACACATCCGATTCGTCTTGTCTACTGATCTCGATTTGCCGGCGCACTTCTACAAGTTAGAGCTCAGACTTTTACCCGGGTAAAGCAAAACTACCCGGGTATCTCATGAGATAGCCGAGTATCCGGGTACCCGGGTATCTCATAAGACATAAGTCATAAATGATTTCGTGCAATTTAAAACAATAATGAAATTAAAAGAACGTTGATATATTAATTTAAATTTATTCAAATCGTTCAAGAGAATAAGTAATCGTAATATGTTGTCTGCTTTTTCCTATTGATGCAAACGATTTTTATTTTACATAAAGATCCGCAGTTTATTCATGAGATACCCGGATACTCGAGTAATTTTTGTTTACCGGAATACCCGGGTATCCGGGTAATGCTGCTTACCCGAGTACTCGGGTATTTCATACGACACAGCTCTACTACAAATACGAAATGAAATTCTCGCGAAAACCGATCTCGAACGACCGGACGGCAAACCGACAACGCGGTTTCTTTTGTTATTTCTGTTGGTCGCGACAACGAGGTTGCACCTTCGCGAACGTAACGTCTGCGAGAAAATCTTCACCGGGAGTCATTAAGGGTACGTTCATAATATGTTTACACAACGGGTTCTCTCGCAGTGGCCATCAATCACGAGTCACGTCGGTTTATCCGTTCTGCTGCGCGCAGCCACCGACGGAGTCGTGTCTACTCTCGTCTCGTCTCATCTCGTCCCGGCCCGTCTCGTCCCGCGCCCAGTCAAATCTTTCGGTTCTGTGTCGCTTCGTTGGCATTACCTCGTCGCGTTCAACGATACAAATGCTGCACGGAGGGTATCGTTTACCGATTCGATCGTTTAGCAACTGCTCCATGAAATTGTTGCCGCTATTCGAGCTGATAGAAAACAGGCCAGGCTGTTTACCTCGGAACGCGATTATTCGTGAGAGAATCGGTGAGGCAGAGTGGAAACGAGAGAGGGGGGTAAGGACAAGAGCTTAGAAGTTAAGTTTTGGTTGGGGAAAAAAAGTTTCGAGACGCAATGACACACGATACTCGGAGAATAATTTATTAAGGCACTTAGTAGCCAAGCTTCTCTTATGGGTTGTCACGGTGCGTTTACTTTCCCGACTTGGCTCGAGAGCGTTTTAGGCTCGTTTGGCATTTCAGACACCCTGTATAAATAGATGCACTTTGCTCCTACAAAAGGCACTTTCTTTTTCGACCGTCGAGCCACGGACCTACGACACGTACGCTGCGATTTGTATCGCGCGACTCAATGATCGCGAACACACCAGAGTCTCTCTCTCTTTCATTTCGTCTCCGCGAGAGCTCTCGTTAATTAACGTTTCTAAAACTATCTTTGATAAACGACGTCGATATCGGACAGTTCTTCCAGTACGACGATCTATCAAAAATAAGCATTTACTTCGAATAAATAATACACGCGACGCTCGATGTTACCGAACATTTGTCTCGCGACACTTCTATCCAGTTTTGCACAAACTGTGATCATCTTCTGATAATTTAATCGATTCTGTGTTACACATTACATGGTAAAATCGAACCGTCGGCATTCTTGTGCAGCGGGTATAGCTTCGCGAAATACCTCGACAGTATTTCTCACTGTCGGCTTCTCTTTCGGGATGTGCCTTCTCATTTCTCTCGATATTGCAAAGGCGGGGGTTTTCAGTAGTCAGAAGCTCTTGATGAGAGACCAATCTAGGCCGCGATCGCCCTCGAAAGTCCTATTTTTACGAATATGAGGCGTGATTTTCATTATTCGCCAGTGAAATTTGCTCCATCCTACATTCTGTAGCATTTGATTGGTAAGAAAGTTCGTTACGTTCTCAAATTAAGAATCGATGTTAAAATAGGAAAAAGTAATAGAACAGAATCGTAAGTATGCTATTGAATAAACATCTGAATATTAGCTTTCAATTTATAGGGTTGATGCGTGTATTGCATGTGTGTACAACCCTGTATATGATTGAATTTGTGATAGCGGAGAATCGAAAATAACAAAAAGGACACAGGTCGGAATTCAAACACTTTTTATCCTCTCGATGAGTAGAACACGATGCAATCATAAAAACAAATATGATCTTCAAAATCTTAAAAAAGTCAGTTAAGGACAATTTTGCGGTGAGTTTCTTTAACAGATCTTCATCGATCATGAGGTGTAGAATCACGTTATGGTGGTCGTGACATATAATTTTTATACACCCTGTACAAGCTGCAGAATAATGCAAATTACGCTTCGTAAACGTAAAAGTAGTACTTTCGGGGGCGATCGCAGCCTGAACTGATTTGTCACCTATCGTTTTCGACTACTGAAAAATGAGAAGGCGTATCCCGCACCCTTACAATCCTAGAAACGAGTCTACCCCTTTAAGGAGTGGGGTAATGGTTATCGTGGCCCGTACAGAGATGCTCCCGAAGCATGCGAATGTGGATGGGCATGAGGATGAGAATGGGGATGAGAATGAGGGTGAGGGTGCGCATGAGGATGAGGATGGGTGTGAGGATGAGTGTGAGGATGAGGATGCGAATGTGGATGTGCATGTGGATGCGAATGTGGGAGTGGATGCGGATGCGGATGTGGATGCGCGGGATAATGAACGGAATTGACATGTGCTGTTGGTTGACCATGATGCGTCGAATAGGTCCATGCTCCTGCAGCGGTGGATCCGTAGAATTGATGATGTTCTTGGCCGGATATGCTTGGTATTTGCACGGCTGGTATAGGGTTGACGAAACTGGAGGACAAGCTACTGGTGGTTCCGGCGGCTGGTCTCTTCGCTGGATTCTGTGCGGTGGACAACGCCACCGAGTCGCACTCGTCCGACTCGCAGTCGCGAAATCCTTTCGCGAACGGATTGCTGGCGATCTTAAGCTGCGTGATCAGATGATTTTGATAAGCGGTCACCGCCGTGAATCTTGTCTCCGGGAAGGCGAACGTTTTGAAGTTCTCCGTGCGGGGATCCGGGCCGGAGCCAGGCGGCGACGGCGCTACGACCACGTGGCAGCGGGGCTGATACCGATGCATGGAATTCAAGATTATCTGGAACGCGAAACGCAGAACCAGTTAGCGGTGGATCGCGTATCGTGTAGACAGAGTTAGACGAAAATGTTTATTTGAATAAAAATTTCGAATAAAGTGGATTGGAGCCATTCTCCAACCACTTGAAGAAGACCCACTTTATTCGAAATTTTTATTTAACCCTCATACGCTCCTCGAAAATAGCTGCACAAAAGAGACTAGGATAACGATTCAGCCATTTTACACGTTAAATCAATACATTACGTTACATTTTAAAGAAATACATCTCTCGTAGTGGGAAGTATGACGTAGACATAAGAGGATGAATGATTCGACTGTATATGAAAATATTGAATGGGTGAATTTTCACCCCGAGGTACGTATGAGGGTTATAACATTTTTCCCAACTCTGCGTGTACCAATGAAAACTGGTCCCATGAAAACCACCGACACAGTCCTCACCGGCACCAGATTCGATCGACAATTACTTTGCCCTTTATCCGATATTAACCCATTGCACTCGGAACTATTTCAACTCGAAAATTAAACATATCGTCCGTTCTACAGTATTTCCCTTTGATTCTTTCAATTCTACGGATATTAAATTGGTATAATACCTCATGCAATACCTAAATGTTTAAGTAATTGATTACACACCGATATATTTAATAAAGTGCGAAGGGTGCTTGTCATCATTTGGCAACAATGTCAACCGACTGCGTCTAACTTCTTATAACGTAATAATGATATTTTAATACAAAAGTAGAAGGGTCAGAATAGTTGAAGAATAAAATACCATCTTTACAAACGGTATTGCTATCGGATAATACTGTCATCGTCTGAAATTAAAGTTATATATGAAATCAAAGTTATTGTCAGTGAAATTTGGAGTCGGTGAAATCTGTTTCGGTGATTTTCGTGGGACCCAATGGAAACACGTGACGTCTGCGAGTCGATCGCGGAGGACGTCGTTCGCGGTAAACAACGAGACCCAAACAAATGAAGAACGCCAGACGCTAAGGGGGAACCGAAGGCAAAATACGGTTTCAGGCTACTCATCTGAAAGCGGAATGAAAAAAAAAGTATACACGCGAGAGGACCTTCCTTCCTTGTATCGGAGGAAGAACCACCACGGGGGGGCGCGGTCACAATGTTTGACAGCCAGGAGAGACTCGGTGACTAATTAGTGTAAAAACTAACCCCCGAGCCTCTCTGGCAACCCGACACTCTCGTCCTTCCTCTTGCACGCACTTACGAGCATATGCCGGCCGAGGCATGTGTCTTTTTGGCTACACGAAAAGAACAGAACAGTGCCGAATAGCTGTAAACGGGGGGTGGGGGAACATAGCCAGGAAAAAGAAGAGCCGTCATTCTCGCTACGTAGTCACCGAGTCGCGCGCGCGTGTGTCGTCTGTGAGTGTCGTCCGTGAGCGTGGGTGCGAGGGCGAGGACACGTGCGAGCGATAGTGTTAGTCGGAATGTAAATGTTGGTGTGGGTGGTCGGAGTTGGCAACCACATTCTTCGACACAAGATTTTCCTACACTTTTCCTTTACAAAAGAGCGGTTCGTCGATGAAATGTAACGCGGACGGAGAACAGTGTAGAGTTTTCTCACCTACGTAGACCGTTCGATCGCGAAATTTTGCCAGGTTTCTCGGCGAGCGAAGCGCGTTCCTTCGGCCACGATTGCGAGCATCTAATTAAGAAGGTTGGAACGTCGAGAGGGTTTTTTTCTCAAAGCCACTTGATACCGCCTGTCTAAGTCTCTAAGCGCAATTAACCGAACAAACTACTCGACGGCACGCGAAACAAGCTAGAACTCCCCACCGCACCGGTCAAAATTCTTTCCGCTCGAGAGACAAAGATTAATTGTCAACAACGAAATCTAAACTCGTCTAGCGAACGGGGAGACCCGCTCTCGAGAAACAAAGTACGTTCAGCATATTCCAAGTAGCTATTAGGGTTGCCACTTTTCCGAAGCTTCTACTCCTCGGAGATTCGAAGGAACGAAGAGAAGGAACTTCGAAGTGTCCGAAGTTACGAAATCTTCGAACTGCGCGAAGTTTCGAAGTCTTCGGATCGTATGAAGTTGTAACTGATGAGTTTCGTGTTATGCCATGATTTTTGACAAATAGAAATATGAATAAAAAATTTGACAGAAGTTTCACACGATATAAAAAATAAAAGAAACTTTAATTCGAAGTTTCGAAGCTTTAAAGATTTTCGACGTTCGAAGAAAAGTAACAGCCCTAGTGGTAATGATTTACTCGGGTGTATCATGGATTGTTTGCAAACCTCGAAGAGTGTCGTTAACGTCTGAACGATCGCTATCGAAAGAGCTTATCGGCGAAAATGGTTGAATCCTGCTCGTGGTATTGGACGACACGGAGCCGCGCAAGAACGTGGCTGTTCAGATTTTGAAAGAGACGAACGAGAAGCAAAGATAGCCAAATAAAAATCAATTGGAAAAATTCAAATCGCGGTGGCATTGCTTCGAGAAACTTCGAAAACCCGATTAATCGGAGCGCGACGAAAACTGAGAACGGTTGAAAGGACGATCGAGAGAGGGCCGAACCCGCACCATCCTCCTTCCAATTCTTGACTGGCCTATTCGATTCGTTCGAATCGTATCGAATCCGTCCCGTCCCCGATCGAAAGAAATTGACCGATCTCGACCGATCTGGGTAGCACGTCGGTAAGAGCCCCTACGCTGAATCCTTCGATTCGCAATGGTGGCTGACGCGCCGAATTTGGCACGAGCACGTAGGGACGATTATTTTTGGAGCAACCGCGGGTGCATTAGGACACAATGAGGAGAAACCGAATCAAAAGATTCGCCAAGTTCGACGTACGAAATAAACCGTAACAAATCGCAAGTTGAAACGAATTCGACGATTCGATGTTTTTCTGTCGTCGCGTCACTGAACAGCGTTACATTTCAAAACCTCAAAATTCGTTGAAAATGCGGCTTGCAATCCCGCAGGATCTCGCGTCATTTTTTGGTCCCGCATTCCTTAAACGTATGATGCGAAATCCCGCAAACTGCGGGACTGTGCGCGTAATCAGAATTGCGCGAATAACGACGCGAGAGATAAACTACATGTCCTTGCTGCATTAATACTAACTATTCGACCTAAAAGTGTAGTATAATTTAAAAAACGAAGCCTAATTGTAGATCACATAAAAAATTTAATTTTATGTATTTCAATTATAGTTTGTTTTCCAAGAAGAGATTTATTTTAATTGAAATTTATGTAGATTTTTCGATTTCGTTTGAGCTTTGTTGCTGAATTTTCATCGCTATGAATAAGGATGATTATCTCGTTAAGTAAAATTTGTTTTTTGTTAAATATAATGTATATCGGGCTGAAGATCGTTTGCTCATCGTTCGATCTGATCTAAGATATTGGAGCTATCGGAACGAAGAGTTTAGAATTCTTTCGGGCTGGTAATTCTTTCGAGAAAACATAAACGCATCGTTCTAGCCTTCCGTCATCTTTCCCAGGCTTCCAGAGGTTGGTTTATACTTGATACTACGTGTGTTTACGTTAGTCGCGTTACGCTCGGTGTAGATTCTGTCGGGTGTTCTTCGTGGCGACAGGAGAGCGGTATTAGTAAAACCGTGGACAAGATAAGATTCAGAAAATATACGCGAAGCGAGCCAGTGATAGCTTACAATACGAGTAGGCATCGACTGCTCCTAGAATCTAGAAGATACGGCGATCGCGGGTTGACTTTCGATCACTCGAAGACGAATGGTTTAGCCGTTTTGCTACAATAGATGAGACATCTCGTTACCACGATATCCAAGAAACGATGCTATGGGCGAGATATGTCGTGTATCTTGATCATTAATATATGAAGTGTTTTATTTGAAAATTTTACACAAGCAATCGATTTTTAACCCTCATCCTCACCCTCAGTGGTATAAAATAAAATAACAAGATGAACACTAATTTTTCGATGGTAACGTGTACATCTTAGGTTTTTCGATTATTATCTGTTTCGCATTAACAAATAAAAGTCACGCAATTTCGGGCGAAACCTACATACAACAGAACAGTATAATTTATTTCGTAAAAACTTAAGATGTGTCATCGTTGGTGGAAGGTGCTTCAAGATGATAAAAACAAAACACTCCATATTTTTCACAATTTAAGTTTTGATTGTTTATTTCGTATGGAATGAAGAGTGATAGTTGTAATCTACGTAGAAGATCTAATATACAAAACTAGAACACACAGAAGGAAAACCTTATCAAACAATAGAATGTGTAGTTTCCAAAACTTAATGACCGACGGAAGATTAGCGGTCCACCAAGCATTCCATACAGAATATCCAATAAAAATTTTAATCTTTAAACTCTTTCCACCAATGTCTTAAAAATTGATTAGTTGTGTCAAATTCACAATGAAAACACTTCATACCAGTAATAAAGATACACGAGATACTATCTCGTCCATAGCATCGTTTCTTCGGCATCGTGGAAGAGAGATATATATCTCGTCCACGGTAGCGAAAAGGTTAGCAACGAATAAAGGATACGGGAGATAAGGAAGCATCCCTTCGAATGAACCCGATGATTGCTTCGCGGAACGAGGAAATAGAAGATGTTCTTCTAGGGGATGAACGTCTTGAATTTCTCAGACGAGATAGGCTCGTATCTCAGGTCAATTAAGGCGAACTCGTCCGTAAACGACAAACACGTGGAACGAGACGCGCAACAGCGTGCGTGTCACCCTCCGCGCTCTACTTTATCGCGTAGGTGGTTCCCAGTGTTCACATCTCGCCGCGTTCGAAATGAATCGTACGCACCGCTACCGGTGAGCTTGACTTTTTCCCCCGAAGATCTATTTCCGCGAGAAAGAACTTTGGTAGCGCGTCACTCGTAACTCACAACTCGTAGCCCGATTAGGGGTGTGCGGGTACCAGAGTCTCGGGTCGAGTCGAACAATGAGCAAGTTGCGTTGGCTCGGGATCCCGAAAGTTTACAATGTCCGGGTACTCGAAGTTAAAGTTGAGGCATTTATGCGATCAAATCAGCGTTTAGTAAACAGTGTTTAATACAAATCGAAATATTATTGAAACCGATGATTGGACACAGTGGCGGATCTAATAGGGCCCAGAGTTTTAAAAAATTTATTTAATGTATATCGGTATGAAATTTTTCATTACTTTTCTTTTTTGTTAATAAGTTCAGAAGAGTTTTCGGTAATTATACAAAAAAGGTCTGCGTACTCCGATTTTGATGAAATTTTAATATGGTATAGATTTCGACATTTTCAACAAGTTTTCCCTTTTCCAATATAGGGTGGTCGCTTTTAATTTTTGAGATATTTGCAAAAGACTATCGCTTATACTGTATTGAATTTTTCGTATTCCTGCATGCTTCGCGGCAACGTAAACCTAGTCCGGGGTCGCATCTGTTTACTTTTTGTTTGTAAACACGTTGTGGAGATGAGAAGCGACAATACCACACACACCCACCCAATGCTTAGCGCGAACCCAGTGTTTCTAAAAGGAAGGTTCTCACATTATACAATATAAAATGAACTAAAACCAATACCAATTTGTTTTACAATCAAATGCGATAATATAATACATGTATACTGTATTGGTCTCAGTTAATAGTTGACTTTTTAGAAACACTGAGTACGTGTTAAGCACTGGGTGGGTGGGTGTGGTATGGTCGAAAATAATAAGGTTTTAATTAATATTTAATTCATCTTTTTATTTATAATTTTAAATATTACACTAAACATTAACAATTGGAAATGTATCTGTAATTGCTTAAAAAAATGCATTAATTCGATTATCGTAATTAGTCTGTCGTCTGAATAAAAATTCTCTCTCATCTCCACAGCGTCAAAATGTAAACAAACACCGCACCAAGCAGGCTTACGTTACCGCGGAGCGTGCAGGAATACGAAAAATTCAATACAGTATTCGCGATAGTTTTTTACAAATATCTCAAAAACTAAAAGCGACCACCCTATATTGGAACAGGAAAAAGTTGTTCAGAATGTGTTACTGCATAACATATTAAAATTTCATAAAAATCGGAGTACGCAGACCATTTTTTTTATATAATTACCGAGTTTTCTTGCAAATCCCATTTCTAGTTTGAGTCGTGAGGGCCCCAAAATTTTTATCGTTCGGGTCAGCCGCCGGGTCAGACTTGAGCCGCACTGATTAGACATCTGAGTATGCACAGAGTTATTTATCGCCTATTTGATCGCAGACTTGCCCGAACTTTTACTTCGAGTATTCGAATATTGCAAACTTTCGAGATCCCGAGCCGATCTCGAAATTTCGAGTACTCGCACACGCCTAAGCCCGATACGTTCCGTAACGCTTGGTGAAAATAATTGAGATATTTCAAAAACTCGAAAAACTACCCGACGATTGTCGGCTGTCGACAGTTATCGAGGATTAAATGCGATGCGACTTACGTGTCCGTTGTCGTCCAGCTGATTGTTCGTCAGCTTCAACTTGTCGAAGGAGACCGGTTGTTTCATCCAGTGTGTACCGCTAGCAGGACTATCGGGATGCACGTGAATCCTGGGAGGTGAGACTGGATCAGCGCGACCGGCAACTACCCAGGCACTGCTGTGGAACGCGTATCGATACCGTTTGTCGTCGCAAGGTACGAAATCCATCACCAGCAGATAATCCGTGTTCGGATCCAATCCGAAGAATCGGCACTGCAAACCGATCGAAACAATCGATTTTCAACGGTTTCAAGCCGCCACACATTGGTCCGGATCGAGCAATTCAGTGACAATCGAAATAAAAATTGTACGCATCGATTGTGGAAAACAGAAACTAAATCGAATGCTATTTCTTCCACTATTGATTTTAATAGAGGGTAAATCATATATTGACATTTCCAATTTTTCAGTTTTCGAACAATTTTCAATCTCATCTACTCAATCGTTTTATAAATGCATAAAGATCCGCAGTCTTAGTATAACCGTTTGATCATTATTTCGGAAATTTTCAACTATTTTTTGCATTCGTTAAACAATATTTTTCAATCAATTTTCGCATTGATATATTTTCATTCTAAAATTTTCCCTTCCATCTTGATATCTCTAATCACTCTAAAGGTTAGAGACTTACATTTTCCAATGCAATAATCATTCATAGTATACAAAGTGATCAGCGGCGGGAAATGATTCTTGTAGGATTGTCTAAAGGAAGGTGTACTACAAATATTCCAATTTGCTAGAAAGCTAGAATCGACTAAACCTTCAAGATATACTCCCTTGAATAGAAAGAACTTGACTTATTCTTACTGCATTGAGCATTATTTTTCAAATAGAGTATTTACATTACTCGATAATAGAAGATATGACTTTCTTATCACTAAAGTCTGCTCTTCAATTAAACAAAGAAATCAAGAGAAAATTTTAAATAGGATCGTCAGGGCATCGCGTGAAAATGTAACAATTATTTGCCCTATGTCCAACTTTCAATATTTATTAAATTGTACTAATCCGTATATTTCAATTGCGGAAGCAATGTTTATTCGGACTGAAAATGTCAGTGAATTTCTCGATCCGGACCAGTGTGCTCCAGTACGATCGTCGTACTTGACAAATGAATTTGCTCAATGATCTTTCGGTTACCTGAAACGTTGGGAACATTCTTCTTCCGGCTTTGGTCACGATCATTTCCGTGCCCAGCTGATGAAACTCTTCCCAAAGAGGTTTTGCCTCGAGAGCTGCTCCGGCACCAACCAATGCGGGATGAAGTGGTCTCTTCGGAGAAAGCTCGTCCGTCGCGTTCCCAGCATTATCGCTCGGATGATGATCGCCGTGTTGCCGATTGTTATTATTGCTATCGTTGCGAGCATCCACGGAACTCGAGGACGGTATCGAGGACGGTATCGAGGAAGGTATCGAGGACGGTATCGAGGACGGTATCGAGGAGGGTATCGACGACGATGACACCGACGACACGGAAGCGCGCGGCGTTGGCGCGCTTTTCGACGAGTTCGAGTTTGAGTTCGCGTTCAAGTTCGGGCTGCGGGACCGTTTTACCCTTCCCGCGGTCTGCAAACACGCTGAAATCACAGTAAAATCCTTTTCTGGACATTCGTAGATACCCACGAGAACGCGTGATTCGCATCCAACACTCGCATCTACTCTCTTCAAAACAATTAGTTTCTACCCCCATTGTCGCAACTTCTCTTTTTCATTATTTATTTTACGTCGCTCTCAACTCTTTGCTAAGATTACTTCGCGACGGGACCTACAGTTTATTAAAAAATTAGTAATTATATAGAAAAGATCTGCGTACTCCGATTTTCATGAAATATTAATATGTTATGCAGCAATATATTCTAAACAACTTTTTCCTTTTCCAATATACGGAGGGTCGCTTTTAGTTTTTGAGATATTTGCAAAAAACTATCGCGAATACTGTATTGAATTTTTCATATTCCTGCACGCTCCGCGGTAACGTAAGAGCGGGTTTTCAAACACTTAAAGCAAAATATGGATTAATTAATCCAATGAATCCCATTATTGCAAAATCGTGTACCATTTATAATCGTATTGATTTTTTCATTGAATTTTTGCAAAATTTTCAAATGCAACTACGCAGGATTACATGATAATACCATATCGATTGTATCATCACTATATATTTTTTTCTTTTTATGCATGTCCCTTCTTCGTTACTAGACGAGTAGTCTTGCATCTTTCTCTTTTTTTAACACTTATGTAAAAGGGCTTCAGTCCGTCTATAATAAATAATAAAGGTGGGTTCCGAAACACCTTGGGCACCACAGTATTAGATAGCACATGGATAATTTTCAGATGTGCGGGCGGCGGATTGTCGCAACTTATACACTGTATTCCCCAATTGTTTTGGATAGCGTATAGCGCGTAACACGATCATTCCGCGTCGAGAATCGATGAAAAATGAGAAAAAGTACCTTCCATTTGCTGCATAGGGGACGGTAAGTTCGCGATCTGCTGAACGTGCTGACTTTGATGATGCGGGCTCCATTGTTGGTAACAACAATCGACGGTAACGTCGACTCGTGAGTCGTGTTGTTGCTGCATCGCAAACGATTATCAGTTGCATCGACGGTCGAACGTTTCCCTCACCTCGCAAGGATTTCGACGGCCACGTTTATCGGCCGTCAAACCGAGTCGCGGGATTACTCTGTTGCGCGGTCCTCTTCTCGGAAAAACGCATCGATCCTCCGAACCTCGAATTCAACCGTAGAACTAGCTCGGTATCGTCGTAACGTCACAAACAATATCACGGTTCGATCACACACTCGACACCCTTGGGCTCCCGGTTTTTCCTGTTGAAAGACGACGAACAAGTCCGTGCGAGAAGATCGACGGCAAACCGACGAGCCGACGAAACGATGAAACAAGACGAAACGGTCCGGGGAGGGAAACGAAGAGAGAAAAAGATCGAGTGGAAGAAGAAAAAAGGAAATTCGCGCAAATAACTCGGCGCGAACAACAGTTATCATTCGCGGCGGGCCATTAAGCGGTTCCAGGCAATCAGCGCGAAATTTGAGAGCGAGATTCGAGATCCTGTACGAATATCAGAAGATGCTCGACATCGTCGCACGGTATCTCGCGACTCTCGCGGTTCTCGTCAACAGAACTTGTCCTCACCTCGAGGTCCAGATGCTGACAAGGGCTTAAAGTCTCGGCTCGAACGCGCGGCATCGGATGAATCGGAAAGAACTCCCCCGAGTCGACTACACCTCGTGGCTTATCATCGGGACATCATTCTCCGATGCCGTATCTCTCGCCCTCCTTCCCGTTACAGCCTCCCTTCTCTCTAGCCACCAGAATCTCCTCCTCTCGGTTTCCGTCGTCTCAGTGTTCTTTCTCTCTCTCTCTCTCTCTCTCTCTCTCTCTCTCTCTCGCTCTCTTGACGAGATGAACCGTACGAGAAACCAGAAGAGAAAACGAGAAGAGGAACGAAGAGTGAAACGAGCAGAGGAGGATCGAAAGGAAGGGAAACTTTCCACGAGGGAGGAGGGGTTTCTCGAAGATCCTCCTACACGAACACCCACGCTCAACTCCGCGGGATACCAACCGCATCCTCTTTCTCCGTGTCCCGTGCCAAAAGGCGGAGTCTTCTCGAACGGGAACAAACGCTTTGGCTTCGGCTTTGGCGTTGCGTGCGCGATACTCGATACTCCTTGCTTCTTTCTTCTCGCTTTTTACTTTTCGCTCTTGCTTGTCGCTCGCTGGTCGTTGATCGCTGATCGTTGCTCAGTCCTCGTTCCTCGTTTACTAGTTAGTCATTTTAAGGAGCGCGAATCGCTCGCGTGTTAACGTCGATTTATACTATCCGTGCAGACGGATATTCTTCAATGCATTTGAAGAGAATAAGTGTTGGTACGTGTCTGCGCGGTTCCACTACGGTAGGTATAAACGGTTCCATTCAGACGCATTGAAGAAACGGTATCCTACAGTCAGGAGATCCGGTATCTCGCCAGTGATCGTGATCGCTATCCTTCCAATTAATTACCTCGCATGCTTCGTCATGTTTTACAATTTTCGCGAGCAGTCGATTAAATTCTTTCTTATTCTTGCAACGGCACAGTTTCTGCACAGATTTTCACCAATATTCGGTGGCGAACGTATTAAACCATCAGCGCAGAATCCTGCTGATCAAGAATTGAAAACACAAGAAATAAATGCGGACACATAAGTATACAGACTTTGCGTTAAAGTGTGGGAGCTATATGTGTAATTTGTATTTTCGCCGCAACGACAAATACCTAATATATGCAACTGTATATCTGCGGAATTTTTCATTCCCTCGAAACCTTTCCCAAGAGCACCGTTAAGGTACCTCTCAAACATCTTTGGGCTGAGATACATTTTTATTTATGAAACAAACATGAATGTTTTTTATCGAATTGGATTGAATTACATTGATTAATATTCAAATGCCTTTCCGAGATAAGACGATTTCGTTTTCCCGTTGAGCTCTCGACAGCGAATAACGGGCGAGTGCAAGAGCAATCGCTCCCGAATAAAATTATAGTGAAGTAACGCTACAAAAGTGATTCTTTGATGGCTCGATGTTGCTGTATTTTTCTAAATGTTTACATGGTTTTTACATTGTCTTTACATTATCCAATATCGTTAGTATCTGCTAGTAGTAATAATAACAATAGTAATAGTAGTATAGTAGCGTTTAGGGTTGACATTGTATATACTATTCTTATTATTTCGATAAAGAAACGAAAACGGCACTCTACAGCGTTATACCTATCCGGATCATATAATCGGCGTGAAAATGGAAGAATCTTCGGTGTATCGGAAGTGAAAAATTGAAACGAATCAATTATTGACCGAACGAGAGGAGCGCGAAAAACAAAATCTCGTCGCGCGTCTTGATGGGAATGTTGTTTCTCACGACGGGTTTGTTATTGTATTGGCCATATTCTTAGAAAATTCGTGCTATGTCGATGGAACAACGTTTGAAACAGTGAGCTCGCGTCGAAAGAAAGAAATGTAAAGTAAAATGGACGAGTATGTTTCGTGAATTTTATTTATAAAATAGAAATTAATGTACAATTACAGGGTACAGGGTACAGGGTGTACGGGAGAGGCAATCGTAAATACCGGTGACACTGGGGCGTCATTGTCGGTATTGGCGCCGACTTTAATCGTAGGCGTACAATGATCAGATTCCCTTTTGTACGCGAATTCTAGCAGTATCGTTGAAGACTGAGTCTGCGATCTATAAAGGTGGTGCGGATGAAAACAGCTTCTCGAAGAAACCAACGAAATTAATGGTATACAGCGTAAATGTTAACGATGAGATTAATCAAGTTATTTTCGAGCAAGACTCGGGATACGTAATAATTGTACGATGAAATCCTTAGAAATTGGGGTTTCTTTTTTTCATGTTTCTCCTTGCTTCTGTCTTCTTGCGCGCGTGTACATGATCTACACAACGTTGCTTCTACTCCAATTATACACATTTACATCATGCTCTTATCGTTAGTTTAACGTTATCGTTAAAATTCCCTTCTGAAAAGTGAACGACCGCCTTCGCATTCGAAGAGTAGGATATATCAAATCGAATCTAGAATCTCCACGATCGCAACCTCTGTTCTATCGGTTTGTTCGTAAAAATGTCACGCGAAGAAAGTCTGGGTTTCACTGAACGATCATACAATACAATACAGCATAGTACAGTACAATAGAAAATAATACAATACAGTACAATATAATATCTAAACTCTTCCGTATAATTTATAAAAATTTAATTATAAAAGCACACTCTACAAAAGCGGTTTTGTTCGAGGAGGTTGTAGTTGTAGTTACAGCTATGTGTCGTCGACAAATTTTTTGTGCACTTTTAAGAGACATAATCAAGCCACGACTATATATGTATCGCATCGATAAATCATATGTATGTATGTCGCGACATTTTGTATATGCGTCGAGAGACAACCACCTTGTCAAATGGTAGGAATTACGTTAGCGACCGTTCCTAGCATTTTTCGAAGAGCGGTCCTAGAACGTTTCGTTATTGAATTTGTCATAGCAACAGCGCTGTCGATCGTGCAGTCATTTCAAAATTTCGGATTGACGATATTCACGCGATATTATTCGTTTATAGCTTTATGCTATTTTAGCGCAAAGACGTACTCTTCTCCAAGAATCGCAACCAACAACCGTTCAACTTTTCATTGGCTAATCTAATCGGGAGTAATCGAGATTATAAGCGCGTTAGCTCTTTGTTCATAGACAGAAAAGTTTTCGATATTTTCGTTCGTCGTTCTCTGAACTATCCTACCGATGCACAGTATTTCTTTTTTTTTTTACTTCACTTTACTTGACGAGCGGCGTCTGTTTTGTCGTGTTCAATCCTGTCATTCGTTAATGCATTATCGTGGTAACGACTATTCCAATATACTGTAACTTCGAAAGCAAATATGCTGATCGATAACGATGACAATTAATGAGCGATGCTAAGAAAAATAAGAATAATAACGTCTTTCCTCGTACAAAAATCCATTGATCCACTCAGAAAAGATGGTAAATTTCAAGGGAGGAATTGTTGTCTTAAAGTTGTAAGCATTGCGTTCAAAGAAGGGGACGGGGGGCTGGGGTGGAAAAAGAAATCTAAGGGTTTCACTTCTTCTTGCTCTTGTTATTTCCACCTCGCGGCGGCGTTACTGGTCTGCCTGCGTTCAGGCCTCCGTAAGTTAATTTCTTTTTGTCGGCTGGCTTGAGAATTTGGAAGCTGCACATCAACGTCTCGTCCACGGACATCATAGCTCCAGCGTTGTCGAATTCGCCGCAGTAGTTTGGTGCCGAGAACAAGGTAACCAACTGCCTCTTTGCAAAGAATTCATATCCATCTTCTACCACCTGAAATTACAGATTACACTTAAGTTTTTCAAGTTCTCTCCTCGACATCTGTCCACGATACATCTACAATCTACATCGTCCTGTTGGTTCGTATTATTTTGGCACACGTACCTGATGAGCACGACATATCAGATCGAAGTCGTGCTTATGTAAAAATTTGGCGACAACTTCAGCACCGAACGTGAACGAGACTCCGCGATCGTTCTCTCCCCAGCCCATCGTGTCTTTGTCCGGATCTGACCACAATAGATCGCATAGTAAACCTTGATCGGGTACGTCGGTCGGCCGCATGATACGTCTAATCTGTTCCATGTGTTGGAGATCTGGGCTCAGACCTCCGTGACAGCAAAAGATTTTTTCGTCGACTATTGCAGCGACCGGTAAGCAGTTGAAACAGTCGGTGAACGTTTTCCATAATTTAATGTTGTACCGACGTTTACCTGTTGCACGCAACGTTATCGGATTTAGCATCGAACGATCCTCTTTGCAATATTAGTAACTATTAGACTGCGGATGTTTATGAAATTTTCAATATTCGTAGACGAATTTGAAGAATATCGAATAAAATACAAATGTTATTTAGAATATTAACCAAACGATTCTCTGTAGATTATTCGATCGAACAGAGATTACTTACATTCATCGTAAAACCCATATATCCTGTTGATAGAAGCGCATTCGTGATTACCACGGAGTAGAAAGAAATTCTCTGGGTATTTGATTTTGTAGGCGAGCAGAAGGCAAATAGTCTCAAGCGACTGTTTTCCTCTGTCGACGTAGTCTCCCAAGAAGAGATAATTGCTTTCCGGTGGAAATCCGCCGTATTCGAACAGCCGTAGCAAGTCATAGTATTGTCCATGAATGTCACCTGTAAGTAAGGAATACCGCAAATTGATTCGTAGAACAAAAATTACATTTTAACCTGGAAAATTGAATTCTGTGTAGACCTTGCGAAGCGTACGTCCTATCGCTTACCACATATTTTAAGAGGAGCTTCTAGCTCCAACAAGATTGGCTGTGATAAAAAGATTTCACGTGACTTCAAACATAGTCCCTTTATTTCTCCTTCCGTCAACTGTACATTCTTCCCAGGTCTAGCTCCTCGCACTGAAAGGTAAATTTAGAGATGTAGAGGCAGAAGAAATCGTTTCTCTCAGAATTGGTATCATTTCGATGGCTTCAAATAGGTGGCATTGTTTTACGAAGCCACAGGACAAAGAACAGAATAAACAAACTTTACCCATTAATATGAAAGCGTTTGAAAATTACGACGCAAATCGCAAGAACGACCATTGGAGGCAATAATAAGAGCCTCGCCCAACGAATATCGTTTCTCGCTTAAACAAGTGAATGTAATGTCGGTTAAAGCATTTCGAATTGATCGTATTTGGAGAGAATTGCGTAATCGGCCGAAGAAATATAAAGACACTGCGGAGAAAAGTAACGAGGAAGAAGAAAGAGGGTAAAACGAAGGAAGAGGGAAAGATAGACAGAAAAAATTGAATGGAATCCAAGGTAAAGCGTTACAATATTCTCGCTAGAAGATAGCGAGTGGATTCGGAGCAGTCGACAACAGTCGGTAGCAGTTGATTTGCCATCGACCGAAATACGAAGATGGACGAAAAGAGAAGCATAAAAAAGGGTGAGGCGAACAAGTGAGACAGTTTCGTCTCATGTCCCATGATACCCTCGTCTCCTTCCCGCCCACCCCCTCCTCACTGCCCCATCATACAGGACAAACAGGGCAGAGGAACTTTACCTTCCAAGAGTCGAGCTATAATGTCGTCGATATTCAATTTATCGGATTCAGCCATCGGGCCGGGGTTTCGTGCGCGTCCCGGGCTTCACACAAACCACCTTCTTTCTGGGATGACCTCTGATTTTCTTGGATTTCACTGGTATTACGCACAGCAATCAATTGCATTCGCGGTTTCGGACAAGGTACCCGCAATGGCCGCCCGGACAACCGCGCACTCCACTCCCTTTTACCCCTACCCCGAACGACTCCCTCTTTCCTGCTCGATATAATTCGACCGCTCGATTCATCGAACATGCTCTGTGCGGACACGAACCATCTAAAACACATAGGTGTCCATCGAACCAGCATTTCTCGAAAATGCTCTCTCTCTAGAACTTTGCAACACTTTTTCAAACAACACGATCAACTTGCAAATATAATGAAATATAAGGAAGCATCTTCGTTTTCGTTGCTAGAGTTTATGGAACCAGATGAGGCAATTCTACAGATGAAATTCTGTGCCGATTATGTCTTCGTGTTTTAACCAACTGTCTAGACGGAGTCGTGTCGTAAAGGAAAATTAGCGACGTCATGGTGCACTTGAGAAAAGAAGTTCTTTGTTACATCGTGGAAGTTCATTGTCACCGTAGTCGGCGAAAGTCCTTCAAAACGTTCTTTTATCTAATACTTGGACCACAATTATAGATCCAAGATTACATCATCTACCAGATGTGGGATGTGGGCAAAGACCACGAAGCTAAAGTGTGCCTAGAGGGGAAAGTATAATGTAGAACTTGATAATATGACAACAATATTTATTTTCTCCAGGACTTACTTTATTTAAAGAACAGAATAACAAGAACAGTATATTAATGAAAAACACGGACCAATCAGAGCGCGACTATTGCGATCTGATTCCGGCTTAGCTAACGTCAACGCAAACTTCAGAGACAATTGGAAACAATAAAAAAAAACACATTTCTTCGTTGCACTTTCATAATTTTAAACACCAACATGAAGTTGCATCATTAGCATTTATTATGACATATGCAAGAAACGAAGAAATTACCGATATAATACTGATATCAAATATACAAATGGACGTTCAATTTACTGATGTACAACTAAACAAGCAAAGCCTGAGCAAGTAAAGAAATAAATTATATTTCAATAAAGTATACTAGTTACAGTGTTTGGCAATTATCGTTATCCAATAGGAATCAACAGTGCATGCTGAATATTGCCATTTGAAATTTACAATGTACAGTCACTAGCAAAACTGTTCGAAGATCGAGATGTGGATTTGAAAAAGAAATAAATTTGCAATTTTCGAGCTGTGTCGATTGAAGAAACGTAGTAGATCTGAGTAGAAGTAACACTGACTAGGAGACAATTAGAAGACGTTCGCAACAATGCATTTGGATACAATGCAACATAAAGCATTTAAACAGTTTCACGAGGGACTGTACTCGCAAGCACATTCGTATATTGCATGTAGATGTATCATGAACGCGGTGCAGACACTGGAGACCAGTATCGTACATCGTACGATATCTCGATTCGATATCAAATAGACCGGAGTTGGCGGTATCTGTTAATCGAACGGAGGATTTATTTTGTGAAACTTATAAAAGATGCCAGAAAACGTGGTAAATACATTTTCCTCCGTATTCGAACAATAACCTTATCTCAGTCGTTAAAGGGGAACCGTTATTATCGTTTATAATAGAAAGTTTAAAGCGATGCTGTAGGTTATATGGCCGCGTTCTTATGAAAACAAAACACAATAGTTTGAAATTGAATGACTTTGTCAATTATAACATGTATTTCACCTTTGTTAAGCATCAGAGAAAACAGTGACATGTTCCGACGCATACTTTAATCATTCCGATAAGTATTCTGCTAACTTGTAACGAGAATTTCAAGTATTTCTTGTCGTCGGAGTTACGTTGAAACCGGCGCAACAGCCGTTGATTTAATATTATTTTTCAGTTGAATGGGGACCACGTAGACACGAAAGGCATTAATTGTGACACCCAGGACAACGAAGAAGACGGTAACGACAATGACATACATTTTGAACCAATAATTACCTTACCTTTAATAGAAGTGTCTAATAACGAAGAGGATGAGGTTGAAATGATAAAAATGTAAAGTCAAGCTATCCAAAGCTAACGATTAATATTTCTTCTCTACACGGCTGTCGTACGTATCTAAACTATTTTACTTGCAGGAGGGCAAAATTGTATCGTTACGATTCGTCCAATATTCCTGCCGAATGGAAGGAGCGTGGAACGGGGGAAGTAAAATTGTTAAGACACAAAATCAAAAATACCGTACGAGTTGTAATGCGAAGAGACAAAACGTACAAAATCTGCGCCAATCATTTTGTAACACCCTGGATGGAATTGAAACCGAATTGTGGCAGCGACAGAGCTTGGGTGTGGAGCGTCCTCGCAGACTATGCAGACGAACAGCTAAAACCAGAGCTGCTCGCAATACGATTTGCAAACGCAGAAAGTACGTCTGCCATTCTATAGATTTTCACATTAACTAACAATGACGATAACAACGAATCTGACCAATGTTTTTCTTTATAAAAGATGCGTCCATGTGGAAAGAAGCGTTCGAAAAGGCGAAGAAGATAGTAGGTTCCGAATGTGAAATTTATGCTGGAAAAAATGAATCCGACGAGAAACATGGGGAGAGTGACAGTGAACCTTCCAGCGATGTGAGTTACAGCGAAAGTACTGACAACGAAGAACAAGGGAAGAAGCAGACAGCAGCAAGCGAGAATCTAAAAATTCCAAATAGCGAAATCGAAACACCAAACGATGGACAAGAAATAGAAAAAGTATCGAAGGAGCTCGAAGAATTACAGGTGAAAGTTACAGAGGAGGTGTAAAGTATCGTTGCGATCCGGTGAAATGGTGGGCGGTTGATTTAAAAATGCACATTCCGACGTAAATTAACATGCATGCATATGCTTAAATATTTGAGCATCGAACGTAACGTAGGAAACTTATTAGCAATAATTTTACTACACAGGTGGAATAAACTTCGAATTTACGAATAAGACAATATTTATACGAATGTTGTACATTATCTGTGATCATTTAGCGGAGAATGTTTTAGCATTTATACTATTAAAAAATGAAAAGCAAAGCAAAAAGTAACTTGAAGGAAACATGAAGTTGACCGAAAAGAAGGAAAACGACTTTAGTACGGAAAGCACGATTGCACGAGCGAGCAAGTATAAGAATGTTTATTCAATTATACAATCTTGTTTATTTACCTTTGCGTGTTCCTATTTTGTTAAGAAACGCGTGTACAAAATAATGTCATAGTTCGATCATTTATAGTTGCGCTCTGTTTGCGCGTTTAGCAATTCGACACAATTTCGAGATATTTTATCAATTTTAAATAGGCGGCATTAAAATTTTTTTAACACTTAACACAAATTACCAACTAAAATAAATAATGGAATGTTTCGAGCGTGGTGTGGATGAACACTAAAAATGCAGTACAATAGTTAACATATTCTACAGCACGTACAGATTTCGCGATGCCATTTTTTGTAATAACGCATACGTGTAAATTTGTATTGTATTGTATCATACTATTTTGTTAGGACGTAATTTTTCACAATTCGTCCCTGCGCAAAAACGAATGCAAGATATTGCGTCTCTCCTCCATTGTACGTTTCTTTTCATTCGATAGTTTACCCTTCAAGATTCCCTCTATTCTCGTTTGTTCAGTTTGAACGAACACGTCTCCTTTCTCCAATATTCTTTCCATTGTTTTCACGTAAACTTTGGCTGCCGTACGTTGCGCGTCGGGCAATGTTTCTTCGAAAACTTTCGCTTTATTCAAGATCTCCTACAAAACGTATGAAGATATTGTTTATAGTGTTCATTAGTATCATATGAAGATACATTACCTTCCTCTCTTTCTCTCCTCCGGACTTGAATTCCTCCGCGAGTCTATCTAATTGTTCGACGCATCCTGGCAAACCAAGGTACACGGCCGACTTGGTTTTAATGAATCGCTTGATATTATCCGCGGTAAATTGAGTTTCTTCATCCGTGATGAAAGAAATCGGTTCTGTTTTCCCCTGGAGAAAGAGCAAAACCGCCGGGAATGCTTCCGGTTTGATCTTGTATCGAGCAGCGAGATCGGAATTGTCTTTATTCCCATAATCCTTGACTCTGACCTCCGCTACTAAGAGGTCATTGGCATCTTTCGTCGCTGCGGCTATTTGACCGTACTGCTCGTGCTTTTCTCCGTACGGAAATGCCACGTCGAACTTCACTATTGCCGCTTTGAATTTCGGAATGACCTGAGATTAAAACAGAAATTTTATTTTTGCTTTGACAAGATGGTGGATCTTTATGCAAATTAAAAATTTTCTTCTTGAATTGCAACGTTTTGTAATGAATTAGAAATTTATTTACTTTGTTAATATGTTTAACAAGTTGAAAATAATATAACAGCAATAATTAGACAGCGGATTTTATGCATTTTTTGAGACGTTGGAAGAATTTAAACATATTAAAACAGAAAACAAATTTCTATTTCACTCCAGTTTATTACAAATCCAGATAGAATATTTTCATTTTGCAAAACACCTACTCATTTATCTCATAAATGCATATAATCCGCAGTCTACTCACGGCAATGTATAATGAATTTTCGAAGGAAAACGTGTTAATTCATTGCTACAGTTACCACCTCTGAAAGTGTACATCTCCCACTGTTTTTCGTGTTCGGCTCGAAATGTTTCTCATATGCGCGTAAATTTCGATAATTGTAAGGAATGAGTGTATACGCGCGTACCCACGTAAATACGTATGTATGCGGATGTATACGAATATGTATATTTATGTGTATGAAAATTAGTTGGGCACCTTGTAACCATGGCAACAAATTACTAATCCATCGAGAGATAAAGAAAATATGAAACTAGTTTAACGACTAGTTTAACGACTACTTTAACTAGTTTAAATGCATCGCGTGAATCGAAATGGAAACGGCAGATCTGCACCCACATCGAAAGAAGCAAAAACAAAGATACCTTGTCGAAGGAATACGAGTCTAAGGAGACGCATCCTTTGCAGTCCTCGGCAGAGGCTATTCCAATGACAACAAGTGCGACTACGATCGACGGAAGCATAATAAAAAGCTACTAGAATGTTATGCTACGATTGATTTCGAGCGGTGTTTTACTCGTAAACGATAATACGGTCGGAATAGAACAGCGACGGAAACTTTTGTTTCGATGCGCGAGGCCTATGTTAAGTTAACTTGACCCGAGCCATTAAACAATTCGATCTGGTATGCTCGAACGCAGCAAGTAGTTTTATGGAAAACGTTTTAGCGAGCGACAGTGTGAACACCTTTTTTCCGTCGCCGGTTTCAATTCCAACTAACCTCTCTCCTGTCTGCTTTGTTACAAACGCCACTCGACAACCGAGTGATCGTGGCAGTCGCGATCACAGTCGAAATCCAAGTTCGACTTCGACCTATCGAAGTGAATCTCGAAGCAGCGCTTTGCCCCTTGTCATAGATTACACTGTCCAACAGCCAAAAAAACGTTTCGATTGTCATTCAAACAACTATGCGATTATTGTAGGGTTACTTTTCGCGCTGATTCCGAATCAGCCTTCAAATTATCTCCTAAATTCACGGTTTTTCAGAAATATTTGATTTTTAATAAAAGACATATTCTTCAAGTTTAAACAAATATTGTGATACTATTCTAAAGTATTTGGAATTGTTTTTCGCAGCAAAAGATTCTGCAGACTTTCCCGAATACAGTAATGTTCAATATTAATACATTACGAATGTTTAAACATGTTTAAACTAAATTTGCCGCGCCGTGTTCCGCCGAACGATCACCGCGCCAGTAGTTGGCGGATTGGCGGCAATTCATGTAGGGCGAAGATATTTTGTTTTATTCGATAAAAACTTCGAAGTTGCGAACCTCAGAAGGCTCGAGTTTAGTGTTCTAATATATTGAATTTTCACACGAAAAATTTTTATATAATATTTATATAATATTTATATTAAATGCTGCCGAATAATGAGAATTACGTGCAGTAAACGTAAAATGTAGGACTTTTGAGATAGAGTCCACCACAGACTGATCTTTCATCTACCGGTTTTGACTAATAAGAAACCCAGTCTTTGCATTACTGCGATTTCAGACGTAATTTCCCAGACCCTTGTAATTCTCGTGCATGTATATGTGGTTAGTGGCGTGTGCCACTTGCACAGCAGCGCGAGTGTCGTCTGCTAGAACACTAGACTCGGATATAGATACAGTTCGATTTTACGCTGGACCCTCATTTTTTAAGATAAATTGATGCAGAAGTGGTGTTTCTCCATCTTTAACGATTGTTTAAACGCGTTTAAATATTCATAATGTATTAATATTGGATATCACTGTATTCGAGAAAGTCTAAAAATTACATAATGACACAATTACATACATAAAGTCACAATATTTGTTGAAAGTTGAAAAATGTCTTTTTTTCTAATCATATAGGGAAAGTTTATCAAAGAGGTGAAGTTACACGAATTACACGAAATCTTTGATCTGTATGTCTCCATCGCGGTGTAAGATTTAATGATTAAAAAAAATCGTTGAGAACACGGAGATCTATATCGCGCACACCAACCGTAATTCTGAGCTAAACTTCCGAAAGTTGGTCAAATAGGGGTTGAGCGAAAATTTTGCACGTAATTTTACTCTGCATTAAAAAGATATATGTTTCCTAAAGGGATGTTTGGCGACACGAAGAAAATTTCCTTCAGGCCTAGCGAGGGGACAGAATATCCATAAAGCAGATTTCCCTCACGTAAAAAGAAAGTTCTGGATTAGATTTGAATATGTTTAATTTTTATTAAACCTAAACCGGGCAAGTTAGAAAATAACATTAAAATGATAAGAAACTTTTTCCAAGTCGCCAAAACTCCGCTTGGAAAACATATTTTCAACGTAAAATCTTTATTTGCAAAAGCTCAGCTGAATCCGATTTCACCGATTTTCGGAAGTTTACCCCGCAATTCGGATAGTATCCGTCGGTAACGTTTGGGACGGGGAAGGGGGTTGTCAGTTTAAAAGTAAAAAAAGGAACTCTTGCCGGAATTTTCATTGTGTTTCTCGGAAAAATGAACAAACGTCATGTTCCCCGTCAGGGATCATTCGTATTTGAATAAAAAAGTAATTCAATGTTCTCCAACTGAGATTTCATATTTTTTTAAGGGTTGAAATTACAGCTGAATGAATAATGTTTGAAAATACTTGCGATGTCACACTATAAATCTAAAAGCAAGGAGGATAGTACGTTGTACCGGTTAGGATAATACCGGATGCGTTTTTTTGCAAAAGAAAAAATAACTTGAAAGAGTCAACGTTAGTTAGAGAAATTCGCAATTGAGAAAATTGTAAAAACCGAAAGAGAGAACTGAGCGCGTAAAAGAGAGAGAGAGACAGAGAGAGGGGATGGGGGATCGGGGAGAAGAGAAACTAAGGGCAAAACGTATGGGGTGCGGATGGAAGAGTAGGCAGGGGAGGGTGGTGTTTGCCACTAGAGAACAGCTATCCACCGTAGGCGTCGTACGTTCATTGATAAGCGTATAACGCCCCGTGCCTTAGACGCGTGACGTCACGCGATTACAGTAACGCCTGCGCTCCGGTCAGGACCGTGTTGTGTGCACCTTGCACCACAATTCACAATCCTCGATCCGGAATTTGAACTTTTCTCCAGTAGTTTCTCGAACGCTCGTGTGGAGTTTCGTCCGACACATGACAGATATCCACAACAGTTGGAAGTCATAAAATGGAGTAGAAAATGTCGATACCGAGTGTAATGGTCGGTATCGAACGTGAAGCGAGCCCAGGCTGGATAGACCGCGATGTCTGCTTACCGTACTAGCATATCTACGTACGTCGATACACTTAACTCGTGTCCAAGTAGACGCGGCGCTATTTGCAATGAAATTGTAATGCCGTTTCGAAATGAGTACATATACGATGATCGCGGGGGCAAGATAGTGGGGAGTACGATAGAAAAGGAGCTGACGATCGACGAATCAAGCGATTCTCGTACGCTTGACTATTTTGCAAGGCTAGCGGTACTACGCATGCTCTAATCGCGGCACTTGGTCGTCCGGACTACATATTTTCGACGGTGATCGTTACATCGGGGATTAGACTTTCGGATAGCGAATGAAGAGATAAAGAAAGAAAGAAGGAACCGTAAAGTGGTGGTCGAGGAAAGAAGGCTGAAGGTACATTCTCTATACGTATATTTGGTATATGTGGACGCTTTGAATTGTAGGGGGTAGGCGGGATGAGGTAAGAGACTAGGGGTTGGCGAGCCGAGCGTACGGCACGAACTAAGGAAAAGAAAGAGAGTGAGTGAGAGAGCGAGAGAGAAAGTATATATATATATATATGTATATATATGTGTGTGTGTGTGTGCGTGTGTGTGAGAGAGAGAAAGAGCGAAAACGGAAGAGAGGAACGAGAAGAAGCGTCGGAGCGGGTTTTGGTTCGGTTGTACGGACGGGAGGGGTTCCGAGGTGTCAGAACCAGAGAAAGGAAGACGGTAGGAGGGCAAAAGGAGAGGGAAAGATCGGTGGATCGTCTCGCGTGTATTGATTGGTCTTTTGTGAAAACTACACCCCCGTGTAGCCGCGAGGCGAACCATTGTGAGTCGCGTATCGCGGGTCGCGAGTCGTCGGATTTGAAGGGTGTACTGTGGCAGGGTGTTCCGTAACCAGCTGTACGTCGTACGTCGTACATCGTACACCGTACGCCATGTTTGGTTCCGATCGATCGAAATTGTAGTCGGATCGATTTGTCGGGCGGGATTCGCGGAACGTATAGAAATCGTTCGGATCTGCAGGTGAAGAAAGGTCGAGGGTGAAACGTACGAAGAGAAAAAGAGAAAATCTAAGGTTAGAACGCGAGGACAACGTAGGAATGACGTAAGCAATGTCGAGCGATCCCTAGCGGTAAAAGGGCTCTGTATCGGCATCGATCGCGGAGTGACCCATATCTGGCGGTGACGGGAGTTCCTACCCCTGCTATCGCGTCTCGGTTTACGCCGACGGCTCTCTTCTCTCTCACTCTCTCTCTCTCTCCTGCTCTCCTTCTCCCCCTTTCTTTCTCCACGACTACCCCCGCCTATTCTCCTGCCTAGCTTTCGCCCCTCTCGCTACCCTCTCGCACTGTTCCCTTCCACCGGCTTTCACCGTCCGATCGCTCCACCGCCCCACCGCCCTATCGCCCCACCGCCCCAACGCCCCACCGCCCCAACGGCCCAGCGTCACCATCACCATCACCGTCACACCGTCACCGGTAGTTTCCCTCTTTCTCTCGTTTTCCCCGGTCAGGATCCCCTTCCAGGTTCCACACCCCCGCCGCTTCGTGCCGGTTCGGATCGGTGTCTACCCCCACCGATAGACCACTGGTTTCCCCTTTCTCCGGTGAACGAGGGAATATTCCTCCTCCCCCGTTTCCCAGCAGCCCTGCCGCCTGCCTTCCACGGTCGAGCAGATCTTGGAGTTTGTACGGGATGATAGCCGAGTGAGAAAGCTCGCGAGTCCCGTGAACGTTCGCTCGTTAGCAGCAGCAGCAGCAGCAGCAGTCCTGGCCTACCACCATCGCTTCGATTCGGTCATCGTAAGTGTCCGCGCGTTTCCGTCGAACGAAAATCGTCGCCGATCCCGTGCGATCGCGCCAACGAAACCCCCGAACCCGAGTATTCGTACTAGACCGAATGTTAGAGAATACGGACAGGAGAGAAAGAGGTTTGTTCGTTGAGTAAACGAAGTCGAGAAAGACCTAAAAAGAAAGAAAGGGTGGGAGAGAATGAGAGAGCGAGAGAGCGAGAGAGAGAGAGAGAGTGAGAGAGAGAGAGAAACGGTATACGGCCACGTACGCTTTTCCGCGTTTTCATGAAACGGAGGTCGAACGAGTCGTGTTACAATCGAATCGTTTTCGTACAAAGTGCCTTTTCGTCGGAGTGTGTCGAGGAAAGTGTCAAAGCGATTCGCGGATTTGATTTTTGCTCGGGGGTTTAAACGAGAACTCGTCTTGGAAAGATAGCAGACGACAGTGTGTGGTCGGGTTGTACTCGCTGTCGTGACTCGCGAGTGGCATTGGCATCGACGTCGCACGTCGAACAAATTCAACGGTGACAACGGCAAGCAAAAACGGTCGCTCTTTCTCGCTGTACCGTCCGATCGGATACGGATATTTTCAACACCGAACAAATAAAAGAAACAAAAAAAAAAAGAAAGAACCGAAAAACCAGCATGATCTAACGAATACGAACAGACTCGCCGATGGGACACGGTCGATGATGAAAACAGAACGAACAGCACAACGATCGTGACGATGACAGTGGCGTCATCGGTTGTCATCGGTACGATCGTAATCGGAACGGAGCGAGACAAGAGGTGCCGGTGCTGGTGCCGTCGTCACTTGTACACGCGACGACAGACACCACGACCACGGTAGATTAACTATAAACTATAGACGACAGACGATAAATGATAAACGAAAGAATAGACGCTAGATGATAGACGGCTGACGGCAGACGACAGATGATAGACGATAGACAGTGATACAGTGGATGCACTACGTATCCTTGTGCGGTGGTGTTCCGTGCGCGTATTGTGCGCACCGGTCTACACGTACACTACGTAGCGTTGGTAGTGAGATCAATAAGCAGTGCCGTGCCGCCACTCGACCCGTACCCGCGACCACCAACGGAAACTCATTCTGAAAATCTCCTTCCTTTTTCGACCTCCGAACACGTTCCCCGCCTCGCGTCCTTGCATCCAGCCTCTCTCCACCCCCTTCGTCTAACTCTTTCCTTCTCTTCCTTATACCCCCCTCGCCATCTCCTCCACCCCGTCCTATTCCTATCCTCCCCACTCGACTTATCCGTTTCTCTTCTTTTCCTTCTGTCGGACAAAAAAATCCAGCCTCGAACAGTTATACTTTCGTTTGTTCTCCTCGTCGAAATTTTTTTCATTTCCTCTTGCGCACTCCGGGGTACGTGTCACAAGCGTAATCGGTCAAACGCTTTCGAACGCGTGCAACGGAACTCATCTTCTCTGTTCGCCGACGAACCGTTTCCAAGATCGTCGAATTTTGCCGGTCCCCGTACGCCTTTCTTCGTCCAGTGCCCCGCAACACACATCTTCCAGTTCGATTTACTCTTCGGACCTTGGACCCGATCGTATTCATCGATTCAAGAATATTTATTCGAACTGGTACTTCGTAGGTAAATGAAATAACCGTGGTTCGATCGTTTTCTGATTAATACCGTGACAGAGTACATCGTTGTAACGACAAAGGAATTGCTGGATCGGTTGTGAGGACTCGAAGAAGGAGACGGGGACGATGAATGTCTCGAGTACGGTGTAGTTTTCGTTCGAGGAGTAAAATCACGCACGGAGGACACTCTTTCTCCGAGATATACTATATTCCTATTCGGAGGGGTAGACGGACGAGCAGGTTGGTGGTCGAACAGGCGGACAGGCGAATGGGCGAATGGGCGGTTGAACGGGCGGTAGAGGGATAATCGAACGTGCTCGAGATACAGTTAAAGCCGAACATATCGCCGGGATTAAATGGTATCGAGGCAAAAATAGCGATAATCGAGGGTCACGGTTCTATCTTACGTTCGCGACATCTATTTCGCGAAACGACAAGTTCGCGATCGGATTTCTTTCTCACGCAAGACTTCAACTCTTTTTCCGTTCTCCTTTAAACCCGGAAGTCTTCCGTTTCGACTAGCATGCACCGGTATTCGACGACCAGCAACGATCAAACCTCGTGTAGCCAACCGCGTGACCATTTACCGTATCTCTTTTAACAATCCGTTTACGTTCCTCTAAAAGATATTACAATATTTCTCTGAATGTCCATTCGTTACTCGTTAATATATCAAATTACAGTCTTGAAACGAAAAATCGTGCGAACATGTTAACCCTTCACTATATGATATTTTAAATTGAGAGAAGATCAGTTTTTGTGTTTCACTTAAGAGAAAAATATTTTTAAAAAAATTCGAACATTTTCCAGAAAAATAAACGTTAACTAAATACATTCTTAGTTTACTATAATACCAGATTTGTTATCTGGTTATTTATCGAGTATACACAGAAAAGTTTCAAATGATCTATACATTTTGGTTGACTGTACAAGGGTGAGAGAAAGAAAATAAATTTAAATTACGATTTAGGTAGAAATTTACATTTCTCATAAAGATCCGCTGTCAGGAGAGAATTCTTTTTTCGTCTGCCCGAGCCGTACAAATAAAATCGTGCAATTCCTGAGCTTCCGTCGCATCGGAGAACCTGTTGCCCCGACGATGACGATGTTTCGCTTTTTTCCAAAAAGTCAACCGCCTGACAAGCGGTTCCCACGATCGGCTTTGAATTTCGCGCGATTCGATTCCGATTAGAGTCGACAGGATGCACGGCATTGCTGGACCCATCTAGCGTCTGCCCGATCGAAAAGACAAGATGCATATTGGACCGCGCGCAAGGACGGTACGCGGACTCGACTCGGCGCGGATTCGCGTAAAATATGTGTGCATGTTGGACGGGGTAGATGCATAGATATAGACGCGGGGACGCGTGAATGTATAGCCGACTGTTATTCCGTCGGCTATCGAGTTATTGGGTGACTATGGGTTAGGGCAGGGTTTCCCAAACTTTTTCTGCAATGGAACACTTCGCAAACCTGCTTATTTTAACCCTCATCCGTCCCTCGCGTAAATTCGACACAGTTTTGTCGAAACAAGTTACACTATTCCGCTATTCTCAAGTAAATCTTCCCAAAAATTTTATGTGACTTTTATTAATGCGGAACACAAAACCTAACCTAACCGAAGATGTAAATATTAACTCATCAAATTGACTAAAAAGAAAAAAAACATTGAAATTTTTTTTCTTTCGCTGTGTCAATTTAACACCGAGGCGAGGGACAGATTAAATTCGTGAAATGAGGGACGGATGGGGGTTAATGGAACACTTAGCTTATTTTTTTCTCATATATAATTATATATAATTTAATAAATTAAATTTATATAATTAGAAGATCTTCAAATATGTAATAGCAATGCATACCTTTGGAAATCGTCGCGGTACACCTGTTCAAGAAGACTGGTGTTCCGCGGAACATAGTTTGGGAAACCCTGGGTTAGGGTATGAGGGGTGCACGATGAAAAGAGAATTCCTTTTCGCACCTAGAGAATCGTGCGCCTAATCGTGGGATCGTCGTGTGCAGCCTGGCAGGCCGCCGCAAAAGCCGCCAATTAATTAAGATAGCTCCTAGATACACGGTAGATCGATAGGGACTGGCCGTGATAAAGACGGGCGAGGGTTTCAGACTTCAGGGATGTTGCAGTGCTGTGGTGTTGGAGGTGGCGCTTCCACGGCACCTCAGGCTCCGCAGCTGCAGGATACCGGATCTGCTGTCGGGATTACCACCTCCACGAAAACCACCATCATGCAGGACGCGATACTCGAATCAATCCTCGAGGTGAGTTCAGTGTCGTCGAAGAGCGAACAAACGAATGGAATCTCGTTCGCGTTTCGTTCGAGGACGCAACGACGAGAGATCGGTGTCCTTGTACCGCTGTATCGGAACAGGAAAAGGTATTATGGTACTCGCAGTATTGTAGGATTAGCTATTACGTACAAAATACATGTGCACGTAATAAACGTACGTTGCAACGTCGTGGTATACGTACACCGTTGCGCAAAGGAAAGTGTTATGGAAAAGTGTAGAATCAAGTAAGAACACAGTAAGTTTTGAAAAAGGATTTCGCTGTGACAAATCAATTATTGTACAATTTCTCCGTAACGATATTGTTTGTCATTACATGTTATACTTGTACTGGGTGCTTATCTCTTTTGCACAGCAGTGTAAACACAAAATAAACGTGCGTTGCAACGTCGTGGTAAACGTACACCGTTGAACAAAGGAAAGAAGCACCCAGCCATATTTAATGCAAAAGTGTAGAATCAAGTAAGAACACAGTAAGTTTTGAAAAAGGATTTCGCTGTAAGAAATCAATTATTGTTCAATTTCTACGTAACGATATTGTTTGTCATTACATGTTATAATTGTACTGGGTGCTTTATCTCTTTTGCACAGCAGTGTAAACACGTATCTGCCCCTCGTCGAAAAGAGTCGGTGCTCTTGGGTTCGAAGAAATTGCTCGTAAATGTCCTGTTTCTAGAAGAAACGAGATCTCTCGTCGGTCGTGTCCTATCGTGTCCGTTATTACATAGCAAGTTATTGAGCCGTTGAATTTTTGCAACGGCGACGCGCGACGGTTTTTTGATCGATATAAAGGAGAAACAATGTTTTCAGCAAATGCGTGAGACCGAAGCTCGAAAAGCGGATCTGGAGCGACAACGCGCGGACGCGCAGAACCAATTACGCGAAAAGATAGCGGGCCGCTATCAGGGCCCGGAATCGATCGAAGCGCTCCAATCGAAGATACGAGAACTCGAGAAGAAGAAGGAGTTACAGGTCGTCAGGCACGAAGAATTATCGCTGGAGCTAACGAGTCTAAGACGCGCCCGAAGCAGAGGTCCGGTGGTAGGTCACTCGGCGATTCCGACTACTTGGCCACCGGCTGGTTCTGAAATCGACAGAATAATAGCAAATAGAGAACACGAGAATAGGTGTGTTCCTTGACATGGTACTCTTCTAACCTTCCGCTTGAGAAGCTCGTTACAAGTTTACAGAGTTTTACAAAGTTTAATACATAGAAATTTTTTTCGCTGTCGTGTGCGAACGATCGATCACGATCGATCGTGATCGTGGCGTGTCTCGTCGAACTCTGACTGGAATATTAATTCGATCGAATTCTTTGCGAATGTAGCGCCAGGATGATGCACGAGTTGGATCATGCCCGAGGAGCTATTACCACGCAGCAACCCTCGACCACGCAAGGTATACTACGGTCCAGCTCGGAAAATCTGCCGAATCTCGGTCAACATCAACAGCATCCGCCCCATCCGCATGCTCTGAGTTTAGGGATGCCAACTCAGATGGTTCATGTAGGTGACGATACTTACTCTCCGTGCCTCGCAACTTGTCCCATCAGTCGCACAGCTTATTGTTAGCCAATATATTCGGCTGGAACCGAAAGTGCCAGTGGAACGATTCAATAGAACGGTTTGCTGCCGTATTCCCTTTAGAGATCCACATTTCACGTGTGTATAGATATACGTGGCACGTGGATCGTGTAGTAAGAATTTAAGGATCCGTGATCGTTTTTCGATCGAACATGCCGAATGGATTAGTGCCGGATTAAGCCAGCGCGGGAACTGTAGCAAATGTTACCAGGGGGTCCAGGATTTGCAAGATAATATAATAAAACACGATGAATGACCTTGTTTTAGTAAAAATATCTGGGATCGGTATCGACCAAATTTTAGGTCAATTTTCTGCTGCAAGCGCAGGGCTTGTAGCATTTGCTACTCCTGCTACGGAGCTTAAACCGGCATTGGAACTGATTCTTTAGCCAGGCTACACACATCCGTTTTTCTATACGTTGACTGATATGCGATAATTAATTAATTGGTTATCGAGGAAAAGAAATGAAATATTTCGTCATAGACCCGCTAGAGGACTCATCAATAAGGCTATCTAGCGGGCCCTGCTAATTGCTGTTGTAAATGATCGAACCTTTGCGCCACGAATAAAAATTTGTAATATTTTGAAGATATGCGATAATGTTCTGACGATCGCAACTACGGTTTTCGATTCAAACAAATATGCAGAGCGTCTAATTGAATCCACAGTATTTCAGACCGCAGATCCGGTATCGCACGGTCGCCGCACCTTAGAAAAACGGATGTGTGTGTCTCGAACCTAAAATCGCACTATACGGTTCACGTGTATTTTAGTAGACGTTCAAAACCGCGATCTCCACTTCCTTTCGAATTCTCACCGGGAGACAACTTGTGAGGCACGGAGAGTAACGTAGCACATATGTAGCACCCCGTTCGTTTCTGTTGTACAGTATATTTTCTATAAACGCGACAATGTCTAACACGATAGATGCGACCAACAATATCTCCTTTCCCCCAATCTAGTAATCTGATCTCGACTCGGTACATTGGTGTGAACGACTACAAACCCGCGCGTGATCTCTCCTTACACGCGCTGTCTGCGTGTGCTATTATACCAAGGAATGTGGTAGATTAAAAATTGACATTCATAATGTATGACTGGATATAGTGCATTTTCTATTGTATGTGAGAGAACAAGTTGCAACTTGAATGGGTAAGACCCAAATTAAAATTATATGATGGAAAAAGTTTTTCCTTAATATTTTTTAAACGCTAAATTCCTTTGAAAAGGGTCCATGCCACGACCGAAACATTAGGGAAGAAAAAGTTTAAACTGAAAAATTGCAATAGTTATTAATTGATCGAAACTGTGCGCCGAAATCAGCAAAAAATTAAATATTTAACATTTACGAACGACATAATTGATTATTTGCCCTTCTCTATGTTTGGCTCGCCCTTTGGAGATAAAAAATAGCTTCCCCGTACGATAGACGCGACCAAACCTCCCGGAGCTGTCGCGCTTATAGAAAATTTACTGTATCGCGAACCACGCTATGACTTACCCCGTTCGAAACGCCGATTGAAACAGTACGCAAGCTCGCCGATGCCGTTGACGCCGATGATGCCGGGTAATCCGCCGTTGACACCGAATGGGCCGCCATATCACTACAGCGAGCCGATACCACCAGCTCCATCGCTCTCCACCAGCCAGTCGCAGCCTGTTTTCCAGCAGAAGATACCGTCGTACCAACAACAAACTCACACCGATCTACCGAGCTCCCATTCTCATAGTGCTTTGCCGTCGCAGCAGAAGCAGCAACAAGCGCACACTCACTTTACGAGCAATCAGTATCAAGAGAGTTATCCGCATTCGCAAACTTATCAGCAGCCGCTCCAACAGCAACAACAGCAGCAGCAACAACAGCAACATCCAGCCTCTACAACGTACCTGACGTCGTCGAGTCAAAGCGTGATACCTCACTACACGCAACCCGCTCAGACCGCTCAAACGTACCAACTGAACGGAAGCCAGCAGGTGCGTGTCCTCGACCGGATTTCCTTCTTCCTCTTTGCTTTATTTCTCTTTCTTCTTATGTCGCATCGACTGATATGGTTATCGGAAGGAGTCCCATGGAAATCACTAATACAAATTTTCCCGTCTCGAGATTTCACCGACAATAACTTTGATTTGATCGACAACGATTTTAGATTCGTTGTCTGTGAGAATCGTTGTCGGCCAAAGTAGTTGTCGGTGAAATCTGGAGTCAGGCTGAAATGTTGACGTTGAAAAACATGTCGAGGAAATTTGTGTCGGTGACTTCCATGGCAGCCGTCAGAAGACTGCGGATCTTTATTGATTTATAGGAAAGATTGACTAGGTTTTTTCGTTTCGCAGTCAACAACGTATCCAAGCTTGTCGATAACGTCGCATCCGAACGGAACGTACAGCACGGGAGCGAGTACGTACAGTGGGCAAATGGCGCATCACAACTATTCCGTTCCGCAAACGAGCATCCCACAGACCACGTTGTCGTCCCTGCCACCCTATTCGACGAGCTCCTATCACTCGACTCTCGGCCCGCTCACCAGCGTACCTCAAACCGTTCTTCCGTTTTCGAGCGTTCAGAGTAGCTACGCCAACACCGGATCGACCTATTCCACGGTCGGGACACTCGGGACCAACGCATTCAGCGGGTCTGGTGTTGGCACAGGTACGAAATCCTAATACGTTGCTATTGACGCGAACGAGTAGAATATTTCGAGTACAATGATCCTCCGTTTCAGGCACCAGTTCGACAGGCTTGTTGCAAACGATAGGAGATCCGTTGCAAGCGATGCAGCAACTCTCCGCGCAATCTCAGGCTAACCAACTCCAGCAGCAAGCGATCATTCAACAGATTCAGCAAAGTTTGCGCGCCAGTTCGCCAACGACAGCTACCACGAGTCACCACTACCTCGGATCGAGACAGATGCCAAAGATACCCAGCAGCATACTCGCGAATCCCTTGGATCGACTGACCAACGACAATATCGTTCCCGAGGGCCAAGTAGACATGCTGGACATACCCGGCAAAGGGAGATGTTACGTCTACATCGCTCGTTTCACTTACGAGCCGTTCCAACATTCGCCGAACGAGAATCCGGAAGCGGAGCTGCCCGTTCAAGGCGGCGATTATCTTTTGGTATGGGGACAGCCGGACGATGATGGTTTCTTGGATGCCGAGTCACTCGACGGTAGACGCGGCCTCGTCCCAGCGAATTTCGTTCAAAAATTAGTCGGCGATGATCTATTGGAGTTTCACCAGGCCGTGCTCGGTCTCAGGGACGTCGACGACTCTGCTTCCACCAATATCCCCCAAGTGAGCAATGTGAGCAATCTCTGGAAGTAACGTTCGCTTTTACGCACTGGCAAGAGACCGCGTTTTCGAACGCGCCGCGCCGTCGTGAACGCGAACGTGAGCGCGAGCACGAGTCGCGCCACGTTGTCCTGTTTTTCCTATCGATTGTAGCCGTTCTCATTAGGTCTCTTGTCGTTTCAGTGCTTTCTGCAGGACATCGATCTCGAGCTAGCGGCTCTCGAGGAAGGAAACCGAAACCGGCAGGCTGAACTGTCCGCGTACGCCGAGCTGGACAACATCGCGGAAGAGGACGAACAAGAACCACCAGGTTGGTACGCTTCTGATCCTACGTGTTACAAGCTACGAACTTAAAAAAGCTACGAGCTACGAGCTACAAAGCTACGAGCTACGAGCTACCAGCGCCGATCTCGTTCAGCGGTGAGCATGGCTGCGCATCGATCACGCTAAAACATAAAAGTTCAAGTAATATATATTGTATATTTATACAGTACATATATACATTGTATATACAGGGTGGGACGCCACATTTTGCCATCTAGATTTACGTCATTATTATTACGCATAGCGAACAATGTTTCCGATGAAGTTGAATGGTTTTGAGAGGGGCACATTCTGATGGTACATTTTTTTTGTAGGTGGACATGTAAACGACATATGTAGGTCATTAATGTTTTTATAAGTGGAATCATATTTTTTTTTATTGCACCAGCTGATGCTCCTTCATATTCTTTACAAAAAAGTACTAATCTATATGTGTAAAAAAATCATTAGTTTAGGAGATATTTTAATTATAATTTATAGTGCTCTCTCTCTCGAGATTTCCTAATAAATTATAATTAAAATATTTCCTAAACTAATGATTTTTTTACACATATAGATTAATACTTTTTTGTAAAGAATATGAAGGAGTATCAGTTGACGCAATAAAAAATATATGATACCATTTATAAAAACATTAATGACCTTCATATGTCCTTTACATGTCCACCTACAAAAAAATGTACCATCAGAATGTGCCCCTCTCAAAACCATTCAACTTCATCTGAAGAAACATTGCTTGCAATGCGGAATAATAATGACGTAAATCTAGTTGGCAAAATGTGGTGCCCACTCTGTATGTATATACACAGAGTGATTCATCTAAAACAGGACACCTAAATATCTCCTCCAATTGTGGAGGTACAAATATATTTTGTATAATTCATCTCTTTTTAATCTCATCGTGTAACTGATCGAAAAATACATTTAGATATGTATAATAACATGACCCTGAAATGACTCATCTCATTGCTCCGAGCAACCTGATAGCAAAGTCATTTCAAGGTCATGTTATTATATATATATATATATATATCTACACGATGCAATTTTTAAAAAAAGTTGTAGTTATGCATCAAAAAAATACCGATCACCTTGATAACTTCGAGAAACATGACAACATATTCATATTATATATTTGTAACATATTCGAATAGCATAGAAAATATTTTTTGTACCGTCACAATTGGAGGAGATATTTCGGTGTCATGATTTAGACGAAACACCCTTTATACTGTATGTAACATGTGAAACAGTAGAACAGTTTCGAGAAGCTTTGTTCCATCGTTCGTTCCGTCGAAGCAAGTACATGCTGCGTCGAGTATCGGACACGTTTAGGCTGGCTTAGCAAACTAGATAGCAAAAGACTCTTAGCTACAGCTAGGCTTGTCTTGTCCTTTTTTTCCTGAAGAAGTCTACCTGTTTTCGGACCTAGTTCCGGCGCCACAGCATCTCACTCTCGAGCGTCAGCTGAACAAGAGCGTCCTGATCGGATGGACACCGCCCGACAACACTCATCAGCTGGAATCGTATCACGTCTACGTGGACGGAGTGTTGAAGGTTACCGTGAAAGCGACCGAACGAACCAGAGCGTTGGTCGAGGGAGTCGACTCCACCAGGGTACGTACACGCACAAACAGCGTTCTTAACGGGGTCGACTCGTTTCTAGGATTGTAAGGCCGCCACCAGTGGCTCAGTACATTTAATTGATCGGTAACTGGTGGTACCACTGGTACGTGAACATCAATTGTTTATGTTCTCGACCGGGACGGAACAACAACTTTTACAAACAAAAATATCTGTTAACGGTACCCAGGGATGCTATAATATTTTCATTCGATCCTGGTTTTCGCGATGCTGGTGGCGCAATTTGATTAGGTGGACAAAATTCAAATTTTTCAATTGTTATTACACATTTCGCAAGTATTCGGATACTTTTCAGAGATAGTATAAAGCCGCAGCTTTATGCTTTCGAATAATGCAAATTACACCTCGTAAATGAAAAAATAGGATTTTTTATCTTGCGTTTTTGACTACTGAAAATCCCCATCTTTGCATTATCGAGAAATGAAAAGCAGGGGCGGGTTTAATGCTAAGAAGACTAAATAACCACGTGGGGCCCCGGGATACTTTTCTTTTTTATTAACCCTTAGCACTCGAGTGTTGCCTCTGAGGCGTCAATAAAAATTGCTGTACTATTATTTAAAATATTGTTTTACATTATTAGATATGTTGGTATCTAATCAATGTGTAAGATATTATATCAATTTCTTATTTACCAAATTTAAAAGATCACAGGGAACGGAAATATTCTAGGTCGAGTTAAAATAGCTCCGAGTGGAAAAGGGTTGATAAGTTTGAGAGATTTCTTGCTTGCTTCTATTTCTAACTTGAGTTTGAAGCCCCCAAAATTTTTCCCATTTGACTCGAGCCGCCACTGATGAGAAGAGGCGCATCCCGCACCCTTACAATCCTGGAAACGCGAGTCTACCATTTTAACGTCTGTTGTTAATATCGAGCACGAAATTGTGAAGCGCGCGCAAAGCATCCGGCGATTTATGGCACGCTCAGACAGAAAAATTTGGCTGCAGGAGCGGTAGCCAAAAACCATAAAAAAATTTTCGTGGGTCTTTTTCCGAGCACGCACAATTGGGACCCATCAAATCACGCTCGAAATTCATGGTTTTTGGCTACGGCTCCTGCAGCCGGCGCCCAAGTCTGAGCGCACCCTTATCTCATGGTTTGCGCGAGCTTATCGTGCTCTTCGGGACGACGCGATCCGATTTGATCGAAGCCACGCACGATACAGCCGCACCGGATAAGCGTACGTTCGGTGACGCACTCGAGAAGAACGTCTCGAGATGCAGCGTGCACGATGGTGATCGGCAAAGACGTCGCTCTGGGTCCAACCGCTGTCAAGGCATCGAACGTAACCGCTACCAGCGCCGTGATATCCTGGCTGCCGAGCAACAGCAATCACCAGCATGTGGTCTGCGTGAACAACGTCGAGGTTCGAACCGTGAAGCCTGGCGTTTACAGACACACGATCACCGGATTGGCGCCTTCCACCATCTACAGAGTGACCGTCAAAGCGAAGAATCTCAGAGCGACCCACTTCGAGGACCAAAACACTCAGACGGCCAACAATTTAGCGTGTCACGTCCACTTTAAAACGTTACCCAAAGGACTGCCCGATCCTCCGGTCGATATCCAGGTTCGATCTCCGGCTGATCTTAGAGGGTCCGCCAATAGGGACGCAGTAAAGTAAATGAAAATTAAAGATACAAGGGTTAACGATAAAACCAAATTTATTATTTTATTTTGTCTTGATTTTTATTGTGTCTTGAATCTTGGACGTGTGGTAGGTGGTTAATCGATGTACACTTTGCTCTTCAAAAAACCATCACAAAAAATTCCATAGCTGTGAAATCGCATGAACGATCGGGCCAATTGACATTTCCATTTCTTGAAATTAAACGTTCACCGAATTTCGACCGCAACAACCTTTAACACGGTCTTCGATAGAATATGACTCCATCACAAAATAAATGGCAAACATTCAACAAACGAAAGGTTACATAGATGACAGAAGATAAACATGGCGTCACTGTTGAATCGACGATCACTTTGCTGCGTCCTTATTGGCGGACCCTTTACATTTGTACAGTAAAGTCGCGATCTAGCTTCCCGAGGATCTCCACGATCACTGTCCCTTCGCCCTGCCACTAACACTGGTCCTTTTCCACTACATTTCTTTGCACTTTCGGCGCGGTCGACGCAGTCATAAAAAAAATAGTTTTCCTACACGATCTCTGGTTGGAACAGGGGGTTGGGAGCTAGATCGTGACTTTACTGTATCTCGGTGGAACACGAAGTGATATCGGTCTTTTTTTCCGACGTTGTCCCGCAGGTGGAGGCTGGACCGCAGGACGGCACTTTGCTAGTGACCTGGCAGCCTGTTGCCCTAAACGGTTCGGCCGTCACCGGTTACGCGGTGTACGCCGATGGGAAGAAGGTGACCGACGTCGACAGCCCCACCGGCGACCACGCTCTGGTCGACATTCACAAACTGATGGGTTTGAATCCGAAACATATCACGGTGCGAACGAAAAGCAGAGAAAGTCAATCGGGTGACAGCTGCGCTACCGCGATACCTTGCAGCGTGCTTCGCAGTGGCGGGGGTACAGTAGTGGGTGGCGCCGCGGTTCATCTGCAGCAGCATATGCAAGATCAAACGCAGCAACAGCAATCCGGCGCTGGACAGTCGGACGACCCTAACAGGCTTCGCATGACCGGAGTCGCTCAGAGGTACTCGGCGCCGGTACCTTCCCACGTCAGGAGGCCCGGCGGCCCGAGAGTCGACGTCCACGGCCAAGTGATCATCGAGACCGACGAGAATCTCTCCGACAAGGAAATTTATCCCGGCCAGAGCATGTCCCATATGGGTAAGAACATTTTCCTTCGATATTACATCTCTTTTTCTCTCTTTCTCTTTTCCCTTCTCTTTCTTAGACCATTTATCCACCCCATCCAAACCTTTCTCTCTCTCACTCTTTCTCTCTCTCTCTCTCTCTACATATACAGGGTGTCTCAAAATTCCTTCAATATCCAGAAATTGGAGGTTCCCGAGTTCATTTCAAGCAATATTTTCCTTTGCAAAAGTAACATCCGAGGCTTTGTTAAGGAGTTAATAACGAAAAACACGGACCAATCAGAGCGCGACGTATACGTTTGTTGGGACAGTCGGCCCGCCGCGGCAACTGTCGATTGGCTGACTGTGCCAACAATCGTCAAGGTCGCGCTCTGATTGGTCCGTATTTTTCGTTGATAACTCCTTAACAAAGCCACGGACGTAATTTGTGCAAACGAAAATGTTGCTTCAAATGATCTCAAGAACCTCTAATTTCCGGATGTTGAAGGAATTTTGAGACACTTTGTATACATATATACCGGGTGTTCAAACCCAGCCGTCTAGGGGTGTTAACTTCCCAGATAAGCATATGCGGTAAAAATGTTTTAAATATAAGTTGCAGAGATTAATAGAGGACATGTGTCCTTATGTGGACATTCTTATCTGGGATGTTAACACTCTTGGACGGTTGGTTTGGGACAGCCGATATATATATATATATGTATATTCTCTCCCTCCATCTATATGTCTGTCCTTCTCGCCTTGTCTCGCGCTGTCGCTTTGCTACCTTCATCTCGACTTTTCCACTCGAACCCGAAGAAATGTTTTGCCGTTTGACGACGAAACTTTGCACGCGTTGCAAATGTCGCGTAGCAGTTCCAGAGATCACCAAAGACTCGGCCAGCGAAGCAAATTACAGCGAAGAGGATGATCCGTTGCGACGAGGACGGGGCATGGCGATGCATCACGCCGGTCATTCTCGATACGGTCCGCAAATGGGGCAACAGGGACTGGCCGGAACCCACAGAACCGGCAGAATGGGTTCCGGTGGTCACGGTGGTCACGGTGGACCCGGTGGTGCCAGACCACAAGATTCGTATTACGATCAATCGGGTAAGCGCCGCGTTGTTACACCTCGTTCTTTACAGTTCGACACCACCGGCCGCGCCTCGAAACGAGCCAAACATTCCCACATTCTCCACCACTTATTTTCACTCCTTTCACGGAGAAAAGCGGAACCAGTGTTTTGTTCTCTCTATGATCCGGTATCGCGTGTTCGTTTGTTCGATACAGTGAATCAACGTGGCAGAAACACCGGCTACCGGGGCGGCCGTGGAATGCAGGCGCAGGGTGGAGCGGGTCATCCGTCGAGCAGCGGTCAGCAGATGAACAAGAGGATTCGATGGTTCGTCGCGCTCTTCGATTACAACCCCACGATCATGTCACCCAACCCGGACGCCTGCGAGGACGAGTTATCCTTCTCCAAGGGCGATACGATCAAGGTTCATCTCGATTTTCTACTCGATTCATTTCATTCATTCATCCCGCTGGTTTTACTTTTTTTTTCTTTTTACCTTCTCGGTACAGTCTTTCCTCGCATTGTGTTACTACCTCGAGAATTCGAAGGCTCGGAAAGCGTAGAGCTACTACGTTCTTTTAAGCTTTGCCGAACACAGAAAACGATTTTATCAAACTATTTTTAAGCTGTTGTTCATGGTTTGTGCCATCCGATATATTGTTGATGTTGTTTACAAGCGGTTAGAGAAATTGTTTTTATCAGATATAGCATGCTCTAAAATGAACTTTCAGAACCTCTTAGTAGAGGGAACAAGAAAGTGACACTATCCGTAGACACGAAAATAAAAATAAATTTTTAAAAATACCATCCAATTCTTCGAAACGGTAAGACTTAAAAAAAATTTTTTTGAATAATGCATTGTCATCCAGTTCCGAGCCATGTATCCAATTTCAAGTCTCTAGCTCATCAGGAAGTTAGTTTAAAATCAATTGCAAAATTTGTCACCGAGCAGACAAACAAGAAAGCGAGCTAATAAAAACGTGATGATAAAATGAAACGATGCGAGAAAAGCTCTGTAGAAAGTTCGTCTGTTGCGACGAAGTGGTTGCTTGATACTTGGACCGATGAATTCGTTTTTTCGCAGGTATACGGCGAGAAGGACCCGGACGGTTTTTACTGGGGCGAATGTCGTGGTAGACAGGGATACATTCCTTGCAACATGGTTCAAGAGATCGACGACCCGAACCCGCCGGGACAGGGCCAAGGTGGAAGGAGGAGCAGGTGGGGAGATATTTACGCGAGCATGCCCGTGAAGAAGATGATCGCTGCCTACGACTACGATCCGCACGAGTTGTCTCCGAACCTCGATGCGGTAAGGCGACTCTCGCCGTTTGAGGCTTGACGCGGCTAGACGCGTAGACGTCACCGTGTTCATTCTTTCTGTCTGTTTGTTTTGTTCCGATACACGGCTGTAGCAAGTGGAGTTGGCATTTCGGGCCGGCAACGAGATATACGTTTACGGCGACTTGGACGACGATGGATTCTATATGGGTGAACTGAACGGCGTCCGCGGTCTAGTTCCGAGTAACTTCCTGCAAGAGGCGCCCGACCAGCCAACGCAGGGTCAACTTCCTCCGGGTAGCAGGAGACCTGCTGGTCAGAGTCAGGGTCTCGGGGCGAGAGGACCGCCTCCGCCGCCTCGACAACCACCGTTACCGGGTCACCGACGAAGCGAAGGTAAACAAAGGCCGAAACAACAACCTTGTCGAGTCCTTTGCCCCACGCACCCTCTTGCTCTCTTATCGTTAGCAAACGGTGTCTCGCCGTTCACGAGTAACTATAACTCCTCGAGTAACCACTGCCGCGTGTAAATCGACGACTCTAGGTGTTCGTTCGAGAGAATGGGTGAACGAATAAACGAGCTCCTACGGTGAAACGAAGCGAGAACCGAACGCAAACGAAATCTAACGGAGCTGAACACGAAACGAAAGGAAGAACGGAGTTGAATCGAAAACAGGACAAAAAGAGCAGATTTAAAAGCATACAGGGGACGATATAAGTGGGCAGGCGTTCACCGGGATCGAGAGATCGATCGAAAACATACGCGTTCCAGCACGCACGAGTTCTCGAGTCAGCGTGTCGCAACGGAGAAACCGTTCGGAAGGACCGAAACGATTGGCTCGAGGAGTCGATGTCGATGTCTATTTCATTCTCGAGAAGAGACCGGATTCGAACGAGAACGATAACAAAACGTAATCGGCTGCGGACAAGCGAATAACGAAAGCTCGAATAGACAATCCATGTGTGTAAGTAGACGGCGAACAACACAAGACACGAAATTAGATGTGCCAGACGACAGGAACGCATCAGAGTCAGGAAGAGTCAGGCCCTTTTAGGACGATCCCATGGGAACGCGATGGTTATCTCCAGGATCTCGGCCTTTCCCCCCCCCCCCACCCACCCTTTAGGATATTGTACGGGTTGTGTGTCTTTATGCGATCGGCATAGTCGTACACGATCAATTTCAAGGAACGCGAGAAAAAAAAGAGTTTCGTTATCGTCACGATACAAAGACTCTCTCTCCCGAGTAACAAGATTCTACGAAAATACCTTATCGATCTCACGTATTCGCACGCGCGCGCGAGGCTGCCCGCCCCGCAAGCATACGTTGTCAAACGCAATTTCATACTTGCAACTTTCTTTTTTAACTATTTTTCTGTTCTCTTTTCCTTTCCTTCTTTTCGTTTCAACTGTCTCGCGGTATTATTCGTCGTATGGGAAAAGCGAAATACTTTTCCACCTTTACCTCTCTCTCTCTCTCTCTCTCTACGTATCTTTCTATTTGCCTACCTCTCTTTCTTTCTCTCTCTCTCTTTCTCTGTCTCCCATACATCTATCTCTCTATCTCTCTCTCACTCTCTCTCTATTTCTTAACATATTATAGTATACATACTATAGAGCATATATGGTATATATACTACGATACATGTGTATAAAATAAAACACTAAGCCGCTTTCAGTGTTCTCTACTAAGTATATACATACCTGCATACATGCATACATACATACATACATACGTACGTACATACACATACGTGTATGTACATACATGTATTATTATACCGTATCTTTTCTTTTCGAGCATTTTCTGGCTCTATTAATTTTCTACGTGCATATACATATATATATAAATATATATAGATATTTATCTGGCTGCGCGTATACGAATTACGTATACGCGCGTCGTACGTGTACACGCGTCACGCTTACCCCTATATATGTATACACGTACGAAAACATATATAGCGTGTTCTCTATATAACGATATAATCTGTTTCTGTGTGCCTGAACTGGTCGATGGTCGTCGTGTCACATGATTGTCGTTCGTGTCGTGTTGTCAAGCTGGCCATTTAAACGTTGAGATACCGAATAGCAAAAAAAAAAACGATTCGTAGGAGCCTGTCTCGACGACGCTCCACCTTATTTCGTGTCTTGATGCAAACGCTCTCTCTCTATCTCTCTCTCGCTCACTGTAAATCTGTAAATGTAAACAATCTCGGGAAGCGACGATGGACCCGTACGCAGAACGGGTCCATGGGTCGTCGCCGAGTAATGATATATTTATATATATATATATATCGTTATTCGATACGAAAAACGCTCTTCTATTCGACTGTTATCGCATTCTCTCGGAACACGAATAATGGGACGAAACGATTTCGAAAAGCTTGCCGAATTGATTAGTGGGGACGTTACTCGGCGTCGGCATAGGCATCGACATCGGCATCGACGTCGACTCGTCGGCGTCGATGCTCGACGTTGTTACAATACACGAATCGGACGCGGTTTACTTTTGATGAATGTCCATTTATTCGAAAGAAAAAGATAAATGCGCCATGAATGACAACACGGTTCTGTTCTCTTCTCTGTTGCTAGATGCCTGCATTGTGCCTGTGTCTGTCCCTGTCTGTCACTTAGACTCTAGACAACAACAACAACAACCATCACTAATGAACAACCAACAACATCAACTCCAACATCAACAAAACAATCCACCGCATCTAGCGTACCAACAAGCGAATCACCACAGCTACACGACTGTAACCACGTCCAACCAACATGGGCCCACTCCCATGGGTGCCCATCAGCAAGGTCCCGTACCACTTCACCTTCAACAGCAGGTGAGTTCACTGCTCTATCCGAAACTTTTCACCGGTGCTTTTCTACGTGCTACGAATCCTTGCGCTGCAACCTATTCTTTACGATTCTTATATATATATATATTCTTCGACTATGTTACTTTTACTTCTTCACTAATTTATCTATCTATCTCTTACACACACTCTGTCTATCACTCTCTGTTTCTTTCTCTCTCTCTCTTTCTACTTCTTCACATACATTCACTATCTCTCTTTCTCTCTATCTCTCTCTCCCTTTTGTCCTTGTTCATGTCCTTATTCCTCTAATTCCGTCTTCGAAATTACATAGCCGTTTTGGTTCCTTTCACCGCGACAATCGTCGCAGTTTTACGAGTCTCATTCTTTACATCCGGATGCAACGAGACTTGGTAAACAACCGAGTATATCGACGTGTAGTGTTATAGTTTGTACGTACGTGTAGCGTAAGCACGGAGCAGCGTCTCGAGGGAAGTCGATCGACTTAAACCAAATTATCGCCGATAATCGAATTATCGCTATTACACGATACCGTTATTGTAACAGGTTTACGTTTCGCCTGAAAAGAGAAAAGAAAGAGTAAAGATAGAATTCCGTGGAAGAGACTTGTTTATGTAACTCGAAACGAGCTTTCGTGCCTGAACGAACTACGTTCCGATTTCAGAGGCTACAGTAGTCTGTATCTGTCGTAGGTATAATTCGTTATTCGGTGATTACGATTAGATACTGTATGTCGTAGATCGTAGATACTCTCGTACACAGTCGGTCACGAACATAATTGGGACACGATAGAATTTTCGATTCTAAGCAGTGCATTTTAAATGGATGTATGCAGTTATTTACGAAACTCGGTTGAATTATGTTCGAGTACAGGGTGTTTTCAAAGGGTATGTCGAGACTCCATATAAGTGGAGATTAGTTGCAAAAATAGACAACAAAGTTGATCGTAATTATTATATATAAATATAGAATTATTCTAGCTAGAAAGAAACGTTTAATTTTCAAGTTGAAACACCTCCGAGTGCAAAGAGTTAAAGGACAGACATTTGGAATATTCACTAAGGAAAGTTAACATTGAGTCCCAACGTTAAAATTGTTTTTTATTGCATCTTGTAGTACTGATCGCGACAAAGAAAAGTCTCAATTCAAACATTCTCTTGAAAAATGACTTTATAAATTCGCCAACTATTTTAGTCGAAATGTCTACAGTGTCTAATCAATAGATTGCGGATTTATGACAAGAACGAGTAGGTGTAATTGAAAACAGCGAAAATATTAGGAAAATATAAACTTACAATTATATTACTCTCTTCATATATTATATTATTTCATTCCAGTTTGTTGCAAGTCAGGTAAGAAATTATTATTTTGCGGAGAAAGAAATTATATATCGCGGACGCCATAGCGCAATTCTACACCCCTGATTTAGTCGAAAATGACATAAGGAAACCCATCGGAAAATTGACCTTGAACGTGTGAAAAACAAGGTAAGAAAGAAACCAAGATATCTTCAAGATTTCAGATTTTAAAACCATCCACACAATTTACCGTGAACATGAAAAACAAGATAACAAAGAACAGATTTTTCAAAGATTTAAGATTTTAAATTTGAGTTTAATTAAATTAAGTCTAAAAACAAGATAACAAAAACAGATTTTTTAAAAAATGTAAGATTCTAAATTTGAATTTAATTGAATTAAATTTAATTTAAATTTATGATTTTAAATCTAAAAAAAATCTGTTTTCTGTTGTCTTGTTTTTCACGTTCAAGGTAAATATCGTGGGTGATTCCTTACATAATTATCGACTAAATCAGGGGTAGAATCGCGTAGAATCGCGCTATGGCGTCCGCGATATATAATATCTTTCTCCGCAAAATAACAATTTCTTACCTGACTTGCAACAAACTGGAATGAAATAATATAATAGTATGTTTAAATTTTCCTAATATCTTCGCTGTTTTCAATTACACCTACTATAATTTTCACTCTGTACACACTTGCATATCCATTCAAAATCCATGAAAAATTCTATCGTGTCGCAATATTTTCGTGACCGACTGCACGTAAATCCGTGTAGAATACGAGGAATAGCATGACGCGAATACCGCTGGTTGTTCTCTCGATTCGTTAAACGTTCGTAGATTAAACGGATGATGCTTCCGTGACAATTGGGACTGTCGTCCGGATGCTCTCCGCTGCTTTTCTTCTTCGATTCTTTGACTCCTTCAATTCTTCTGGTATTTACAACTGGTTTCTCGTTTCCCGACAGTCGCGCTCGCGTGTCGCGTGACCGTACCATGAAAATTGCGACTCCGCGTTGATCGAAACGTTTTAGATAGAAACATTTCACGTAGATACGACGATTCTCATGTATCAATCGAACGCATACCATTCCACGTCTAGAGGTTGTAGACGTAGATGTTTACAGACAGATGTACCACAGACGTAACCATCTGTATCGGCCAAGAGCTACTAGCTATTAGCATTATTAGCTGCGGCGACCGTCTATAAGTCTACATCTTAGAAACGGAGCAGAGACGTTTCCGTTCGAGAATTTAGCTTTTATTTTTAGCGAGTGACGTCGCAGGATATCGAATACGGTTAGTCGGTACGATCGTTAGAGATTAGTAACGTCGGACATAATTCGAAGATACATCGTATATCGTCGGCCTCGTATGAGAACTGCCTAAGTCCATTCTTTATGAAAATTGGGTTTTCAGCTTCGCCTCGTTAGCCACCTCAATTTCTACGGTTCGAGGATGATAGTTGAGCGATAAGTTGTTAGATAGCGTCAATAATATAAAAATTTTAGAACTGCGTTGTAAAGCAACGTAGTTTCGCTTTAAGAGGGTAGATAATGGAAAGTTGGAGTTTTCCGGTAATCCAGTGTTTCCCAAACTTTTGATGTCTGTGTACTTCTATAATTGTCGTAACACTGCGAGTATCTCTAGTCAAAAAAGAAAATTACATACACTTTAATAATAATGATAATGAATATATTTATTTTTCCTTTTTAGTACACAAACAAGATAATAATAAACGAGAAATAAAATTCACTGATAATAAAATGTAAATAAAATTTTTATTATAAATAACATTCATTGTAATCAATGAGAAGGATGAAATTGTTTATGTTGGGACGACGGATCATCATAATTTCCCGTCCACCAAGGGCGGGCGCGTCCCACACTTTGAGAAACACTGCAGTAGTCAAAAGCGCTAGATAAGAGGTCAATCTAGTCCGCGATCGCCATCAAAAGTCCTGTTTTTATTATTCGCCGGTATACAGCACAGCAATGCACTGTTCGGAGCACGAAATTATTATTAAATTAACTCGTAAAAATAGGATTTTTAAGGGCGATCGCGGCCTAGATTGATCTTTCATCTAGCGCTCAATGATGGATCTAATGGTAAGCGGACTAAGCGGCCGCGTGGAGCCCCGAAATCGCAGCATTCGTTTCTTTACGGAAAAATTCAATTCACTTACGAAAAATTTAGTTTATGAGAGCTTTCTTGCAACTTGAGCTTAAGGCCCCAAAATTTTTACCGCTTGGGGTCTTCGCTTGACTTGAACTGCCACTGCTTTTGACTATTGAAATGAGAAGCCGCATCCCGCACCCTTGCAATTCTAGAAACAAGTCTACCCCTTTAAATCGTTTTTGTCGGCTCCTGTAAAATTCACTTTTCTGGAGTTAGGCAATTTTTATATGAGGCCGACGAGATATGTCTGTGCTGGGCACGATTGGGGCCTCTGAAACGCTTGCCTTGCTTCCCCCTCCAACGTTTCTCCCGTGCAAAGCGCGCCTTCGTCACGATCGCTAACTGTTTCGCATTTTCGTCGCCCCCACCGTAAAGGCGCTTACTAGAAGGAGACAGTGAGCGGTACGGTGGGGACGGTTTTGTCTGAATTGAGAGAAATGTGCCCAGCACTGATACATGTACATACACATTTGGCACTGTAATGACTGAAAGAATCGAAAAAAATGTGCTCGAGAAAGTAGGCTTGGACCGTTAGGAGGCCGAGACACGAGCGGAGAAGAAGGAGGATAGATCGAAAGATCGACAAAGGACATGGATGCAGACTCGTTCGGTAATTCGTTAAGAAGGATGCTCTTTATTTTATAGGGGAAGGGGAGGGGAGGCGCGATCAATCGTGGTAGCAACGTACCGGGAGGAATGCAGGGTCCTGGTCAGCACATGCAACAGCAACAGGACTATCAACAGCAGCAGAACCAACCGTATCAGCAGCAACAACAACAACCGAATCAACAGAATCAAAGCTATCAGCAGCAGCAACATCAACACCCTCACCAGCATCATCAGCAACATCCTCAGAGTCAGGGATACCAGCAGCAGGGCACGGGATTCGGGCAGCAAGGGCAACAGTTCCAACAGCCGCAGTCGCAACAGCAGCAACACCAACAACAGCAGCAACAGCAACAGCAGCAGCCGCAACAACAGAACCAGAGTTCGACGATGCAGGGCGGTCAGAGTACGAGCAAACCGATGAGAGGAATACCGACCGTGTTGCCGACCGTTCAGTCGAAGACGCAACAGAACCCCGTTCAAGGCCAACAATCGCAACAACAACAACCACAGCAGCAGCAAAGCACAGGGCCGAATCTGATGCAGAAATTCACGGAGATCACCGGAGCGAGCGCTGGCGGCGATATCCTCTCGAAAGGGAAGGAACTGATTTTTATGAAGTTTGGCCTCGGCAAATGAGCCATTACCCTGCTCGTGTTCGCTGGCTCCGCTTCCTTTCCTATCCATCGTTTCTCCTACCGCTTTCGATAGGACCCGGAGCCGGATCCGGAACCGAATTCGAAACCGGACGCGGGACCGGAACCGAACTCGAACCAGTCGTCTCCTAATCCTCCGACGAGTCAGTATTACGGAGAATCGATTGCGCGCAGAGCGAGCGAGACGCGCAGGCAGGAACCTACGAAGTGCGTCTCGTCCGATCAGGTCTTCGCGAATCACTCTGAACGATACGATACGGTACGGCAACGATACGATACGATACGGTTACGATACAGTTACGATACGATACGATACGACGCGACAAGAGACGAAACTGTTACGATACAATAAGATGCGACACGATAACGGAAGATAAGCTGGGACGCGATACGGCGTGATCCGATGCGATACAAACACGTGTGCTGCCACTGCTGCTGCTGCTGCTGCTGTTGCTAATGGCATCGATGCTCTTGACCCTACCACGCTACCGATCGTTTCGATTCATCGTTTCTTCGATCGAAAACTGTTTTACTCGTAGAAGCGAACGGAGTCAAGTTTACACCTTCCCCGAGTCGTTTCCTATTTCGAGTTACGAAACCAATCTCCTTCCAGGCTGCGAGTCAACAATCTTGTTCTCTAGTATTTTTTAATCGTGTCCTTCGCAAGAAATTAATTATCAGAATTTTATCCGATTCGACGCCTATAGTTGCGACCCGCGACCACCAAACGCAGGGACCGAGAAAAGTTATGTATTTATTAGAGATCCCTATTTCACGTGTACGTAAAAAAACGCGTGTAGCAAACGAATCCGGATCGAGGTCCGTGGAATGATTATTACCCCCTGCGTTTTTCTGTTTCGCGGGCACACGTGGCACGTGATTCGACACGTTCGAGACCGGTGACTGATGCGTTCGTGTTTCTCGTTTCAGAAATACATGAACGCAATCGTAACCGATATTCTCGTAACAGTTACATCGTTTCGGTTCTTCAGAATTGTCTCGGTCAGAACCGATATACATAGAAACCGTTTCAAACAGTTGTTTTCAGAGCCGTTTCAACCCCTGGACAGAACCGAGAAATAACAGTTTATAGAACCGAGATAATATCGGTGTGGTAAGAAATTCACCCTTTGCACTCCCTTTGACGAGTTTGATTCGACATTGGATAAAGTAAAATTTAAATAGACGGGTGTATTACATGTACCTACGTTCTTCATTTATTCGTTCATAATTCTCTTATTTTTTTAGTTGAAAAGAAATATAAGTTACAACAAAGTTTTTTTACGAAGTAAATTCATTTCATTTTTCTCTGTTTCAATAACAATTTCCTTTATTTATTTCGTATAAAATAGCTGTAATATAGCAGCAGTCCCTTGCTTTGTAATATCAAGTCAGAAAGTAAAAGAACAGAAAATGACAAATACGAATTAATGTTTAATGTAGCCAGTAAACACAATTGTTTACTAAAAGTTAAGGGGGGGGGGGGGCTGTCCTTTGAAGTAAATTTTAAGTTGCTTAGAATAGTAGGGAATTGTTGGCAGCAAAATCGAAAAATAATTTGGAGTGCAAAGGGTTATCGGATCCGTACTCGCGGACCCTTAATTTTTTACTACAAGATTCACGTGCCACGTGTACACGCGTATTTCAGTGCACGTACAAATCCGCGATCTCTAGTATTTATCGTAAACGAGATCGCGTCCGAAACAAGGTCGTCGGCTAGAACGCGAGCGCGTACTCTGTTTTTCTTCTTCACTGATCGAACACCCTTTCTCACGCGAGTTCTCCATCGTGCGCGACAACCAAAACACAACACACCCGTCTCTCCTTTCCGGCCCACGGTAATTACCGTTCCAAGTGACTTACTTTTGGTTCGCTGGCAGATGTTACGTATCTTATTCCGAAAGAGTATGTTATCATAGAGTATCTCTAATTGTAAATGTCTGCTCAGGGATACGAGTAATCGAGTAACGATGCGTGGTTTACCCATTAGCGAGAAACCAAACCGATTCCTCGTAGTAACGCTTGGTCGCGTTCTCATTGCGCTATTCGCGGAAGAGATACCGATGATCGAACAGCCTCGTTGTTGAACGCGCGCACGATCGTTCTACCGATCTCATTTAGAACGATCATTTCAGTTTTACAGACGGTCGCGAACTTGAATTGATTTTACGATATTCTCGGCGAAATTCTATTCGAAACGACATCAGGGACGAGCGAGATTCGGAAACTACATCTCTCGATCCGATAACGTTACGAACGTTTCTTCGTGCAAGCAAGACTCGAACGCTTTTGCGATTATTATGCGGACCTGGCTAAAAGATGTTTCAACGAAGAAATACAAGTATTTGCAAATATAATATTATAATATATATTATATAATACGTTATATATGTAATATTAAATATATATATAATTATATATAATATTAAATATATTATATATGTTTATTATATTTATTATATCTAATATTTGCAAATTTCTCACAACTCTGTTATACATGTTTCATTTGAAACAGATACCAAATCACTGTTTCAGACGAAACGTATGTAGCACAGTTCTGAGAAATAGTATTTGCAAATATTTCTACTTCTTCGTTGAAATATCTTTTAGCCAGGTCTGATATTATTATCCATAGAAATCTGAAGAGAACAAAAGTAGATGAGATTCGGGCGAAGCAGGACAGTATTAGTGAACCACGATCCACGATGATCGTCGAACTCGAGCGCGTCAAATATCGGAAACATATTGAGGAAAAAAATCCTGGAGATTCACGACGTCGTTTTAGGAGACACTCCCAAAATCTGGAACATACAACGTATGCGCGTTACGGTAAACTATGTATACATAATAATGAAATCCAGGTACACATACAAATGCAAATATAAATAATATAATACGAGTACATGCAAGTATATACATGTACACAGAAAAAGAGATGCATACTTATACCTATACATGTGTGTTCGCGCGTATAAACAGATACGTATGTATATGTATATGTTGTATATGTATACGTGTATATACACCATTATATCGAGTTATCGCAAAATGTTGTTACGTACATCGTCGCACGTGTATTTTGAGAGAAAAAAAAAACAAGAACATCCTTATCTTCGATGATTTTTTGTTTAATCGTCATCGTCACCGGCAAACATGTATTCTGACGCGTTACTCGTAGATACGTCGGCGGCGGAAGCAGCTAATCGAATTTAAAGAAAAAAGAAAAGAGTGACAACCGGGCTCGTTGAAATCGTTGCTCGTCAGTACCAATAACTACACTCGTGTATCGACAATTGCCTACCGCCTAGTTGCCGTTCATTTGCCACCCCTCGGAGAGTACTTAAATAGCAGCAAAATTCGAAATTCGCGCAAACATTCGACCCGTTCTTGGATTTCCGTCGCTACGGTGCGGCGTAACATCGCGATTCCGTCTCGGAAATGGGATTGCTTCCTCTCCTCGAAAAGACCGAACCGTATACGCGTCGACGAAATCCGATTTCACTTGACCTTTTCGGTATTCCCCAAAAACTTGTATAATTATAATTACACTGCGGATGTTTATGCAATTTTCAATTTTTCTAGACGAATTTTAAGAAAGTGGAACAGGGCCCGCGTTTCTGGGGACTCCTTTTGTTTGTACAAGTTGTGTTTTATTTTACTATCATACAAAACCTAGGACCTCCTGGTAACATTTAATAGAATAGAATAGAATCTTGTTTTTCATGATGGTAGCCATTTCAGATCTGAAATAGATTAAAATTGTACTAAATTCTGTTACATTTTGTATCCTACTATTTTTTTTTTTAATTTCGAAAGCCATAATTCGATCCGTAGTCTAATTATAATATATGATATATATTATATAGGGTGTTCGACTATAGGTAGGAGAAAATTTAAGGGGTGATTCTCCGTGACAATACAGAGCTAGAATGAAGAATAAAAAAAAACTGAAAGTTCGCCTGCAATACGGCAACCCGACTAACAGGGGTGTACGTTGCGTACGTCGTAGAAGCACGCGGCAGTCACGTGTCAAGTGACAGATATTTGGTTTTTATTCGAGGACCCAGCGTGGTGAGAATGTTTTAGAGATTCACAAATTAATCCTTGGAGGACATTGATAAAATCGTTAAAATCTGCTCGGGCAACTTTACTAACCACCCTATGTAGTTACGTTAATAAAAGTGTTCACAAATGTTGAATAAAGTCCTCGCAAGTGCAAGTATTCAGAAAACACACACACACAATTAATTAGCGTTTCAGTCACGTATGTAAATTTGACTTGGTACGTGACTGTCGCGCGCCTCTGTGACGCATGCAACGTATACCCCTGCTAGCCGGGTTGCCGCATTTTAGGCGGATTTCTAATTATAAACTACTGAAAGACGAAACCGAAATCGCGCTTCCTTTATGCTTCATTTTCATCATATACTATCACGGAGAACCAGCCCTTAAATTTTCTTCCACCTGCAGTCGAGCAGTCTGTATTATAATAATATATATATATATTTATATTACATTTAATATTTTCGGTCTCATTTCGCCTTTGCCAAGACTCGAATCGTCGAGAACGGAACGATCGCGTTGCCTATATTGGATTCCTTGAAATGTAGCCAACCGGTTACCCATTTACTGAATTTCTTTAAACAACTTGCTCCTCGAAAAATATTACAAAATTTCTCTGACGTCCAATCTTTGCTCGCTAATATGTTAATTTGTAGACTTGAAATGAGAATATCTGTAAATACGTTAAATAGAAAAGGTTTCAAATAATCTATAGATTTTGGTTGACTACATAAGGGTCAACCTCGACAGAGAATTTTCGCGAGGAACATCAATGAAAATCGAATCGATCATTTTCCTATTGGCCGAACATTAAGGGTGTTTATCAATTACGTAATTGCATGTCGCATAGAAGGAAGCCGTGACGACTTCTCCGCGTTCGGATGGTCCGTTTCCTCTGTTTTTCTTGGTTTTCCCGATTTCGATCGTTCGATAAACGGGAATGGGTCCGGCCTTTGTCGAAACGATAAACGACGAGGACTGAATACACGTGGCAACCGGTGACAACGTTCGACAACGTCACCTGGCTCGTGATAACCTCAACATTCTTGATTTTCCCGATTCGTAGGATTTGATAAACAGGAATGGGTCCGGCCTTTGTCGAAACGATAAACGACGAGGACTGGATGCACGTGGCAACCGGTGACGAAGTTCGGCAACGTCACCTGGCTCGTGATATCGTTAACATATCCCGCTGTACGATATACTCGCGATCCTTTAGCAATGTTTTCTCGAGAGTGGCACGATTAAACGCAAATGTCGTTCGATAGAAGATTCCTAGTGTTTTTCTAGCTGGAAACCCTCCTTTCCTCCGTGTCGGAGAACCTTTTCTATCGAACGCAAAACTTTTTCTATCGGAGCGAAAAATAAATTGGACTCGAATTCGAGCCGTCACGATTACAGTAGATACACATTAGTATATACAGTAAACTCGCCTTTGGTTTCGGTACCGCTTACGATTTACCATTTACCATTTACGATTTACGTACCCTTGTCGCGAACATATCTAACGTGTAAGTTATTTCTTTCGGGCGATACTCCTAGGCTCTAGCGAAGATATACATAATAAAACGATCATGAAAAAAAAATGGGAAAGAGGAAAGGAAAAAAAGACTGACTCGTACCATTGATACGTGTATACAAAAATGTATAGCTAAAATATACCGAGGATCGATTCGACGTGACGCGACGCGACGCCAACGGGACGGACATAGAAATTGTTCGTTAGCCGTAGAAAGTCGGAAACGATTAGTTTGTATAAACAAATGTCGAAGTAAATCTTGGTTTCGAATGCCAGCGAATACGAGTCGACTATACTGCTTCGCCGCTCGTTAGCTTCGGATTTCTTATTTTTTTGTCGACGACGTTCGCATTTTGTTTTCCTCTCTCGGCCGTGACGACGAGTTTTCCACACGCTCGAAAACTTAACGCACGGGGATGGTAATGCGTTTCATGACTCGGCGAATCCACGATATTCACGATTCGCAAAACGGTTTTGGCCTTTCGCACGACGAGATTGTCGTATCGAGATATAGAATTATTATAACTAAATAGACGCGTACGCTCGAACGATGGCCGGCAGCGAGCACTTTAATCGGAGAGCAAAACTCGAGATTAGAATAAAAAACAAAGAAAAAAAAGAGAACGCGAGCAATTTGAACCAACGAAGAACGAGCAACGCGAAGGAGATATCGATTTTCGGGCGGGTTCTTAATCGGCAAACATCGTCCGTATCCTCTTCTCGGGTGAATTTGCTCGAACCAAATCGTTCTCGAGACTTTGGGAGAAGGTAAACGCGGTTTTAACGCTCATTGTCGCAACGAATGGAAGAAGACGGAAACTCTCTCTTTCTCTCTCTCTCCCTCTCTCTCTCTCTATCGAGTCTTCTACAGACTGTGAACAACAGAAAGGTGTACACGAAACGCGAGTCGAACGAAACGTGGCTGCTCGAAAACAAAAAAAGAAAATATAACTGGCAGATGGAAAACACATGGAATTCGGTATCGATCGGTATCGATCGTTATCTCGGTCCGATACTTCACTTGTACATTCTCATTGTTATAAAGTTAGTCGTTGAACGGATTCCTGTAAAAATCTTTTTGATATCGTAACAACCGATGCAAGGTAAGCTTAGAAACGCGTCGTCTATCGATCCGTTGATGAATCTGTTCGCGTTATCGAGTTTCAGCCCGATCTCAGTCGAATCGTTCCCGATCGAACGTTGATACAAATGATAAGAAAAAGAACGGTACAAAAGATTCTCGTAACAAAAAAAAAACCGTATTCGCGATCGAACAAACGTCAAGAGGCTTTTCTTCAGGTGTGAACACTGTCCTTTCCGTTCTCGGAATCGAAAGTGGATGAACAACCAACCAACCAAGCCACACGCGCGTCGACGATATCTTGATTGTTAAATAATAGCGACTAACCGTTGATCTTTCGCGTTAAGATTAGCCTCGACTTTTTCGAAGCGATACGAATCCAAGAGTGAATGACTGAGAACGGTGAAACGGACGGGAACACCCATGACAGATACATATGTATGTTATGTATTGGTGCCAATGCAAATGCATGGAAGTACGAGGGGTACCGAAAAACAGAGAAAGAGAAAACGAAAAAAAAACATGAAATAAATAAATAAAAACAAGAAAACGAAAGCGATAGAAACAAAAAGAGGGGAGTAATCGCGTGTCAAGAGCGTGTAGGGCATCTGAGGAACATGTTCGAACACTGTTGTTAGTTAGGCGCCACTTATTGTCATTCTTTCTCTTGTATCGATACCCTAAGATTGTATGAACAGAACGTAGCGCAAAACAAAATGAAAACGATTATATACACACGTACGACTTTTAATATATCGAATTCTCGCATCGATTAAGCATGCCAAGTCGCCAGCTACGTTTGTCTCGTCATTGAGTAATCTTGCGCTTTGTTTTTCTATGAATCGGTGCATAACAACAATCTATTCCTTGTTAGCCCAACTGACATAACGGGAAGAAACTGCTACGAGAGAGTAAAATCAAGAAAAACACAATGTTATTATAAACAATTAATTAATAAAAAACGAATCTTGTTTGTTGTTACTTTTGGCATCCTCGTCGAGTCCTTTTTCATCGAACGATTAATGCAATCTTTCTTGGTTGCCGACCAAACACTACAACTACTAATGATACTATTTCAGTTAGAATAATGTGCGCTGCGACATCGCTTTCTTTGCTTACGTGTTGCTGTTTCTCCTGCAAACGTCGTCCGGTAATTCGGGTGACAAGGCTCGGGTAAAAAGTGGAATTTTTTCGATTAATTTGCTCGATAACATTTGATGAGATTCGATGATAATACTTTATTTGATGTCTACTATGGCGTTGCGATAGAATCAAGGTATATGTGTAAGTTCGAGCAGCACGCGCGCAAAGTTCAAGTATCGAAGACTAACACGAGACGTACAGTACATGGTAACGAAAAAGTCGATTTACGTATCCTCCTCCCATACGGTTTCAGTCAAGATAGCGATGTTGTCCAGTCCTCTCATTGGCGCGTACTCTAATGTCCACATCAAATTGGTGAAAACCACTGAAAACCAATAACCATCTTCTTAAATTTCTACTCTGCCGGCGACGTGACAAAAACGAGGAATATGCGTATAGAAGGTGTCCCAACAAGAGCGATAAATTTAAACTTTTATCAAACCATTATCACAGTTCGAGGGTAGACAATCTGCCATTATTAATGGATCGCACAAGCTTTTGACTACCGAAAAACTAACGCCTTTGGATTTCTTTCTCTGAGAGTTTTTGAAGTTAACAGTTTATGCGAACAAGTCCACGACTTACCCTATACTTAAAATTCCGGTAGTAAATAAAAAAAAAACTATTTTATTTGGAATGTAAGTATTCCAGTCTTGTTGGGGACACTCTTTATACGTGTATACCGCATGTATATTCCAAATTTTCAGTTCTACTCTTCCAAATAAAAGAGACTTACACATTTCACCTTGATGCAAGTCTGCTATCAGTTCGGGACACGAACTGTTGCAAGGATTTATAGGCGTCAAACGAAGCTGCGTAGCTCCTCGCAATTGTGCGAGGGCGATCAGTCCAGAATCCAACTCGACCTTCTTGTAACTCGGACTATTATAATCCGAAGACATCAAGACCCAATTGAAATGCGCTGGCGAGACTGTACTCGAGAGGAAGTACGGTCGTTGGTAATATTTTCTCAGCACCTTCACAGCATTGATGTCGCAGTTTTGCCAGTGGACAAACCACTTGGCCACTTCCGGAGAATGGACTCGACGTAAGAACGCTGCCAAATCGGACGAACCGGTTCTCAAATTTGAGGTCAAAGCGCAAGGCACCGTTTCCATCAATCGTTCGTTCTCCAAGTAAAGCTATTTGCAGCACACAACGTAATCTTATTGTCTAATCTACTCGATGTTGATTTAATGCGTACATCAATCTAATACTTACGTGAGTAATGTTGTCGAACCAGAAATAATCTGTGTTCATCACAGTCCAAGAGTCCATTGCATCAGTGATAATTGCTGGGGCATCACGACTCAAATAGTTATCCACGAGATTTCGGTATCTCACGTCCGACAATCGGTCTATAGTTTCCAGTGCTTCGCAGGTCTGAAAATTTTGTTATTTTCAATATTTCTCAACGGAAACCTTCTCTATTAAGAGCCTTTGCTACTTGTGGTTTTGCTTTCAACCTGTTACAATCGACATTCAGTTTTTCAGTTATTCGCATGGGGTCTTGGTAATTTATGTCTTCATAAGTGCGTAATTCCTGTCAAAACATGTTAACAGAGACCCAGCTAATGTAAAGAAATAATTAACCCTTTGCACTTTAAACTATTTCAACTTGAAAATTAAACATCTGTTCCACCTAGAATATCTCCATTAAATTTTTACATTTTTTCAAATTTATATAGAATAACACATACAAAACTTGTTTAGTAATTGATTAGATACAAATCGAGGTGCAAATAACTAAACCTTAGGATTAATTAATTTTGTCTTACCACGCAGTCATCCTCTGTGATAGCATGATCGTTGTAAAAGGGATTGTTGATCATACAGTTCTCGTAATATAAAGGTTGCCAATTCCAAATTGGCAGAATTTTTATCAGCAACAAACGGCTGATCGCCGTAAAATGAGTTCCGACGAAATCCAATTGTGCTGCCAGACAAGCTAGAGTGCCCAGAACTATTAAAACAAGCATGCCGCGGAAGACCAGCTGCAACCAGGAACGTCGCATCGCTGCCACCAATGGTTGACAAATAATATCCATCTCCTCCTCTGTAAAGCCAGCTTGCTGACAATACCTATGAATTGTCGAACGAAGTTCTCTTGTAATATCGAATAATCTCTTTGTTTTCAAATTTCGTTTGACGTTTGTTAAATAACTTAACACAGCAGAACTTAATTTGTACCGTACAAGAAATAAGCATTATATAAAACATAGAATTAAATAAAATACCTTGCTACAATACCAAACTTCTAACAAAATTATGGTAACGAAACATCGACTAAAGGCAGGGCCATTTTTCAGAGCGAACCTGCAAATTAGTACAACGATACAAAAGAATAAATATTAAAGAAAAAGTAAGCTAAAAGCATAAGAAGAACGACGATAAATAACGATATCGACAGATAAATAAACAATCGAATTACTTGTAAAAAGAATTCAACTCATCGTCTATCAGCCGCAATTTCTCCGAATGGGTCATCTCTTGTTGTTCTTTCGCGTAATTTTTACGCGGTTGTTTAACACACTTGTTGTTCGACATTTTCCTCCTATTAGAAACTGTTCAAGCTTTATCCTCTGACCAACAAGGATTCAAATTCCACGCTTGACTTTCGGAAGCTGTTGTTTTATTCTTGAAGAAACAATCAAGTAAGCAAGTGAACTTACGGTTGCCTACAGATCGCAGATATTATCGAGCAGAAACAGTGTTGGCTTTGTCTGTTGATATCCGCGCATGCCTGCGTGTATAGTATGTAATATTGATTGTCCGTATAATCACTGTTGCTACCGAAAATTACGCGGGAGAATTCGAAATGTGTCGGTACAATTTTCAGCTAAAATAAAAGTGTTGAGTAGAGAATTATGATCGGTGTAAAACCTTGTACTAATCCTTTAAAATGTCGTTACAAATTCTACAATGTGTACTGTAAAAGAATGCCCAAAGAGAAACGGCGGAAGCTAATTCGTACAGTATTCATAATACAGTATAGTAAATAGTATATGCGCGTATACTTTTGTATGTAAAAGAAAGAAAAATGAAGCAACGATGACGTTTCGACCACACTGATTGTAGGTATTTTGTTTCGTTTGTTGGCATACAGAACGCATCCTCTCTATTGCCGATTTGCAGGGTATTTATTTATAATTATTATTTACGCGTTGTTTATATTTGCAAATTAATGTTGCTTCTTTCGCTGCAAGTTTCATACGACATATCTTGTACTTACCGACACATATGTAACTTTTAATGCATATTCACATTACAATAGTTACAGTCGCTGGCCTAACAATGGTGTCCTTCTGAGATCAACGTCCTCTAAATAAAGTAAAGTGCCGAAAGTCCAACGTCCACGGACAGTTCTGTTTTATCGTTTTGTACGAGTGCACTGAAGAGAATGTATAAAATTAATTTACTCGGTAAGTGTCGGTACCGTGTACGATACATAATACGTATACATGTATTTATTAAAGAATAATAAGGTGATGTTGCTTTTTCTTGTTGACAAGTTACTCAAAACATGTCTGCGATGATGCATACTGTTACTCGAAATATTGCTGCCCTGTCGATGCTATCGGAGACACAGCAGATGCTGTACAAAACATGCAAGTATTTATCTCTAGACATATATTATTCACAAGTTCTAGTAATTACTCGGTGTGTTGTAATAACAATTTATGCGCTCTATAATTATTTGGCATAACAAATTCCATTACAGGGATTTTGCGGAAGGGGAGTTGAAACCAAAGGCAGCGGAAATCGATAGAAAGCATATTTTTCCAAAAGAAGAGATCAAGAAAATGGGAGAACTGGGTTTAATGAGTATAGCGATTCCTGAAAGATTAGGTGGAACCGGATTGGATTACCTGTCTTACGCGATTGCATTGGAAGAAATATCTAGAGGATGCGCCAGTACAGGTGTTATAATGAGCGTTCATAATTCTCTTTATTTGGGGCCTGTAGAGAAGTTTGGCAATGACCGTCAAAAAGAGAAATATATCACGCCATATGTGACTGCTTCAAAAATTGGATGTTTTGCTCTTAGCGAACCTGGTAATGGTAGTGACGCCGGTGCTGCTTCTACCAGTGCCAAATTGAACGGAGTTAGCTATACGATGAATGGTACTAAATCATGGATAACGAACGGTTACGAGTCGGATGCGATCATTTTATTTGCTGCAACTGACAAACAGAAGAAGCATAAAGGAATAAGCGCTTTTATAGTCGATAAGCAATCGGATGGTCTTTCCATTGGCAAGAAAGAAGACAAGCTTGGGATACGAGGCAGCAGTACTTGTTCATTGATATTCGAAGACTGCAATGTACCAGCAGAGAATTTATTGGGAGAAACAGGAATGGGTTTTAAAATCGCGATGATGACATTGGGTATGAAATAAATACGCATCTACACAACTGAGTAGAACATCCGGAAACGTAACAACTATATTACTTTTAGATGCTGGTAGAATAGGCATCGCTGCTCAAGCTTTAGGCATCGCTCAAGCGTCTCTTGACTGTGCTGTCGAGTACGCAGCAAAACGTTTAGCGTTTGGTAAATCTATAATTAAGCTACAAGCGATTCAACAAAAAATCGCCGATATGGCACTAAAACTAGAAAGTTCAAGATTGTTAACGTGGCGCGCAGCTGTACTGAAAGACAATGGTAGACCGTATTCAAAGGTATGCATAACATACATACATAGAAGTACGGTAAACACTGTAATTTTTGTACGAATGAATATAATTTTTCAATAACGTGTTTTGTTTGGCAGGAAGCTGCTATGGCAAAGTTATCGGCATCCGAGGCATCTACCTTCTGTAGTCACCAGTGTATACAAATATTAGGAGGTATGGGATATGTGACCGACATGTCGGCCGAACGTCATTATAGAGACGCGCGTATCACCGAGATTTACGAAGGTACATCGGAAATACAAAGACTCGTTATAGCCGCAAACATTATCAAAGAATACAATCTGAATTGAAACTTTCGAATGTGACAGTTTCCTCTCTTTTTCTTCTTCTTATTCTTGTATCTAAACTTTCTATATGTACGAGCAAAATATTTTTATACATTTTTATTTTTACGAGAAAGAATAAGTCAATAAATTTTCTATACGTTCACCCTTGCGCAGTTTTCTTTGACTTTTTTCCCTTTCTATACACATATCGCGACTTCGTGGTACATAATACTGTATGTACGTACACGTAATGTAATGTACAACTTTATCGAAGATCGTAATTGGACACCAAGAGACTCGATAAGCACAAATATAATCCTTCCATGTTCCCCCCTCCCACCCTTTCCCTCACCCTGCGACATACAGAAACGTCTTATCCGTTTGTCGTAAAGAGGAAGCTGTTATTAGCTGTATTAATAACCTATTCTATGAAATTAATTCTATATTTTGTACCGACGGTACGACATGCTCGCAATGAAATTATATTTCTCGAAATTACCCCAGCCTCCACGCTCCGTTTACGTGACCAAACGTAGATGAGATCGTGTGTTAAACTTAAAAGCTAGAAAATAACTAAATAAAACGAATCCCCTGATACTCCATCCGTTGAAAGTTTTTAGAAGTTGATCATTACTTCGCTTAAATTCAATTTCTAACGCCGTCTTAAACGCTACACTATAGCTATATCTGTATACTAAACTATATTATATTCTATTGTATTGGCTAATATAGATCCCAGTATAACAGGTAACAGTTGTGTATACATACAATTTGTGCAAACGACGATTACAGTTATGTTCTCAACTATATTTTAAATATAGAATCGTTTCTCTCTGTTGTTTGCAACGAGAAAACACGTCGAATATTAACACCGTTGGATTAGATTAGGTTTGTTGTACAGAGATCTATTGGAATGCAAAGAAACGTGTAACAACTCAATTTCAATTTCATTGTATGCCTTTTTCTTTATGTACAATAACGTACCCGCCCGACGCTCAGCAATTGCTATAGAGAAATATTTTCAACTCTGTTCTGTTCATTTCTACGTACATACGTATATTATTTTATATAATTTTTTTTATGCTCATATTTTCCATAGATGCGAACAACCGACGCGAATGTTACATGAAAGTTACAATTGCAGATTACTTAGACGCTCATCAGTTTGGTCCTAATTCGACTGTACGTTTCTTCTTCAAATTTTTCGAATTAACAATACAAAAACGCAAAGGAGAAGCGTAATCTCTATAACCTACTGACCACTCGTATTTTTTATCTAATCTGACGGCAACACTGACTGTTAATAAATCGCCATAATATTATTTTTAAATTTGCAGAACTGCTAAAATACTTTTCTTTAATTTTTTTCTGATTATTGTACACCTTGTAAGACTGAAAGAATTTCAGATTATTCTGCGAAACATTCCTCACCGGAACAGAAACAAAAATGACAAAACTGTGAGAATAATCTTGTTTCCAACCTTAACACCATATAAATATAAATCATGAATCGTCTTCTATGAAACTATAAACGAACTTGTAACTCTTGTGTCAAGTATTTCTTCTTTTTTTTTTCGTCCTTTTGTGTTCTGTATCCAGCAGCAATATCAATTGCTTGTCTATGTAATTAGTTTTAGTACCGAACTACTATAGTGTTAGATAATATTAATGTTTTCTCTTTTTCCCATTCTATATTATTTTTTTTCATTTTTGTAGTCGAATAGTACTCTTCTTTTTTTTTCTCGAATATTTTACACATCATATAGATCAAACCGATTTATATCGGTTCTTTTCCTTATTATTGGCTATATTATAATCCTTGACTGTAGGTACATTTATCTAAAACGCTTGAAAATGTAAATAAATTAAACTCATAAGTAGTTTTAATAGACACTGAATCTAAACACGTAAATTCTGGAAATTGTCCCGATCTTGCAGGATCATCTTCGACAAAACATATATGAATGTATTTTCATAGGTAGCCGCAAGTATCCGAGAAATAGAAGGAAATTGATTTAGTTATTCGTAATAGAAGCTACCGAAGCTTCAATCGTCAGCTCGCATACCCCTCACTTCTCCTTGATGTCTTTGCTAAAAAGAGAAACGAAAAAAAAAATAGGAAAATTTATACAGGTTTTTTCTTAAAGGTTTTAATTGAAATTCAAATAATTCTCATGTTATTATTTACCCTATCTAATTCTTCTTTTGTACTCTCCTCGATTGCTCTAATATCTTCCATGGTTAGACCATACCAACGGTCTATCCAACAAAACACTTGTCTATGGAAATTAGTAAAGAGACGTCTTTCAGCTTTCTGAATGAAGCTCTCGACGCGATTTTGGAAACCAAACCATTTAAATTCACAAGTGACAAGCTTGTAGCACGTCATCACAGGTTGAACATTATTTTTCCAATCTTTGCCAACAAGAGGACCTCGACCCGTTTTCACAGACTTAAATTTGGTTGGATCTTCGTCCTCTTTGTAATCGGCGTTTGCAATGGGATCGTTAGCAATATCTATATGCACGATATCTCTCATTTTCAGCTTATCGGGTGGTAATTCGTGAACCTATCGTGGAAGAATTCAGAATATAGTAGAGAAAATAATACAACCCCTGTACTCTTTGTTTTTACAAAGCAAATTTATTTTATACGTACGTTATGTTGCTGACCATCGTCGTCAATGTGAAACGACTCGATCATAATTACAAAACTTTCCTTCATATAACCAGGGTTCTGCAATGAAAAAATATTTACAAATTAATTAATGTTTAATCTAATCTAGAGGTAACGTCGTTATTGCCAAGTGATGCTTACGGTTATAACAGTTTTACAGTAGGGATAAGCATTCCATGCTTCCTCGTGAATTTCCAAGGAATTCTTTGGCAGCATAAGACGGATAAAACTAGGCACTTTACTAGCTAAATGATATATCTTGTACGTATATTGACCCGAAGAATATTTCCCACTGAGCAAAGGATAATCTGTGAACGGCTCATTTTTTAACACCTCTATACCCTCTCCGCCTCCTGTATTATTTTTGCTCGCCTCTGCCACAGAGAATAGCTGGGCCACTTGATACTGTTGAGTCAAGACAAAATGTTAGACATCGTAGGAACAAAGTAGCGACAAGACGCAATAAGAAAATATCAGTTTCTATACTGGTAAAATCAATAATAAGCTAATCGAAACTAGAACCGTTATTAAAATTTATCCAATGAGTTAGACTGAAATTTCGAGATCCGTCGTTTCGAGATGACCACGCGTGTCCAAATACATGTTGATTAAATGAGTTGCGAATTCCTCCAAATTACACGATAGCTAATTTATGGTTATTTATCTATGTGTAATACTGCAACTCATTCCAAAGTGGGTCATTAAAAAGAGGAAGACCTTGCTTTTCAACGAATACATACCTCTTCCACTGTAAGAGGCAAAGTGACACGGCTGAAACAGAGAAATTGATCAACTATCTATTCTATTCTATCACACTACTCTATTCGAGAAGTTTAACAAGTTGAAAATGTGCATAGTTTTTCGGAGAAACGGCTTTGATCGTATTCAAGCGTGAGATATCACAAAGTATCGTGATCACGAATCGAACGTCGATGTTCGAACGTCAAACGTGACGTGAATCGATCGGAAATTTCTGAAAACATAATTGATCAGTCAAATCGAGAAACATTCGTTTACGGGGCAGAAGGTTTCGTTCGTACGAGTCGCAAGGGATGAAGGTACATATATCCCTCTTCACCCCTCCAATCCTACCCACCGTTAAAGATTAGTAACCATATCCTGAGAATTGGTTCGAAACGTTCGACCAGTAACCGTTTATCGCGGTTTCAACAAGCTAACAATAGGAAAACTCGGGGGAACTTACAACTCTTTGATTAGCATCTTAGCAAGCAGAGCACATGGGCTGCAGCAGTTTCAGTCCGATCACACAGCACCACCCTTGCTTCAACAAATTCACTCGTGTTATCTCTGAACCCGCAGTCAGACGCATACAACGGCGCCTTCACGACTTCTCAACCGACTGACACACACTCGAACCACTCGGTCGACTCTACACTGCCACGGCCATCGAACACCACCTATACTTGCACACACGTGTCCATCGAATTTCCCCTACTCTCTTCTTTCTCACGGACACTTTGCAAATGACGTCATCCTTATACACTACGACTACATTCTAGTTCGCATGCGTTCGAGTCCGAGTCTGAATCATCTATCAACTTCAGAGTTCAGATTCGTTTCGATATATTTTTCGGATGTTAGATAATTATTTTTACAATGCGAATCTACAATTTCGAAAAAACTCCTCGATTTATTTTCTTGTTTTTACCAAGTCGACCAGGTGGCTATGCATGCATAATTTCCGTTGTTCTTTTCGATTGAAAAATTCTGCTGTTAGGTAATTCGTAGCATATGTTGTGGTTGTATCTACACAACCCATGGTAAAGTGCATTGTAGTTGTACGTCTCGCTCTGACAATTGAACGTCACCATTACCAATAAATTACGCAGGATTGACTTATAATATCAATACCCCTATGCCAACAGTTTTTTCTGTATTTCTTTTATTTATTTTTTTAAATTTTTTTTGTGCATGTCCTTTTTTGTTATATTGTAAACATTTGTATAAATGGACCTCGGTCCGTTCATAATAAATAAATAATAATAATTACCAGTTACGGTAAGAACGAACAAAAACTGTTTCTTTTTTCCTTCTTATCATAACATAAATATATACATATACAATATATACATACACACACACATACATGTATATAAATATACATACGTGTGTGTGCATGTATAAACATGTATACCTATGTACGGACAATTCTCGTGCACAATGTTCAAATTTAGGTTAAAAAAAGTAGACAAAAAATTGAGTATAATCAGGAGAAAGCTCTCTTAAGCCAGGCTATATCTGATAAAAAGCAATATCGATCGGGCTGATAATAACCAAAGTAATCTCTATTGATCATGTTCAATGCAGAGTGCGCAACGAAACTGATCTTCAGCGACGTCGGTACCTGCAGATATCTATGCATACGTGTCTCAAAATGTTCGACACGTCGCCTATCATCATGATTTATCCCTGTACGACGATCATCTATGTCTATTTTATTTTACCAGGGTACGCTGCTGTACGCCTGCGCACTTTCAAATCGTTGACTGCACACAACACAGTACTGAATCGGTCGAAGAGTTTTGTGTTGTATATTGTATAAGCATCTGTAATCGTTGATTACTTCTAATCAGAAATTATAGATAAAATGTTCATGATTCGTTTGAATTATTGTAAAGAAAGAAATGTCCGCGTGGTCTAGATTGTACAATCTGTATGAATGTTTCCATCCATTCATCACTCACCGTCATCTGATAATCACTAATCACCCTATTATACGCGCGTATATCTTATCTATACATATATTTGTAGATAAACTAGTTTTTGAAGTGAAACTTCTTTGCTGAGGGTAACAATTTTCTGATGTTGCGGAAGTCGAAACTCGAGCGGGAAAATTTAAACTGAGAATGAACGGAGAGAAATAATTTCTTACCCTGACGGGATTCGAGCCCCGGTCCATCGATTGTTAGTCAATTTTTAGAATGATGGCGAACATTTTGGTATATATCGCAATGAATAAAATGCTGCAGCATAGTGATGGGCACCATCGACTAATTTAGTTTATTTAGTTACTACATACTCTGATACTATCGAATATTTAGTCGATAGTTTTTAGTCGACTGAAATTTTGTTTCAGTGTATGCCTACGTCTATACGTCTCATCTCTCACAAATTATAATTTATCCTTTAATAATACTATAATATAAAGGCAAAGTGTTAATGGACCTTTTAGAAAAATATTTTTTATTGACAGATATAATTATAAAATACTACCTTCTCTTTAGGTTATGATTAAAATTTTATTCCCATAAGTGCAATATATAAGTATTGTTATTTAATAATTGTATAATATTTCTAGTATAATAATTGTTATTTATGCTACATACACATGTTTATTGAACGAATTATTCGATATAGCTAATGAGTGAACGTATTTGATAGTAAATCTTATAAAATCTATTCAAAACTCCCGCCCGTTAAAATTCAACCAATTAGTCGATAGTTTAAAAAATCAGTCGACTGAAAATAGTAGTTGGCTACTATCGATTTAGTCGATAGTTTTAATCGATGGTGCCCATTACTACTGCAGCATTTTACCGCCGCTCGGTATAGTAGGTTTAAACGAAAGGGTTAGAAATACACCATCAAGATTTATTAAAATTTTGATCGTTCATTATGTTTGAAGTGAAACTTTTTCTATGATTTTGTTTTTTTTTTATTGGTTGTTCCTGATCTTGTTTTTTTTTTAAATTAGTTGTTCCTGATCTTGTTTTTTCAAACATTTCCAATCTTATTTTGCTTCTAAACATTACTCTGCAAAAAGTTTCACTTCTACAGCGTGTATATTTTTAAAAAAATTATATATGCCATTATACAGTTTAGAAATATGTACTCCTGGCAATTTCAGTTATCATAAGGTGAAGGCAAGGAAAAAACATATTAAAACAAGTTATTGATTTTTATACTGAAAGAACTCCTCTTTGGAAAAAGGGGGAAAATACGAAACGCTGAATCCATTTTGTGTAGGTATAACATTAATGCAGAATTAATCAATTGATGATACTAGACAATATATATTTTGTTAGGCGATCTCTTTTGAAACATAAAGAGTATGGATGATATGTTCGGCAGCATATAGGAATATTATATGCAAATCGAGATTCATAGTTCTGAATGTTGCACTGTATTCAACGTAAAACAGGAACAACTGTTTTTATTAAGGAATCGATCTACGAGGCGACGATCGAGCGTACAATCGAACACTGGATGCTGATTACACGATCGTACACGAACGAACAAGAGACGCACACACGTAATAAAACCGTATAAAAATAAAATGTAAATTTGAATGTAAATGTAAATAGCAACGGCGTATGGAATGTATGACGTACGTTTTACAAATAGTGGTCGTATGTTGCACGATTGTTGATACATCGCTCGTTTTGGAAGGCATCATAATGTCTACATTATGTTTTCGCTGTACCGCTGTATCCGCTACACACAATATAGTTACATGAACGCCGCGTTTCATGTTTTATTTCCGCGTGCTAGGTCTAACGCATTCATTCGATAGCGTTATCGAAATACTTCCCCTTGACAGTTCAGCGATGAATGCGTTTTAAAGCGTACAAGATAGAATTTCGAGATCGAAAATCGCTGATCTCTCCGCATTCGATACAACCTTTGGAATCTCTTCCTAATTCAAACAGAAACTGTCACACCTTGATAGTTTGTTAAAACGAAGAAATCATTTCAAAAATTGCATTTCCATGTCTTGGGATGATAGAGAGCATAATAATAAATTGTTCGTGGGTACTTTTAATACTAAAAACAATAAGAGAGAGACTTGGTACAAAGTTAAGGAGTAACGAGTGTAAAATAAGAAAAGTAATTTGTTCGAGAATAGAAATGACGGTAAAATTGAAGTATATGAATCGGCAAATCGAGTGCTAAATAAATATGCTGAGTATTGTACTAAAAATAGTTTCGCACGACGCGCGCTAACATTAGAAAAGTGATAGGCGCGTTTCGAGTGATCATATTGTGATCAAGATTGGTAATGAACCGATCGAGCCGTTTTACACTCTGGCGGGAGTTTTGTTTGTTCGTGAGCTCTCAATTAGTCCAATCGTGTTCTGCTCGAAATTACGCTCGCTGAACAAACGAAGGAACCCAGCACATTTGAATCGTAGACATAGAGACTGCGCGCCCTGTAAAAAGCGCTGAAGGTCACAATGGCGGCACGGGTTACAAAGAGCGAGAGAGAGAGAGAGAGCATTAGCCGGGGTGTATAACGCCTCTTTATAATTGACGTCAATTAAAAAAAGAGCGCTATACACCCTGCGCCGCCATTGTGGGCTTCAACTCACCTGTAAGACGATTCAGTCTATCTCTACCCAGATAGCAGAAATATTCGATTCTGACCAGGGCACTTATGGTCGTGTGGGCTCGTCCTGGTTTCTGCCTTGGCACGACGGGCCGAGGGAACGTTACGAGCCCACACGGTCATAAATTCCTGGATCAGATTCTAGTCAGCGTGTGCCTTGAGCCCGTTCAAGCGACCCCGGTACGCCGCACAGTGGGCGAGAAAGCGATCTTTGTGGCCAAAAATCTGCCTACAACTCAGTTTTCCACCGATTCAATTGAATTTTTTTTAAATGTTTGTGAAAGTCTATATTTTAGATTTACAGTTTAAAATTTTGCGGTTTAGAGTAATGAAGCGTCGGCAACTCAGCTGGGACATGCAAATTTATGGTATGGGCGGATGAAGTATCGGAGTTATTGAGTTTTGTAGATAAGGATTCTGGATAACGATTTTTGCGCAACACGTCATCAAAATATAGACCTTCGCGAACATTTCAAAAAAAATTTCAATTGAATCGGTGGAAAACTGAGTTGTAGGCACATTTTTGGCCACAAAGATCGCTTTCTGCGATCTCTCGATTTCTGCTCGATAGTCGCTTGGCTATCTGGGTATATGTCTACGATTCGAATGTACCGGTATTGCATGTACAATATGGTACATATATGTATAATAACAGAAGGCAGGTACATGCTTGATCCGTACAAATGTGGCAACATGTTTCTTCGAGTTGTAATTACGTGTTGCGATTAAAACATCTTATCGTTTGAAGAGAAGGTGAAAGACGAGAAACGAAATACCAAAGACAAAAGAGGAAAGAGGACAGAAAGACAAGCATCCGAGGCATGCGAAAGTTATTTAAACTGCCCAGTCGGCATCGAGAACGTTGCACATTAGAGTACAAATAAAAAGCACGTACCTTGAATCAACTACTACGAATCTCGTTGTTTTCATTGCCTTCTTTAAATATCAATGTGTTTCTTCCATCGCGTCTTTCAGATACCACCATCGCGAACAACGAAATAATACATTATGCAATCGTTTGACAAATTTCGCAAAAAATGCGAAAGCAACGAGTTGATAGCAACGTTTCTCTGTTTACGTGTACGATGTATGGCACTGTAGAGAATAGGAGAATTGACTTAGCCATTGCGACAAGGCGTAGCGTTCAAAGTTACGCGTTTGTTGGCAACGATGTCCGAGTATTACGCGTATTTCAATGAAAAATACAAGTTCAGATCTTACAACGCCGATCGCAACAATAACAACAGTTTCGATCGAAATGAACGGACCAACGCGCGATCATCGTCGAGCAGCGAGAGCACACGATTCCAGGCTATCTCTTATTCATGTAGTTCGAATATACAAATGTTGTTTGTCAACTTATCGTTAAAACTAGGGAACCTGTTTGTACGAGACCATCGTAGAATACAGATCGACAAACGAGTAGGAATAAACGTTGGCGCGTGGCAACGCGCAATCGATTGGTATCGAGTACACCAAGGAAACAGAGGTTCATGCAACCGCTGTCCATCACTTACATTTGCTTTTCCCGTCGAGCAATTTTTTCCAGAGATCGAACTGCTCGCTATATTTAACCATATGTATACTGATGCCACGCTGAACGTTACACGCACTGTACGATATCTTTTTGTTTAAAAATTCGTTGGCATGCGTCCTTTTAATTCGGAGTTTGTCCGCGACGATTCCAGTCACGAAGACGTCTTCCAGCTTCAGATACGTTTGATTCAACGCAGCTTTGTACAACTTATGCACTATATCGGTAGACACCAGATAAGCTGGTCCGGTAGTAAAATCTGGAAAAACGGCGTTCTTGAATTGTGTTCTAGATACATAGTATTTGCTCTTCTTGTTCCTGATCGGTTTCCATTTCTTCGCTAGTCTACCGTATATCACGTTCCTGTCCTTCATATGTTTCATTGCAAACAACTGTAATCGCGGTACATTGATGAACATGTCGTCGTCGGTCTTCAGCAGAAACTTCACCTTGGAACAATAGCTGTCCACCCACTCTAGGGTGGAGATTGTTTTCAGAGTCAAATTCGAGTAAGAATCTAAAAACCTTCCACGTATCACGTCGTTGTAAGTTTTCTGTTCCTTTTTCAAGATCGCTTCCATTCTGGAGTCCAACGTCGCGCCCAACATGAACAAAACGCTGATGTCGCTTCTCTGTCCGAAATGTCCCCAGGTTTGTCGTATGGCTGTCCGTGCCTCTAGATGAGGGGGAGCAGACATTATTATTATAACCAAGTCCATCTCCTTTCCTAAATTTGGACACCTCTCCGGTATCGGTACAGTGTGTCCAGCTTCGTAAATGGCTCCTGCCAGATACTCGTTGCGAAGAACGGACAGTTCTTTGGTTTCGTTGGAAATACTCGCAGATGATTGAATCAAAGAAGTCGACGACGTAGACGAGGTTGTAGCTGTGGAACTTGACAGATTGGCGATCACCTGGATGTTGTAAGGAGCGACTACGTACGGTTCGGAGGATGCGTTTCTCGGGACTGCTGCAACATGCTGCTCAGGACTCGAGTTGGCGTGTTGCTTGAATGCCTCTTGGTAAGCGGCAGCGCGACCTGTAAACGAACAATTAGATCATTTGCATAGGAAAAGAAATATCTCGAAGTAAGTACTTACTGGTGTTTCGAGGTGCAGCATACTGTGGCACATCGTAGTAAGTGGTGCGGTAATACGCGTAGAAGGTCAAGCCGATCAGTCCGAGGATAAGCGTTTGCAAAGGACGACTGCGAAGATGCAGTAACTGAGGCATGGTGACAGTTTCGCAGCTGCACGTCTGCACGTATGCAGGTCTGCTCCCTCCCTTAGGTTTGCCGTGCAGTTAATTTTTTATGATTCACATCGTTACGGATCAATCACGAACCCACGATGGGCCACGCAACGTTTCGTCCGGTGCGCGCAACTTTTCGGAAATGTCACGACAACGTCAAAAATGTTTTGCAGTAACACCGATAAACAGGTTACTTCCATGCTGGTTCGTCGAACGCAACGAAATCTTTCGTCTTCGAGCTCCGTGTTCGCCACCTCTTCGCTGCGACATTCAACATGATTCGAACAGATGGTTGTTTATCGCGAAAAAGTCCGTGACGAGCGAGTTCCTTTTCCGTTCTCACTGCAGCCGGATACTTGGTCGTCCTGGCAAACTTTCACGCGCCGACATTCCAATTCCACCAGCGTCCGTTTTCGCTCCTTGTTTCCCTTGGATGCACCACGAACGCGTTCTCCGACCTATCTGTATATGTTCCTGTATATATTCTTTCCGTGTGTACGCGCGCACGCGTGCAACACATGTGTTTACAGGGAGACCACAAATCGTGACTAGTAGAGATCGCTCTGTTATTAGCAGTCCGATTGAAAATGTTTTTATTCAAGTAATAGCATGGCTTCAAGAGAGCTTTCACGCGATTACAACGACTTTTTTGTCAACTCTTTTTCTTCATGATGCTTCAAGGACGCCTTCAATTTTTTGCAAATACACCTACAATTTTTTGCACAACTTCCTCTTGCATCTCGCGATTCATGTACCAGTACCAGCTTATTTTTACAACGTCGCGAACAGTCGCGAATATCGATAAGTCCTGTATCGATGCACCACCGAATCTCGATTGTCAGAAACACCGACGAGATACTGTTAAAGACTGCCAGCCTTATGGGAGATCGTGTCTCTCGAATAATTTGATGTCTTCTTACGCCCTCTAGAATGTATTCTGACTGGAGTAAAAAATAGAAAGCCATCGACATAATCTCGTCGGTATAGAAGTCTACTGAGGAGATTCTCGTCGGTGAGAAGGCAAACTGTCACGCAGTCATATTGCACCAATGAGTGACTGTTAGTATCTCCTCGGTAAAATCGATTATTATGAATTGTTACATACTGCACCGAACGTATTCCACGAGCAGATATTTCAGACGATGTTTTAGTGTTGGTTATTTCAAATTTACAATATTAAAAGCAAAACTCAAGGACAAAAGATTCCTAGAAATATTGAGAAAGTATTGAAGCATAGTTTTAGGAAAATTATCGATTCCGACTTTAAATTTTATACGAGATACCTCAATTTGTACTTTCAAAGTATTTCATAAACGAGAATTATTACCTTACACTTTTTCATACAAAAATGTTCGAAAAATCGATCTGTGGAAAAGGAAATATGCTGAAGAACAGAGTAAAAGAGAGTTTACAGTAAACAATTAGAATGGCATTAGAAAGGATTATTATCAACGTTGAACAGATAGAATCAATAAATTTATCGTAGTATTTATGTTGAATAAATTAATGCGAATGTGCATGGTTTAAAAGTTATTTTGTATCTCGAGATCCATTGTCTATTTTGACTAAAAGTTACATGGTCAAATAGTCAATGGAATGCTGGTTAACATCGTTGGCGAAAGGGATTGTTATAAACATTGAACAACCAGAAATAATAAATTTCTCTGTGAATTGTATCTAATAAATTAACGCGCGGGAATATTCATGTTATAAAGTTTATTCAATATCACGAGTTCTATTACATACTTTTACAAAAAAATTAGGTGGTCAGATGGTCAAGAGAGTGGTTGTGGGCATCGTTGGCAAAAGGAATTCTTATAAACATTGAATAACAAGAAATAATAAATTTCTCTGTGAATTGGATCCAATAAATTAACGCAAGGGAATATTCATATTATAAAGTTTATTCAATATCTCGAGTTCTATTACATATTTTTACAAAAAAATTAAGTGGTCAGATGGTCAAGAGAGTGGTTGTGGGTATCGTTGGCAAAAGGAATTGTTATAAACATTGAACAGTGAGAAATAACAAATTTAGCAATAATTACTAACTTGGCAGTCGACGCGCTCAATGGTAGAGGAGTGGGGGGAGACAGCAAGCGAGAGCGCTCAGTCAGTCAGTCAGTCAGTCGGGCCGCGGGAGTAGACAGGAACGAACGCGTTGCGGTACTGGAGGTGCCAGAGTGTCCCAGGAGACCAGAGGTGGACCAGTAGTGACCAAGGGTGACTTGGTGAGTTTTAATTCAAATATTCTTGTATGCTTGCTGCTTTCTGCACACTTTATCGAATTTCAACTATTTTCATTCAACAATCATTTTTAATGTTCCTCTCCAATATTCTTACTGAAATTTCTGTCGGAGAAGAAACTTTCACAGTTCAGTGTTCCAAAAATTTGTATGTTTCTTATGTTGGATTTGTGCTTTTCCTCCTGCTTCCGTTTATCCAAATCGCACTTTTGCCTATTTAATTTCTCGATAATTATTCGACGTAATTGCGTAAGTTACAATAAGTCTGGCGTTGTGAGAAAGGGAACCAGAAGGAATATTACATTCGTTCTGACTCCCTTAAATGAAATATATTTTATTAAATCTTGAATATGTTCATTTACCCTTGATCACAACGAACAGATTGCTGTTTCGAAGAAATTGTTCAGTGAGATAACATTCCAATTTCAATTTCTGATTTTCCAAATGTTCACTTTCGACA
>CM052335.1:10839091-10959700 GCA_028455595.1 Lasioglossum vierecki
CGACTCGAACTCGGCTCGCATTTTCGAGTTCGCTGGCAGCCCTGCTAGCGTCCCGCGGGTTACCACGGGGGCTGGCAGTCTTTAACAGTATCTCGTCGGTGCTTAGCGTCCCGTGGGTTACCACGGGGGCTGGCAGTCTTTAACAGTATCTCGTCGGTGTCAGAAATCTTCTTCGATCTTGATGGAGCACTGTGTGACCGACTGTGATCGATGCGGTACCATAATAGCTGCAGCAGATGTCGCTGCATGTACGTGTCGGTGGGGTTCGTTCTCAGAATAGACACGCTAGTTTATTTATTAATAATAATAAACTAAGTGTGTCTTCTTCGAAGGTTCCTTCTGTTTCGAATAAGAAAAATTAGCACGTCCTTATTACGATGAAATTGAGCAAATTCACTCTAGACTAAAATACTACGATCACGGAGTGAATGAAATTAAAATCACCATCGTGATCGTGATTCTGCAATCACCGTGATAAATCACGACCAGTGATTTTCCACGGCATCCCTTTCCAGCACGCATGCCTCTGCAAGTAGGTGCATCGTGAACATAGCCTTGGAAATCGATGTATCGATAAGCGCATGCGTGCCAAGTTTCGAGAAAATTTAAACGGTCGTTCGTGAATTCAAATAATTGTAGAATTTTCGCGTTCGACATCTTATTATCGACAACGCTCTTGCGACAAAAATCGAGTATGTTGTATGAAGAAATTCGTTGGACACTGGAGCGTGTAATCCGTGTAAACTATAGACGGTGAATGGCTGGAACTCTTGCACTCCCTGGTCTGTTCTTTCTCTCCGTTCGTCCGTATTATGAATTATCGATCGAATCCGAGGGAATTGAAATCGATACGACTGAAATCTCAGCAAAAAAAGAACCGAACGTGTTCGGGAAAGGAACCAATCGTTGAAACAGTTGCCAGTCGAGTTTTCGTTGGACAAACTCGAGATTGCAACTATCAAGGAGCTAGCACGGACGAGCGAGCGAGCGTGCTAGCGATCGATCGATAACCTATTTTTTCATAGCTGGCAAGCTGCCAGAATTTCGGGCAATTGTACCGAGACGCTGTGAGAGCGAATAACGCAACCTCGCGCTAGGTCACCAATGTTTTCAAAGGTCCTCTTTGAAAGTCGTCTAATCTGTTTGCTCTTCATCCAGGGCTCCGTTCTTCGTTCGCGGCTTTACCGAACGGATCTGTGATTTCAAGAATCACGCGCTCCTCTTTTATTCCTTCTGTTAACCGGGGACCATTTACTTTCTTTCTAGGTGGAAATACCTCGTATAAAGTGCCAGTAACAGAGTCGCAGCTTGCAGACGGTAAACGTGACAAGACAATATAGAATTCAATATGAAAAGTCGATATGACTAGGCTTTTGTTTTCTAGGAAGGGGCAAGACTGATACAAGGACAGCGTAACGTGCGAATGAAACTGCGGTTGCAATGGTTGATCAGGATATGAACCTAAGCGCAAGGATATCGGGAAACTGGACACAACGGAAACGGGAAGAGACGTATTCGTCGATATCAATCGCGATTTAAATTTTAATTCTTTGAACAGTCTGCTTCCAGGAAGGGACAAGATTGATACAAAGACAGCGTAAAACATGAGAATAAAATTGCGGTTGCAGTTGTTGATATGAACGTAAAGCGCAAGGGTATTCGAAAGCGGGATATAGCGGAATACGCGACGAGACATATATTTTTTTATTAAGATTACCCAGGTGGAGTAAAAAATGGGGTCTATACAGCTGAACCTAAATCGTATTATTTTACATAGTTTGAGTTACAGAAGTTACACATTTTTTCAGAGTTTTATGGTTTGTGTATCAGTTAGCAGGCTGTTTAGCATGTCAGGTTACATGCGCAAATTGCATTCTTTCAAAAACGTAGAGATACGCAAACACGCCCTGATGTTGGGGTTGGTAAAAAACATGTCATCCTTGAGGGGTAGAAAGAACCCCATCCTGCGGAGATCGTCAGTTAGTCTAGTTCTGTAAGCATCAAATAGGCAACATTGCCATATGACGTGGTCTAAGTCCTCCACTTCATGGCGAGACGTATTCGCTGATATTAATCGCGATGTAATTTTGATTCTGTGAATAGTCTGCTTCCAGGAAGAGACAAGACTGATACAAGGACAGCGTAACATGCGAATAAAATTGCGGTTGCAATGGTTGATCAGGATATGAACCTAAGCGCAAGGGTATTCGGAAACGGGATACAGCGGAATGCACGACGAGACGTATTCGTCGATATTAATCGCGATGTAATTTTGACTCTGTGAATAGTCTGCTTCCAGGAAGAGACAAGACTGATACAAGGACAGCGTGACATGCGAATAAAATTGCAGTTGCAGTAGTTGATATGAACGTAAGCGCAAGGGTGTTTAAAAATCGGATACAGCGAAATACGCGACGAGACGTATTTGTCGATATTAATCGCGATTAATCTTTAATTCTTTGAACAGTCTGCTTCTAGGAAGGGACAAGACTGATATAAGGACAGCATATAATTCGAATGAAATTGCAGTTGCAGTGGTTAATATGAACGTAATTTTGATTCTTTGAATAGTCAGCTTCCAAGAAGAGACAAGACTGATACAAGGACAACGTAACATGGGAATAAAATTGCGGTTGCAATGGTTGATCAGGATATGAACCTAAGCGCAAGAGTATTCAAAAACGGGATACAGCGGAATCCGCGACGATACCTATTCGTCGATATTAATCGCGACGTAATTTTGATTCTTTGAATAGTCTGCTTCCAAGAAGAGACAAGACTAATACAAGGACAACGTAACATGGGAATAAAATTGCGGTTGCAATGGTTGATCAGGATATGAACCTAAGCGCAAGAGTATGCAAAAGCGAAATACAGCGGAATCCGCGACGAGACGTATTCGTCGATATTAATCGCGATTTAATTTTGATTCTGTGAATAGTCTGCTTCCAACAAGAGACAAGACTGATACAAGGACAACGTAACATGCGAATAAAATTGCGGTTGCAGTGTTTGGTATGAACGTAATTTTGATTCTTTGAATAGTCTGCATCCAGGAAGAGACAAGACTGCTACAAGGACAACGTAACATGCGAATAAAATTACGGTTGCAGTGTTTGGTATGAACGTAATTTTGATTCTTTGAATAGTCTGCATCCAGGAAGAGACAAGACTGATACAAGGGCAGCGTAGAATCCGAATGAAATTGCAGTTGCAGTGGTTGATACGAACGTAAACGCGGGGCTATCCGAGAACGGGACGCAACGGAAAAGTACGCGATGCGACGCGCTGAAAGTCGGATAGCCGCGCTAGCGATAGTGGCGGTAAACGCGACGCGGCTGCATCGCAGCCGGTCGGGTCCCGAGATTCGGTCAGCATCGACGACCGTGCGCAACCGATCGATGGCCCACTACCGCTCTCGTTCCTGTCTAGAAGTTATCCTTGCTACGACCCTACCGTTGCCTTACCCCTCCTTCGACACACCCACGTTATTCGTGACTTCGTTCTCCCCTTTTTTATCTCCAGCGAACGCTAAAATATCTGTCACGTTCCATTCCGTTTGTTTTCTTTATCCTTACTCCGCTTCCTCCGCGGTACCTCCTTCGTCAATCCTCGACACACGTACGCACACACACGTACGTACATCTATATGTAGATTCTTGAAATTTTTATTCTTCGTCGTTCCCATTTCCGTTTGATCTTTCAGAGGTCGAACCAATCCTCTAATGTGTCCACCAATCGACGTCCACCCAGACGTTTAATCGTTCCGAGTCTTCTTCAAGCTTGTTCTCGTTAGTTTTTTCGCGGACTCTATCGACTTCGTTTTCCTTTTAGTGTTTCTTGCACGCTCTAACCACTTCTCCGTCCTCCCCTCTCCACCCTTTTCTCGTCTTTAAATCCAGAAGCCTGCCTATGTCGTTGCAAACGGTTTCTGGTCGGCGTCGGCGTCGGCGTCGGTGCTGTCGACGGCGCCGGCGTCGTTAGCGCTGTTCGAACGGTTGGTCAGTTGACGAGCAGAGACTGTCGGGTTCGCCGGTTTGCTGTGGTCGTCGAGAGTCTATCCGTCCACTCTCGCCAAGCCTCGTTCGAACGTTAACAAAATATGAAGAAGATTTTATAGCTGTTACGCTGGTGAAAAGATTGCCGGTGATACCGCTGTTCGCGGTCGTTTCTCCAGCTGGTGGTTTCAGACGAGTCCAAAGGCGAGTACCGATAGAGACCTGTCCGGAGGACCGTCATCCAACGTATTTCGACGGAGTAACATGATCGCGGAATGATTTGCCGACGTTCACGGTCATCGTGGTCGCGTGTTCTTTGAAAAAGGTTGGTTTCGGTTGATCCGCAATAACGATCGCTATACGCTATATAGCGCGCGCATGCACGAAATAAAACGAGAAAGCGAACTGGAAAGTGATCGAGGGTGAACGAGAGAAAAGGTGCGGTGTAGAACGAGGGTGAGCAAGCATAGAAGACGAAGAGAGGGGTGGCGGAGGAAGGGGCGCGAGAGCTGCCGAGAGGGGAGTAAAGAAGGAGAAATATTATATGGGTGATGTAAAGGGTCAGGGTGAGGAGTGAAGAGAGAGAGAGAGAGAGGGGGGGGCAAGAAAACGAGGTGCAGAGAGGAAAAAAGAAACGAGAGAAGGAGGGGAGCGAAATTGAACGAGAGAAAGGATTTCGCTCCAACAAGTAGAGAGATTTTCCTTGTAATTTTTTGGTATCTCGACACACCCAGCCTAGTCGACGTTAACCTACTCTGTGCAATCTGAAAACATCGAGTTCCCGTTTCCAAGCTCTGCATTAATCATTTTGCAAGCTCCGACGAAGTCGTGGGATCGCGTCGGGGCCACTCGATGATCGATCGAAACGCGTTTCGTTTTTGAATCGTCGAGCGACCGTTCGAGGTCCAATGAAATATGGAGAAAGAGATATATGGCTCGAGCTAGATAGGAATGCACGCGTTGCGGAAAAAATGGATGCCGTCGACGTTCGTGTAAAGTCTCGGTGTTTCTCCGAAAACGAACTGGTGCTTCGGAATTCGTTGGTCGCCTCGGCGAGATTCCACTGGCACGGGAAATCGGTTTGCGCTGCTGTAATTCGTCGACGAAAACATTGATTCGTTCGCTCGACATCCGTTGGGGTTGTTATCTTGCCGGGAAACGAGGAGGCCAATGTAAACGGAAGCGGGTGAACGCAACGTAGGTCGCGCGTCCGTTTGACGTTTGGAAATGTTGTTGGAAGGTATACGTGTTCGCCGTGTCGCTTCGAAGGAGATAATGAAACGAGTGCGTTGGGTGATTGTGAACGTTCGATATTCGGCCACGTAAATAGCCAGTTGTTTGTTCGTGTCTGTTCGTTTCAGCCTGGAAGTTTCCTCTAGATCTGGTCTCCATTGCAGAGTCGATAAAAATATCTGTTCGACCAGTACGCGAAACCACGAGAGTAAAATTTTATCGCGAACATGCTCGCGACGTGACTCGACGCGACGTCACGCGACGCGACGCGACACGACACGGCGCGACGCAACGGTAACGTGCGTGCATTATTGTACGATCGATCTACTTATTTACGTCGTTTCATGAGGTCGTGTGACTGTTTCGTAAAATTTTAATTTACACGTACAGGATTCACGTATTCGCCAGAAAGAAAGTTACGAAAACAAATTCGAAAGGCTGAGAAGATTAATGGAATTTAACCGATGTCCTATTTCAAAGAATTACCGATGAAAACTCTATGGTCGTCAGAAGACATTGCTGTTAAAAATTTTGATCGCTAAAGCTTTGACATAGGACATCGGTTGAATCGCGTTATTTCTTTCAACCCTTCGAATTTATTTTCGTGACTTTTTTCTGGGGAACACGTTAACCGTGTGAACTCGAATTCACCGTGTGAACTCAACCGCAGAGTTTTCCGCTATGTACACGGTTCGAAACAGCTAGAACAACAAATGTTGCTCGGTACGATGGAGTTTCGATTCGGCGACGGTGAACGTTGGCTCGCATGTAGAACGTAGAACGTACAGAATCGGGATGCGTTTCCAAAGAAACTTCGAAGCTGCACAAGAGATTGAAAACGGTCAAACGTTTTGAATGAGATGGCGTTTTCAAGGGTATATTTGATAGACGCGAAAGAGAGGATCGCCGCTCGACTGGGACGGGAAGTCTAGAGCCAATTTACCGGATCGATCGATCGTTCGTAGAGAAGAAGGGACGCCGATGATACACCGAACTTGTTGGCTTCGTTCGAGTACGCGTCCACGTCAACGTCAACGTCAAAGTATACGTACACGTACTCGCACATGCACACGTATACATAAACGTACGCGTACACTAACGCGCATCCAACGCTGCGTGGAGTCGTCCAACGTGTAGGGGTTACGAAGGGCGATAGGTTCCATTTCGAAAAGAACATTGTGCCCGCGATTAGGCGCGAAAAAAAGAGAGTTCAGCTCTGAAAATGTTGAAACGGTCTGTTACGTGCGACTGATCGCGACATCTTATCGACGTTGCTCCTGAAATATTTGCATATCTGGGTTGGAAGGTGAAAAGTTTGTGTATACGGGCGTTCGAATCGAGTCTAGAGTACGAACGCTGTTCCAATTCCGGAATGGGAAGGGAGTCAGTTTTCTAGGTGTACTGGGTCTTTTAAAATTATATGATTCTGCACAAAATCTGAATCGCAAAATTGACTTTAACATTGAATCCCGAGGTCAACATTTTTTTTACGGTATCGTATAGTACTCATCGGTCAACAGTCCTCTCGGAAAACGACTTTAAAGTTTCGTAAACTATTTTATTTCATACTAGCTGACCCGACACACGTTGTCCTGTCCAAATTTCAATAAATTTGTTTGTGATCGTTTTAATTACGCATATCCATTGTTCGAATCGTGAGTTATGGTCTTAAGTACATACAAAAATCCCATAGAAAAAAGCACTTTCATTTTTCCCGGATTTGTCCACAGGCAAATTTTCCAATTTTTCATTCCCTAAAAACCTTATTCGGATTAATACGAATATTTTTTTTTTAATTGGCCAAATGGGTCCAACCGTTCTCAAGTGATGCGCTTATCAACGAACGGCATTTATATGAATTTAAATGAATCTGGAACCAATTTTTTTCATTTGTCTCCTCCGTTCCGAGAGATTTCAGTTTGAAAACTCGACGAACAAACGTGCTATTGGATAGGAATCGTTTGATTTGTCTGTTCATGACCAACTCATTCTACTTCTTAAGAACGCTAGGCACGCGGATTCGATGGATTGTTAGTTAATGTTCTAGAAAACGTCGAGTCAATTAAAAAAGTTATTCTATGTGGAATCATCCCCTCCACGTCTATACGATTTCAAGACATCTCGTAGACACGGAATGGAATAAAATACTTGGCGAGAATCGTTGAATTGAGACCTATAGTTCCTTTGAGACTTTTGTTCGATTAGTATTACAGGATGCAATAAAATACAATTTTCACCATGGTATTCAATGTTGTCGCGACATATTATTTTGAAACACCCCGTACAGTGTTTTCTCGATAAATATCCCAAATGTTTGGCCTTTAACCCTTTACACTCGGAAGTGTTTTAACTTGAAAAAAAAATTTCTAGCTAGAATAATTCTATTCTATTTAATTTCTTTTCATTTTATGAATATGAAATTGATGTAATACCTCGTACAATACTTAACTGTTTAGTAATTTATTAGCTACCATAATAACGTAAACAATATTTTGAATAATGGTAGAGCAATTTTTAGTGGCGCCTCTTTCTCGGAGTCACCATTCGAGTGCCAAGGGTTAATTGTCCTAGAACTATTCCCACTACCGCGGGGTGTACCCCTTGAGGAGCCGGGAAGCTCGAGAGGCCTCGGTCGCCGAGAGATAATAGGGGTCGGGTATATCGTTGCAAACCACTGCCAATCCAATAATAAAACATTCTTTATTCTTCATTATTTCTTATGGGACCTCTGACCAATATATTCGTCGCATTTTTCTAATGAAAATGATACCAAATATGATATAATTCCAACTATTTACTTTGTTTATGCAATTTACAATTTTTGTAGACGTTTTCTAAGCAAGTGGAATCAAATAAAATCTTGTTTCCATTGGTAGTGGTCTTCGCACATCTGAAATAAAGAAAAATATATAAATATTCTGCCATTTTTTGAAGACTTTCAAAGAGTGAGAGGAGTCATAAATGCGTAAAGCTCCGCAGTATAGTAATGAACAATGAAAGTTTCAGATTCAAAACTTCCATCATTCATTACAAGTAAATATAATTACAAGAATATCATATTTGGTATCATTTTCAATCAGAAAAATGTCACGGATATGTTGGTCAATGTCCCGTCAAAAAGTAATGAAAAATAAAGAAGTTTTACAATTTTTGTTGGAGGCTTTCGGGTGTATGCCGTATCGAAAAAATTTCCTAATGTTTCGTAAGCATTGCAGCTAGCTTCATCAGGGGTTCTGAAGACTTGTAGCAAACTTGAGTAGATGAAATTCAAAATTGTAGGAAGATTTTTCAAATTGAACATGTTAATACATATATGATTGCTCGTTTAGTCAAATCATTAAAGGAAGAAATATCACTCGATTTCGATTTTATCAGGTTAGTTATGTTCACACTTCCGGGCAACCGAGACCTCTCGATTTTCGTATCCTTTTCTGCATTCGGTAGAACTCTAAGAATCCCCAGCTGTGTTTAGGACAATTATAAAAAAAAATAGTGTACTTGGCCATTTCCGCGAATTCCTGTCCATCTTTGGCTATTTCTGTTTCGAATTTAAGTATCGGGAACGGCGACGGACTCGTGACCAGACTAGGCCTCCTCGGGGGAGGTCCTAGGAGAACGAGATGATAGATCCCAGTTCGTCGGAGGAGAGTGACGAGGAGAAGAAGGAGTCTAAGGATGTTGGAGCCGGGGGCGGAGGTGGTAGTGGAGGTGGTGGAGGAGTTCGCGGCGGAAGTGGAAGCTCGTACGGTTCTCGACGACAAGTCGGGCCGGGTGGAAGCCTCGGGGGTGCCTCGGGCCCCGCGAGCGGAAGCGTGAGCTCGTTGGCCTCGGGGACCGCGTCCCCCGGAGGGTCCAGTCACGGGCCCATCGGGACGCCTCGGGGCGGCGCGCAAGACCTCGCGTCCGCTCGTGACGCCTCGAGTCTCGCCGCGGGCAGAAACTCGTTGTCACCGTCAATGTCCGCCGCGCAGGATGCGGCCAATTATTCTCAAAGGCCCACCAGTCCTTCGCCTTCGGTGGCCAGCGAGAAAACCGAAGCGAATTTGCAGGTAAGCAAATCGTCTTGTCCGGAGCAGTGTTCCGATTCCAACCAACTTTTCTCGCACATGCAATCTCGGCGATTACAGCCTCAGTAACGCAATCTTCTCGATAAAATGGGGTACCTTGAGCACCCCGCAGAATTAAAAAAAATTATTAGTATACAGGCCACCCGATTAACACGGCTGCTATCGGTGTTGTTGTCAGATTCCATTCGATACATTTTTTCCCAACACCAATAGCAGCCGAGTTATTCAGGTGGCCTGTTTCAAGGGTTTAAGGATTTAAGCTATCCTTAAAACGTTAGCAATTAAGTTTCAAGACGGAACAGTTGTCCCACCAATAATATCGGTACACTGCCGCCGATATAATTGTCTCAAGATGTCGGGGCTCTGGCCGCTCTGCTACGTCATTATAGATACGTTACTGTTTGGCCGCGCATGCGCGAGAAAAGTTGGTTGTGATCGGAACACTGGTCCAGAGATCCTTTCGGTCTCTTGAACACCAATAACGAACCGGCTTTTCTCGGATATCGACGGTTCGCTGCCTAAAACGATATCCCTATCCAGGATAAACAAGAGCGCGAGGAAGAAGAAAGAAAGACTAGAATCCAAGTGTACGTGTTCGTGTCGAGATGCATCTCGTACCCATTCAATGCTAAGCAACCGTTGGATATGCCCAGGCGGCAACTGAAAGTGACCAAGCAACAACTCGAGACGATATGCTCTCGATTTCAGGTGAGCGACGTGCATACACATTCTGCCTGGTTATTCATGAAAAGATCCTGACAAGTCGGTACAGTGATTTCTCGATAAATGTCTCATAAAGTCTGACCTATAATTGTCCCAGAACTATCCCCAGAACTGTTCCTAGGTGCATACCGCACGAGGGACCAGGAAGTTCTCGAGTCCTCGGTCGTCAAAAAGTGAAACATTTGAACAAAGGAAGTGTAACAAAACTTCTTTAGTTTCCATTATTTTTCTATGGGATGTTGACTAAAATATTGTCTTCGTTGCCCCACCGTAACGGTGCTTCCTGGATAAAGACTGAGAGCGCTGCGGTGGGGATGGTTTCTTGTTTACTGTTCCTCCTTACGTCCGAAACGTTCATTGTTCATTACACAAGTAAATATTATCGGAATTATATCGTATCTGGTATCATTTTCATTATAAAAATGCCACGAGTAGTTAAAGAAGTTTTGTTATTGGATAAATTGCCAATGATAAATGACTCGCTGGAAAAATCAGTTCTCGTACTAATCATTCGATAGGGATATAAATTAATTATTATAATTAAAATACTATAATAGATAAATATATATAATAAATAAATATTATAATAAATAAATATAACTATAATATAAATTATAAACATTACTGTTAAAGAGTTTTTTAATTGAAAATTGGTTCTCGTACGATCACCGAAGTTAAACAGCATTGGGCGCGATCAAGTACTCGGATGTGTGTCCGCTTTTGGGTAAGAGCCGCGTGTTATTGGTAAAATAGGTGGTTCGGAAACCCATCGTAATAAAAAGTAGGTGTAGCTGAAATCAGGCGATGGTTAGAGTGGAAGAGGGGAGGAAGTGGAAAATGGATTTGAAACCCCGAGGGGACCAAATATCACTACACACACACAAACACACACATATTGGATTAATTGTGTTCACGCTTCTCGGAATAGTATTCCTGACCGGACCCGTGTTTCGGACAATTATCGAGACAACACTGTGCTTCGCGTCGATTCGAACGAATCCCGTAGGACTGGTGTAGGCGTCGCGACGGCTCGGAACGCTCGTAATTGAAAGGTTTCTTGTTTTTTTTGTTGTGACGACTTGCAGAGTTTCTTGAAGGGCGAGACGCAAATTATGGCGGACGAAGCGTTCCGCTACGCCATACAGAACTACCACGATGTATTCTTAACGTCGGACAGGGTAGTTCAGATGGTGCAGAGTGGCGCTTGCTCGCAAGTTGATTTTCGCGAGGTATTCAAGAAGAACATCGAAATACGGGTCCGACGGCTTCCAGAGATGAACGGGCTGAGCAAGGAGACTGTGCTTACGTCCTGGCTGGCCAAATTCGATTGTATCTTGAAAGGTACGGGTGACGAGGAGACGAAAAGGCCCTCCAGGATGCAACAGCAGTCTCTGATTTCGGAGATGATATTGTCCAAGGAGCAGCTCTACGACATGTTCCAACAAATTCTTGGTATCAAGAAGTTCGAACATCAGCTTCTGTTCAGCGCTCTCCTCTTGGATTCGGCCGACGAACAAGCGGCCGCCATTAGACGGGAGCTGGACGGTCGTCTCCAAAAAGTCAACGAAATGGAGAAGGTGTGGTTGACATTTGATATCATTGATATCTCTTCCACTGTTCGTTGTTCGCACTGGTCGTTGTTTCTTTCCGTAGAATCGCAAACTCATGCCGAAGTTACTCTTGAAGGAGATGGAATCGCTTTACATCGAGGAGCTGAAATCGTCCATTAACCTGCTGATGGCTAATTTGGAGTCGTTGCCGGTCTCGAAGGGTTCGATAGACGGGAAATACGGTCTACAGAAATTGAAACGTTACAATCACCGTCGCGATCGTTCCCGTTGTCGTGGTCAGGGTTCGCTCTCGAAGTTGGAGAGCGATACGGCTGACACGGAACTGACGAAAATGGATGTGGGTCTGACTTTCCAGTTGTCCGTGGTCGTGATCGAAGTTAGAGGCCTGCAGAGTTTGCCGCCTAATAAGATTGTTTATTGCACGATGGAGGTCGACGGTAACAAGAAATTGGTGACGGATCACGCGGAGGCATCGAAACCCATGTGAGTAGCACGGTAGAGAAGTAGAGTAGACCGAAAGCTAAAAGCAATTTTTAGGTGGGCGACGGAGGCCGACTTTGCTACCACGTACCCGTTGCCGGTGGTTAAGGTCCGATTGTACACTGAGACTTCGGGGATTTTGACGCTCGAGGACAAGGAATTGGGCAAAGTTATTATAAAACCTACGCCGTTCGCTTCGAAACAACCGGAGTGGTATCGTATGACGGTCACGAAGAATTTTCCCGACCAAGATCTTCGAATAAGGATCAGCTGTCGGATGGAGAAGCCGAACAACATGAAACATTGCGGCTACCTTTACGCGATTGGCAAATCCGTGTGGAGAAAGTGGAAGAAACGTTACCACGTGCTGACCCAAGTCTCGCAGTACACGTTCGCGATGTGCTCCTACAAAGAAAAAAGGAACGAGCCGTCGGAAATGATGCAACTCGACGGATACACGGTCGACTACACCACGCCGGTTTCAGCGAATGTCATGTTTGGCGCGAACTTGGACGGTGGCAGGCAAGTAGATAGGCTATCGGCTAAAGTAGAACAGAGTACAGTCTGCCCTCGCATAGTGTTACAGTAATCCCGCGATCCAAGCCGATTCTCGGGTCCGTGCTGTGACAGAGATCGCGAACAAATACTATTTTTCTCTTTAGTTTTAATTTGTTTTCTCTGGGACTTTGACAGATATGTTCGTGGCATTTTTCTAATGAAAATTATACCAAATATGACACAATTCCTATTATATTTACTTCTTTACACAAGTTGACATAATATGACATAATTCCTATTATGTTTACTCGTTTACACAAGTAAATAAGTGAACGATGAAATTTTTCAACGCAAGGGACAGCGTATAATTAAATAAATAATTAAAAGTAATAAAGTTTCATTATTAAACCAGTATTGCCAGTGGTGAATCAAATGGGAATCCCCGAATTTCAAAGAAATTCATTTAATGCGTAATCGTATGAAATGTTTCATTACTTTTCGTTTTTGTTAATAAGTTTAGAAGAGTTTTCTTGCAATTTTTATTTCTAACTTGAGTTTGAGGGCCCCAAAATTTTTACCGTTTGGGGCCTCAACTTGAGCCGCCACTGAGTATTCTCACCCAAGGGTGAGCCTAGCAGGGGGATGAAAAAGTAACACTATCCGCAGAGACGAAAATCACGCTATGCGAGGGAAGACTGTAGATCACAGTAGAAGCCGAACTAGACAACTAGACTGTTCTCGCTGTTTCTATCGTTCCGATAGAAAAATGTCGACGTTCTTCGTTCTACGTTGTTTGTCCTACAGATATTATTTCAATGCTGTTCGCGACGGCGATACCATAGTGTTTGCAGCGGACGACGAGAACGAGTGTCAATCTTGGGTGATGGCTATGTACAGAGCAACCGGTCAGTTGCACAAACCTACTCCCCAAGTCTCGGTGGTTGATAAAAATTCTGGCAACAAGGTACAGGGTGACGACAGAGCGAAGAAACACGGCATGGAAGATTACATTAGCGCGGATCCTTGCAAATTCGACCATCACGGACTTTTCAAATTTCTCCAGAATTTGATACTGGATTACCGACTAAACGATCCCTATTGTTCTCTAGGCTGGTTTTCGCCTGGTCAATTGTTCGTTCTGGACGAGTACTTTGCTAGGTAGGTGGCGTCCGTACTGAACAGTTTCCAGAACCCGTTCGATTCGTTTCGTTTGATTTCGCATTTTCTCGTAGGTACGGCGTGCGAGGATGTTTCCGACATTTATGTTATTTGAGCGATCTGCTGGACAGAATCGATAGAGGGCTCATGATAGATCCGACCCTGGTGCACTTTAGCTTCGCGTTTTGCGCCACTCACGTCTATGGAAACAGGACCGACAGCGTGGGATCCATCACCTACGAAGAGAAGGAGAAGTTTCAAGAGATCAAGGAGAGACTACGGCAGATTCTTGAAAATCAAATCACCAATTTCAGGTGACATTTCGATATTTATTGATGTTTTATTTATTTCGTTTTATCTATGTAAATAAAAATTAAATGCTGTTCGTTGGTAAGCACATCACTTGTGAATGGGGTTCGCAATAGTCCGAATAAGGTTTCTAGGGAAAGAAAAATTGGAAAAGTTGCCCGGAAAAATGAAAAATTCTGGAAAAAATGGAAGTATTTTTTCTACGGAATATTTGTATGAACTCAAGAGCATAACTCACGATTCAAACGATGGATATGCGTAATTACTTTTTTGTTTTAATGATCACTCAAAGATACGTTTTTTTCTCATTTTTATTTATTATTTCATTTTATTTTTATTTCAAATAGCTTTTCATAGAACAATCACAAACAAATTTATTGAAATTTGGACAGGACAACGTCTGTCGGGTCAGCTAGTGAAAATCAAAAAAATATTCGTATTGATTGCAAGGTACAGGAGCCCAGTAGAAATTGCATTTCTGTTTTAATTATCCTACTAAGCTGGAACTAATACATTGACGTTCTTAAATATTTTTAACATGTCCACTTGTACGTGCCCATTTTTAGAGGGCTACACAGTTTATTAAAAAGAATTCCGAACCACCTTGGTCACCACAGTTTTAGACATCACACGGGATCTTTTTTTAACGAGAAGACTATATTGGAAAATATTTTCTGTTTTATTACTTTTCTCCTATTCATTCGAAATCGAACGAGAGTCTATCCATCGGGATTTTTCATCCAACAGGTACAGCTTTCCGTTCGGCCGGCCGGAAGGCGCGTTGAAGGCTACCTTGTCGCTTTTGGAGCGAGTCATGATGAAGGACGGCGTCACTCCCGTCGCTCCCGAAGAAGTGAAGAACTTGATCAAGAATTGCCTGGAAACCGCGGCTCTCGTTAATTACACGAAACTCTCCGCCGAGGCAAAGATCGAGGACGATCTGAGCAGCGACGTGTGCGTTCCTCCTAGCAAGAAGCTCGAGGATCTTATACACCTGTCCGAAATGTGCGTGGATCTGCTTCAGCAAAACGGGGAACATTACTCGGAGGTATTAGTTGGATTTCTAGAATCTAACGTTGTTTCCAGGAATTCTCGAAGTGGGCTTGTAACTTGTTACGCGTCTCGGGCGACGGTAGCCCGAAAAAAATATCGCGTTGTCCCGTTGGGATTGTTTGAGACCGTTGAAGTACAGTAATGTCTCTATTGGAGCGACAGCCTCGGCGGGATTTGGTCGCATAAACCGTGCGCAGACATTATTTTTTTATCTACAAAGGACGAGCAGAACGTCGCGTTTCTAGTGGTTCACACCGATATACCGAGCCGATTTCAGATTACTAAGTTAGGGGGAGGGGATAACGTGGTCGCAACAACCATGCGCAGCATTGTCGCACTAATAGAGACATTACTGTAATTTCGAGAAAGTCCGTCTTCGAGGATTCCTTGCTCAGGGTGACGCACCCATTGCCCTGAGTTAGACGAAATGCGCCCTCCGTACATGTGTGACGTCCAATATTTTCACGATCCGCTCCTACTACACTGTACCGCAGGCGTTCGCCTGGTTTAGCGAGCTCATGGTGGAGCACGCCGAGATCTTCTGGTCGTTGTTCGCCGAAGACATGAACAAGGTGCTCGTTGAACAACCGCCGGACACGTGGGACAGCTTTCCGCTGTTTAAGATCTTGAACGATTACTTGAGGGAAGACGGTGAGTTCGATACGGTAGAACCGTGTTTCTTCGAACAGTTCGAACTGATGCGACGCGGCGCGATGCGATACGTTGCGATGAACAGAACCTGATCTATTGCTTCTTTCTCTCTTTCCACCCTCTTCCTTTGCTTCCGCCTTTCATTGTTTCTTTCATCGTTTCCATTTTCCATTCCCACCGTCCTTTGATCGACGGTCCTGCCGTTTGCTTCTCGCTTGCAGATAACTTGAAGAACGGTAGGTTTCATCAGCATCTGCGCGACACGTTCGCGCCGCTGGTCGTACGTTACGTGGACTTGATGGAGACGTCGATCGCCCAATCGATTCAGAAAGGATTCGAGAAGGAACGGTGGGAAATCAAAGGGAACGGTTGCGCCACGTCCGAGGAACTCTTCTGGAAGCTGGACGCCCTGCAATCTTTCATTCGCGATCTCCACTGGCCGGATCAGGAGTTTCGGCAACATTTGGAACAGAGGCTGACCTTGATGGCTTGCGACATGATCGAGTCGTGTATTCAAAAGACCGACACCGCTTTCCAACAGTGGCTGAAGAAAGGCGTCACATTCACTTCGACGGATTATATCATTCCGTCGGAAATGTGCGCGATGATCAACGTCATCTTGGACGCGAAAAAACAGAACTTGTGTTTGTGCACGATCGACGGAGTCGATGTGGTAAGTCGACGTTTCGCTTTACTACCACGTTTTTGTCAACTCGCTTTCTTGTCTGTCTGTTCGTCTGAAAAGCAGAGAATAATTATTTAAATAAATACAAATTTTCATATACCACGTTTTTAAGACGGACTAAAGAGTATAAAATAATTTTTCGTACAGGTAGTTTTGAATAGCTGTGAAAATACTTGCAAGATTTATAACAAAAACCGTTTTAAGCTAGGAAAAATTATTTTATACTTTGTAGTCCGTCTTAAAAACGAGGTATATTAACATTTTTTGTTTTATTTAAACAATTATTTATTTATTGCTTTAAACCAAGTGGTTTATATAGCAAGTATAGTATTATTACATTTGGCTTACATTAAACAGGTTTACATTGTTTCTAAATTCTAATGGAGCATTGTTTAAGGAAATTATAAATTATTTTCAGACTTTATTTAAACAATTAATCGAATTATCTATATGATATTAAGTTATCGTTGTCATTGAACGGTATACCTTTCGTTTTACTTTCAGCACAACTATCACGCGAAAATCGACGACTTGATCGAGAAGACCTCAGCCTCCATGACCCAAGGAATGATCAACAAATTGATCACGGTGATGGAAACAACATTGTCCAAGTTATCCCGTTACGACGAAGGATCTTTTATAGGCTCCATTCTTAGTTTCACGGTAATTGATTATCCTTTTTCTCGTCGATGCTGCAAACGCCGCGACAGAAACTCCTCTTGAAAAATCTTTGCTTTCAGAAGGTGTCGGGAAGTGGGAAGGAAATGGGCCAGTCCTACGTCAGTTTTACGCGAAACTGCATGGACCAGGTTCGCGGCAAAGTCATGGACGATTTATGGATTCTGACGTGTTTCGAGGTATGGTCCCTCTGTCCACGATATATAATTGAATATTATCGTACCGATGTATAATAGTCCCGATGTTCATCTCGTTTCGTTTCCGCAGCAATGGTACGCCGCACAAATTCAGATGCTGTGCACTTGGTTGATGGAAAGGCCGGAATGCAGCTTGCATTTGTATCAATGTACATGTCTCGCTCATATAGTGAAGAAGATTTACTCCGATTTCGAGCTGCAGGGTGTCACAGAGGAGAAACTGAATTCGGAGCCATATCAGGTTATATCTAAGAGGATGCAAACGGAAGAAGCGACTTGTGCCTTAACCATGAGCGCTCAGAACGAAGAGTGAGTATCGGATTTTATCGATGATGTGTTTACTGCACAATACAAAGCGATACAGTAAAGTCGCGATTTAGCTCTCATTGCCTGTTTCGAGACAGGGCCAGAGATCGTATAGGACAAGGGTTCTTAAACTTATGTAGTCCAAGAGCCCCTGTTGAACAATATATTTTTTTTACCCCATCCCAATTCTGGGCATTTTATATATTTTAGTTATTTGAATAAAAGCGAAATGTTGAGGATATAAAGTTAACCCCTATTTATACGTAAATTTTCCCGAAACTTCGCGTGACTTTTATTTATTTAATGCGGAACACGTAACCGTGATACCTAAGATGTAAATCGTCAATTTGATTTTTATTTTGAGTCCGTAGAATAGCTGTTTCTTCTCCGATTTCGATGATTTTTGGATATGTTATATGTAAAACTAAACGTTTCGAATAACTTTTCCCTGTATACATATGTAAGTAAATATTGTGGCTACCGTTGACAGATAATTTTGCTTAAAAAAGGTCATTTTGCGCCACTGGCAACAACAGAAAAGCGTATCGGTGAGCTTCTTAGTCTCTCGCGAGGCCAAGGACAGTGATCGCGATTTTACTGTAATCCTGATAATCCCGCTAATGATCACCCGGTATATGTATGTTTATCTTTCTCGCTTGTCAAAGGGGGCTTTCGGAAAATGGTAACGACGACGAGGAGCGGCCGAAGACGAAGGTGACGATCGTCGAAAACGTTGCCGGCGAAGACGCAAACTACGTGGCCAACATCAGCAACGTCACATCGAACGTTGTCGGAAAAGTTGGCAGTATGTTCGGCAAAGGCATCGGCGGTCTTTCTACGAAATTGGGTGGAGGCAGTTGGTTCTAATCACTGTAATTATTATTATTCTTGTTACACCCGCCATTATTACCGTCATAGTCACGTCACCGTCATCATTCACAAACTCACAGTCGAATATCGTCAAAATCGTCACCATCATTGCCACTCTCACTGTCGATATTAGACTATATTATTTTGATCGTTTCACTATCGCCCATAAGTTTTAGCACTTTTACAAGAGTTTCGCGTTCAGTTACATGTACGTTCTTTTGGCTATACATATGTACATACATACCAAGAAAAGAGAGCGAAAGAGATTGGTGATGGGGGTGGGGGTTATGAGAAGGGGAGAGAAAGAAGCTTTGCGAGCGAACGTGTAAGAACAAAAGCGAGCGAATAAACGAACGAACGAGAGCATGGGAGCGAGAGAGAGGGAGAGAAAGAGCGAGTAAACGTGATAAAAGAAGAAAGAGAAATGGAGAGAGAAAGTGAGAAAGAGAAGAGGCAAATCCGATTAGAGTACATTTTCGGAATTTGTCCGAACTACGATTCGTCGCGGCAGAATCGTTGTTCGGTACGATCGATCGAAGGAATCATTTGAATTGCTTTAACGCAGACGTGCTGTTGGGTAAAGCTTTTTGGGTAAAATTCGTTTGATCGTTCGTCCAGAAGAACCGTTCTATCTTCTGTTCCGGATCATTGTTGTTTTAAGACGGTTGATAGCAGGAACACGAACGATGCGACGTTCGTAGGAATATGCGAAATTCTTGCGCTCGTCGCGTATCCGCAACGAAACCGAACAGTCTCTTTCGATATTGTACTCGACGGTTCTACGGACAATCGCATTCCTTTTTTGTTCTTTATCAAAGACAACACCAGTGATGCCAGAAACGTGGGTTTTGAGTTTTTCTCCTCCTCTGCTGCTGCCGGCTAGGTTCCCCCACTCTCGCGTCTACTGCGCACGCGCGACACACGCACATACTCCTCTACTCACCTTAAGATTCACACGAGCAGAGTAGAGGTACGTTCGTGTGTAGCGCGTGCGCAGTAGACGTAAGAGTGGGGGATCCCAGCCGGCAGCAGCAGAGGAGGAGAAAAACCCAAAAACCCACGTTTCTGGCATCACTGGCCAACACGTTTCAAAAACGGACACAATCTGGTGCGACTTGAGACCGATTAATTGCACATGTTCAACACCGATACCATATCAGACTATACCTCGATTTCGATACATATCCTGATTCTTGTATACATATCCGTATACATGCTATCTGTACCTGACAAAGAGTACCGAGTGTTACTATGTACTAGCCGCGTGCGTGTCCCTTGGACTGCGTAGTTATCCGGATTATCAGCACCGTTTGAATTTTTTTCGATAAGCCGTTCGATCACCTACTAAACACAAGTATTCGCTTTAGTTTGTTCGGTTGTGGTTGCGAGACGAATGAATCTGTTCGATGATAAAACGGCCCATAGACGACACGATTTGTCGCACGACCAGACAGTTTGAGAAACCAGTCGTATTCACTTGTGCCCACAAACGAGCGCACAATTGTGCAGCAAGTCGTATGAGAATGTTATCCCAGATAGCACAAAGAAGTCTTTAAACGTCTCAAGCAGACCTGGCTAAAAAATATTTCAACTAAGAAATAGAAATATTTGCGAATGCTATTTCTCACAACTGCCACGTATGTTTCATTTGAAATTGATACTAAATCACTCAGGACGAAACACATCTAACGTGGTTCTTGAACCGGAAGATTCAAATCCGAATCCAGCGTTTAGTATTCCTACAAAATAGCTATTTGTTGTGTAGAAAAATGATCGACCCGTGGCGCCGAGAATAAAATTCATAATATCTGAAATATTAATAATAATAATAAACTAATTAATTATACTATATCACTGTTTAGAATGAAGCACATGTAACACAGTTGTGAGAAATAGTATTCGCAAATATTTCTATTTTTTAGCTGAAATATTTTTTAGCCGGGTCTGGTCTTAAGAGGATGCAGCGTTGATCGGCTCACGGATAGTCGATAGTCGACAGACGATAGACGGTAGCGAATAAAAGTGCATAGTTTAGGTGTAGAAGATTGGGCGATCGGCTAAACGATAACATTATGCATAGTATATACTATATGTAGTGCAGAAAAACGTCGCATCGACCGTCGAGCTCTCCGATCTTGTTACAATCAGTTTTCATTGAGATTTCCTAACGAGTGGTTTCATTGTTCCAGAAGGCTTTACTTACACGGGGATAACACACCTTGAAACGCCGAATAAACGGAACGAACGATCGAACGATCGAACGAACGGAAAGTCAAAATTCTAAAAGATCGTATCTGTCTTCCGGTTGACATAGATTTGATCGTTTTGTTCTTGTTCGGCGCGCGAGGCGACAAAACAAAGGTATTACACGTATAGCGAATGTTATAATAATAGGAAGAATTAATAACATTCGCGCGGCTATTCTTTCGTGGAGAGACGAAGAACCCGTGCTATATTCTACATATTAGCGAATTCGAAACAAAAAAAAACAGTTGTCAATAACAGTTTCTTTGTACATATTCTAGTAAAAAAAAAAAGGATACGAGGAGAAAAGGAAAGGAGATTTTTATACCGTGTAAATTAACAGGTTGGAACGCGATTGCGCGCGTCCAGTAATGCGTCGTCGTATCGTACGTTACGAGTTACGATTTACGATTTACGATTTACGATCCACGATTTACGATTTGACGATTGACGATTTACGAATTACGATTTACGATCTACGATTTACAATAAACACGATTCACGAGCGCGAACCAAATCGACGAAGCCTTGGCGAGCAGCTCGATAAAGAAATAACTCTCATTCGTTCGATCCGACTCGTTTAACAAATTTCTTGGGTCTATCTCGGCAGACGCGTGTAGAGCTACCTGTTACAAATTACCGATGCTAATTCGACATAGAGAGAAATTTGAAACAACGCGCGCATCAGTTGCAATTTGTTCTTTCATATCAGAAATGCCTTTCGTAGCCTTCGTATAGGCGTATATTGCGTAAATACATAAGTGTCGCTTCTCGTTTCATGGGATTCACAAAGATATCGAATGGAATGACAAACCGAATCGAAAAGGAGGAACGACATTCTACGGTCACGGTTCGAGCTAGGTTTAATAGCAAGGTGCGCGAACGGATCGATACTATTTTAGATGCGGTCGGAGGAACTTTGATTCTCCCCTGAAATCTATTCCTTCTTCTTACTAAGTCCGAACGTTGCGTTGCGTTGCGTTGCGTCACGTCGCATCACGTTGCGTTGCGTTACGTTGCGTTGCGTTGGTTGCGCATCTTGACGATCGATGGCCCACAAACCGGATACATTGGAACGTCGAAAGGAATTATTCGAGGCCTTTAATAAAAAATAAAAAGAAAAAATGAATCGTATCGGTTAATCGCAAAGCAGCGTCAACGTTTTTCGACGTAACACTTTCAACGAGAAGGCTATTTTTTGGCCCCAAAACGTGCTAAACAAACAGACGTACAACCGAGAGTAGTGAAATGTTATCAAAACCAAAGTTAAATCGTTGTAGCGTACTTACAGCCGATGTTAACGGTACTACAATTAATATATTTACTATTACTACTATTACTATTACTACTACTACTACTACTATTACTACTACTACTACTACTTTACTACTACTCTACTACTCTTCTACTACTACTACTCTACTACTATTACTACTGCTACTACTACTACTACTACCACCACTACCACCACCACAACCACCACCACTACTACCATCCCAACCACTACTACCGACTGCTACAACTATTATTCTTACTATTATTAGCACTCTTCTTCTTCTTCTTCTTCTTATTATTATTATTAGTATTGTTATTATTATCACTATTAATATCTACAAGTGTCATGTAATACATTATTAATTCGTTTAGAAAATTCTTCTCCTCATTCTCTTTATTTATTTGTGTCGATCCACAAAGATCGTTTCACTTACTGTATATATATATCTTTCGATTGATCCAGTTGCTACATTTCTTTCGATTCACTTCGTTTTTCCACACACCGAAACATGCATACGACACACTCTGAAACAGTTATGTGCACAAAAGTTTGTATACACAGAAATGCCGATGCAAATACCGATACCATTACCGATACCGACGACGATGCCGATGCCCATGCAGATGCAGATGCCGATACCGATACCGATACAAACACAGACATAGACACAGACACAGACACAGATACAGATACAGATACAGAAACAGTAACAGGTACAGAAACAGGAACAGGTACAGAAACAGGAACAGGTACAGGTACAGGTACAGGAACAGATACAGATAAAACTACGAAGCAAAAAGAGTAAGGAACTTCTAGACTCACGTTCCATACCTTGAACCCTCTCTTGGTATTTTTCTATCTCTCGACTTCCGTTGCGTTATCTTTGACAAAGTTGAATTATCGATCGGAGAGAGGGTCTTTTATTCTAGCCAGTGTTCTACTCGATCCAAAGTTCTATGGAATTGTTGTTCTCTCGTTAATAAAATGAAAAAAAAAGAAAAAACCCGAAAAAGAAGAAACACGGTTCAGCACGTATTCCCAAACTTAATTTCCTTTCGGAGAAATTTGTACAGAGAAGCGGTGTCGCGTAGTGATTTCTTCTCCCGTACGATCGTACCGTATCATCGAACATCATTTCTCTTCGATTACACTGGCAGTTCGTACGTATAGATCGATTCCGAATCAAGAATCTAGTCACAAACAACCCTACAGCGCAAGTGTCTTTGCGTAGAATGCTCTCGTATGAATGTTAGCTATGTATGCATTTTCTATAAAGGCAATCCTCATGCACGCACGCAACACGCATTTTCACATTGCATTTTCATTGTACCAAAAGCGAATACTTTTTGTAAATAAATGTACTAATGTTGGTAGCTCGTCTCTTTGCTTGCGAGGATTTTCGATAGAAAAAATCGAGACTCGAGATTCGCGATCGAATCGGCCGTTTATTTTGTTATCATGTTATCAACCCACTTGCTCACCAACATGTTCTCGCAATTTTCACTTGTTTACGACTAACATTTTCGATTTCTGCCTGTTTCCTGCCCCCCCCCCTAAATTCTTATGTCAAGATCGCAAGATCTGCGATTTCTTTTAGCGCCAAAAAATCACAAGTTCGCAGACTCGTTCAACGTGTCCGCGTGTAGATATTTACGTCGCGTCGATTCTACAATTGCGACAGCTTTTCAATTCTTTGCATGATCTTGATCATATCGCTCCTGATCATTTTTTCGACTGTTCGATCCAGACGTCGAAATTCGGAATTCGGAAGCCGACCAACTGGAGATCATTCGACCGAGCAAAAAGAAAAAAAGATGTTGTCGACAAGCGACAAATCTACGCATGTCACGTACCTATACTATCTAGAATACTTTGCCAAAAATCGTGTCTCGGATTCGAAATCGAATCGCGTTCGAACCGTTCACCGGCCTTTCCTAATCCCTAACGATAAGTAGCTAAATTAAGGGGCTGATGCGACCTAAGCCATTCACGTGTTTTATCGTTTACGGATTTGCTTTTCTATCGGCGCGACGAGAAGCGACTTGAAGCGACTAGAAGCGACTAGAAGTGACTAGAAGCGATTTTTCACGATTTCCTCGCATAGAAATATAACAACTAATTTCGCTCGCTTCTCTTCGATCGAGTCAACGAATGGTGCAATAAGAATCGTCGCGAGATCGCAAATTACAGTGATTGTAAAAAGTAGGACGACGCAACTACTTAAGATTAGCGTAGCGGTAATAAAGGTACAAATAATAAAACGTATTTCCAGCAACGAGTACACTTCGACTTTTCTTGCTTATGGGATCTAAGTGCACGGTAGTGCACCAGCCAAGTTCTCGCACTACCTCCTTCTACAAGAAACAACTTCGCCGTTTTTTAGAGGCTTGTAACTCCGAACTGGAGGCAGATGGAGAGTTGTGATTTCGTACACTTGTTAAATGCTATCATGTCTCAGTGTTGACAAAACATTAATCTTTCAACAATAGTATGTTCCTAGATATAGGACCTCAAATATCGCTTTTTACACTGACAGATCACCAAAACCTTTTGGGTATTTCCCAGTAACCTACAAGCTTGAAATTTGGTACATAGGTCCACCATAACAAACCATCGAATGAATAATTATCAAAGTTTGAAATTTTACACAAAAAAATGGCTGTATCTCGGAAACGGTGCGCCCTACCGCAAAAATGACGAAATTTGCAAAAGGCTTAACTAAAAGCATTTCAGATGATACCAAACACGATACAGTTTGGATTTTCCACGATTTAGTCGAACTAAATTTGAATGGTGAGTAATTAAAAAATTATTAGAAGAATAAGAATAATTAAAAAATTATTCCTACCTACATGATAATTATTGTAATTAATATATTTTTTGTAGTCATTTTTTAACGAATTCTTTAAATTTTGTTGTCTTAATATAAAATTGAAAATCGTTCATTTGTTACTTATTCAGTAGTTTTTCATATAATTTAAATCACCGATGTCTTTGGTTATTAATTTTTCTTCATTTCTTGAAATATTCAAAATATGAAGAATAAATGTTCAGTAGAATTGAATGAATTTTTTGAGTAGATACTCTTATGTTTTTACTATAAACTCCTAAATACTCGTTTTCCGCGGTTTGCTAGTTCAACTATTATAATTTGCAATTTGAAATTTTAAAATAACAATTTAAAATTGAACGGCAGCGTGCATGCGCATTCGGGAGTCACGAGCAGCACTGGTATATTGAACGGGATTTTTCGCTTCTGAACGTCCAGCGCAGTAAGATAACTATACAGATTGTCCCAAAAATGTTGTACTTCCTTGAAAGAAGTGATTCTTGATGTTATTTGTATAAACTTTGTCCTCTGCGAAAATATTATCCGCGCTTGGTAAAGGAGATATGAAAGCAAACCATAATCGAATTAGAGTGTGACTATTGGTGACTATTGGCGGCTCGCGCTGAGCCAGGCATTAAAATTGGACTCCTTCCAAGGAGGTACAACATTTTCAGGACACCCTATATTATGGAGAAAGTAGCAGGTACTGGTATATATAATTTTTGGTAAATTATAATAAATATTCGATTGGTATCCACAAATTACACATTAATTTTTCAAACGCGCTAATATGGCGAAGTCACGACCACTCGTTGCTGGTCGCGCCACCATTGTCGGGCTTCGGTAAAAGCCGGAACCAACAGAAACCTATCAAATACTCTACTATATATGACTACAACAATGGTTAGCTAATCGATTATCGTATCGCGATTGGCTGAAACAGAAGTCTCTCGCGATCGCACTATAAAAACGTGTAATTCAAATGTTTGCGCGGGAAACATCGGTACTTAGTATATATGAAATAAAAGACCGGTTGTGCAACGAGCACAATGTTCAATGATTTCCTCGTTCACTGTTCGCAAGGGTACAAAGCGTCACCAGGATGTATGTATCTATAATATTGTAAATACACTATAAGTGCGGAGCGCAAATAGGGGCAAAAGTGTTTCGTAAGAGTTAGCCTCTCGACCTTGAGCTTCTCTGGTTCTGGTTATATCGTTCCGTGTTCGATTCGTGGCTACTACTGTGCTGAATACTGCTGAACACCGTGGACGTGGTCCGTAACGGAGTAATCTCGAACTAAGTAGAGGTCTTGCCGAGACGAACGAGATCCGACGAAAATATATTTGACCGATCGAAAGGGTTTCACGCGCGAAGATTATTCGAACGGTTTACGGTTTACGGCTTACGATGATTCCGGTAAGTACGGTTATCGTCCACTCGGAAACAGTTGACGTTTCAACTTTGAAAGACAAATGGGACATGCTGTACGCTCCTCGTCAACGATTGTCGCAATTGTTTTCAGTCTGCCGTCAGGAATATCGTCCGTCGTTCGTTCTCGACATCAAAATGGACTGCCGCACAGCAGGTAAGAACAGTTTCGACTCGATATCTTCTTCACCGTAACGAAACATAACCTTAACGCTCTAGCATCGTACTACGTACTTTTTCCCGCACGCTTCCCGTCTTACTCTTGTAACAACATCTTATCGTCTAGTCGATTATCTTTTCGATCCTTTCCAACGCGTAACGCGATCTCTTTGCGTGTAACAAGCGAGAATTATTGTTGCATCGGTTGCGCTACACGTTGAAGGGCACCAAAGGTCATTCGTTCTCAATTGCAATTGTTTCGCGATTAATTATTCAAATTCCAAACCCCGCGGTCACCTCTCGTTGTTCGAACGTGAATTCACCAGTATAAAACGAAAAATTCTACCATGAAATACTACCATGAATTTATGCATTAATTGAGCTTTAGAGTACTGGATATTTACCAGAAAAAGGTCATGGAAACAAATTCGTAAGGCTCAGAAAGTAATACAATTTAACCATTGTCTATGTCAAAGAATTTATAATCAAGACTTCCTTGTAACCACAGATTTATCGTTCACCTACTCTCAAATTTTCCACTTTTGCAGATGACCGTACGAGACGCATTGAATTCGGCCCTGGACGAGGAAATGGAGAGAGACGAGAAAGTATTTTTGCTCGGGGAAGAAGTGGCTTTATACGATGGTGCTTACAAAGTTTCTAGGGGTCTGTGGAAAAAATATGGTGACAAGCGTGTTATAGATACTCCAATCACGGAAGCAGGATTCACTGGAATTGCAGTAGGAGCTGCCATGGTAAACCGAATACGCATCCGTTTTCCATTCCTCTATTACTCCAAGGTGTGTCATGGTTTCCATTGCAATGTTCCAGGCTGGTTTACGTCCAGTATGCGAGTTCATGACGTACAACTTCTCAATGCAAGCGATCGATCATATCATTAATTCCGCAGCGAAGACGTTTTACATGTCTGCTGGTAGAGTGAACGTACCTATTGTTTTCCGTGGCCCTAATGGAGCAGCAGCGGGTGTAGCGGCGCAGCACTCTCAGTGCTTTGGTGCCTGGTACAGCCACTGCCCTGGCTTGAAGGTGGTATCGCCTTACACCAGCGAAGACGCGAAAGGTCTATTGAAAGCCGCTATTCGAGATCCCGATCCTGTTGTTGTATTAGAGAATGAAATTTTGTATGGTATTCAATATCCCATGTCGGATGAAGCACTGTCAAAAGAATTTGTCCTGCCCATTGGTAAAGCAAAAATTGAACGAGTTGGGAAACACATTACCATGGTGGCACATTCCAAAGCGGTCGAGCAAGCGCTCGAAGCTGCAAACGAACTCGCTGGAAAGGGTATAGAGGCTGAAGTGATAAATCTTAGATCTTTGAGACCGCTCGATATAGACACCATCGTGCAGTCGGTAGCAAAGACAAATCACATTATAACTGTGGAACAAGGTTGGCCGCAGTGCGGTATCGGTGCAGAAATTAGCGCAAGAATTTCAGAAAGTAAGTCGTGTCGTCTTATCGTAATTACTATATGCTATACTATATTATACTATTCCGATTGCTAATGATTTTCTCGAAAAATTACAGGCGAAGCGTTCTATCACCTCGATGCTCCTGTGATTCGTGTTACTGGTGTCGACACACCAATGCCTTACACGAAATCATTGGAAATTGCTGCTCTGCCTCAAATGAGTGACATAGTGTACGCAACGAACAAAGTACTTGGCTTAGAAAAGTAACTGTTTCCGGAGATCTCTAGGTAAAATTCAAATTCCTCTTCAAATCGATCTTTCCCGTCACTTTCTTACTTACCAGGTTCTACCCATCCTTCAATGTAGCGTCCCCTAGATTCCATCCTAGGCAAAGAGAGTATGTAGCGGAGAGTAAGTACAAAGTTTAACGATAATAAGAAAAAGTCATGGAGTTTATGTTTAAGCAATTTCCGAAACGTTCGCATGTATAAAAAGCGAATCGTTTTCAGTACATGCAACGTACGCGTGAACACTGTTAACATGCAAATTTGTGTGGGTGTGTATATATAATATATAGGTACACATATCTATACATACATATGTATACACACACACATCGACAACCTATACAATACATGTATGACGATGTAGTATATGCGCAGTAGTACCTATGGTCGAATATTTAAATCGTATCGCAATACCACAATAGTGTTCAACGAATTTAACAAATAATTTCGAATTTTCCATTGGTAAATGCAATTGATTCTTAATGTTCGCAAAAAGTCGAAATGGCAAATGAATATTTCGCGTATGCTACGCGACGATAATAGGCTGATAACACGTAAGAATTGTATATTATCGGCGCATATTCAATGAGCGTGTAAACGCTGCATTTCTTTCTCGATTATTTATTACTGAAACGTAATAATAAACTGTATTGTACATAAAATTTATCTATATTCTTTCGTTTGTAACGATTAACTAGCCGTCGATGCTAACTGTATTTAATATTTGCACAGTGTCGTCGTCCCCCGCCGATAGTCATGTATGATACATACGCAATAAACAACATGTTACAACAATCATGTAGCGTTCGAAAGCGTCCCTGAGCTCGCCGTCCCTGGAAATGGAAATGATCCATTAAAATTGGATAAATAATGCTTGTTTGCTTATCCGGTTTGTATCTCACCTCAGTACATCCATATCTAAAGCGCATTGAGTATAAACTGTTAAAAAATTTCGAAGATCCGTGTGACTCCAATTGATTTGACGCCACGGTTCCACGCATTTCTCTACCAATTCTAGAAAGAAGAACCTCAGATCTCTGGAACGATGCAGATTACATCCTATCCCCAGCATTGCTCTGGAATACGAACGGAAATTGCTGTCCACTTCTTGGTAAGAACGCTCCGGAAGCATAGGCTTCAGTTTGATACATACTAAACTGCAAAACAGGCCTTCGTGGAATGCGTTTTCAACATGACGGATAGAATTTTGAAAAAGCAATGCGCAACATACTGTTTGTGATGTTTATCGTTTTCCAAGAGTATTCTACACTCGGCCAGCACCAATAGAAACTCTCTGTCCAAGTCCGTATCGAAGTATTCGGAACCGACGCAGCGGTATGTCCACAGAGACATCATGCTATTGGCGCAGTGATATAAATCCGGGAACGTTAGAAATTGCAGCTTCCGTTTGTTCATTTCGAATCTGAGGCAGGCGATGAACACCACAGCCGCGTATCGCCTAAGCGATTGTAAGCACCGATTAATTACGAACGAATGCCATGGATCCTAACGATTAGTTAGTTCTGATTTTTCGTTACTTGGCAAGGTCTTCGGATAGTAAAAAATGCTGTTCAATATTAACTGCCAAGGAGCCTGGCAAATCTTCGATCACCTTGAATACTCTTTTCACATTATCGTACTGTCTGCGGCAGCTCTTCAAAGTGATACCAGTTTTCTCTGACACTTCGTCCATATCCTTTCTACTTTTCGAAGTTAGCTTTTTGCCCAATAGTTCTCTGATAACGATGTCATCGAACTCGTAGTACCTATGCAATCAATGTAATCGAGATCGTTACGCAGCTACCATTACGATAAGTCAACAGTTTAACCCCTTGCCATATTTTAACGGGCCAGACTTGTGATGAAGATTTAAACGGAAGTCTAACAAACATGAACGTTCGTGTTTCTTCTTCTTTTTAGATAAAATAAAATAGATAATTCAGATAGAAAATTTTTATTTTGCATAAATATCTGCTGTCTGGTAATCAATATTTAAGTATTAATGTATAGAATGCGAGAGTGAGTTGCGATTAGATTGTGGGGATGGAGAGGGCCAGTCGTTATGTCAGAGTACAAACAAGCTACATATCAAGAATAGAAATAAAGCTATAAACATTTTAAAAAATGTAAAGTATGGATTTAACACACTGCCCAATGAACCATGGATATTATATAAAATGTTTGGGCAATTTGTGAAATACCTGTCTTATACACACTGCCCGTAACATAGCCATATAAAATATATAAATCTTCTTTCTTCTTCTACAACATTTTTTGGAATGAAGACGTTTCAATCAGTGTAACTGTAAAGAAAATGGCAAGGGGTTAACGAGTGACATTGGTAGTGGAGTTTGCTTACATTTCGATGAGCATCTGACTAGTTTGGGGTTCTATTTGAAACGCGAGTTGCTCGCTCGCTAATTTTGTAGGAGTATGAAGCAGTTTTTCCAAAAGGGCGTAAGTTCGATAGTGGTCCAGAATATCGGAAGCAACCAACTCGATAGGAGCATTCGTTTGATGACAAATACCTCGCTGATGCAAAATGTTGACCGCGTCGCTAGCTAAATCGGGAAAACGTCAAACCGTGTCGATTAGACGAGAAGGTTTTAGACATTAAAAACGGAGATTTTCGTTTTGTCGGAGAATTACATATTGACGAACTCACAGGAATGACCGTCGACCCAAAGCTGATATATCTCGGGATCGACGAGCGTATAATTACTTATAAATACGTCGACTTCTGACAGCATCTTAACCACACGGTACTTGAACTTGATCGGAGTGAAATTGAATTTCTATCCAGATACGAGTTTGCTCGTACGCGAGATTCACGACATTGCGACAATACGTATCAATGTTTCTATATAATTCTGACTATATATAATTTTGAATAATGCGTCTTGGTTAGATCACGGCAAAACAAATACGCGAACGAGAAGCGCGAGATAGCAGCGGCGGTGTACAATGAAACTAATGAAAACAGTGAAGAGATATTGGTGAAGTTTTCTTGCGCTTGCGCGCCCAAAACAGTAACGTATTTATATTGTATTATGAGGAAAAGATTGTAGGGTATTGATATCGACGGGAAAGTACCGGAACAATCTGTTCCGAACAAAGAGACGCAACGAGTGTCCTATAAGTTACAGTATAATACACATTGTAAGTCAAATTCTACCTTATGCAAATCAATTTCATCTTTTTGTAAACCAAATTCACCCTCATTATTTATTTAGAGTGAATTATATATTTGTTTAGACACACGTGAACGGCTTCAATAAATAATTCATATATGTACTTTCGTTTTCAAAATTTATTAATCAGAAAATAGCTACAATGAATGTAGCCATGTTTTCATACATTACAAAGTTAATGAATTGGTAATTACTTTTAACTAAGTATTTAATGTATATCGTTTGCAAGAAATAAAATTCTGAATTATTTGACTATCAATTCACATTTGATATTCTTTTTCAAAAACTTACTTACAAATACATTATTTGAAAAACTGTCAATTTAGAGTCCAAGACCTGTACATTTATTTTTCACAATCAAATCGTAACAATTTTTGAAAATTTTACAGGTCGATCAAGGTACCCTATTTAATCCAGAATTATACTTTACTGACGTTGAATTCACTGCGTATGCGCGAGGACGCATGGCCAATATCTCCTGAATGAAATTAGCAGCGGAAGAACATTCGAACCAAGATTCGGAATCGAATCGAAACGAGTTGTATCGTATATCGCATCGTATCGAATCGAATATACTTACGCTCTTTTGCTGCGCTCTTCTTATCGCACGGTTTCGATCTGCTTTCAACATTTGAATGCGTCTTATTGTTGGCAAGTCTATTAGATCATAGTATTATACACGTACGGAATGCGAACAACATTTTGGATCGAGTTTAGCACATGAAAAATATCATAGCTTGCCAGGGATACTAACATTCCATCGAACTGCTCCTACATTCGCGTTTACAGAGAAGTAACATCAATTTTGAAACAGGAATCCTAAAGGTACGTGTCCATTTGTGAGTTTCAACTTACTGTTCGCCTTCCGAGAGTTTTTCATGCAGATCTCCGCTAGCACTAGTTACCAACGATAGTTTTACTCGCAGATTGACGCACACCATAATGAAAACACAAGCGTGAAGAAATTCGAAGAAACTAGAGTGAATCGTACGAATATCTATCAAAATTTAACAAAAATTTCGAATATTTTTATAAGAAATAAATACAGCACAGTACATGTTATACGATTGCGTTCAACTAACAATCGATATTGATATTTCAGATAACATTTCTATAGAGAAATACGGTTGCGGCGATTGCGGTGGTTTCGACTGGGTTGAGAGAAAAAAAAGAGGGCGAGAGAGAGAGAGAGAGAGGAAGGGGGAGGAGCTGTTAAAAGAGTTTTGATTCAGTCGTGGAAGCAATAAAGCGATAAGCAGGAAGGTAAGAGAAAAAATACTGTTTCGCTCGTTTACACGGATAGGTATGGTTGTGCAAACGATGGGATGCATCATCGTTTCGATCAATGTCTCGTGGCTCCGTATTCGAAATCAATTTCTATCACCGCTTTCGATGCAAAAGAGAAATTTTGATCGACGATTCAAGCGTTATCAACCGATTGCGAAACATCTAGCCGGATCCAACGGTTTGTTCGTTTTCCGGAGAACGGTGCTACCGTTCGTACGAATCGTAAACACCTGCTTGCAACGTAGTACATATGTACCTAACTACTTAGATAGACGGTGTATCGCGTACATGTGTGGCGTCCGGTTACGAGACGTTCGTCGCGTAGGCAGGTAACAAACCGATGCTCTTTCGAATCGTATGGATTAGGTATAGTTTAGGTCTCAATCGGCTTTTCGCATCACATACAACCGCAAGCTTCAACCACCATGTTCGGTAGAGTCTTTTGCGTGATCGTATTGTTCGAGTCGACGTAGAGCAGCTGGATAGACGAGAATTGCGTCGGCGAACAACAAGGTACTATCTCGCTTTTACGGTGGACCGTGTTCCCCGTTCTGGCCAACAACCTCTGTAAGAAGAAAAGAGAAGTGTCAAGTGCAACGAAACCCAACGACATTTTTAATGATCCGAGTTGGGGGTTCCCAATAGGTTCGATGAACGTTTAAAAACGGTTAATAGTATTCCAGGGGTCGATGATAACGTTTTCTGTCTCATTCCTTAAAGTTTAATTGTAATTTTTAAGGAATGTAATTATTAGATAACAATATCTGTTTCAATATATACATGGTGTCCGAATTTAAACGGCAAAAGTCTTCTAGAGGTTTGCTCGTTATTGATTCGTTTTGGAGAAAATCGAAAAAAAAGAAAAAACAAGTTATGCTCAGTCAGTGCTAGATGTAATGCTCGCATTGCTGCAAGGGGGAAATATTTTGAACAATATCTACATTAAATAGATGATAACGTAAATGAAATGCAAATAAATATGTACAACTTATGTAAATAAATAAGGACACTCTGTATACATATAATATAGATTTGCATAAGGGCTGCGTGGTCCACGCATCTTAGGTCGGATGTCCGAAAAAATAATACAGATAATAGTATAATAAGAGAAAAATAATAAAGCACAACTCTAATGTAGCATTTTTTTCGAAGTTTTTGTTCATAATCTTAGTCAAATCGTTATCTTCAAGTTTTTAATGTGTAGTTATTCGTATTATGATCACATGTTGTATGCTGTGTGTTATAGAGAAAAATGTAAAGAGGTCGAAAAGGTTGGGAATCCGTGATCTAAGAGGTGCTTACTCTGATTACGTTGTTGTACGCGGAACCGCTGGCGGTCAACGAAGCTGCGGAGGAACAAGAACCGCGACAAAAGTAAGCGTGATACCCGCTCGGGTGTAGGATCCAATCGCTCCAGCCCATATCTTCGAAATTTATGTAGAGCTCGTCCCTGCAACATTCCTTCATTTCCGGCAAACAGTTCGAATTCCTTTTCGGCCTGTTTTTCTGCGGCAACGGCGACGCGTGTATCACGAGAAACGGTTTCAGAGTCATCTCGATGGACACCGGCGCGGTATCACGGTCGATCGAACAGGTGCTGCAAGCTATTTGTATCGCGTGGTTCAGCCGGAGCTCTTCCACCCATTTCTTCAAGATGAAGCTCACGTCCGCTTTCACCCAACCCTCTGAAATATCAAAGTTTTTGCTTTGTTACTTTGGGCTCTCGTCCTCAGGTTTTCTCGGTATGATGCGAGTCTTGGAAATGCCGCACCGTAAATGTTTATTTTTTAAAGTAACCTTCGATTGTGTTTGAAGAAAGAAAAGCGCGCGGTATGTTGCAAACAAAAATAATAGCTAAGCGCTGTCAGATCAAAAGTCTTTCGGCGAGCAAAGCAAAAGGACTATCAATATAAATATCGGAATAACATAGACCGATATAGAGAAGCGTTGCGTAAAGATTTCTGATTATTATTGAATGGTTCGAATTGTATTTCGATTTCGTTGCTTATGCCGCACAGTGGGCCGGATCGAAAAATTTCAGGACATTGGTGCATAACTTTTGATCCGTTTGAGATATTGAAATGAGGTTTCAACTAAAAAATATTATAAAATAATCTCTTTCGAATAATACGTGTTAGACTATATTTTTTGTTTAATTTGTTAGTTATTTTTATAAATTTTTATGTAGTTGTTGAATCAGTTGCTTTCCTTAAGAAAAGAAACAATTTTATACAATCTTAAGAGTTCTTAGTCGGAAGATGTAGGAAATGATTCTTGTACGGTTATTTAAAGGAAGTTTTACTGAAAATATTCCTCTTTGTTAGAACCTGAGATGTTTTAGGATAAAAAAGATATCCTTTGACAAATATAGAACATTTTTTTAATCTGTCATGTATCGTTCAGCATTATTTTTTAAATATATTACTATTAGTTATTACTAAAAAAATATATGACTTCTTATTGGGAAGAGATGCTCTATATCATACAAAAAAACTTAGAGAAAATATGGGACGAAACGATGAGGACATCGCAAAGAACTTGAGCAATTCTGCCTGGTGAAATATGCTATTTTCAAAACTCTCAACTTTAAATGATCATTGTAACTAAAATATTTATTCAATTTCATTAATTTCTTCATTTTCGAGGTCCATAGATCCTTACGAAACAATACAAATTCATTAGTTTGTAATTTCGAAAAGTCGACTTTGTGGTCGAATGTCCCTAAATTTTTCGATCCGGCCCACTGTGTGCCGCCTGACGCGGTCGCCTCTCTGTATCATAACGCGGCACGGCCCTGCTCGTCCTTCCGATCGAAGCCAAGAATCGGTTTAAAGAGTTCGACTTTGAAAATTATCGCGACCGGTGTATTTCCATTCTGTCCACTGTGCTCTCGTTATTGTATACTACAAAAAGGAGAGCTGTGGTCGGTACCGATTTCGAATCGTGCTCGGTACCGTTCAGTACCATTGCTCTGGCAACGTTCGATCCTCTCTTCCAGCCTCGCAGATACGTCTGTATCACGAGGATACTGTATTTTTTCCGACATATCGTTACCACGGTCTAAAGTCCCTATCGAATGCCAACGAATACGAAGAACCGCTAACGTTGTCGGTGTCTCGCTTCGTAGAATCGTGTCAGCCTGTTCTTTTCTTTAGCCTGCTCTGTTATCGAATCTTGTGGTAAAGTTATTCCAACTATTTTCACAATGCCGAGACTGAGGGCTGGCGAATCTCATGGGTCGACGACGAGCCGAGAGTTCGATGTCGGTTTCGGTTGGATCTAACTCGAATCGCGAACAACGACGCGACGTGAGCATGATTGTTGAAAACTCGTTTCATCCGGAAATGTACCGACGGATTATTCCCTACTCGGTATGGGCCTCCAACTGCCTCTTAATATAGACACAATTATCGCAAAGCCAAATATCAAAGCTTGTACTAGCATCCACTCCTTTTTCCAAAGCTGTAACCTACATATTTAGGGTCAACAGATATTGCTGTTATATTCACTTGTATTTCATAGAACTCTTATTATATTATTCTTGTAATCCACGTATTGTATTTACCTACATTATTCATGTAAAGCAAAATAAACCCAAGAGGGTTTCGAATGCTTATAAATTAAAAAAAAAAATCGACCTTACCTCCGATATCGGTTTCGAATATCGCGACCATCGTATTCTTTTCGAAATTGCCGTCCAGGTCCCAGTGATCGAGTTCGGATAGGACGAAAGTTTGATTCAGGTCGTCGTTCTCGTCGTATTCTTTGTAGAACCATAACTGTGCCGAGGTCACGTCCAGGAATTGCATCTCATTCGGCAGATAAAACGTGAAGCAGGCTGCAGGATTGAACCCGGTCAAATGGTTCGAACTGTGTCGACACTTTTTCGAGTCGGCCACACCTGAAAGTAGTTATCGACCATTAGTTTTCTCTTTTTCGTAGAATTTTTCGTAAGAAGCGTCCCTCGTGTGAACGCCTAATTCGGAAACGATCATGCGAGATACGCGTGTCCTCTACCCCCTTATCAAACTGTCGACCTTCGAGTAGTCGATTTCTCATTGACCGGTGCTATCCCCGACACGGTATTCCTGTTTGTTATCTGTCGAAACGATTTGTACGAACTAGGAATTAGGAAGCGCGTACTCTCCGTGCCCCGCGAGTTGTCCCTCGAGACAGCGCAGGGTTAAAGGGGATTCTCGATCGCAGTCAATGGTCAAGCTGTGACGTCACACAATCTAGCCGATAATTCGGCTACAACCGAAAGCTATGCCGCATTCCTTTCGAATTCTTACCAGAAGACAGCTTCTGAGGCACGGGGAGAGTGCTTACGTATCGATGGAAAAGGTCAAAGCCGGCGACATCGCGTCGCACAGTAGTTCAGGAGCCCGGTTTTTGTAGATAAAATTAATTTTTCGACTTTCAAATTACAATAAAATTTTTCTTTCTCGCAAACAAGAACCTATTGAAATCTCGAAATTCAAAATATTCGATTTTTCAGGTAGTTTTCCGAGCAGACGTAGCGTTTCAAGTGCAAAACTATGAAATTGGAGTTACAATGAACTCTTAGCACTCGAGCAGTAACTAAGAGTCGCCACTAAAGATTGCTGGTATGTTGGTATCAATTATTAAACATTTAAAAAAATTATAGAATGGAATTTTTCTGGTTCGGAAGAGATGTTTAATTTTCGAGTTAAATAGTTTAAAATTATTCTTTGTAGAAAATGCTGAAATGTAAATGTGTTATACGTACATATAATATAATATTTCAGTGTGTTGTGTGTGATTTAATGGTAAGAAGAATATAAAGTCAAGTACAATACATATACTTTAAAACTTTAGGGACAGTTTTAAAAAAATGCTTAAAAACGCTGGCATTCAGATTTGATTTCTCTGAAAGGTTAGATCTCCAACATGTACACATTTTATAATATAACAATTGTGTTGGCCACAAAAAACACGGGTTCTCGGTGCGGCGCGTGCGACGCGACGGGGCAAATCTGTGTATACTGTACAGTATGATACAGTTAGATCCGCTTTGCGGTACAATCTCCCTTTATTACCTAGCTTTCGTTTACATCTCCAGCAGACAGACGCGAGTACATTCGAACCGAAACGTAGATACTGCTCAGACGACCCCGCAATATGGAATACAAATTCGGGTAAACTGTCACGGGTTCTGTTTGCTTTTCCGTTCTCGTTACTTGGCCCGTATTCGTTGGTACGCTCGCGCTTAATATGACATGCATCTACCTTAGGTGTACGCGCGACGCCGCAACTCGGAGAAAGTTGGAAGAAGGGTGGAAAAAGCGACAGACTAACCTTCGTTTGGGAAAACGACAATTTGATCGGTCTTCCCGTAGAAACTGTCGATCGATTTTTCCGGCTCGAGAGGCGCTCCGGGTCGAAGTTCGAGCACACGACCGTTTATCAGAGGCTTCGGCAAGGTCGAGAGCGGCATCGATATCTTCGGAGGCTTGGAAAGTCGCAGTTTCTTCAGAATTTGTTGCTTGACGTATTCGACCCTGAACTCGGTCAAAATTGGATCGTTCGCGAGCAGAGTGTCGATCTTGTTGTGGGCGCATTCCGTGCAACCCTCTTCCTCGAGGGAGGAGCTGCGACTAGATCCGGATGTATCGGAAGGGGTGGATTGCGAATAGAAACTCCGCCAGACCGAGCTCAACGGATTTTCCATTTTCGACCAAATCGCTTCGATCCGATTTCCCGTGATTCCGCCTACTAGGAAAAGAATGACAAACCGATGGACGAGACGCATCGTTGCGATCTTGGTCGGTCATCGATTTCTGGTTTCACCGGTGCCGGAGCTGTCTGCACGATCTCTTCCACGCCGCGACTTTGTTGTTTCACAAATCCACTGCGGAAAAAATTGACCGATCGTGGAACGTGCACTGTTTTTCCATCGAGCGACGCATCGGTTCCAACTTTCGTTCCCTCTCTTACTCTTTTATCTTTATTCTCCTCTCTTTCTCTCGTTCTCTAACTCTCGCCCTCTCTCGCACCGTCTCTCGATCTCTGCTCTCGGTTTTGCTTCAGGTCTCGGCGAACAGCGATTTCCTCTGGTTTACGTGCATTTTCCTGCGTTCACCCGACAGCCGGCAAACGCTGAAACGTTTCTCGAGCGAGAAAACAAAATCGCTTCCGCGCCCTAACTACTCGTCCCGGTCAGATCGATCGATCGCACGGGTTCCTTCTCGCCGTACTGGCTCGTATGCAATCGGTCGACCAGTTTTCGCCGATCCGACCTCTCAATTAACTCTATCGCGAAGACTGAGGATTCTTGGACGGGATGCTTTAGTCCACGCATCGATTCTCTGTAAAGCTTGAACTTTGCTCGACGAGCGGGGGGACACACCGCGGATTGGACAGAGACGAATCGCATTGATATCGTGGGAAGAAGCACGCGCCACGAACATGCCTCTTCTCTTCGTCGAGTAGTCGGTCGTTTCGCTTCGTTTCGCTTCGTTTCGCTTCCCATCCCCTTCCCTTCCCAGTCGATCCCTTTCCTCCTCCAACCGTTCCTACCTTCTCTAATCTGCCGAATTTCTCGGCAGATTCTAAGTCTTCCGGTAGCTGGATTCACTGCTTCGCCGCGTACACGTGTAATCGTACAAATACAAACGCAAACGCACCAGTATACAACTAATATTACAATGCGGATAATAGATAGTACATCGGTTTGCAGATTTTTCGCGCAAGTTCTCCAGATATTCGTTCAACGTTAGGAGGAATTCGCGAAACAATTATCAACTAGTTTTCTCGTGAAAAGTTACAATCGTATTCGTTCGCGGTATAGGTCTGATCTCCGACGGGATTATGTCGCTTGATTCAAGGCCGATTAAATTATCGCTTCCAAGAACGATGAAACTATGCTGACCGCCACCGCAATGAACGGAACAACAGTTTCCTTTTTCGCAGACACTGTCGGAATGCGCACAGACGATATTCGATCTTCGGAACGCTTCGTCGCTGTTCGAACGGGCGCAAGTGAAAATGAAAATCGGCGACGAAATCGATACATATTTTCTCGTACTTCCGTTTGTTCGTACTTCCGTTCGAAACGGAAAGAAAATGTAACGTGGTTCTGTAAGTCCAGCAGACGACGCTGATAACGATTGCATCATAACCAGAAATCACAATGATGAAAGCGGTTCGGCTCGTTGCGATTCCCCCGAACGAAATGCTACTAAACCTTTGCATAAGCCGCGTAATTGGCAATGCCGCATCGATTTTTGTTCTTGGCCAATCGCATATAGCCGTTTTCACCCCATCTGTCGCCCCACCAATTCTTCAAGATCCACTCGGTTGGCGTGTACCCAACGATCAGCATGGCGTGATTCACGTTGTCCGAGCTACAAGTCTCGTCGTCGTAGACTCCTTGGCTGTAATTCGAAATCGAGTCGGTTACCTGTTTCGTCCCGAACGAGGAAATTCGGAGAGGTATTGTTGCGAGTTCGGAGCGAAACGAGAAAACGAGGATCGCGATTCGTCCGACCCAGCTGGTCGCGACGTTACTTCCGTGCCCTTTTTTAATGACGAATCGCGGAGTCCAATGACTTTGGCTCGTTGTCGCTTCAGGGGCATCGCGTGGACGATGCACCAAAGGTTATCGCGCAATTGGACCAATTTCTTCGAGTATCTGTGAAAGGGGGGCGATACGAGTTTTCGTATTCTCGTTTTTCGCGTAAACATTCGTCGAACACGACTCGATCGCGTGTCAACAATTTTATCTGCGCTTTCTTCCGTTTACTTCCGTTTATTTCGCTTCAGCTGATTCGCAGCTAGGCTTTCAGCGGACTTCGTGCTTTTTTTTCGTGCAACAGAACTATACGTTCCGTGCTGTAATTTCGGTGTTTATCATAGTAGCACTTGTGGTTCGCCAACGGTTGGGATTTCCAATATAAAATTTATCACAATTTGCCAATAATATCCAACGTTGGACCTGCACATAGTTGGTTAATTAACAAGACATTTATGTATGGTAATACTACATTGGGTATGATTAGAAACGTTACTACAAGTAAAGACTTGTTAATTATTATATTCAAAATTGATTATTTTGTTAACCCTCGTATACGTTTCTCAGGATGGAAATCCACCCATTTCATATTTTCATATACTGTCAAATTATTCATCCTTTTATGTCTACGCCGTGAGATGTATTTCTTGAAAATGCGACGCTATAAATGAAACAAATGTGTTGATTTAACGTGTAAAATAAAAATGGTAGAATTGTTATTCTAGCCTCTTTTACGCAGTTATATTTTGAGGATCGTGTGAGGGTTGAGAGTTACGTTTCTTCCTTTTTTCCCGAATTTTTACCGTGAAGATATATTGTTTATATGTATATGATTTATGATATACTGTAAAGGTAACCGTAAAGGAAAAGATTAAATAAGAAAGGGATATAAAATAGGGATATAGAAAAAGGACATATAATACATATATACATAAAAGGGACATTAAATAAAAAAGGGATCGCAAGCAAGGCCTAACAAAATGGCAACCACAAATGCTACTAGGTACTACCTCCTTTCCGAAAAGCTGCATTCTCATCGAAATGTTGCTTTACGATAGATAAGAACCATACTCACTGATACAATTGAAACGTTTTCGGGCTGGCGTTTATCGAGGCTGCGATCGGGCCTATGGTCGCCACGGCAGCTTCCAAAGCTTTCTCGTTGCGCGCCGGCAACACTGCCCACGAAGTAATGTTAACGACGCTCGAGTGTTCCTGGAAACGGCACGGACCTTGCTGCGTCCAAGCAAACGAAAACGATTCAACAATTTCCGTGTGTTCGGCGTTTCGGTCGTTCGCGAACAAGAAACAAGATACGCACGGATTGATCGACTGGCTTTTCCCCGTTCAAACACGGCGGAAACCGTGCGGATCAACCGTGCGAAGTTTATTTAGGGTCCGGTCAGACACGACGAGTTTACTATGGTTGACCCCTCTCCCGGGAAGAAATGTTATATGAATATTTGCTCTTAAATGTTTCATTCAGGAGTTATAACTAATGAAGGCCTTTTATTTTCAAGGAATTGTCCCCTGGGTTACATTTCGTCCCGGGACAGTACAGATATGTTGACTTTCGGCAATGTTTATTAAGGAGTTATAACTAATAATGCAAAACGATAATGAACTGGCATTTCGTCGACAAAGCGGATGAACGTATTACGTCTCTATTTGTGTTTAGATAAACTCTTATGTTTACTTGCTTGTTAGAATCCTCAGGGCGTGTCCGCGCTTTTTGAAGATTCTAGGGTAAGTGCCGTGTGGTTCCTCACAGTCCTTTTACCAAAAGGCATTGCCTTCCCCACTCCGTGGCCAGATCCTTCGGAACCATGTGTTCTTGTTATTGTTTAGCAATACAAAGTCGGGTCACTTGCCATTTCTAAAGATCTCACTTTCAATACCTGAGGGACCCTGTGCGGTCCTCAGTTTATTGCACCATATGGCATTGGGGCTGTTTACTAAATTCACGGCCACTCGCACCATAAATCCCTGTCATAATTATATGAAAAACCAAACATTCGTTTGGTCGTTCTTCCCAGAACCCTCCTTCAACCGCGCTACCGCTAACATGCTGACGTAGTTGATGTCGACATTGATTTCTGCTGGGCTAACAATGTTTAGTACACTGTTCACTGTGTCGACGAAATGCCAGTTCATTATCATTTTGTATTATTAGTCATAACTCCTTAACCCTTAGCACTCGAGGGTGCCTCTGAGGCACCTCTAAAAATTGCTGTACTATTATTTAAAATATTGTTTACATTATTAGATACGTCGGTATCTAACCAATTACTAAACATTTAAGTATTGTAGGAGATATATCAATTTCATATCTAACAAATTTTAAAAAATCGTAGAGAATGGGAATATTCTGGGTCAGAAGAAACGTTTGATTTTCGAGGTAAAATAGCTCCGAGTGCAAAGGGTTAATTAAACATGTAAGAGCATATATTCGCATAACATACTCTTCTAATTTTGTCAACGACCATAGCCTCGCTGCAAACACCGGTTCCCATGCGATCACCGAAGTTAAACAGTGTTGGACGTGGGCCAGGCTTTGGATGGGTGACCGCATGGGTATACAGTATACTTCAGGCGGTGACTTGTCTGGGTACTGGCCACGTGTTGTTGGCAAAAAAGGTGGTTCGGAACCCACCATAAAAAGTAGGTCCCGTTGGATTTGATTGAAATTAGGCGATAGATGAAATTGGAAAGAGAAGGGAGTGCTGTATGGACTTGAAACCCTAAGGGGACCAAGTATCTTCCTTTATCCTTTACTCTTCTAATTTTGCGTGTAAAACACGCTGGCAAAATTTAGCCGGAAAGAACTGGGACACCCTGTAATATTCCCGTAGTTGAACATGGAGAACATACTTTGCCTTCGTACGGATAGTGCTGACTATCCATCAACCCTCCCGCTTTCTCGAGATATCTGAGGGTGTTCCGGAGAGAACCGCCGGTACAGCCCAAATTGCCCGTGGAAGTGCTGCAATCGACCAGCTGTTGCTCGCTCAGAGGAATCAGCATGCCGGTCTGTTTGAAAATTTGCCCCTGGATGCCGCCGGCTATCGAATAGGCGTAACAGCTACCGCAACTCTGTTGGTTTTGCGGGGGAGTTTGAAAACCTGCTTCGCGCCAATCGAGTCGCGGCGGTACGCTCCGCGGGTCGTGTAATACCGCCCCAACCATCGGCTCGTTCTGTACCCGACGCTTGCGGCTCGGTAGCAGTTTCACCTGGAACCAAACGGCGAACAGCACGGTGAATCGTAAAGACGATCGAGAATTACGTCTCTCTCACGAACCATGTCTCGAACGTATTGCCTGGTCCCGAGGTCCGCGATGTGATTGTCGCGAAGCGTGTAGCTGTGATGACCCGCTGCTGCCATCATGTTGTGCTTGTAAATCGTTACCAAATTCTCCTCCCAAGCGATCCTTCTCGCTGCCTCCGTATTGTTGGAGTAAGTCTTGTTGTACCGAGCCTAACAATCAGACCAAGGATGTCGTGAATCGTGAATCATGGACAGGAAATTTAACGGTACAACAATGTGGATCGTTCGATTTGACATCGGCTACAATATTGTGAATAGACAGCGAGTTTTATGCATTTATGACAGAAATGAGTAGGTGTAATTTAAAACAAAGAATTTGAAAATACTTTTATCTGACACTTCACTAAGGTCGTAGCACTGTCTGGAAGTTTAACGGTACAACGATGTGGATCGTTTGATTTGACGTCGGCTACAATGTTATGAATAGACAGCGAGTTTTATGCATTTATGACAGAAATGAGTAGGTGTAATTTAAAACGAAGAATTTAAAAATACTTTTATCTGACATTTCATTAACAATGTGGATCGTTCAATTTGACATCGGCTACAATATTATGAATAGACAGCGAGTTTTATGCATTTATGACAGAATTGAGTAGGTGTAATTTAAAACGAAGAATTTGAAAATACTTTTATATTGTCTTTAACCTATTAAGCATATCAAAAAAGTGATCTTTGTGTAATGATCCACTGTCCAGTGTAATGATGCACACGTCAGTTGCAATTGCACTTTATGCTGGATAATCGGAACTTTCTGAAAACACTCATCCATAAAGTTATTCATAAAATTCTCAAGGTAAAATGCTGTTCGTTTAAAAAGAAAAATTTCTTGGAAATATAAAATTTTTAGAACGAAAATCATACTCGCAAAATATTCTCAAAATCATACTCAACAAATATTAAAAATATAAATTTTTAAATGCTTATTCTAATTATTTATTAAATTTCATTAGACGTTGTGCATTAAGTAAGTAAAGTAGTAAATGTAGACGCAAAAGTCACTTTTTACTAAATAAACTGCTACCTTGTACGTATTCCAGTATTCGTCCAGTTTTCTCGCTATTTGCGGAGGAAAGCGATTCCTTCCCTGTTCGAATGATCGAATACTTGGGAAACGCAGCAACGTTGTTAGCAGGAGAAACGCGATACTCGCAGGCGCGCAAACTCGTAAATTCATCGCCGAACCGTTTCTCATTTCGTCGATCGATCAACTGGGTCGATTAAAATTTATCGTGGCTACTGTCTCGGTTTCGTTGCCGATCAAACTCCGTTGTCAGCAAATTATTCGTATTTAATATTTCGTGTTTTACGTTTTGCGAGTAAGCAACAAAGAGGCAACGAATACTTACCGAACCTTGCGTCATGTTTTCGGCATACATTTCGTATTCCAGTTGAATAACACGCGCCGGCACGAACCTTACCTGTCGCGTCGCACAATTCGTGATGGTGCGCGCGTGCACGTCACTGGGTATTTATGAAAACGGGTTTCGCCGTAAAATGGGTTGGTTGCATAATCATGGGTAGGGATTGCAATCCCGCGGGATCCCGTGTCATTTTTTAGTCCCGCATTTATTAATCCCTTGCCGGATTGTAGGATAATGGGGGAAATGATCAGGCTCGAGGATATAGTGAGCGGGAAAAAAGATAGAAAGGTCGAAAAGTGGTTGGAGAAGTTGAGGATAAAGAGAGCATAAATAAACCAAAGAGAATACCAAACCAAAAAATGTAAAAGTTAGGGAATGGGGAGGGAAGCAATAAGTATGGAACTAAGTGATAAATAAACATATTCTTAGTTTACTATATACCAGATTTGTTAACTGTATCAGATATGATACAATATTCAGCGGAGGGTTAAAATACGGCAAGGGGTTGAATTCATACAGGAACGTAGAGAAAACAACAATTTTTGTTTTTCACGACCATATTTTCAATGTTCTACAAATTATTTAAACAATTTTCTGATTTCAATGTCCTTAAAAGCTACATTTACAGACAGCTCGTATATACATGTAATTTTTTGGGATTGCAAACCAAAGTTGGGAAAAAATTTAATCAACGATTGACGATTAAATTTCTACTACCATCGTTAATCGTAATTAACAATTAACGATAATTGATAATTGATGAAATTTCAGACCCGTAACTATACAAAATTTCAATCAAATCAGAGACCCGTTGATTTTGCGCTCTTCTTGTTAATCTGGCGACTCTGAGCAGGGATGAAGAAAGAAAGCGAGAGAGAGAGAGAGAACGCAAACGAAGAAAAAGGAGAATCTGATCGCTTCGAAAGGTTCGAAAGTATTCAGCGAGATGGCTGTACCGGCAGCAAATCGCGCGTGTTTCGCGTTCGCGCTTGCGCTGGGCGTTCGCGATCGCGATCTCGTTGGCGTTCTCGCTACGTTGACCCGCCACTGCGCAGCCTTTCGAATTCCCATCGTCGCGGTGACGGTAAATTCTCGGCTAACAGGCGGTCTCTTTCGTGGATGGCAGGTTGCCGTCGTGTTGGCCGGGCTCGGCTGAAACGCACGGTTTCAGTGCGAATTTTCACGTCGGTCGACAAACTGCACGGGAACGTCGCTCGAGAGAGCGTACGATACTCGTTTGTCCGCTTTCTCTCGCGTGTCGTCAATAACACGGGATGGGGGTAACCGTCAGAAAATCGCAGATGTTGGTTCGCGCGGGCCGCGATCTTCTCGACGTCCGTTATCCGTGGTTCGTCGGTCGTTCGGCGGTCGTTGATCGGCCGTATGCCGTATCGGTGATCGGCGGGCATCGAGCATCGAGTATCGAGCATCGAGCATCGAACATCGAGCCTGTCGAGCATATCGGTCGGTCGTGGGCTCTACATATTCCCGTACGTCCCCAGCCCCTCAGTTAACAGTTCTCGCGCGCCTCTCGAGTTCCGCGTCCGCCGTCCGCCGCCGCGCCGCCTCTCGCTCCGATTATCGCTCGACACGCGCGAGTCTTGACTTTTGCCAGTGGGGAGGCGCCACGCTGGAAAGCAAACCTCTACAACGACGTTCTCCTCGCGATCGTGACGCCGATCTCGACCGTTAATCCCGACTCTGCTCTCACTCCCGATCCCGATCCCGATCCCCATCCCGGTCCCGGTTCCGATCCCTGTTCCCAATCCGTGGGGCCCCGACAGTTCCTTGAGCAAAGTCGGCGAGGCTGACTGGTCCGCGACCAGTGCAGTGACGTCTGAACGTCGCGCCGCGCGCCACTTGTTAAGCGGTACTGATAATACCGTGATCCTACCGCGATCTCGAGAATGGAGGAGTCCGGGATCGATATGGGCTTCGACCTGGCCGCTATCACGGCCGACTTGGAGCATCGTGAGGCTGATCTGTCGGGCAGACGATGCGAGCAGAAATGCGCCGGGATCGGGTTCGATCAACCGGCCAACATCCATGGGAACGGATGCAACGCCGACGACGACTGGGAACAAACATTATCATTTTTGCCAACGCCGATGCAAGATATCATGTATTACGAATTAAAGAGTCGTACGCCGAATACCGACAGGTACGTTGCTCGCTCTCGCTCCCGATCGGAAAGCCGCGTCACCGAAACCAGACTGTACATCTATAGATACGATCGGTTCTCGCGGAAAATTACCAAACCGTTGGCCAGCTTATTAACTCGTACGTAACTGCTCGTTGTCGTCGCTGCATGGAATTCACGCTCTTTGGCTATAGATAGCGTATGCGCGAATGCTTTCGCCGTTCGCCGTTCGCCGCTCGCTCTTCCTCTCGTACGCGCCGCCGCATCGCGCCGAGTCGACTTCGGCCAAGCTCGACTCGAGTCGACTCGATTCGATTCGATACTGCTCGGCCGGGCTCGGTCGTATTCGCGGTTCGGACAACACAGCTGCCGCGCGAGTATACAAGCCACAATCATGTTCCCTCTCGTTCGCCATCTCCACTGTCATCGCAGCTAGCTCAAAACCTACTCAGCTTCCTCGATTTGGATTAGGGTTACGCAGCATCTTTATCGAGGAACGCTTTCCGGTTTGAGAACCGTCTGTTTTCGATCGGGCCTGTGCGAACGAGTGTACGGTTCCGGGTTACCCTAGTGTGTAACATTTATGCTTGGCATTTTGTTTGGCCTTCTTGTAATAATGGTTGGCAAACCGTTTAGACATGTCACCTTTTCAGTTTTATGCAGGTGGGCGAACGTATATGGCCAACGAAGGGCCAGCGGCAGTATAAACGCTAGTAGCATTTGTGATTGCCATTTTGTTGGGCCTTAATTGAAATATTAGTTGGCAAACCGTTTTAAATACGTCACCTTTTCATTTTTATGTAGGTGGGCGAACGACTATGGCCAAGAAAGGGTCGAAGGTACTATAAACGCTAGTAGCATTTGTAATTGTCATTTTGTTGGGCCTTAATTGAAACATTAGTTGGTAAACGGTTCAATATGAAACCTTTTCATTTTTATGTAGGTGGGCTAACGATCATGACTAACAAAGACATATTATTCTGATCTTCTACGATTATTACTACACTATATCATAAATAATATACATAAAATATCCAAAGAACGAAGGCCCCTTCTGTTAAAGACCCAAAAGGATATTCTTATACTACGTGAGCATTATCCTTTGCCTTCGATTAAAGAAATAAAGAAATTTCAAGGCTGCACACAATAAAACTTTAATGGACCAACGTTTCTAAAGTCTGCGAGACGTACGATATTTAAATGTTGGTGAACGTTGCTTGGGTAAATTTCTTGTTAATTAGCCAACTAAAATAATTGTAGGCCCAAATACGGATGTTCGTTGGCAACTTGTCATAATTTTCGTCGCAGGCCCGGTGTCGGGGATTCCTAGACAAAACCAGGAACCATATCCGCACTGTTGTCCACCGTTGGTCAACTAAATGCTACTAGGGTAGCTGGTGATGGTGGCCAGTTGAGTTCGGTTGAGATCCTGCCCCCTTCCCTCCCTACATTAACTTAGGTGGGTGTGGGGTTTTAGCGAGTCCGGAGGGCTGAGGCATACGTACCGCATTTCCCCACAAAAAAGGGTAGCTGATGATAGACGCGATAGATGAACGCGAGAGTTGGCGCGACCGCGCGAATGCGCGCCGGCCAGCGGCGCTCTTACTCGCAATTTAAAAGAGATCGAGAGTGGGAACGTACGCGAGTAACTAAACGAATCCACGTTTAGAATGACGAGCGCCGGTTTCACGATGCCGACAGCGTCGTCGTTGACAACGCGTCTTTGACAAGGGAACGGGCGCAAATGCTGGTTTTAGTAGCGTCGCGACGTCTCGGTTCGTTCGGTCGCGAGGCAGGTTCATCTCCCACTGGGGAGACATGCAACAGATATCGGCCGACACCGTGCGACAGATCGTCGAATTCGAAGATCTAGTGTCGCGGTTGAATCGAATAAACGACGTCGGCCGACCTTTGACCGGTACAGCGACCGCTTTCGAGTCGAGAATTGGAACAATAACGACAACGACGACGACGCAGCCGTCTATAGTTCACTCTTCGCCAAGATCAACCTTCGCTAAACCGTTGACGAGTTGGTGGTGTGGTTTGCGCGCGCGTTCACGTTCGCGGTCGCGCTCGCGAGTCGCGCGACCAGTCGCATCGGTATCCAGCTCGACATCCAAGTTCCAAGCTTCCGAATCGGAAACCGAGACGGACACCGAGACAAACACGGAGACGAGTACGCTCTCGATACCGAAACCGGATTCAAAGTCGTTGCCAGCAGCCCGAGTGGCAGCATCGACGACGACGGCGACGGCGACGGCGACGACAACTACGACGTCCTCGGTGCCACCGTTGACGCACGCGTTCTCTCCGTTCGCGTCGATTCCGTTTCTCCGTTGCAACGATCGGCCGACCACGGGTTCGCTGCCGTTCGCGTTTCCGAGTGGCTCTGACAACAACTACAACGAGAACCAAGCGCGGACCAAGAGCACGAGCGACGTTTGCGTGGATTTCACGCGAACCACCGAACCAGTCGGAGGATCTACCGGTTGCTCGGCCGTCGCTTCGCACTATCCCCAGGATCAAGAGGACCGACGTGAACGGCGAGAACGCCGAGAGGAACAACACGTGCGCGTGCACATCGGCATCGACGAAGATTTGCGCATGATTCTCGAGATGGATCCGTCGATCGTCGACGGTACGACGGTCTCAGCTGTCACGACGGTCACGACGGCCACGACGGCAACCGCAGCCACGCCATCCTCGTTGCCCGGCAATCCTCGGCCCGCGAACCTTGCGTTTGCGCGGCCACTCCGCGGCAGTCGTCCGCAAGGCTGGTACAGATCTGTTCGAACGGTTCGACATTCCGACCAGTGATGCCAGAACGAGGAACCAGGAGCAACTTGCCCCTCCAGCTGGCCTCCCCACTCTTACTTCTACTGCGTGACTGTGCGTCTACTGTGTGACTCACACGGCCAGAGTAGCGGTACATTCGTGAGTGTGCGTGCGCAGTAGAAGTAAGAGTGGGGCGCCCAGCCGGAAGGGCAAGTTTCTCCTGGTTCCTCCTTCTGGCATCACTGATTCCAACTTCCTTGTACGTTGTCACTCTCCCAATCCGCCCCTCTCTTACACTCGCTCTCTCTTTCTTTTTCTATCTTCCCGTTGGAACATTAGCTGATTTCATCTCGTTCCTGCTTTCGCCTTCGTATCATAGTTTTGCCTTTGGGCGTTGAAACCAGAGATCCCTGTTTCACGTGTACAGAAATACACGTGGTACGTGAACCTTGTACAGTAGACGCCCCATTACTGTCCAACAGCCGTGTTTTCCACGGACAGTGATCGTACCCGGACACTACTTTTGATTTATGACTGCGTCCACCGCGGCGAGTAACATTTCAATAGAGAATTGAAAACCTGGACAGTAAATGAGCTTCTACTGTAGTAACAATTTATGAATCCGAGTGAGTACGAATTTAAGCATCTGCGAATACGGATCCGTTCGGCACACGTTCGCGTCCGACAATTTTGTTTGTTTTTCGATCGAACGTGCCGAATGGATTCGTATTCGCGGATCCTTAAATTATTACTTCCACGTGTATTTTTGTACACGTTGAAAAACCGCGATCTCTGGTTGAAAGGCGACAACCTGTACAAAACTTTTCACGAGACTGGCACGACGGAAAGTCCGCTCGGCTTCGCTCGGCTCCGCTTCTCTTTATCGGCGCGTTCTTCTCGATCGTAAACACCGCGTCTAAATATAAAAGCGAGTCCTTGAATCTTACGTGGGAATCTCTCGTCGACTTTGCCAATGGACCGTTCTCGTTCCCGGTTCTCGTTTCGTTCCTCGCCCACCCTTTCTCGCGTTTCATCGATTTTCTTTCGCTTTTCTCCGTGTCGATCCTCTCCCACGCTCGGCGAACACCGCCCCTACGAAATGCGTCAGCCCGGGGTTACCGATCCGTAACAGCTATATAGGATCCGCGTCATCGTTTCTGTCGTCGTCTTCGCCGTCACCGTGTTACCATCACCGTGTCCCACCGTCATCGTCTACGTCACCGTGTCTCGCACCGTCATCGTCAACCGTCGATTTCCAATGACCGCGCTCTCGAATTCGAGAAAGCGAGGGAACGAAACGTGCTTCGAAATCGACCCAATTGTCGGCGTGTCAAAACGTTTAGACACGCCTAATTCTCGTGAACGATCACGGTCGTTCGCTGTTTCTTTTTCCACCGGGTCGAACTCGTTCTCGACGAAACTTCCAGAGAGAACGGTTGGGATCGATCCGCCGGGTATCGAGAATTCGAGGTTGCGGGGTATACAGGGACAAACGACACGAGACGAGACCCGACGAAACGGACTGGAAAGGAGATCGAACGACGCGATAAAAAATAAAAGAAGAAGAAACGGGATTCGAGAGCAAGAGAACGGTTGCGGACGTAGAAGAGACGGAACAATATATGTATGTAGGACAACTGGTTTAGCTTTTCGTCGAAGATGGTTGCGTAACCGCTACACTGCGCGAAAGAAACGACGCGACGACGAGCTCCGAATCGGTGCGAGATAAGCGAGAACGCTTCAGCCTACATATGCTCGAAAGATCCGAAAAGGGAAACGAAGAGATGAAGGGAAACGAGGGGAAGAGGAAACCGCGAGAGTAGAGCGAAAACGGGAAACGGCGTGAAAAACGTGGAATTTGAAAGCTACAGAGACGAACGAAGAAAAAAAAGGAAACAAGGAAAATTATCGCGGCTCCGTGAACGAGAAGCAAAGCTTGGTCCAACTTGCGCAATGCCTTTATTTTCGTTTAACTTCTAGCCACCGCGCTTGGCTTTGTTCCCAATTTGGGAATATCTTTTAGGCGAGCTTCGCGTGTGCCGCGTCGATCCGTCTATCGGTTCGAAGAAAAATCGAGCGACATCGTATTTTTTTCAGTTTCCTGTACGTACACGTTTCGAACCAATTACTCTTCCTGAAAGACGATCGAGTATACGTACGCGAGCGTTATTGGACCGTCTAGGTTTGTTCGAGTAATCGGTGCAGCGGAAAAAACGTTTCCGAGTTTCGCGTTACGACATCGAATAACGATCATGCGCGAAGCATTCTCGCTGAGAACTCGCGCGTACCGGTACCGACGGCGGCACGCTCGCTTACACCCTATTTTTAATATCCCAAGCCGTACGAGCGTTCCATCGCGTCGCGTTCTTCTCGCAGCCATGGGTTCGTCCCAGTCGTTTCGTTTCGCTTCGCGTTAATTCGATTGTAAACATTGTCCCTCGCTCGTCTCCCTCCCATCATCACACTCGCACAGTTGTTTCATGTACGAGAAGCGGACTATTGCTCGTATTGTAGAGCGCTGGATCGACCGATCGACGGATCGACGGAAACCGTAACGCAGCGATGGCGAACCTTTTCGAGAAGTGCGTCAAATGTTTTCTTCATTATTTGCTTTTATACCCTTCGCGGACCAAGATTTCTTATAATAAGAAATATAGAGATTTATTTTTAATTTTATCAATCATCATATTGATTGTTCTTCTCTACTTGCGTAAATCAATTTTTATTTACTGGAACGTGAACTGAGAACAAGAGCGGGTTTTCAAACACTTAAAGCGAAATTAATCCAATTAATCGCTAGTATAATTTTGTTTTTCTTTTCTTTGTTTTTGTGCACACGTCCCTTCTTCTCTCCTTATTAGATAAGTAGTCTTGTATCTTTCTCTTTTTTTCTTTTCTTTGTAAATACTTATGTAAAAAGGGCTTCTGTCCGTCTATAATAATAATAATAAAAATATTAAGAATACATTGCTCGGAGAAAGTAGATCACATATCAAAGACTTGAGTGCTAAGGAAAAATGGTAACAATGTGCAGTAACAAAAATAAATAAACACAAAAGTAAATACAAATTGAAAATGCTCTTCCAACCTCGTAACATTTCCGCTAATATATCATTTGTTGTTATGACAACAATTTTTGGAACTTATTACATGAAAGGAAACTTTGTTGTTTCTTCGATCGAACCTGTGCGTCGATATCATAAATTAATTTCTTTTAATATTTCTCATCGGAAAAAGTTCGCACCAGTCGTTTTGTTAATTAGCAGGTGGGTCATTGAAACAGTGGCGTCACTTGGAGAGGGGATGGTACAAAAGGGTGGCAATAATTTGGAAATTGGCTTGTCGGCAATGTTTAGCGCAAAAGTTCGAACGTTTTTCGATGGTTTTCAGTCCGCCGACGTTCAAGACTGCGACGCCCACCTCGCGCACGCAATTGAAGCTCCAGCTGATGCGAGAGCAGCAGCAGGAACAAGAGAGACGGGAGGCAGAATTTCGTCAGAGCTTGCAGCAGCAGAGACCGACAGCTGCTCCTCCCAGACCCGTACCCCCCGCGTCTCTTTCGACCATCGGGGTGGACGTGCCGCCACAAGTCTTGCAAGTATATAACGTCGTTTTATCGTCTCTCTGTCTCTCTCCCTCTCTTCTCTCTCCATCTCTCTGTCGTCTCCTGTTCTACGATGAGAGCGTGTTAGCGGGCCGTTATAATATTTAGGTATACCTACCTACGCGACTCGCAGTACACATACCGATTATGCCGAAGTGTAATCCACGAAGATACGCGTTACGAGATAACTGCACGGTTACGGAGGCGCATTTCAACGTTTGTCTTACGTTCCACCGCGTTTTACCGATAACGGTCGCACAATCTCTTGCGCGCGCAAACGCGAACGCAAGCGGAAGATCACTGTTGTTGATCGATGAGTAAAATATCTTGTCGTTTCTCCTTCCGCTCAACGATTCCAATAAAAATTTTACTTTGGAACAGTGGTTCTTAATCCTAACGAAGTCAGGGAACGCGTTTGATTGTACGAGAAATTTGCGAAACACCAGAATTAATAAATATTTCCTTATATCGATCGTAGAGCTGTCAATATCAAACGCATTAATGCTATCGGCGCACTGTTTTCTGTTTTAAAATAACAATTGATCGAACACCAGTGCGCCGATAACATTGATATATTTGTTATTACCAAAATTAATGATCCACAAAAAACAAACAAATACATCCCGCAAAGAAATAAATATATTTAATATATTTCTGGGAACACCGGTTAGGAACCACTGGTTTATAGCCTTTGGATAATAAACGATCCGCGAAAGAACTTGGAATAGCGTCGAGAACATTTTCGATTGGGTGTCGAGGAAGCTGGGAGAAAATCCAAATGGTTTTTGGTATTTGCAGGTACGCACGCTGTTGGAGAATCCGACGCGCTATCATGTCGTTCAGAAGCAGAAGAATCAAGTGCGACAGTATCTGCACGAATCGTTTCGCGGCGGTGCGATCGGTTGCGTCGATACCGAAAGCGTCCTTGGGAAAAATTCGGTCGAGAACGTGTCTGCATCCGTCCCGATGGTTATCCAGAGCGCACCGCCAGGACCGACGGTGCATCATCCAAAACCGCAACACCCTCATCTGGCCTCGTATCCGCATCCTCAACCACAGTTGCTCTTGCAGCAACAACAACAACAACAACAACAACAGCAGCAGCAGCAGCAGCAACAACAACAACAACAACAACAACAACAACAACCACTACCACAACAGCAGCCACACCCACACCCGCATGCGGCCACGGTGCTGTCGCATGGCAATTCGGTGACGGCTAGCCCGGATCCAACGTCGGGCGGCATGTCTCCGGGCCTTTCCAGCGTCGCCACCAGTAATTCTGAGGTAACGTAAATCATCTGGGTGATTTTGTCTTCTAACAATGCCACACGGGCCATTCGTCCCACTTCGTTCTTTATGCGTCTAGACTAGGGCTGTTACTTTCCCTCGAAGGTCGAAGATCACGAAGCTTCGAATTTCCGAAACTTCGTAGTTGACGAGTAGACTGCGGATGCATTTATGAGGAAATTATCTGGGTGAAATATAAAACGATAAAAGATTAGAAATATTTCAGCATGTTGTAACGTTGTTTTTAATAAAGTTGATGTTCTTGGCGCACTGGTTCGATCAATTATTCGAGCAATTGATCGAACCAGTGCGCCAAGGACATAAACCTTGTTCAAAATACGATCGGCAAAAAGGAAAGTTGTTGTTTTTAACGCAACACAACCATTTCACTCCTGTTGGCTACCATCGATGAAAAAAACATTTTCATTCAATACACACGGTTGGATTGCTGTTTGTTGTTCTCGTCCGTCCGCTATTAGAATATGCATCAATTATATGGTCTCCGAAAAGCTCCAAGTACGAAATCATGCTGGTCGAGAGAGTGCAGCATTTTTTCAGATTTTTTTCATAGAAGCTAAATAATCCAATGCCATTCTTTGATCCTGATTACTCTATTATATTATATTATATTCATTTAATAGATAATCATATTGATTGTTCTTCTCTGCTAAAAGCGGGTTTTCAAACACTTAAAGCAAAATCGACTTATGGATTAATTTATTACAGTATTGAAAATTTTCAAATCCAACTGTGCAGGATTATATGATAATACCTATCGATTATACCAGTATCATTTTGTTTTTTTCGTTCTCTTTGTCTTTGTGCGCATGTCCCTTCTTTCTTATTAGATAAGTAGTCTTGTATCTTTCTCTTTTTTTCTTTTCTTTGTAAATACTTATGTAAAACGGGCTTCTGCCGTCTACAATAAATAATAATTTTCACTTTGCATAAGGATCCGCAGTCTAGTAACGAGAATCGAATAATTCAGCTTCGAAATTTTCCTTCTAAGTTACATTTGATACGATTACAGGGCGGTCCTGCATTTCGAAATGCAAAAATACGCCAGCATAGTCAAAAGATTAATTATGTTTCGTATGCTTCGAAATTCCCTTCGTTCCTTCGAATCCACGAAGAGTCGAAGCTTCGTAAAAGTAAGAGCACCGGTCTAGACCTTGCCGGCGATTCACCGCCTAGATCTCTCTGGGTCGCGCGGCAATGGGATAGCGCGCTGCAAACGGAAACGTGTTACATACATACATCGTTCCGCATGCATTTCCATCAACGTTTCCACCGCGTTCTCTACAATAGCGATCGAGCGGTTTTACCGTTCGATGGATTCTCCTGAAGCAGGTATCTGCGCAACTATCGTGATCACGGACAATTGTTGGTTTATACGCGTCGCGTTGTACAACCCACTTAACGGAGAAACCGAGTCTCCGTTATCGCAATCGAACACCCGAATACACGCGTACGTACCTCGCGTCGAACGTCCTGCGCGAGACAAGAATTCCTAATGTAAACGGAGTCGAAAGAGAAATTGATCGTCCGAACGCGATGAGGGCAATTTCGAAAGGACGACGCAAGCGTTGTAATCGGCGTACCGACGAGAAGAAGCTGGAAAGGAAAAATGCATCCTGGAACCGGTCGTCGATCGGTAGAAAATTGTTGTCCACCGGGCCACGTTGAGTCGCGTCATCCATAGAGCTCGGACATTTACCCGAGTACCCATGAAGTACCCGGGTAGATCAAAACAACTCGGGTATCTCATAAGACACAAGTCATAAATCATTTTGTGCAATTTAAAACAATAATGAAATTAAAAGAACACGTTGATATATTAATTTAAATTTATTCAAATCGTTCAAACGATTTTTATTTTGCATGAAGATCAGCAGTGTATTCATGAGATACCCGGGTATCTCATAAGGCATAAGTCATAAATGATTTTGTTCAATTTAAAACAATAATGAAATTAAAAGAACACGTTGATATATTAATTTAAATTTATTCAAATCGTTCAAACGATTTTTATTTTGCATGAAGATCAGTAGTGTATTCATGAGATACTCGGGTATCTCATAAGGCATAAATCATAAATGATTTTGTTCAATTTAAAACAATAATGAAATTAAAAGAACATTGATATATTATTCGCATGAAGATCCTGATCATGAATTCATGAGATACTCGAGTACCCGGGTAATTCTTGTTTACACGAATACCTAGGTAATGCTGTTTACCCGAGTACCCGAGTAATTTTTGTTTACCCGGGTATCTCATAAGTCACAGCTCTAGTCGAGAGACGAGAGACGACAAACGACAAACGACAAACGACGACGAGGCTGATGACGCGACTTCGATGGATAAGCAGAATGCTAGCGCGATAGGATGCGATGGGATGCGACGCGTCGGGTGGGAACGTTTGGTGGTTCCCTGGGTAGCGAGTAGTGGCTGGCGGTTAGCGGGTGGAAGCGGGCACGTCGAGAGACGATAGCGGAAAGCGGGCGTGGGGCATCGAGCTCTGGTGGCGCGTGGCGCGTGGCCCGCTCGCCGTATTCGTATTCGAGCAGTAGCGACCACTACCGAAACGTGCCGAGCGACGCTCAAAGTTAGAACTTGCACACCCTGGAATTCTACCGAAAGTTAATCGGCAGCGTCAACAACACACGGTGCTTCGTTCGTAAACAACAGTTTCCCGCGTGTCTCTCGTTTCTCGCGATTACTCGTGTTCTCTCGTTGGTAACCGCGACAAACACCTGTGGCGCGCGCGCGCCCGCGCGCGCCTTACTCGATCCGTTCGAAACTCCAGGACGAAGAACAGCGTGGAATAGCCTGCAGCGACACCGTAACCAAGGATCATGGATTTTACGAGGAAACCCGATCGACACGAGGAGAAAACACTTTTCCGCGAAACGGTGCAATAGCAGACTGGAGTAGCATTTTCCGCGGAGAGATGCCGACTTATCGGTTCGCGACGATTACAACTCCGTATCGATCGGATCGATCCGAAGTGTGACGAAGTTTTTCGAATTCGCGCGAGGACGGGAACTCGGACAGGACTGAACGATTTTGCTCTCGCCGCGTGTTGGCATGTTTTCTCACGTCGGTGGTGCCGATCCGTTTCTCGCTTGTGCTTGCTTCGCGCACGACTGTTCGACAGTTTAGCGCGTTCTCCCTCCACGCCCCGTGGAGATCGGCAGATACGATATTGGGTAACCGCAACCTTGAGGTGCTTAATCGTAGGTAGCCGAGTCGCGACGAAGCAGCGGTACGAGAAGGAAACGCAAGGTTGTCGCGATCCAGCGTCGTATCGACGATTCGTTGGCTCCGAAAAATGCGCTCGTTACTCGCGCGACCGTTGACGTTCACGTTGTCGTTGTCTTTGCCATTGAAATTGCCGTCGTCGTTGCCGCTACGGTTCCCGTTCTCATTCTCGCGTTCGCGGTCATGCTCGTATCCTTGCCCTTATCCTGAGAGCTAACCAGATCGATCGCCGGTGCTCGTTGCAACACGACGATTCGCATCTTGTCAATTCCTCCAACGTGATATGGTCGCTTTCGTCGATCCCGTTTCCGGCTTCGATCGCTTTTCCGGTACCAGTGTCGGCTTCTGCTACTTCGCAACCAAGAGGATACCTACGATTCCATCCGATCCTATTCTCGGGAAGAAACGCGGTCGTCGGTTGGAGAAACTCGATGATCGGCGACCGGTCCTTCGTTCACCCTTCGTGCCAGTGGATATCGCCGAGGGAGAAACGGAGAATAGGATAGAACCTGTCGAAATTACGATTCGAGCATTGTAGAAGACTGGAAGAGGACGACGCTTCTGGATTCGGGACCGTTCTCGATCGGTTCTGAAAGAAACTGTTCGACTCCGTCCAGTACGCCCACGCCCATCGTAGCGTCTTGCTCCGACGCGACCGCGATCGCGATCGTTTCAATTTTCGTTTCGTTTCCATTCACTTTACCTACGACGCTGCCGCTACGATAAGATGCCAGTATTCAATATAATAGCTCGAAGGTGTAAGGTGAGTTTGAACTTGTTTGTTCGCGAACTTCGTTTGATTTTTACGTTTTAAGGGTCGCCTGTCGCCACCGGAAACCGTGCACCATACCTGAACAACCTGGCATTGATATCGCTTTGCTTGTTGCTAGTAACTCTATACGAAATGGTATCTTCGTCGCCGTTATCGTTGCTATCGTTATCGTATTTGTTGTTATTATTATTATTATTGTTCTTAGTATTATTATACATTTTATTGCCATCGTCGTCTCGTTACTACGATCGCGTACACTGTGGGTATGGAACCTGCGATTCCACTGTAAAAAAGTAAAAGCCAACACGTTCACATTCGATGCCGTAAATGCGTTCGGCAAGAAACTATTCGAACGCGCATCCGATATCGATCGGCAGAGATATCGCGTTTGAAACTATTCTACCGCGCAGCGTTGCGATCGCTGTTTTCGATCCGACCACCTTAAGGCCCGCTATACACATCGTTTTATGGATTTAATTAGGCCACTTGGTTTTTAGCCGGTGTTCCGCGAAATATATTAAATATATCTATATAAAGAAAAATTAAATGCTGCTCGTTGGTAAAAGCGTAACACTTGTGAATGGCCGAACCGATTTGGCTAATTTATTTTAAAAAATGTTCGCAATAGTCCGAACAAGGTTTTAATTCATAAAACGATCGCAAACAGTTTTATTGATATTTCGACAGGAAAGTTAGCAAATCTAATAAAATATTGTCTTGAGAACAGCTAGACTGGTTTGTTTAATTTAAAACAAAAAAATGTTCGCAATAGTCCGAATATGGTTTAAGTTCATAAAATAATCGCAAAAAATTTTATCGATATTTCGACAGGAAAATTAGCAAATGTAATAAAATATTGTCTTGAGAACAGCTAAACTGGTTTGTTTAATTTAAAACAAAAAAATGTTCGCAATAGTCCGAATATGGTTTAAGTTTATAAAACGATCGCAAACAATTTTATCGATATTTCGACAGGAAAATTAGCGGATCTAATAAAATATTGTCTAAAACATATTCATCTCTGCGCGCGCGCGCAAGATGTTTTTGTTTATTTTTTGAATCATTGATTTTGGTATTCCGCAAATTTTTCTTATAATCAATAGGGTTTCCTGACATCGAAAAGGTGTTAAGAACCACTGAATCAGGCGTTGCACATTTGTTTGAACCGTAGTTGCGGCGCCGCGATGCAATATTTGAAAGAACGGATGTGTGTAGCGGTCCTAAAGGTTCATTCATAGTCGTCAAAATAAAGTTATCCAGGTTTAATCGAAACACTCCCCAAGCGAGAACGACTGTAGCAATTATCTCTCGAAAGGGTTGATGCCTCCCTACCGTGTGTAGCAGAAAAAAAAGGTTTTTCATGGTCTCTACAACTCCTCGGGTAACCTATTTCTACTTTACAACATCATGGGAATAGAGCTCGAAAATATACGAGCACCGAAAAACAACGTTAGTTATCGGACTGACGTGTACGAACCGACTTTAGGCTACGTCAAACGAAAGTACTTGCAGGGCCCAGGCGCTCTTGGACTATTTGTCGAGGAAGAGAGAAAGAGAGAGAGAGAGAGCAGGGGAGGGGGTGCGAGAGGTAGAGATAGAGAATAAATGCTTGGCGAGATAACGGATAAGAAGCCAGATCCTCTGGACGGTAGCGCAGCTCAATGGAAACGAACAAGTGTGCAGGTGAAAACGAGAAACTTTGTAGGAAGCTGTCCCCGAAGGTGCGAGCTTCATCGCGGAAGCGGTTGAAACGCGGGCAATGAAAAGGGTTGCGTGTCGCTTAAGTTGTTCGCACGCGCATCGTTCCGAGTGTCAACGGCTCTGTACGAATTACGTTTCCGAGAGGCCGCGACGTCAGAGACGGTAGAAACGGGAGACAGACGCTCGGCAAACGCGTTATCACCGAGATGTCGTCGGCTAATCAGTAATATTCTTGTTGGAAATTATAACGGCCGCGTTTCACTGCTCGACTACTCCGCCTCCTCGTTGCGAGTCAATATACCGTCTCGTCACCTCTTGTCGCGCGTCGTTTCGCGTCACCTCGCGCCGCGCGCCGCATACCGGTCTCGATAACGAACAAACGAGAACCCGCGTTTGCTCGTTCCCGTTTGCCTTTTCTTTTTGCACGGTGAATTTGACCCCGCTTACAATCTCGGCCAGACTACGCGAATTCTTCGCTCTCGGCTCTCCGTTTTGATCGTTCGCTGGTCTCATCCGATAGTTTCGCTCGCACGTGCGGCGCCTAGCGACAAGCGAGACGCAACACCGAACAACTGGATCGGTTTTCGAGATCGATCCGATCGAAACGAATAGAGATACGATCTATGTAGGACTTCTGACGGAAGTACGTGTTCAGATATCGGCTTAATGATTATCGTCGACGTCGCTGTCTTAATAAAAGAGCCACGATAATTCGTCTCGAATGAAAGATAATGATAACGACTATTAATTTGGCGTCGCGGCGACTGCGAGTGACGCGCGCGCGTGCTCGCGCCTTTCTCCTTTCGTTTTCTCGTCTTCTTCTCGCTTTGTTGCGGTCTCTCGATCTCGCGATCTTTCGCCCTACCACCTGCTCGTCCCGTTTGCATGCCGCCCGTTGTCTTCGCTATGGTTCTGCATCGACATATTCTTCCATGGACGAGCGTCGGTTATTATTCTTACGTAATGTTTACGTAACATACACGTACGCAACCGACAGCCATAAGCGTTGTATTCATAGCGCGCGCACCAATCTCGCTCTGTATTTCCCCGCGTGGTACTGTTCGGTTCCTCATCCTCCGATACACTCTTCTTTTCCGTTTTACCACTCCTTCGCGCGGTCTCTCTCTCCCTCTCTCTTTCTCTCTCTCTTTCCGCGACGCGTTCTCTTTTTCCATGGCTTTGCCTCGCGTTCGCGTGTCCTCGCTGTCCGTTTCCCTTGTTTCGTAACCAATTCTCGGTTCGGCAAGGAGAGAAACAATGGAATGGTCCATCGGATCCTGCTGCGACCCAAAAAACTAGCAATCATGGAGCGACACAGTGGCGGATCTAATGGTAAGCGGTCTAAGCGGCCAAGCGAGGCCCCGCGATACCATAGGGCCCCGAATTTCAAAGAAATTTATTTCCTTTTTAACGCCTATGAAATGTTTCGTTACTCTTCATTTTTGTTAATAAGTTCAGGAGAGGTTTCTTGTAATTTCTATTTCTAACTTGCTTTGAGTGCCTCGAAATTTTTACCGCTGGAGGCCTCCACTTAAGTTGAGCCACCACTGAACCCCGAATTTGGAGCATTTATTTTTTTTAACGAAAAAATTTAATTTATTTATGAAAAATTAAGTTTAGGTGAGTTTTCCAGCAACTCTATTTTTAACTTGAGTTTGACTGCCTCGAAATTTTTACCGCTCGAGGCCTCAACCTAACTTGAACCGCCACTGAGCCCCGGAATGTCATAGGGCCCCGAATTTGCAGCGTTTTTTTTTTAAAGAAAAAATTTAATTTATTTATGAAAAATTAAGTTTAGGTGAGTTTTCCTGCAACTCTATTTCTAACTTGAGTTTGAGGGCCTCGAAATTTTTACCGCTGGAGGCCTCCACTTAACTTGAGCCGCCACTGAGCCCCGGGATGTAATAGGGCCCCGAATTTGCAGCGTTTTTTTACGAAAAACTTTAATTTATTTATGAAAAATTAAGTTTAGGTGAGTTTTCCTGCAACTCTATTTCTAACTTGAGTTTGAAGGCCTCGAAATTTCTCCGCTTAGGGCCTTCTCTTGATTTGAGCCGCCACTAGAGCGACACAGCGCTGTGGTAAATCGCGAGACCCGATTCACCTAAACCAGTGGTCGGTGAACTTATTAGTCAAATGTGCCAAATGTCAGCAATACAACGATTTACAAAAACCCCGTTTTTAGATAAGTCGGTTTGAACTAGTTAAAACCGATTCAAATGCTTTAGTTTACATAAATGACAAGGCTCTGTTGATTTATATTTCATGCAATTTTCGTTGCAACACGTGCTTAGATAAACAAATTTATCTACACGAAAAAGTTTTGAAAAATGGTTTTCTTTATTTTTGTATGTTACTTTGTGAATGATAATGTTTGGAAAATCGTTTCTGCATATCATTTCGCAAACCAATGCTTCTAATTGATTACAAAGAATCAGTTCATTTGGTACAATTATAAAAAAAGTTATTATGTTTTAAAGGGCGTACGAGGAAAATTCTCCTAAACTCATTAAAAAAAAAGAAAAGCAATGAAAAATTTCATACCGTTACAACACATGAAATAAATTTCTTTGAAATTCGGGCCCTACGAATATTTATAGGAGTCATTCAACCTTTCCGATCACATTCTGCGGGATTGTACTGCGGTAGTGCTAACAAACTGAACGCGACACAGCCATAGCCACGCCTCGATGCTGTTCGTTGCGTTCGCTCTAGGTAAACTTGACCGCGTAATCGTAGCCGTGGACTACGTTACAAAATCGAAAGTGAAATGATTCGATTCGTTTGGCCATTTTCTCGAACGATCGATAAAAATGTAGGATCGATTATCGGATTACAGGCGGAGGATCTTCTCGACGATATTCTGTCGTTCGAGGGTGGATCGTTGGGTGACAGTTTGAAAGAGGGCCAGCCGGGAAGCTTGAGCAGTATTCCGGAGCTACAGATCAAGCCGGAACCGTTGCTGCTCACCGAGGCGGAGATCCATGCTCTAGCGAAAGATCGGCAAAAAAAAGATAATCATAACATGAGTAAGTATCTTGAATTTTTATTCGCAGCTTCGATCACAACTTCGTCGAGCACACTCGCACGATGAGACGCACCTATTCGTCGTTTGATGTACTTTGTACCCGTGCTTGTATCTGGATGTTTATTTATCAGAACAGCAATCGATCTATTGCTTTCGATCGTTTCAATAATTGTATACGCGATGATCGTTTGCAGTTGAGAGGCGACGACGTTTCAACATCAACGACAGAATCAAAGAGCTCGGCACTCTACTGCCTAAAACCAACGACCCGTGAGTAGACGAACTTTCTTTGTCATTTTTTCTCGCCCAGCACGCAATGGTCCGAGTCGAGAAATTCAGTGACATTTTGCCTAAAATAATATTGCTGAAATAAAATGATTATACCAATTTCGTTAAACTGTTTGTAAATTACCATTAATATATTCTTCATTCTAAATTTCGTCTCAGTATCTCTTCTTTATTCTCGGATTTATATTTTACGTGTCCCATAAAACGATACACTGATCAAACATAAATTGAATATTAAATACATATTTGGAAAGGAAAAAATAGCTTGGAAAATGCACAATTACTAATTTTTAGGACTATCCTTACGGGGTTAGGAATCTAAATGAACTTCTTATATCGATCGTATCATTGCTAATAACAATTGTTAAATGATCTCGGCGCTACGGTTCGATCGTAAAAAACAAACTTAACTAAGCAGTTTTGCTAATTATTTTGAATAATCAACGTTTCGGTCACTGATTCGGGCGATTTTCAAGATTAACTTAAAATTGCATCTGTAAGAAAAAAAAATAAAATCAAAATTAAATGTTTAAATGTAAGGGAAAAACAGATTCAAAAATTTTCACTCACTTGCTTATGTATGAGGAATCTGTATGGAACTAGGAAATTTTATACTTTTTAGTCCGTTTTTAAAAACGTAGTATTTTTAAAAAAATTATTTTTATTTTTCTAATAAATGCATCAAATTTGTTGTCTAATTACAACAAATCGCCATTGAATTTCTCGACCCGGACCGCTCGCTGTGCGGCATCGGAGCTGGACAAATCAAAACGATATCAGCCGTTCTCTCGGTTTCAGGTATTACGAAATCGTGCGCGACGTCAGACCGAACAAAGGCACGATCCTGAAATCGTCGGTCGAATACATAAAACTGTTGAAAAACGAGGTGACCAGAATGAAGCAGCACGAGCTCAGGCACAAACAATTGGAGCATCAAAATCGTCGGCTGCTTCTAAGAGTGCAAGAATTGGAGCTTCAGGCCAAAGCGCACGGATTGCCGGTTTCCGACTTCAATTGGGCTTCGACTTCCGGCAGTATGCTGAACGCCTTCTCTCGGAGCAAGCTCGAGCATCGCAAGGTACGCGCCGCGGCGCGGCAGTCCGCGCGACCATCGAGCCGAGTTTCAATTTTTTCAAGGTTGCGTCGAACAACGGTGATGGTTTCGCGATCCTTGATCCGAATAACCGTTCGCATCGCTGTCGCTTCTAGTTTCATAATCGCTGTATCTGCTCTTACGAGACTATGAAATCGCTTGCTCATTCGTCCTCGCTTCTTCTCTTATGCGCGAGCGAGCAGCCTTTGTCGGCTTCTTCTCTACACACAAGGTCTGCCCGAAAAAGTAATGGGTCCACGTTTTTGAAAAACAAATTTATTCGACATATGGGTGCAAATCTTTCAAGTTCCTCAAAATAGCCACAACTTTCTTCCAGCGATCCTCCCGCTTGTTTTATTGCTTCTATGTCCGCAAGTCTTTGACCTTTGATTGAATTATTCATTTTTGGGAACGACCAGAGCAAAACTACCCGGGTATCTCTTGAGATAGCTGAATATCCGAGTACCCGGGTATCTCATAAAACATAAGTCATAAATGATTTTGTGCAATTTAAAACAATAATAAAATTAAAAGAACGTTGATATATTAATTTAAATTTATTAAAATCGTTCAAGAGAATAAGAGAATATATTTATTAAATAATTAAAAAAAAGTAACAAGGATCTAGATCAGGACTGTAAGGAGGATCGTACCAATGGGTTCCAGGTACAAGTATGCCCAAGTTTCTGGCGTACTTTAATGCAAATCTGCTGTGCCATACGTTCGGTCATTATAATACGCGACGCTCACTTCACTTCAATTCAACCTGTATGTGCCCTTTTTATTTTTATTTTCGCTCTTTATATGTATGTTCACCGATTACGCCGAGAGGGATGGACCAATTGGTACGAAACTTTTGCATCTTGTAGAGTATGTCCCCGGGGTGGTCCTGTTATAATTTTTTTTCATTTTTTTCATTCAAAACGACTTTTGTATTGTAGAAACAATTTTTTGTTTTTTAATGGACTTCGAAAAAGAAGGAGGTTACTCAATTCGACCTGTACGTGCCTTTTTTTATTTTTTTTCTATGTATGTTCATCGATTATTGTATTGTAGAAACAATTTTTTGTTTTCGATTCACGATTACTCAAACGAACGGATATGCTTTATTCGACAGATTCCGGACCTGGTCGCGGAAGAGGCTACGAGTTTGAGCATGTCGCAGCTCGAAGATCTGATGGAGGACGACGCGACCGGCCCAATTCACAGCGGTGATCCGATGCTGTCCTCGCCGCACCTGCCTCCTCTAAGCCCTCCAGCTTCCGGATGTCAACACGGCCTACCGGACGAAGATACCCTCGGCAGTTTGGACTCGACCACGCCGAATTCTTCCTCCGACATGGACATCGTCGCGTAGCGTCACGCGACGTTCAACGAGCACGTTCGCACGGTGGCATCGTATCGGTCTTCCAACCGCGATCGTCGTTTCCGACAAACGTTAATCTTGTTTTTCTCTACTCTAACTTTTTACCCCCTTCCCTCTCTGTCTCTCACTCCGTCTATCCGTTTCCTCATTCTCGTCTTTTCATCTCTAACGGCTGGCCGTTGCGTACTGCGAAAGACGTTCAGGAAACGAGTACCAATCTCACCCATCTTCCTCCCCTTCACCGACGACCCTAATTCCGAAGGTGATTATTCGTAAATCTTTGACTCCGCGCTGTGGAGTCGACGGGAAACGCGGTTTCTCGAAGCGTCGTCGCACAGCTTGGTCGGTAATCCTTAGGATCGTTTCGCGATCAAACATTACTCGCAGACCTCGCGCAACAACGAAAATTTTCCGGGACGTGTGCTCGCGCGGGTCGCGAGCTCGTCGAGGAAAAACCTAAACGTGTATATCTATCCGGTGAAGACGCTGTTTTCATTTTGTTTCGTTTCGTTCCGTCGAGAATACTCGCGCAAGAATGCTTAGCTTCGACGACAGGTTTCTGTCCGCTCGAATGAATAGAAGAAGACGCCGGTCAATAATTTCCGTATCGTTGACACGTTTTTCGAGCAAAACCGTAGGACTCGACGACGGATCGTGTTCTCCGCCATTTTCCGACCGAAGCGCGGAACTTCTATGCATACGTACTATTCTTCGAATCCGTTGCAACGTTCGCTCGCACGTTGTCGCCATATGGCACACCGTTTCGCCAGTGTCCTTGTCCTTCTTCGATCGGTTCGCCGTTCCCGTTTTCGACGTTCAGCACGGCAGAGATATCGAGAGATCGAGAATACGGACAAGGACGTCGGAGACTGTCGTTGATGTTCATATGATGTGTACAGCAATGTCCGACTGTAAAGTCGTTTCTCGGTTCTGTATTGCGTCCTAGGTGCAAGCGGGTCACTATTTTTTTGTGGCTTCAAAGACGCCGAGAAGTGGTAGCACAACTGATCCAATAACAAAACTTCTCTATTTTTTTGTGCGACTTTGACCAAAGTGTTCGTGGAATTCTTCTAATGTGTGATAAACAGACTGCGGGTCTTTGTGCATTTATAGCAAAATTGAGTAGACAAATTTCAAAATTGTTGCAAAAATTTCAAAATTGAAGATGTCAATATACAATTTCTCCTTTATAAAATACATTAAGGGGAGAAATAACGTTGAATTTGGTTCCTATCTCTTGAAATCGATGCAGACAATTTTTATTTTGCACAAAGATCTGCAGTCTATGGGACAGAAAAAGACACAGTTCAAAGCATTTTCCATACGCTGTTCTTCCTTGCGTCCGAAACGTTCGTCGTTCATTACACGAGTGAATATCATCGGAATTATATCATATATTTGGTAACGTTTTTATTATATATATGCCACGAATATGTTGGTCAATTTCCCATCAAGAAATAATGAAAAATAAAGAAGTTTTCATACCGACAGTAACGCGTTACCCTATAAGCAACTTGGGCAAATGCACAAACCAAGATCCAAGATCTAAATTCTAAACTTTTCCTCTGGGGACCCTAAATTCTACTTTGCCCAAGGCCCCAACCAAATTGGGACCCATGGAAATCACCGACACAGATTTCCCCGACACAGTTTTCACTGGCAACATTTCGCCGACTCCAGATTTGACCGACACGAATTCGACCGCCAACGAATCTAAAATCGTTGTCGGTCAAATCCGCTGTCGGTTAAAGGCGTTGTAGGTTAAATTCGTTGTCGATTAAATTCGTTGTCGGTTAAATTCGTTGTCGGTCAAATCCGCTGTCGGTTAAAGGCGTTGCCGATCAAATCTGGAATCGATGAAATATTGCCGGTGAAAACTGTGTCGGGGAAATCTGTGTCGGTAATTTCCATGGTACCCAACCAAATTATAACGCGCTACTGCACACCGATAAACCCGCCCGGTATCGAATTACGCGCATGTTTACAACTTGATCTTCTCGGCCCCCTCGAGGTAGCCCTACAGTGGAATGGGCAAGCATAGGGACATACAAGTGAAGCTTTAATTCGGTCTTACAGTCGGACATTACTGTATCTCGTTTTTTTCGGACGAGTCGCGGACCGCCCGCGTATTCCGAATCTCGTGAAACGCGTGCCACAAAATAGTTTTCCGATATTGTGTATCAAGAGAGATATTCGTGGTTGCTCGCAGTACCAGTTACGAACAGAGATACACCAACTGGCAATGCGAAAGTATAGCAAACACGTGAACGATAGGAGAGGCATTCCAACAAGGGACAAATGTATTCGCACGGCACGATGGCACACGGGGCGAGTAGTGCCTGCGCTCAACAAATTACATGCGCACGCGCGTATATACTGTAAATCCTTAAATACTGTCCAACAGGCGTGTTCTGGGCAGACAGCGTTCGTAAAGATGACTTTATTTTTTGATTTATGACTGCGTCCACCGCGCCGAGCGAAACTCCAATAGAAAGCCGAACATAGAGAAGGAGGAAATGAAATCCTGCTCCCCTTAACATTAACATTGGCTTAGGTAAGTGTGCGGTTTTAGTGGGTAGGACTGGCTGGAGAGTCCTCTGGATAGTCCCTCATAACCCCGCCCTCCTCCCAGTGGGGGCTGGGATATGCTTAACGCATCTCCGCACATAAAAAAGGACAGTATTTAAGGTTTTACTGTACTCGCACCCACGAGAACATAGAAATATGTTTCGAAAAGTATTTCCTGTCGGAATCGGTGGCCTACTCGCGTCGCTACTCGAGTGTTTCGTTTCGTGTGTCTCGACTCGATTTCTTCGGCCTCTTTCTAAACTGTTTTCCGACGAGGATGCACGACGTGATGCATTCCCGCGATCTTAAAAGTTTTTGTTTGATAAGAGAGGAAATCGTCTCGCGATCCTGATCTCTGCGCGGATGCACACCACCGATTCCGTCGTTTACCGCGTTACGGTTTCAAACAACTTGGAACTGTAATCGACACGACTTACCTCGTTCGAGCGTGTAATTTGTTCATTGTTATCCGCGTAATCCGGTCGAAAGTCCCGTAATTCGGCTCGCCGGTATCGCGAGAAACTACAAAGTATATAAAAACACGTTACAGAAAGAGTGTGCGTTGTTCTTGTCTCGATTCTCCCGAGTTGTACAAAGTTTTCTCGTCCATTGGCCTCCTCCTCCTCGTCTGCTGCAGCGGAGCTCGGCAAACTGTTTTTGGAAACGGCCAGGGCGTACAAGTTTTAGGCTCGGCGGGCCAGGTGGCAAACTCGAATATATTTACAAGGGTAATTCTACTTGTAGAACAACAAGAATGAACAGGTTCATAATTTTTTTTATTAGGAAGCGATATTTTTACGTGGTCTTTTCTATTTTACGTTATTTTATTTATTTTAAATATTCACATGGGTAATTCTACTCATAGAGGAATAAAAATAGGGTTCAAACTTTTTTTATTAGGAAGCGATATTTTTACTTGATCATCTCTTTTTACGTAATTTGATTTATTTTTTCGTGTTCATTAACCTCGCGAACCGAATAGCAAACACGAAAATATTCACATGGGTAATTCTACTCATAGAGGAATAAAAATAGGGTTCAACATTCTTTTTAGTAGGAAGCGATATTTATTTTACGTAATTTTATTTTATTTTACGTAATTTTATTTATTTTTTCGTGTTCATTAACCTCGCGGATGGGGTAGCAAACGTGAAAATATTCTCATGGGTTATTCTACTCATAGAGCAACAGAAACAAACAGGTTTAGAATTATTTTATTAGGAAGCGATATTTTTTATTATATGTAATTTGATTTAAATGTCCGCCGGATTAAAAACAGGCGGCAGGCCGTAATTTTCTAACACCTGTCCTAGAGGGGTCCCAACGAAATCACCGACTCAGATTTCCCCGACAACATTTCACTAACTTCAGATTTGACCGATAACGAATTTAACCAACGACGCCTTTAACCGACAGTGGATTTGATCGACACAAATTTCACCGACAACGATTTTAGATTCGCTGTCGGTTAAAGTCGTCGTCGGTTAAATTCGTTGTCGGTGAAAACTGTGTCGGTGATTTCCATGGTACCCGTCCTGGTTCCCTCTCAGGGGTGGTTCGATCTTCGATCGAAATCTTCTGCGCGAGTAAATTTAGAATGGATACTTACCGCTTGCCTCGAGACCGATTGACCTCGAGAACCAACGACCTCGAAAAGCGTTCAAGAAGGTCAGCGCGTGGAAAACTGTTCGGACACTGTTTCGGACCGCAATAGGCGTCCAACCGATCAGGATGTCTCGCTACAGTAATCTCTAGCCGAAGTAAGTACGACAGCGTCTCCTAAAGGTCGATTTATACCATGGGTGACCAACCTGTGGCGCATGCGCCAAACGTGAAGCATTAAATGATTACAAGTGGCGCGTTGTACCTTTACGCCTACTTATTCTTTGGAGTAGGCGCCATAACTGAATCCTTCTTCATATTTTCAACACTTGTTCAATTCGTAAAGAAATAGAAATATTTGTAAATACTATTCCTTACAACTTTTACATATGTTTCATTTTAATCTAATAAATGAATAGAAATTAGTTTATGATATAGACGCACAGGTTCTCAAAAATTTTATAAATTGCAAAATTCTTTCATGTTTCTTTGATCGAACCTGTGATCGAAACTAATTTCTGCAAGTATTACTGTTGCAAATATTTGTATTTCTTAGTTGAAATTTTTTTACTCAGCTCTGAATTCGTACAGTCTTTTTACTCATCAGTTGGTCGCATTTTTTTCTCAGTTTTCAATTGTACTCACTAGTGTATATTTCTCACGAGTGTGGATTGGTGATCCAATTGACGTATGTCTTTTAAACTTGCGTAAATTAATTAATTTAGATGCGTAATTGAGTTCTCCATTTTGCTCCCCTAGACGAAGCAGATCCTACCCATATACTTATTTATTTGCAAACGATTCGCGATGCACGATACACGAGATAAAAGATCAAGGATTCTGCGGCAAAGAGGCTGCTCTGAAGAGCGTTCTCCGTACGCGATTATTCTCTGTCGACTCCTCGCTAACGGTTTAACAGCGCTGCAACATAAGCGACGACAGATTAAGCGATGTAAGAGTGCGCGAATCGTTTCAGCTTTCGTTTCGCACGCAGACTCTCCTCCCTCATTACGATTTACTCTGATGTCGGTAGAGTTGTGTACGAATGAATGAAAAAAATTAAAAAAATTTTATAACGGGACCACCCTGGGAACATACTCTACAAGATGCAAACGGTTTCGTACCGATTGGTCCATCCATCTCGGCGTAATCGGTGAACAAACATAGACAAAAAAAGCGAAAAAGAAGGTACATACAGGTCGAATTGAGTAACCTCCTTTTTTTCGAAGTCGGTTAAATTTTGAAAAAGAATCGTACTGTATTTTCACTCCCAATTCTGTAATCCATCCTCGTCACATTGAACTGAATAACAGGTGGATCACTTCGAAGACGGATTTCGTGGCGTGTGTCTCCATCGCTTGTGCTAATAATTAAAGCTTCGTCTTAACTGCCAAAAATACCTCGTAAGACCCAACACCACGCGTTATACGTCTTTCATGTTTTCCCAAGATTATTGTTCAGAAAATGTACAAGAATGCACTTAACCCTTTGAAGCACCACTAAAAATAGCTGCACCCATTATTCAAAATATTGTTTACAATATTAAATAGATCTGTATCTAATGAATAGACTGCAGATCTTTGTGGAAAATAATATTTTGCTACATCAATTGAAATTTACAGGAGTTAATTAAAAATTCAGTTTGTTCGTCAGCAATTTTCATATGTTAAAAATAGTACATCGACATCGTTAAATTCGGTACATTAAAAAAGTCTTGAATCTTGGTACTATTTTATATGCGCATAAAATCCGCAGTCAACTAGTCATTTACTAAACATTTAGGTATCGTACGAGGTGTCACACTAATTTCATATCCGTAGGGAATGGAAATATACTAGATCGGAAGATGTGTTTAATTTTCCTGTTAAAATAGCTCCGTGTGCAGAGGGTTAACAACAAATTGATTTTATCAACAATTCTGTGTCAAAATCAAAGAACTTTTAATAGAAATGAGATAGAGCGATGAAATTTTTGTTTTAAATGAAAGCTGAAACTTGGCAGAATATGAAATAATTATAGAGATTGTGGTACGAACACTTTTTGACCTTGAAAATAATATCCCTTTTTTCCCATATTCTACAATGTTTCACCTTTAATTGTAAAAAAATTCATCGCTCTACCTGATTTCTATCGAAAGTTTCTTTGATTTTGGAACAGAATTCTTCCGTTTGTCCCATAGTGCGCCAGCGATCGAGGTGTTCGTATTTTCCAGAGCCGACATTTCGCTTCTCCTGAAATCCGTGCGTACAGTCCTTCAGATTCCCCTAGAATTGTAATAAGTAGATAGCTTGGTCGTACGCATTTAAGCGAGTCTGTACCATGCGTACCAAAGCGCAGCAAAGATAACAAATGGGAAAAGTAAACGATGAAACGCTGTTAGAGAAACGGATTGTCATGCCGGTCATGCGTAACATAAACCATCATGTTTACCTCACGATCCGCGTAATCTCGGCAATATTCGTAATTTTCGTAATTTTGTTCGTTGATCGTAGTTTCTCGGCGAGACTAATCTTTGTTTTACGAGCAAACGAGTCGAAATACGAATAAATATGTTATTCGTTATCCACCGATGTGTTTCGAAATAGCACCGGAGGTAAAAGCTGTTCTTTTGATCTCGATAAATAGGAGAATCATAGTCCCATAATCTGTAACTACATATGGTACTTACATAATCGAAAAGAGTTAGCTAGCTTCACGTTAAAATGGTGAAAATTCTCTTCCCTATGTGGTTGGAAAATGTTACGAATATTGAATAATCATTGTTAAATGACAAAACCACATATCCCCTGTTTTGTCCGTAGATTATGTATCCAAGGTTACATAAATATCGAGAAACAATTAATAAGGGATATTGCAAAAAAGATGAACTTTTTAAATATTGTTTATTACAAAACACACTATTTTTCTTTTCTGTTAATAAGTTTGAGAGTTTTCTTGCAACTCTATTCCTAACTTGAGTTTCAGGGCCTCGAAATTTTTACCGCTGGAGGCCTCCACTTGACTAGAGAAGACAGTGTGCCCCGGGATATCACAGGGCTAAGGGGAAGAGTCAGAAAGGAGAAGAAGCAGCAACATCTGTTCCACGCCCAGGCCTGCAGTAATGAATAGTCCTACGAATATTTGCTAGCAAAAATCACAAGACATGTTTTAGCTTTTTCACGAAAAGCTTAGTTAAAGTTACAAGTATTTTCGATTTCGCGTTTTAACGAACGGATAAATAATAATTGTAAAAACCGCTTGGGAGTCAAAATGACAAGTACACACCTTGAACTAAATGATTTTTTTTAATATTTAACGTCGCTTCTTGAATTCTTACATGATAATTATTTCGCGACGAGATCTACAGTTTAGAATAAAGGTGTTCACCACAGTATTTAGATGGCACAAACTAAATGAATGATTCATCGCAAATTATTTAATTTTTCGCTTTACAATACGTTGTGTAACCTCTTCGTTTTATGCTCATTACTTGAGGTTATAACACAAGAAAAAGTGGCGTGTCAGATTGTAACGAAAGGAACAATGTCTTGTGTGAATTGATGTTCAGTTTTTTCTTTTTCTGGCGAATGTTTACGAATAAATGGTATTTTACCACGTTTTTATTAGCTCGGTTTCTTGTCTGTCTGTTCGGTGACAAATTTTGCAATTGATAATAAACTAACTTCCTGATGAGCTAGAGACTTGAAATTGGATACATGGCTTAGAACCGAAAGTTTTAAAAGTCAATCCGTTTCGGAGAAAATAACAATTAAATATTTACCATTTCATCCCGCGCGAAACGCTACGTCATCGTTTCGATACGATTCGATATGTCGCGGTTACAATACTGTCTAAAATTTAGTACATGTCTCTGTTATAATTTCATAACCTGGTAAAAATGTTAAAAATTCATTGAAGTATTTCACATGCGCAAGACTAAAAAGGAGAAAATAATTATGTAAATAAAAATAAATTTTTAAAAAATACCACGTTTTTAAAAACGGACTAAATTTTAATTAAATTCATGTAAACAGATATACATTTAAAAAAAATTGATTTTTTTATTTTCGCCATCTTGGCCGACGCACTGTGCGTCGCGGCGATTCGAATGCCAAGGAGAGGGCGACGCGACGACGATCTATCTTCTCGGATTACGAATAAAACTCGATCAGTGGCGGCTGATCGAGAGAATCGCCAACGATCGCGATGAAGCTCATCGCCGAAGTTGGTTCGAGCTTGCTCCAAACGGAGAAAACCGTGTCGACGGTTGACTCGAATAAGGACAAATTGAACATCGAACGGTCGGCGACGCGACACGCGTTGCATCGCAAATCCGACGTGTGCATTCGACTTTTTCTCGCTTGCACTTTTGCTAATTTTGCGTGACGTGCCACGCCATGGCCACGCTGCGACACACCGTGAACATGAAAGCGGCCGATTCACGTGATCTTTGTTTTAACTTTGTTTTCTGATCTCGGTTTGATCTCGAACGATTAAGTGGTAGGATTCGACCGAGTTCCAGTTTACCGAGCAAACAGAGAAACGGACAAACCAACTGATACGGTCGCCAACAGTAAAATCAGCTTTTCTCTATCACGTCAGGAAATGTTTATCTCTATCTGGAAGGCTTCTTCACACCGAAATCGCAGTAACTTCCAGATAATTCCGTTGCGGACTCCCACTAATATTCGGACACTATTAAAAAGACGACAACATTTTTAATATTAGACCATACTTCTTCAATTTTTCTGTAAAGTTAGAACAATTAGTTTGCTGCACAACGTGACTAAAATTTTTGGTAAACCTTACTTTTTGAGGAGGCAGCTCCGATGACCATGACCTTGACATATATTGTCGAGGACAACATTCCGAACAACTTTTGTCATTACACCTACCCGGTGCTCGGTTTTAGTTTTCGAGATAATTGCAAAAAACTATTGCTAGTACTACATTGAATTTTCCGTATTCGCGCACGCTCGTTGTGGTGAAAAATGCATATTATTGAATATCTCCGAAGCCATGAATATCTCCAACCATCATGATATGATATTAGACCTACACGAAAATCTCAAAGTCGAATTTGTACCTCTTTGAATGACGAATCTTTTAATGTAAACAGATACACGGTCGGCAACAATAAAATCAGTTTTTCTCTATCACGTTCGAAACTGTTTATCTCTATCCGGAAGGTTTCTATCTTGACACAAGGATTTCCAGCAATTCTACTCGTGGACACGTGTATACGTAGAGAATCGATGGCTCGATAGCGATTCGGTCGCGCGTAAACGCCGTGATATCGATGATAAGAACCGAACAACTCGTGAACACCGAGACCTCATCAGATTTTACGAGTCGATCAAAGTTCCAAGTCTCGAGCTCTCCGATTCGTACTCGCTTATCGAATAAGATCCGATCGCTCATTGGCACGCGATCATTCGGCTGGAGGCTGAAACGTTGCGTAGCATCCCGCGTTTCTGTATGGCATCGACACACATTGTCACGTGTCGGCACGTCTCTTCCGATTTCATCCCGTTTCGTCAGCGTGAATGCGCGTATCGGAAGTTCTACGTATAAACGCGGAAACGCCTAGTCTTTTTATAGAAATGTTCACTTTGTAGAAATGTAGTCCTTTGTAATAACCGTAAAATAAGAAATTGGATTACTTTGTTACTCGTTGGCACACAGGCGTACACCTGTGTATCCAACGGCAGAGTTTGGCAAAAATGTTATTTAAATAAAAATTTCCAATAAAGTCGGCTTTTTCCAAGTAGATTTCGAACACACTTTATTCGAAATTTTTATTTAACCTTTCGCTACATAGTGTGTCTTATGTATTAAATAAAATTTTATTTAATATATATATTTAATATAAGTATACATATATTAATAAGTAATACATATATTAAATATATATATTGAATATAAGTATTAAATAAAATACAAAAACTGACCTTATTTCAATTTTTTCGTCCCAATTAAACTAATCACGCAGAGAAGGGTCAAATAACATTTTTGCTCAAGTCTGTCCAACGCATATTTCATGTTTTTCAAATGTAGATATTACTGGACCAATGCAATATCTACGACGCCCAGACGCACAGTGGTCCTCTCCATTGATTTAGCTGGCCAAAATTATTTATAATTGCTAGATTTAAGGATATTTAATAAATATATTTAATAACATATTTTTGATAATACATAATAACAACAGGTTAAGAACCACTGTATCAGATCGACTAGTTTGCTAGAGAACGAGTAAACAGAAATTGGTTTAATATATCTAACGAAATTTTTGTCTTTTTAAATATTTAAAATGATGTATCTCAACTTTTTTATCTGTAACTAACATGCTTACTGAAAGTGTCATCGAAATCGGTTAAAAGTTGGAATGAGCTGTAATTGTTTAAAGATCATCGCTAGACTGCAGATCTCTATGCATTTATGGCTTCGAAAATGTAAAAAAGTGTAGAATATAGAATTACCACTGGGAATAAGATTCTATTAGAAAATTTCTAGAAAATCTGCAACGCCCACCCTTAAATCATCGTCTTCAAACGTATGTAGTTAACCGTGCGAAACGGTTCATTTTTGAAAATATCGTAAAAATTACGTTTATAAATTTCGTTTAAAATGACGTGACGTGAAAAAATGTTCACTCAGACCATTTTCTTAATTAAACAAGTCCACAAATGTTCAAACTACGGTAAAAGAATGTAAATATTTTTATCCACAATTTCGGTCGATCTCGCCACTGTGCATTCCCCCGTTCTCGTCGAATGAATCGATCATAAATCAATCGGGATTGATATCGCGTATGCCGAGCGAATATCGAAAACATCGAAAAGCATTGTAAACGTCATTGTATGTCCGATATCGTTTTAACGTCGGCAGTGTAGAAGAAAAAAAAAGTGTTAATCGGTATTCCCAGTTTTATCGATCATTGACAAAGATCGATGGAGCCATTGTTCGCGGAAGAGAAAGGACTCGTTGCAGCGAGCGTCGCCGTATAAATAGAAAGAATTTGTTAAGAAGACGAGATTGTTGATCTCGTTAAGGCCAGAGCGATCCAGAGACGTATTTAACGAAACGCTGGATTATTATCACGGTGGCGACGATTACGGTGTTGGTTCGCAGCGCAAATGGATCGTCGGCAACGATCACGCACCGACCGTAAGAAGATACGTTAATTCGCTGGCAGAGAGACAAGAAAGAAAGCCAATAATAACGTAATAAGTCAACACGTGGTCGGAGCATGGAGAACCGGAGCGAAGCCATGAAGCGTGTAGCGTGGAGCCGAGAAGAGCGGAGATCAAAAGCAAAGCCACACCGATATCTCGCGCCAATCGAAAGTCCAGCTTCTGCCTCACCTCTCGAAGTTTCGGATGAATTCGCCCAAGCCATTGGTCGGATAGAATTTTTCCTTTCTAGCGTTGCGGTGATCGCTGCGTTCCCGGATCGAATTCATCAACCACGAGTGCGTCACGATAAATAAACGGAAGGCGTTGGAAAAACGCAACAAGAATCGCAAAGACTATCGCAACCATAATTTTCATCGAGGTCGATCCTCCCCTCCTTCCTACGAAAGATTCGTTTATTTTAGAAATTCGCAATCTGTTGCAACGCTTCCGATAAAATCTGCCAGACAATAGCGAAGCTTGTCGCAACCTGTCTCACAATAATGATCTATTATCGAAAGTTAAGAGGCGATCGCGAGCAAAAATGCGGATTGATCGCGATCTCGAGATACGCACTGTGGATGCGCAAAGTATTTTTCGTACACCTTTTCAAAGTGTGCAACTTTTTCAGAATTAGAGCCGATGGATTGAGTTTTCTAGAGACGCTGGAAGGATTAGTTTACTAGCTAATATGTAAAAGTAAAGGTCACGATTTTGAAATATTTTATCTCGATCTGTAATGAAGATTTAGAAGACGCCTTTGATCGGTCTAATACGAATCGAAAATCTCGAATTCAAGGATTTGTACATCTTACAATATCAATGAAACTTTATACATGTATATGACTTACTTAGATTCACAAAATACGAGGTTCAAATTTTCGTTATAGGTACAAGTAAAAAATATTCCTTCCTGCTTGCGACTAATAACAATTTAAATGAAAAGTTATTTTCTATAACAAGTATGTGTAAAAGTAAAGACCACGATTTTGAAATTTTTTATCTCGATCTGTAATGAAGATTTAGAAGACGCCCTTGATCGGTCAAAGTAAGTTATACCCAAGAAGAACATCCTGTAAACAGGAGCAAAGTGAGATCAAAGAAAATACGGTCAAGTTCGTTAGCTTAGAAATACCTCTTGCAATACTGAAAAAAGCGTTCGTGAAAATTAGTTTAAAAGAACGCTATTTAATTTTTAAAGAGTTACATAGAGGGCTAAATCATTTAAACTTGTCCGCTACCTAACACCTTTCATGGCCATTGGTTTAAAAAGTAACGGCCAAGTTTCAATAATTTAGCCCACCATGTAACTGAGATACCGCAATTTTTTTAAAATTTAAACGACTAGAAACGTCATGTGGTTAAGCCTTTTGAAAATTTCGTCATTTTTGCGGTAGGACGCACCGTTTCTGAGATACAGCCATTTTTTTGAGTTGTAAAATTTCAAACTTCGATAATTATTTCTTTGATAGTTTGTATGGTGGACCTATGTGCCAAATTTCAAGCTTGTAGGTCAATGGGAAGTACCCAAAAGGTTGTGATGATTTGTCAGTCAGTCAGTCAGTCAGTGAGAAATTGAGCGATCATTGAGGTGCTACATCTCGGAACCTACTAATGTTGGAAGATTCATGTTTTGTCAATATTGAGACATGATAGCATTTAACAAGTGTACGAAATCAAATCTCTCAATCTGCCTCCAGTTCGAAGGTAGAAGCCACTAAAAAACGGCGAAGTTATTTCGTGTAAAAGGTGGTAGTGCGAGAACTTGGCTGGTATACTACCGTGCCCCTAGATGCATATACAAAATTTCATCGCATTCCACAATTAAAAAAAACACCTTGAATTCAAAGATTTTTACATCCTCCAATTTCAACGAAATATTGTACATGTGTATAAATGAAATTTTCATTACATTCCCAGATAAAAAATATTCCTTCGTGACAGCAGCCAATGACAATTCGAAAGAGAAGTTATGTCCGCATTAGCTGCTAAACCAATCCTTTCAACATCCTAAAAAATCTGTTGCAATGTCGAAAAAGTAATTCGTCTTGAAAAGTTGAACGAATACTTCGTACACCCTCTGTATGTGGCCACGACGAAATCGAATTGCAGAGACGATATCGGCAGTTAGGAGGGAGACTCGAAAAAAGTGTCGAAGAAAATCGCACAGGCACTCGGACGGATTAAGGAAGGCAGTGAGGAGAGGATGAAGAGAAGAGGAGGGAATTCGCGAGTCGCAAGATACTTGGAAAGTCGCGTTCGTATTAATCCGTCGCGAACGTAAGACATAATGGTCTCGGGCATCGAGCTGCTCAATTACGCCTGGATTAACAGTGCACGAGGGGTTCCCCTTCTCCCCCGACCGTTCCCCCGACCACTCCTCTCCTAGAGTATCTGTACTCTCAGTGTCCCTTGCACGCTCTCCACCTCGTGCACAATCTACCAGGGTCTTTTGAAACGCTATATAAAGTGACAAACTTGCTCGGTGGCGCTGTATTAGCGTTAATACGTTACCACGACCCGGTCGAGCAATAACGGTCAGATCATATCAAAACCGATCGGATTTTCCTACCCGAGTCTTGGTGCGGTGTCCTGTCGTTTTGCATCGTGTCGCGCCGTGTCGTCTCTCCTCTCCTTTCCTCTCCTCTTCCTCTGGTTACGACCGATAAGAATCGTTTGTCCGACGCGATTCGTCAGTTATCCATTCTTCCGTATTCCACACTTTATTTCCTACCGATTTCGAAGCGTAACCGATCGGTGCTGGCTCGTGCTCCAAGAATCGCCGGTGCATTCAAGGAAGTTCGCTCCTCGAAGAATGGTCCGCGCCGAAACAGGTGCCTGACGACGTTCTACACCCGTTAACATCCACGGACCGATCTCGAACCACGAACGAAAGGTACGCGACCAATTTTCGCAGATTTCGAATATTCTCGTTGTTCGACGCAGCAGGTTGCAGCGCTTCCGTGCGTTCCATCGCTCACTTAGGATTGCTCCATTAGGATTAGGGTATAATACCGTACGCTCTGCCACACGATGTCAAGCCAAATTCGTTGATTCGCCGACTGACCCGAATATCTCCCTTTCGAGAGTCGCCTGGTTTCTCGTCGACCTCTTCTCGTCCGGTCGTTCGTTCGCTCGTTCGGTCATCCAACCACCGCGCCGGTAATTGGACTGCGGATTTTATGTGTTTTTGTTTTTATTTATTTTTTTTTTACCACGCTTTCGACTCTTCTTGCTAGGGTTACTTCGCGCGACCGGATCTATAGTTATTAATGTGGGTTTTTTTAAAATTGTGTATTGTATTTAGTTTAAATTTTCAGAATAAACTTTTTTTATTTATTTTTAATTACTGACGGCAGTGATAAGCACATTAAGCACCTTTTTTAATAAAAACACCCGAAAATAACAAGATCTATATAATATAAATTAAATGCTGTTCGTTGGTCACGACATCACTTGAGAATGGCTGGACCGATTTGGCTAATTTTAAAAGAAAATGTTCATAACAATCCGAGAAAGGTTTTTAGGGAAAGAAAAATTGTCTGGAGAAATGAAAAATTCAGAAAATCGTTAATATAGACACAATATGATCACTCAGAAATACGTTTTTTCTCATTTTTACTTTGTTTACACATTTTTAATAGCTTTTGACAAATTTACAAAACGATCACGAACAAATTTATTGAATTTTGGACAGCGTCCGTCGGGTCAGTTAGTGTATAATAAATGAATTAAAAATAATGATTAAAATTTGATTATTTTTAGTTAGATAGAAATTTTGTCAGTAAAGGATCAAGAAAGAAAATAAATTTCCATTTCGCTTCAGTTAGACATTCTTATTCTCTATAAAGATTCGCTGACTGCCGGTCACAGTCTCAGACGAGAACGACTCAAACGATACGATGGGAAACCGTTGTCCACAAGTTTCGCACGGGACTGGATCAGACAACATATTTCTCTTTTGCAGACTTTGAAAAGAAGCATTTGTGTGTGTGGGCAAAATGAATCGGCTGGTAATCGCGTGTGTCCTGATGGGACTTCTCGGATCCAGCGCACTCCCTCGAGACGCGACCACTTACGAAGGTTTGTCGTTACTTTCGATCTCGACGGATTTCGGTCTCGATTCGTTTTCTACGAAACAAGCAAAAGTAAAATTCGGGTCGAAGTTCGTTCCGCGCCGCGCCGCTCGAGAACCTCGAACGAGCGACCGATAATTCCATCTTGCAGAAATGTCCTTCTGGCTGAAGTCGGGGCAGAAGAATCTTCAAGACAATCTGGCCATTCGAAACAACGAGAGACGCGCGAAGAACGTGCTGATATTCATCGGCGATGGAATGGGAATATCTACGATCACGGCCGGTCGTATATTCAAAGGTCAAACGATGGGAACGACTGGCGAAGAATACAAATTGCTTTTCGAGAATTTCCCTAACACGGGCTTCGCCAAGGTACGTTCCGCGATAACGCGATATGCGGGGCCCTACACGGTCAATCAGGAGTAACAGTCAGATTGAAAAGTCATTCCTGAATTCCGTCAGTATTAACCTTACTAGATCATATTCTATTCGACAATGTTCAACATATTCCTCGGTTAAAGTTCATAAGTTATCCTTGTAATTTTGACTTTCTCGCTAGTTGCTGATATATCATTCAGCATAAAAACGTTTCTCAAATTGCCTTCGAACAGCCCGTGTATAAGGCAACCTCTACTGGTTCTAGGACGAAACACCTCCTTTCTTTTCCTCGTATTAAAACATTTTAATAGCTAACGTGGTTCTCGAACCTGAAGATTCAAATCCGAATCTAGCGTTTAGTATCTCACAAATATGAATAAAAATAAAATTCGCGAATAAAAATTTGTAATATCGTGAAGATAAATTACGATCGATAACCAATTAATTAATTATCCTTGTAATGTTGGCATGCACCCCCGTGTGGGGTTTCACAGCTTAATAAAAAAAATAACCTTACACGATCAATCAGAATGTTAATCTTCTACTCGAATGTCATTCCGACTGACCGTGTAGGGCCCGCTATACTCTATAATACCACGTCGACACGCCGAATTGCTTTGTTCCTGATAAACTTACATAAAGAATACACGAAAGCGTCTTCTCTTCCTGTTTCTAGACGTACAACACGGACAAACAAGTGCCGGACTCGGCTGGAACAGCTACCGCGATATTTTCCGGCGTGAAGTGTCGTTACGCCGTGATCGGTTTGGATAGCAAAGCGAAGTACAATCATTGCGACCCTGCGGTCAACGAAGCGAGCAAAGTGACGACGGTCGCGGATTGGGCGCAAAAGACAGGCATGGACACTGGTAAGTGGTTTCTGTCCCCTCGATCAACGAATCCGACAGATCGTGCGAACAATAGCGCTCGTTTATCGTAACGCCGCTGCACTGCGAATACGAACAGAGATGATCAAGATCGATCGGAAACAAGATGAAGTCGGTTTGGAAATTCGATTGCCGTTGACCTCGGCCGAGAATAGGTAGAAACACGAGGTACTCGTGGATGAAAGGTGCATACGCGTCCGACACGTGTTGCTACCGTTACCGATCCGTGTCTCGTTTGTCGACTCGCGACTCGCGACCCGCGACTCGCAACTAGAGTCGCTCCATCACTCGTCGCTTTGTCACGCCCCACCGCGCCACGACGCGCTGCTGGCCATCGGGCCAGCTCATGGTCAACTACCGGTGTTTAAACGTTAAACATCAGTATCGAATAGACCTTGTCGAAACGAGCGCGAAAACGACACGTCGGAGGAGGTCACGAGTCGACCTTCCGTTTTATATAGGGCGTAACGCTCGTAACGTTCCTAGAGCAATGACTGAATCTCTACGGCTTGTCAGGAAGAACGCCGCGTGTCGCATACTTTCACTTTCGACGTGTATTCATGGTTCATGTTTTCACTTTGACGTAGGACATCGGCTACTATATAATATATATAATATATACTAATATATAATATATATGATATATAGTATATATAATATATAGTATATATATATGTCTGGCGCCCCACGTTTCTCGTTTTAAATCTTTCAAGTATTTTCATAGCTATTCGAAATTCGCAATCAGGACTATCTGTATGGGGTTAGGAAAAATTATTTTATAAAGTTTCGAGTCTCCAGCTTGTCGGGAAGTTAGTTTAAAATTAATTGCAAATTCTTACCGAACAGACAAACAGACAGACAAGAAAGCAAGTTTTTAAAAACGTGATAATTAACAAGATTTTTACTATAATATATAGTGGAGTCAAGAAGTATATTCCATAAAGTTTCATGAAAACATCTTTATAATTTCAATAATTCTCAAACAAAAAATCTGAAAGAAATTAGTTTTCCATATCAAAAAAAAAGAAATCATCTTCAAGAGAAATTTGGCGTCTGAAAAAAATCTAAAATTGGTCATTTGATCCCTCGTGGTAGGTTCAGTGTTAAATAGCATTATTTTGTTGAGCCTCTCGAAATTAATTTTCACGACATTTTCTCTGATAAAAAATCCTGTACTGTAAAGAATGCATAAACTCAAATTTACGATATTACGATCGGCTGGACGATTTCGCCGAAAGCTTTCCAGAGGCAAAATGATTCGATTGGTTTCAGGATTCGTTACCACGACCCGTATCACCCACGCCACACCCGCATCGTTGTACGCGCATGTCAACAACCGCGACTGGGAGTGCGACACCGAGATTCCAAAACAGTACAAGCAATGCGTCAAGGATATAGCGAGGCAACTCGTCGAAGACGAGCCTGGCAGTAACTTCCAGGTAATTCCGCTGCGGATGATCCGATTTATAAATTTTTCCGTTCCTTGATTCTTACAAGGGAGATTACCCTCAAAACATATTTGACACGCGTATTTTCGTAACTACTAAAATCATTATTTACTTTATAATCATTGAATTTACTGTATAATTATTAAATGAATTTCTTCGTTCAAGCACGTATTGTTATAAAAATTATAGAAAATTTAAATAAATTCTGTGTTGTCATTTTTATAAAACAATTTATAGTAGTCTTATTTTGTGCTCGGTACAGTTAGTGTTACCATGAATGTCGGGCAATGTAATTAAATGCTACTGTCTATGGTGGAGCGATGGTGAAGTCATTCAAAGAGGTTCAAATTAGGTCTAATAGTCCCTAATAGTTTCGGAGAAATTCAATAAAATGAATATAATCCCTTATGGGGGTGAAACTAGCCCTCTGAAGCCAAGAACGGGTTGTGGACTACCTCGGACAACATGGCGACAAGTGAATCGACGAAAGGGGCCTTGTCGACGTCTCTAGGATAGATTGAGAGGAAGAAAAATCCATTTTATTGAATATCTCCGAAATTACAATATTAAGCCTAGACAAAAATCTCAGAATCCAATTTGTACGTCTTTGAATGACAAATTCTTTTGGTGTAAACTGATTTTTTCTATGTGCTCGTCACCGCTCCACTATAAACAGGTTGCGTTTAATTACATTGGTTTGATTTTGCCGCGATATTTACCTCATTGCTATCTACTACTACTCATTACTATTCGTTACTGTAACCGTAACCAACAAGTACTTATCGGTATCGTCATTGTCATCTTCGAAGGTGATGATGGGTGGCGGGGCGCAGCATATGGGCATGCACATGCAACCGCAAGACACGGACACGTGCGTCCGAGGAGACGCTCAAAATTTGGCGGAGATTTGGTCCCGGAACAATCCCAAGGGCGCGATGGTGACCAACGCTGAACAACTCATGTCCCTCGACATCGCGAACACGTCCAAGATTCTCGGAGTTTTCGCCCCCAGTCATCTTCCTTATCACGCTCTCAGGCCGGCTCAAGTTCCTACTCTAGCCAATATGACCACACAAGCCATTAAACTGCTACGAAAGAACAAAAACGGTTTTCTGTTGATGGTAAGTAGGAATTATCTACTATACGACACGCTCCCGCACAACTGATTAAAAAACTGTTTAAAAAGACTGCATGCTTATGTATTTCTTATGTAACTTCAAATTTACATATACAAAAACTGTTTGAAAAAACTGTTCGTTTGACGTAAGATATGGATATACACTCCCGTCCATAAATCACCGGGCTCTTATCTTCGACAAAATGGTAATTAGAGAATACAAGCTTCCAGCTTGATTTTATTGTTTTACTAGCTGACCCGACAGACGATGATCTGTCCAAATTTCAATTTTGTTCGTGATTGTTTCAATTACGCATATCCATCGTTAGAATCGTGAGTTATTTTTCCTGAAGTGAAGTTTTTTCCTGAATTTTCCATTTTTTCGAGCAAATTCTCCAATTTTTCTTTTCCTAAAAATCTTATTCGCACTATTAAAACCTTTTTTTTAATTAGCCAAATCGAACAACATTTAATTTTCATTTATATAGATTTCGATTAGATGTAGCTATTATACGATAATATTTGAATGCAACATTATATATATATATATATATATATATACTATTTAAATAAAAAAAAGTTGAAATTGAAAAACAATTATCCCACTAAAATTTTACAAATTAGAAAATATAAAAATAACAATTAAAGTTTAGAAAATACAAGATGTTTTAGATAAAAAATAGTAATTACTATTTTTATTCTTAATATAGATCCTTTAATAACAAAAAATCGTCTGCATCCAAATTTGAATTAGTGTCCGGTGACTTATACCGACGGAAGTGTATGTATACGATTCTTTTAAACAATTTTGTACGTTCGTCGAAAAGGGAAGAAGCGTACCACGGGGAAACAGGGCATAGCACGCTACGTATTCCTTGTCTTTGTCGATGCTTCGCAGGTCGAAAGTGGCAAAATCGATATAGCTCATCACCACAACTACGCGAAATTGGCGTTACGGGAAGTTTCGGAACTCGAGGCAGCTATACAGGCCGCCTTCCAACTAGTCAATCTAGACGAAACCTTGGTAATCGTAACCGCCGATCATTCCCACTCGTTCACGATGAATGGTTACCCGAATAGGGGAAACGATATTCTTGGGTTTGCCAACGATCCAAACAAGCCGAAAGATTATCAAACCTATGAAACGCTCACATATGCAAACGGGCCGGGTTACTTTTATCACAGACGTAACGATAGCAAAAACGTCAACGAAACGTGGAGAATCCTGGATGAGGACAAGACGCGCGACCAACCTCTCTACCAACATTTGGCCGCCATGTACGTAAAGTCCGAAACGCACGGGGGCGAAGACGTCGGAGTTTACGCTGTGGGTGAGTGAAGGACAAAGTTACTACAAGTTAGCTTCCCTCTTGTTGAACCAAATAATTTCAACAGTTGTGCTGAGTTCTGCTATGGTTTTGCTAGATTGTGCTAAAATATCATTTTACAAAAATAATGAATAAAGAAGTTATGGTAAATAATAGTTGTGAACATGCAATTAACGTTTAAGTTAATTGCAAAATTGCAATTAATTGCCTGGCACAAGTCAGCACAACGATATTAACCCTTTGCATTGTTTCCCAATTTTGTTGCCAACAACCCGGGGCGGACTAAGCGGCCTCTCAGGGGCCCGGATGGTTCTGAGGGCCCCGCGCTTGGAACAGGAAATGTTCAGCTTGTCAAATTGTTTAACAGCGCTGGCTACCATTAACAGATATTTTTGCTAAAAAATATATGAAGGTCATTAATGTTTTTATAAATGAAATCATATATTTTTTATTGCATCAGCTGATGCACCCTCATATTCTTTACAAAAAAGTATTAATACATATGTGTAAAAAAATCATTATTTTAGGAGATATTTTAATTATAATTTATTAGGAGTCATTAACTCCTCGATTCAGAAAATGTTCTGATGCAAATGGTCGCCACATTAAACCTTTTCCTAAACTAATGATTTTTTTACACAAATAGATTAAAACTTTTTTGTTAAGAATATGAAGGAGCATCAGCTGATGCAATAAAAAATATATGATTCCATTTATAAAAACATTAATGACCTTCATATGTCCTTTACGCGTCCACTTGCAAAAAAAATGTACCGTCAGAATGCGCCCCACTCAAAACCATTCAACTTCATCTGAAACATTGTTTGCTATGCGAACGACGTAAATCTAGATAGCAAAATGTGGCGTCCCACCCTGTATATTCGACATTCGTGATTTTCTTTTATTTTGATTCCAGGTCCGTACTCCCACCTGATACGCGGTACCTTCGAACAGAATTACATCGCTCACGTGGTAGCGTACGCGGCTTGCTTCAACAATTGGCCGTCCCACTGCGACGACACGTACCATCGTTACTTCTACGAAATAAGCAACTCGGCAACCACGCTTCGACATTCCCTTGTTTTGTCCTTGTTGCCGTTAGCGGTCCTCTCGATCCTCGCCAAGTTTTGATCGTTCGGCGGCAACAACCTCCACGCTCGCTCTCGTTACTTCATTTCTTCCTATTCCGTACGTTCCTCCCATCTTTCGATACCTTCCGTGCCATTCGTTCTTCGCACTTTCTATTATTAGTTTGCCACTTCTACGGCCACGCTGCCGAGACGGGGAACGCGTTCGGTTTCGTGTCCGCGTTTCGTCATTTCGTACGCAAATCATCCGACGCAAAGTGCTCCCCCAAGCAAGCGCACCGTCGATCTATTCCGTTGTAAATAATTCACGGCTCCTCGTCTTGGCCGCTGGTACCACGCTCGTCCTGATCCGATTTCGAGCTATTTTATTGTATTTTAATGTCTGTACAAAGCCTAGAGATCGCGTGCCTGCCTACACGCCGATATACGGAACGAGTCTCCTAGCAAGACCACTTGAAATAATTTCTAATTTGTTGTACGAAGAAGCTTCTCAAACAAATGTTCCATGGCTTCCAGGTGCATAATCTGTTGTTCTTAATTTGCTTTTTTATCGAGATACGAGTGTCATCTCTTAAATAGAATGATTAATATGTTTCTTCGATTTCGGAAAAAGCACCACATTCTGAAGAATTAATTATTACCGAAATGTTCTCAAACTTATTTCATTGTTTAACACGAAACCTACTCTTATAAAAATGACAAGATTTTATTTAGACACTCTATACAAGCATTCCTTATATGAAATCATTTTTATAATGTCGATAATTTTAAAATACAAAATCTGGAACCTGTCATTTGGACCGGTAGTGTTAAACATTTGGAATGAGGTTTATCTGGATATAGGGCACATCTCAATATCTCTCGTATCTGGATAAAAAAAGCAACGTGACAAGAATAGATTACCTTGAAACCATGCGACATGTGTTTGAGAAACTTCTTCGTACACCCAATAATTGAGGAGTTATTTGAAGCCGTCGAGTCACGAGACTCGTCTTGTACACTTTAAACAGCCAATGATTATACAGGGTGTCCCAAAATTCGTGTACTTCCCGGAAATGGGAGGTTCCTTAGGTCATTTGAAGCAACATTTTCCTTTACAAAAATGAAGTCGGCGGCTTTGTTTAGGACTTATTAACGAAAAACACGGACCAATCAGAGCGCGGCTACAACGGATCGATTCTGGCTCGGCCAATGGCGCCGCCACGCTAAGCGAGACCTGTCGCTGAGTCGGACTGACTCCGTTCGTTATAGTCGCACTCTGATTGGTCCGTGTTTTTCGTTAATAACTCCTAAACAAAGCCGCCGACGTCATTTTTGTAAAGGAAAATGTTGCTTCAAATAACCTAAGGAACCTCCCATTTCCGGGAAGTACACGAATTTTGGGACACCCTGTATGGAAAAAATTGTTCGAGTCGAATTCGTCGCATACAATGTCGACTCGAGAATATTCGCGTATGACAATCAATGTACATAAATAGTGTCCGCGATTCTCACAGTATTCGGTGACGTAACGACTCGCGCGTCTTTACGAGCACCAACACCTCTGATCTTTAATTCGTTGCTTTGCAATTTCTACTTTATTTATCGGACGCGCTGATCCAATCGATCGTCGGCAACAATTCGTTGCTCGTCTACTCGTCCGCGCGTTGCAGCTTAGGAGATTAAACGCGGTCCCTCGTTTCACGAACTGAATCTGTCTCTCGGTATCAAATTGACACAGTGATAGAAAATAAATAAAAATAATTCGATTTTCTTTAAAACAAATTGATGAGTTAACATTTACATCTTCGGTTCTTCGGTTATGTGCTCCGCATTAACCCTTCGCTGCATGATTTCTTTAATTGGGATAAGAATTATTTTATTTAAGGGAGAAATATTAAAAAGAAAATTCAAACAACATTTTCAGAAAAATAAACAGAAATAAAAAGTGGTAAGAGAAAACATTCTTAGTTTACTCTGTATCAGATATAATACACTGTGCAGCGAAGGGTTAAAAAACTAAAAGTCACACAAAGTTTCGGGAAAATGTACCTAAAAATAATAGAATAGTGTAACTTGGTTCGGGAGAACTGTATCAGCTTGACACGAGGGACGGATGAGGGTTAAATAATAATTAAGCTGTCCGACGGTCGGAGAAAACTGTAAACACATGGTTCCTTCTAATGCGGAACGTCCAAGCCGATTATCGTGTTTCCCTCTCTCGTACGACGGGAGGTCTATGTACCGCGTTCTCATCTGTGATATATGTATATATGTATACGAAATTCGATTCAACTTGATTCGAGTGCGGTGCTAACCGAAACCCGTGCAACAAGCCTCGTTGCTGTCCTCTATTCGCGACGCGTCGCGGGTTTTCCTTGTCGAGAATTTCCGGCGGGACGCACACCTGAGACAAAGCGATGAATAGACTGCGGATCTTTATGCATTTACGAAGAAATTGGTTGGGTGAAATATAAAACAGTGAAAATAACTAATCTGTATCTATTTTATTCCTACTACCCACAATAAATGCAGAACATTTTTATTTCGCATAAAGATCCGCACTCCAGCGATGAATTTTGTGGTAAAATCAAAGAACTTTCGATAGAAATGAGATAGATGATTTTTTAGAAAGATCGTGATTATTTCAACGAAAAATTTATAAATTTCATTAGGTTTGTTTCACACAAATCGTAGCAGACAAATTTAACTAATGATTATGGATGTATATGATGAAACGATGTACATAGCATGACGAGAAAAAACTTAACCGAAACATGGTGTTGGATAGGTCACAGTTTTCTTGTAATTCTGCAAGTTCAAAGGAGATTTTCAGAGTTAAAAAATGTTCCTACCATAATCTCGCTATTCTTCCCATATTCTGCATTAGCTTTAATTAACAAAAAAATGTATCGGCTCTATCTCGTTCCTATCGAAAGTTGTTTGATTTTTACAGAAAATTCGTCAGCTTGCCCCACTGCGCGACGTTGCGTTTCTCGTTACACGCGTCGACCGCCGTCGAAAAGTCTACAAGTCCACATAAACGATCCGTCAACAGCGCCGTTCCACGTAGGTTCTAGAGCATTCCGCAGAGTGTTTGCAAATGCACGGTAATAAAAAAGGTTTATTTAACAATGAAACACAGCGAATATCTACGAAGAAGGTGATCTACCTTTAACCACAGCGAGATAATAATTCTTATATATAAGCGGATTCGTATGGTCGCTGACGAAATTTCTATCTGGTTTCACCGACGCGAAGGGATTTCGTCGCGGTTCCAGGACAACCTCGACGTCTCGATCGATAGACTTTATTCGATCGATCTCCCAGAAGATTTCTTGTTCCGTGTACGATGTGACAACGACGGGCGTTCGCATTTTCGAAAATTCCCGTATCGTTTCCGGCCACGTATCTGTCCCGGCGAAACCAGTTTTCCTGTAGAGGCCAGGATTGAACGCGCAGATGATATCGGGCTTTTCCGCGTCTGCTCGCGACCCTGATCGCGTCATCTCGTGATACAACGTGCTCGGCCGGAAACGAACGACGACGGCCCTGTCGGCGGCCTTGCACTCGGAGCAGAGTTTCACCCGCGACAAGAGATGCACCGGGACACCGGTCGGCAACTGTAATTCCGGGCCGACCAGCGTCACCCTGAGCCTCTTCAACTTCGGCAACAAATGAAGAAACATCCTCTCCCAAACGTGCAAGTTCACGCCCTCGAACTGAAACTCCGCTCCGAGCACGTGCACCTCTAGCTCCGGTTTGTCTCGCCATTCGGGCCGGGAAATTTCCATCGCGTACAAAGTGGTCAAGGGAATCGTACACAAATGGGACAGCATTGAATACGTGTAGCTATCCATGTCACGGTAGTACGAACAGTCCTCGTATACGCGACGCATCAGCTCGTCGAAACCGATGTCCGAGAGTCGGTTCTCGTCGGACTCGCGTCGCTTCCGCTTCGGAATCTTCGGCTCGACGCAGCCGTGCTCGTGCTGCAGGGACAAACATCTTCGCAGCACTCGAAACTCCTTGCACCATTTCTCGTGTTCCTCGCGGTGACTCGGACAGAAACACTCCATCCCGCAAGCCGCGCAACAGACCAGGTTCTCGCCGAAGCTGTGACAAACCCGACAGACGCGAGGATACAAAACGATCTCTCTCTCCCAGAGCTGCAACGGTCTGCCGCTTCTCGACTCTAGGATCGCCAGCAACTGCAGCCTGTAGATCCGATACGGTTCAGGATCGAGATGGTCATCGGAATCGACGGTGATCGAGATCGATGCTCGAATTTCCGCCAAAGCTTCGCACAGATCTTGGTGCACCTTCCATCCTCGATCTCGATGCGCCGACGAACAGTACGATACCATTCGACAACGTTCGCAAAACACTTCGGACCTGTCCAAGCAAACCGCGCAGAGGTTCGACACGAACACGAATCGCGGTTTTACGGTCAACTTCAGAGTCTCGTTCTCCTTGTCGGTCTCGTCGAGATCGTCCGGCAAGCTTTCTCGAACCAGAGGGTAGCTTAGCCGATAGTATACGTCGATCGGTTCTTTGGTTTTAGTATCTTCTCTCTTCTCGCAGAGGTCTTTGTCCTTGTCGATCTCCTTCCCGGTTTCGTTGCGACAAATTCTTCTCGCATGGCTGCCTTTGGACGACCGGTAACTTTTGCTTCCGGATTTCTTGCGGCCCATGCTCCTTGGTCTGAGCCTGAAAATCGCTCTTACCAATTTTATCAAGTCAAAATCGGGAAACAGCGTTAATTTCGATGTAACAATAAGCAACAGTTTCGAATGGTTCTTACCTCGATGCTGCGGACGAAATGAGCGAAAATAGGTGACGAAAGACACTATGCGGATCCGCCGGAGATACTCGTACCATCCGCACAATTCGTACGACCAGTGCCGATATTCGTTTGCTTCTATTACAATCTATTGTCGGGGAGTAGCTGGTTGGCGGGCACTATGCCCATTGCCCGGTCCAAGGTATTTCAAGCTGTACGCCTCAAGTCCACAGCCTCATGTTCCCGAGCCATAGAACGGATTTCAAGTGTTTCGATCAGCCGTGCTACTTTATACGTTTTGTGATATCCGGTTGATTATTGGGTGGACTCGTTTCTTCAGGATTGCAAGGATTGATATTTTATCTAGCGCTTTTGTCTACTGAAAAACTCCATCTCTGCATTATCGAGAAGTGAAAAGGTGTGTGTATCCCCGCACCCTTGCAAACATAGAAACGAGTCTACCCCCTTAATACTAAACCTAACAGTCAACCTGCCGGTTCCATTTTACAATTGTTGAAGTTACGATAAATTTCTTTATCCAAGCATAGATTACGTGAAAAACTCCACGAGATCTAAATAATAGAGCCTTGTCATTTTGGTAAAACATTTCAACCGGTTTTAGTGCTCGGTAGGTTTAGTTTTAATCGATCAATTCGAATAGAAACAACTCGTACCATCGTATCTTGTCGTCCGTAGGAAAAACTTTTCCCCTTCGCATCTTAAACGATATCGATCGGCAAGGTCCGTGGTGGAGATCTTTATTCACGTTGATTGGACAAGATTGCTATTCGACATCTACGACCGATCGAATTCGATTGTCGCTGCACGCATCGTTTCTGGAAAGTATAAATATAAAAACGTCAATACAGGTAAGTGCAAGCTCATCTTCGTAATTAACATAACTGTAGATTGACTGTATACACACTCCTACGGAAGGTTATACATTTTTTTACCAACGATACCTCGAACACGTCAGATAATCGAAGGACAAAAACATATGTGCAATTGTAATTACCGACTAACAATTGGAAGCCGATAAGCGACGATAAGATTAGCAACGGTTAATGGAATATCTCGAACAAAGCTCGAAAATTAACCTTCGACGGCACGGAGTCTCGTCATCCAAGGTCACCCGTGTTGTCAATTGAAAAATTCCAGATGAATCGCCGAGCTGCATTCCCATGGATATCGTTTCGCTGTCGATTTTGATCAAGCGTTATTTGAACGCCAAACTCATGCATCATCGTTGATCGCGATTCTATCGTTCCTGTGATTTATCATCCAGTTCATTCACGCCGTGATCGTGGTTTTTTAATCCGGAGTGAATTTTCTCGCTGTCATCCTAATTTTTCACCACGATCGAATTAATTCTTTTCTGTAACACATCAATTAGCTTATATGAAATTATTTGTCTATAACGTACATTTACTTTATTTAATGATGAAATCAAAAAATATTCAATTTTCCTTTCCGTACTTTATTTCAGCATTTTAAAAAGCAAAATATTAGTTCTTCGATTTCTACCTGTCGATTTCGAAATCGTAATGTTCATTTAAATAGCATAGAAGTGCAGACAATATTTTTTCTGTTACAAAATACAAGTTTTACAAGATACCAATGTATTACTTAACAATTGTTAAGAGTGGCGAGTTCCCGAAAATGTTTAGAGATCCGTATAAGTCACAAATTGCTAAGTACCGACCCGAAATACTTTCGTAATTATTGACACATATGTGATTTGGAGACGTTTCGGGACCATTAAATATCATAAATAATTTTGGCTAGCTAAAAAGATGGAAAGCACTGTGCATCGCATTCGGCGTGACCTTGGAACTCAGAACCTAGAGTCCTGAGGTTTTCAGGACTTCAACACAATTAGTTTTCTGAATATATTCTGTTGGTAAGGTAACGAATAACGCGAAAGAAAAAATGGGGCATCCAGGGATCATGATCTCGTGTCGTATCGTATGCGGATTTCTTTGTTATGTGATAAGCGATAACGCGTGTATACATGTGAATTTGTAGAATTTAAGAAACTCCATAATATGGTAATAAATGATATTCTTGCAAGTTTAGGTGTACAGAAGATATAGAGGTCACCTATTTTTTTTTGTTTTTTAATGGAATCCGCATTATTTAAACAACCGCAATCTAGTGACCACTGTGTCTCGCGAACTCTATCCACTTGAATATCTTGGTTATTTATAGCCCCGTAGCAGGAGTAGCAAATGCTACTCTGGCCTCGGCACTGGCCCCGCGCTTCTGGGGGCCCCGAGTTTGCAGCAGAAAATTGACCTAAAATTTGATCGATACCGTTCCCAGATACTTTTGCTAAAACAAGGTCATCCATCGTGTTTTATTATATTATCGTGCAAAACTTAGGGCTCCCTGATAACATTTAAATGAGAATTTGTAGAGTTTCAGAAACTACACAATATTGCCGCCTGAATGTAAGACTAGGTAACTTGAAATTTGGACATTTTGAGTTATCTACTTCGTATCAAAGAAGAAACCAAGTAGAACTTAATGTTGAGTTAATCATGTTCAATTAACAGTTATCCTGTGCTACAATCATAATTTAGTTTGATCTTGTTAATGTAAAAAGTAGGCAACTTCTCTTTTTTTTGCAAAAAAAGGTTTAAAATTCTTTTTTAATCCAAAATTATGTTTTTTCATGTATTGTTCCACTTAAAGCAAAGAAATATAAACAAATATTGACATTATGTTTGAAATAACGGTACCTATAATTTTACCATAATCTTAAAACCTTAAAATACTGTTTCATCAATTTCTTTAAAATAACGAATTTTAAGTTACCTAGTTTTTACATTCAAGCGGCAATATGGTAAAATAAATGATATTCTTACAAGTGGAGGTGTACAGAAGATATAGAAATCACGTTTGTTTTTTTTTTAATGGAATCCGTATTATTTAAACAACCGCAGTCTAATGATCAGTTGTGCTCCTAACTGTAAGTTTCAAGACAATTAGGTACACTTTAGCGTTGTTGCAAAAAGATTATCGCAACAAAAAAAAGAAGAAAAACAAATTTTCCTAAACAGACGTTTTCGTCTCCTTTTTCATCGACCGGAACCGCCATCGCGCGGTGTAGAAACGAACGAGTACGCCGAGTTCAGTCGAGCCAGTCCGAGCCGCTAGTACGCCACCAAACACGAAACGTTCCAACTGTTCCAAGTACACGAATACATATTTACAAAAGTACGTGGTCGCGATCAGGTCGACAGCAGTTTCGAGGTTATGTGGTTCGTGTTGTCGAAACGTGTAGTGTATTCTTCTCTTCTACCGTTCTCGCGTTACGATACTTTCTCGTGGTAGGTACCGCCGCGAGAAATCGTTTCGTCAGTTGCATTCATCGTAAAAATACTTTGATCGTTCCTTCAATACTTTTTCTTATCCTGCTGTTAAACGACACGCACCGTAACCTCAAATTGTTGCGCGCGGTCCGATCGGGTCGGGTTGTTTCTCGAGACGGACAAAGTCTCGATTGGAAACGGATTTCCTGAAATCGGGCGGATAATTTTCACGCGACAGTAATTTGCTTCGAGAAGGAATCGATCGTCGAACGCATCTCTTTCGTTTGAACGATCGACACCGTTCCATCGGTAGTCGATGTTGTTGCGACCGACGTACCGGTGATATCGAAACATTTCCTCCCGTTCGATACGGTCGCTCCGAACCGCGTACACACATAAATATTGCGATACGCGATTCGGCGCGATCATGATCCCCGAATTCGATTCGGATATTTTCTACATAAATACAAGACCGGCATGGGCCTCGGCTGACTCTGTGTCACGACCGGATCGAATAGAATCTTAAAAGGGAGGAACAACGATTGACAAGTTGTCGGAATACAATGTGCCACGTAGGTAAATCTGTACAAGTGTATCCGCAAGATTGCGTTTCGTTCGCCGGCCTCGGTTTCCGCAGACGTTAGACTGTCAGAGTTCGAGGAAGAGCCTGAATAAGAATGGATGTCGATTCTCGATCGCGTGCTCGATCGAGTCGACGTTGTTGCGCTTCGAAACTGAATCGGTGCGGAGGATCTCGCAGTAAGCAACCAGTCGACGAAAATAACGTTCGAGGGTGACTGATTCCGCGACAAAGGTCAGAAGAGTATGGTAGTCGCATCGGTTTCTTTTTCGTTGCAGTGATTCACAGTCGGTCGCGCGGCTACGAAACATAATTCGATAAGAATGAGTCATGCGATAACCGGAGGGCGTAATAAAAACGAATCGGCAGAAATTCGACAGAGAAGAAGAAGAAGAGGTTTATCGGGAGAGATCCACGGCGACGGTGAAATGGTGAAATCGAACAGAAACGAGACGATGATCGGATCGGCTATGGTCGGCCGCGCCATGGAAACGGATGTAGAATCCGAGGAGGAGGTGGTGGAGACCGACGAAGAGGATACGCGGTTTCTAATACCGGATCGGTCGCAGATCGTTCACCAGTGCGTTGGCAACGATAAAGAAAAACCAACCGGTAGGAACGATCGAACGAGAGACGTTGAGGAGGAGACCGTTTGGTCGATTTCTATACAAATGTTTATACCCTTTCTGTTGGCCGGTTTCGGTATGGTAGTTGCCAGTTTGTTATTAGATATTGTACAGGTGCGTGAACTCGTCGGACGCGATTCGACACGGTGTCCGGAACTTTTGTATTTTTGTTGCAGCATTGGCCGGTCTACAGAGACGTGTCGGAGGTGTATATATTGGTGCCGGCGTTGCTCGGGTTAAAGGGGAACTTGGAAATGACGTTGGCATCGAGACTGTCGACGCACGCCAACCTCGGCCACATGGATACGCGAAAGCAACAATGGACGTTGATCGTCGGCAATCTGGCCTTGATACAGTGTCAAGCGATTGTCGTAGGCCTACTGGCTTCTTTGGCCGCCGTCATTCTCGGTTGGATACCGGACGCGCGGTTCGATGTTCATCACGCACTACTCTTGTGCGCTAGCGCTCTCGCCACAGCGTCCGTGGCCAGTTTTTTATTAGGTTTGGTCACGGTCACCGTGATATTGCTATCTAAACGCATGAAAATCAATCCGGACAACGTGGCGACACCGATCGCGGCTTCCCTCGGCGATTTGATCACTCTGGCGCTTCTGTCGGGGTTTGCGTCTCTTCTCTACGATGCTATAGGTGAACTCGAAGATCGTGCTACGACGCGCCGCGCCGCACCGCACCGTGATCGCGTACGAACACGAACGCTCGACAACGTAATCGCACAAATCATTCGACGACTGCCACCGAACATGACGCCGAACGTTTCTTCCTTTTCAGAGTACGCCCCGTGGATCGCACCCGTCTGTATAACGTTTCATATCGTCGCCACCCCCGTTTGGGTATACATCGCAGCCAAAAATCCATTCACCAAGGAAATATTGGATTATGGCTGGACACCCGTGATATGCTCCATGCTGATCAGCAGGTTCTTACTTTTAGTTTCGTCGTTTATCCTAGAAGGGGAACGTTCCGCGATGTTCCCGAGAACGGTCGATTAAAAATCTCGGATTGGTGTGTGAATTGATTTCAGCGTTGGCGGCTTGACGCTAGATTACACGATATCGAGTTACAAAGGTATAGCAGTATTCCAATTAATAATAAACGGTGTCGGCGGTAATTTAGTCGCGGTTCAAGCTAGCAGGATATCGACTTCGCTGCACAAAGATCCACTACTTGGCACGGTCCAGGAAAGAACCGCGGTTTGCTTCAACCCGTTACACGCATACTTTTCGAAAGGTACGTGCATCGCTAGTCGAAATTAGGGTTTGCAATCCCGCGGGAATAAGGATTTATTTCTTGTTATATACATTTTATTGAAGACAGAAATGTAGAATTCATAATTCTAAGCAACGTTTTCCTGTACGTGTTACCGACGCTCGGTCTTGGATGATCCTGCACATTCGTTACGTGTTAACCAAGTATCTTATATATGTTAATTATACCTTTTATTACGCGGAACTGTGTGCAGAATCCATTCTGCTAGCAGCAAGTTTTTTCAGAATAATTCGGAAACAAAAGCCGAGAATGGCAATATATTCATATAGGAAAAATCTGTGTATCCTTTCCTGTATAATTATATCAATGAGGAAGCTGCTATGATATAATATACAGTACGATATAGTGAATGTATGGTTTTGAACGAACTATATATAAACGTGAGCCGTCTATAAACTCGATTAAACGAATATCAGGAGAATTTTCAAATTATAAAACAAAATTTGATACTTGTGTAATTTCGAAAATCTACTCGTAAAGAGCAAAGACTATTAATTGTTGTGTCTTCTAGGTTGCTCCTCGAGTCATTATACAGATATCATCCTGTAGGGGAAAAAGCTCGTTCAGCCGGTACGCTTGTAGGTCGAATAGTTAATACCAATGCAACATCGAAATAGTTCATCTTGCGCGTCGTCATTCGCGCTATTCCGATTACACGCACAGTCTCGCGGAATTTCGGATCACCTATTTATGAAAATTCGGGATAATCCTGCGGAATTGCAAGCCCTAGTCGAAACATAGCGAAAAGTATACGATGCCAGCTTACACGCCATTGCCCCGAACGTAGGTGGACACGCGAGAACCGCCAGGGTGCTACTAGCGATGGTGATACCCGGTCACCTAATATTCGCTTACACCATCAGTTACCTTCAAGTTGGCCATACCTCTTTCACTGCCATATTTATCGTGGTGTATCTGACCGCCGCACTGTTGCAGGTACGTCTTGACAGAGATACAGTAATGTCGCGATCTAGCTCCCATCGCTTGTTCCGAGCAGGGACAGTGATCGTGTAGGGAAACTATTTTTTATGACTGCGTCGACTGCACCGAAAGTAAATCCTTAAATACTATCCAACAGGCGTATTCTGGACAGACAGCGTTTGCAACGATGACTTGTTTTTTACCACGTTTTATTATTATTATTATTATTATTTAACGTCGCTTTTTGAATTCTTATGTGAGAATTATTTCGCGACGGTTAACACGTTTTTTTAGATCGCTTTCATGTCTGTCTGTTCGATACAAATCTTGCAATTGATTTTAAACTAACTTCCCGATGAGCTAGAGACTTGAAACTTTCCACATAGCTCTGAATGGATAACAATGTAATATTAAAAAAAGACTGCGTTTAATATTTATACACTATTTTTATTTTTTATTTATGACTGCGCCTATCGCGCCAAACGAGACTTCAATAGAAAGCCGAACATAGAGAAGGACAAAATGAAAGACGGATCGCGTGACCGAAAAGTGTCGCCGTCGCCGGCACAGCGTTGAGAGGCACAGGCAGTGGAGTGATAAGAAGTAAGCGCTAGACGACCCCGGACAGTATTTAAGGTTTTACTGTACAAAGAATGTCCAACGTAGAAAAGGACAGAGCTTCTCGGTCTCTCACGGGGACGCGTCCCAATGGAAGGGGAGGTAGATCCATCAGGGAGCTAGATCGCGACTTTACTGTACAACGATACGATCGAAATAGCCCGCCGCGCCACGAATATTCGAATCTGTCGACAACTCGATAACCACGTTTCGTTCGTGTTTTCGTTTGATCGTCAGGTGATTTTGTTATTGTACGTCGCACAAGTGTTGGTCGTTTGGCTGTGGACACGAGGGATCGATCCGGACAATTCTGCGATACCATACCTGACGGCGATAGGCGATCTGATAGGAACGGCGCTGCTAGGAATCGCGTTTCACATACTGTATGCCATCGGTGACGGAGATTCGGACGTAGGAGACTGATTCGATTCGGTACACCGGACATCGAACGCTGGACGCCGGATCCCAGGTTACGATTGAATCGAACGTTCTCCCGTTTCTCTTCTAGTCACCTTTCGTGGAAGCGCGACGTCTCGACGCTGCTGCAGCGCCCTTTTACCGTCGCTGTCGAAAAATGGGACTAGGGGCGAAAAAGATACGACCATGTTTCTCGCGACACCGCGATATTGTTCGTCGTCTTTTCGACGAGGACACGTGCCGAAACCGTAACACGGTGTGTAACGGAGAGCTGCGTGAAAATAGTGTGGAAGAACGTTACACGAACGGGTAACAAGTATTTTTTGACAATTGTGTACTTATTTACCGGTACAAATAAAATTTTGATTGAAGCGCCACTGTTCGTATTTTTATTCGAAAATAACGAACGGTTTGGCACCAACGAGCGTTTCGCCTCGTGACAAAACCAACGAAAGACGCGGCGCAACCAGCAGCGAAACAAAGAGGCCTAGCATTAGCGCGAAAAGGATCGCGATTATCGCGCGGCGGAGTATCAGAGTCGGAGCGAAACCACTTTAAAACACAAATGAACGTGTCGGTGCCTCGCAAGCCTGGTACTTGGGGATCGTAATCGTTTCTCCTCGTTTGCACGGGACAACGTTTCGATCGATCTGTCGATCCGAGAAATATTCCGCGGTCCGGGTCGGGTGTGCCGCTCGTTTCGCGCGGGGAACGTTCGAGTGTTTCGAGTAGTAGATCCGCTAGAGAAATTTTCGTAAAATTATTTGGAGAAAAGCTCGTGGCGAACGAGGTGAGCGGATACCGTCGAAGAAACCGTTCAACAGGAGAGCCAGCTATCGTGTGCGATAGCCCTTGACTGTACGAAACTGGCTGGTGAAACGAGTTAAGCACGGTGTTCGAGACGAACGAGCCGCTACGCTGGTGCTGGTGCTGATGCTGATACCGATGGTGACGGTGCTGGTGATGGAGGTGATGGTGGTGGTGGCGTCTTTATTTCGTACGATATCGTACGGACGAGTTACGAGTAGGGCGTAAAGGTTTGTAAGCGTAATCGCGTAAGCGAGGCGAGTCTCCGCGTGTGCGTTCAACGTATATATATCGCGACGCGTGCACGTGTACATACACTACGCCGACTCGACTCAACGACTCGTACACGTACAACGGTACGAACGAAATGACCAAGTTGTGGTCGAGAGAGGCGCATCAGCTCGTCTCCGTCAATGAAATAGTTGGATCTGTCAGTGCCAACTATCGCCTCGCTCTCGGCGGAGCGTTTTAGGTTTGATCTATCGCGTTGCGTTTCTTTGGTTTGCTCAATCCTGTCCGCGATCCTTCCGCAGATATTTATACATATATTTCTTTTTTTTTCACCAGTTGGCGGCGCGTACCTCGTAACCGGTAGCGCACTTCGAATCGTCGTGGTCGTTTTGAAAATCGAAAAATCGGATCGAAATCAATCCGCGTGCTCGCGGATCGGTCTTTCTCGTTCCGCTTTGGATTCGTTACGAAATCGAGTGGAAGCAGCAACAGTCGGAGATGCGTTGCGCCGTTGCTCCTCGTCCAAGCGTTAACTTGCGATCGGAATCGAAATGAAAGAAAGAGTGCGGCCGCGGGTTCGGGTTCGGGTTCGGGTATCGTCTAACCGGGATCACAGCCGTCGAGCGGGAATCGGCGCAACGCGCGACACCTTTACGAGTTCGTACTCTGGTCGGGTGTATTCCAGCTTACGGGCCGCGTTCATCTCGCAAGTTCGACCAACGCGATTCGACTTTCCGCGAGTATCCTGAAACGACGGTAGAACGTTCGTTGTCCCATCGACGGTGTACATTCGATGCGATTTCTCGGCCGCTGCCGCAACGATTATGGAGCGCGAGGCACGGGGATAGCATGAGGACAGGGGTGCAGAGCTACATTTCCATTTTCACGAGGAACGAGAGGGATGTGTTCGAGAACGTGCTTCGCGGGTCACGGGAACCAAGTATCAAAACGTATGTTAAGTTATTGCTCCTCATGGTCGAACTTAAACACGTGGAGTAATTTATCAATTTGTGAATATGTTACGGAAGTGCTTCGTACTCGCGCGCCACGAACGTTAAACGACAATGTTTGCAAATGCCGATACGCGGATACCCGTCGAATACCTTTCGTTTTCGTTTCGCGTTTTGCGTTTCGTTTTCGAAATATCGTCGCGTGCTTCTTTCGAAACCGACCCGACTGTCGGGCCCCCGAGAAGCGAGGGCACGCGTTCCGCGAACACGGGAGGAATTCCTTAGACTCCGTTAACGGTACTCCTGAAAATCTTATTCGACGTGGAACACCTTCGAATCTTCGCAGAAGTCGAGGCAATCGATGCCGCTGTATGAAACGAACCTATTCTGGGCGAGTCCTTGGAAGATGCGGTGTACCGGACGTTCGATATCGTCGCGAGACATGAAAATTCAAAACGACCGAGAAAACACGGGTTTCGTTACAGGCCTCGGGAATCGCGAGTCGCAACGCGCCACGGTTCAAACTCAATGTCAAAGCGACAACGCTCGAACCAATCGTAAAACTGTTTACGTAATTGGCCTTTTAGGACGTAGATAAAGAACCCGCGTTCCAGCTCCATAAAAGGGCGGACGGCAAGACGAGCGCATCTGGATCACGATTGTTTTCTAACGAAATCGAGAAACGATTCCTCCCGCGAGTTCGACGCGAAGGACAAATCGGAAGGCGCGTGCGCGCTCGCGTCGTCGTTGATCTTCAAATATTGTTATTTGCGAAACAAGAACGAAAGTTTCGCCAAACCGCGAGAGACGATTTCGCAAGGTTGCCTTCCGGTTTCGATTCGTTTGTCTTCGGAGTAAACGTTTTCAGAAAATTCTTGCACAAACGCGATCGTCACGTGTAACCGATTCCGTCGGGAGCGCGGAACGTTTACAGACGCGCGGCGCAATCTACGCGATACGGAACCGATCGTGTCTCGCTCGTAATCGACCAGCTGATCGACCGACCGAGAAAGATTAGATTCGGTGAATACGGAATATTTTCGGCACGGAGATTGTTCGATCCGACTGTCTGGTGTCAAGGCTAGATAGGGAACGGTGGAAAGACGAAAGAAAGCGTCTCGAGAGCAAACGTACAAACGGACGCGTCCGGTTGGGGTAGCAGAATGGGGAACAGGGAATAGGGAAAGAAGCGGGTTTCGGTTGAGCCGAGCATGCGGAAAGGCGGGCGCAGTGGCTACGCCGAGCGACGATCGATAGATTCGCGCTTGCTCCGTGTTCACGTTCGTTCCCGGTAAACGTCCCGAGCGAGTTTTAAGGAGACAGGCGTGATGCACGATAGAGATCAGTCGCGATGTAACCATAGCGTGAAACGGCCTCGCACGGGCCCACCAGCCTTACACCGTCAAATGCGTGACGACGGTTGACTTTCTGTTTCGCCAGAATCGACACGATATTGATAACAACATCGGAAACGAGGATTCTCGGGTCTATGAGTTCCGTCAAGCTTCTACGTACTGTCCGAGATCAGTTTACCGAACAGCAGGTATGCGTTTCGTTTTCATTTATTTCGCTCTGGATCGATCCATTTCGCGTGGCCGCCTTTCCTTTCAATGGAAAGACGTTGTTTGAACTTTTTCGTAAACGACGCGGGGACGTTCGGAATCGAGAAACGTACCTCGGTTGCTCGAGTCTCGACGATCAGTCGGGACAGCCGGAAACTCGACAATGAAGTCGAATCGTTCGAGTAACGCCACGAAAATTCAAAGCGACTCGCGGGATTCTCCTCGAATATTAATGGAATCGGGGAAAAAAAGAATCGTGATACCGCGTGACGCGCAAGCTGTTAACCGCGACGAATCTTAACGTTCGCGAAGATTGCGCGTCGTCGAACGTAATTGTGATGACTCCGTCGTCACGACGTCGCCGTTACCACTGCCGCTGTCGTCGCCGATTCGAGAAATCACGGTGTTTGAAATTTCGGCGAGACTCGTACAGCGATTCCGTGCGAAACAAACTAGAGATAGCGTCCCTCAGTCGATTACGTAATTTGCTCGATTCCTCTTCTGAAATACAACGACATCGCGACTAAACGAACATTTAGACGAGCCTTATCATTCTCAAAGGAGAATGGCTATATATCCGCGACAGCGAGGCGCACGAGGTCCTCAGTAGAAGATGATAGAGGATCAGGTGCATCAACATCCGGTACGACTGCCGCCCGACAAACACGCCCATGTCGATGTCACAGGAGTCAAATTTGAGAAGTACGTTCAATCATAATTATTATTTTCACGACGCTGGTCGTCGTGCTTCGTTCTCGGCTTCGTTCTCGGTTCCGATCACGGTTTTGCCCGGTGAAATCTAGATAAATCGTACGGACAAAAACGGGTCCGATGGAAAACGAAAACGCCTCACGTGTCACGGTTCGCGGTAACCAATCGTACCTCGAGACGGTGCTCGTCTAGATTAAGGGGGGCAGACTCGTTTCTAGGATTTCAAGGGTACGGAACGCGCCTTCCCATTTCTAAATTATTGTAACAAGAGGTATTTTTTAGTAGTCGTCAAGCTCGTCCTTAAAAGACTCATTTTTACGAGGCATAATATGCACTATTCGTAAGCATACTAATAATTAAAAAAATATATAACAAAACTTTTTAAGAACCACGCCTTTATTAAAATACACTAAAAAGGAGAAAATATTTTTGTTGGGATATTAGTGATTATAAATAAATGCGTGGAGCGCTAAACTATATTAACATAATCTTCGTTGACGCGCTCCACGCTTTTATTTATAGTCACTAATATCGAAACAAAATTATTTTTTCCTTCTTGGTGAATTTTAATGTAAGCGTGGTTTTTAAAAAAGTTCTTTTAGTTTTTTTTTAAAGGTATAGTAATACTGGTCGTACTACCGAGTATTTTTTTAATGTTGTATTGTCAGTAGTTCTGAGCTTTGTTTAAAGTTTCAAGACTTTAGCTCATCGGGGAGTAGTTGAAAATTCGATTACAAGATTTGACGCATACAACTTTGACAACGACAACTCGGCAAGCTATTATAAACGTGGCAAAATAAGACTTTTGAAGGCGATTGCGGCCTAGATTGATTTCTGTCTTGCTTCCAGGATTGTAAGGGGTTTCAGTAGCCAAAGAGGTTGATAAAAGATCGATCTCGGTCGTAATCGTCCACGAAAGACCTATTTCTACGTTTACGAGGTGTAATTTGCATTATTCGGAAGCATAGAGTTGCGCATGCAGCTGCTTTCATAAAACTGCGACAGCTACTTGCTGCCGAATAATACGAATTACATCTCCCAAGCGTAAAAATAGAACGAGTAGGATTTTATCTAGAGTATTTGCCCACTGATAAACTCCCACCCGCACCCTCGCAATCCTAGAAACGAGTCACTCCCTTTCAACCCCTTGCCGTGCCAATTTTCTTTACAGAGTTAAAGTGATGAAGCGTCTTGCCCCAAATAACGTCGTAAAGAAGTTACAAGAAACTTGAAATTTTCTGTATGGCTGAATTTATTTTAATGGTTAAATATTCATGAAAAGAACGAATCAAATTTGATTTCATCTAAAAAGGGACGCGTGACATTCATATTTGTTAGACTTCGATGAAATCTAGATTGTGTATCTGGCTCGTTAAAACACGGCAAGGGGTGAATGCGAAACGACGATTTCCGAAACTGACGTATTGTTCGATTTTCTGTTGACAGTGACCAATGCAAAGAGCCTCTACTTTCCGAAAAGCAAAGTTCCCTCAGGGTAACGCCGGCGGACATTCGTTTGCGCCCGATCTCGAAATCATCCCACGGGAACACGGTAATGGGCACGAGCTCGGCCACGGACGCGTCCATGACCATGGTGACGGGTATCGGAATCGGTTCCGGTTCCGGTCCCGGTTCCGGTCCCGGTGCCGACCCCGGTCCCATATCCACAATGGGAACGGGGACGCTCGCAGGGACAGAAATGGGTATGGGAATGGGCATGGGAATGGGAATGGGTTTAGGCATGGGAATGGGTATGGGGATGGGGATGGGTATGGGAATGGGCATGGGGATGGGGTTGGGCATGGGTATGGGGATGGACACGAACGCGTGCATGGCCAGCAACGTTGGAACGAACGTCGCCACCGTGACCAGCCATTCAACGGATGTCGCAACCGCTAGCGTTACCGATAAATTGATGGAGCAAGACAGCGTCGAAGTTACCATCTTCGACGACGGAACCATCGAAGGCGGTCGTCTTCCCGACGTTGTCGCCGAGAGCAAAATTTACGGTGTCATCGAGGATGAACCTCTCGAGTCGTACCTAGCAATTACCATTCAAGTTTTTATACCGTTTCTTATCGCCGGCCTTGGCATGGTGGGAGCTGGACTGGTATTGGATTTGGTGCATGTACGATCCTTTATTTCTACGAAATTTCCGTTTGTATTCGCGATGCAGGATGGAATAGAAGATAACGTTCTCCTCTTTTTTTTCTTTGTTGATTCGCAGCACTGGGTCGTATTCGAAAAAGTGAAGGAGCTGATCATTCTGGTTCCAGCATTGTTGGGCTTGAAAGGGAATTTAGAAATGACTCTGGCGTCGCGTCTGTCCACCCAGGCGAATCTCGGGCATATGGACACTCCGAAACAGCAATGGTACATGATCGTCGGGAATCTTGTTTTAATTCAGGTGAGTCGAAGTATACGCGCACGCTTTGCCCGCGTTATCTCTTCCTTTTCCTCGTCTTTTGCTTCCGTAAATACACTAAACGGATTGCAAACATTTCATCATGTACGAAGTTTCCTCGTGTCTCTCCCGTCCACCCCACACACCTCCCACCCCCGGCGTCCCACTCTCTTTCGTCTCCGTCTTTTTCCATTTGATGTTCGACGTCTGCTCTGAATTTCGAGTTCGAAACACGCATCCCATTACACGTCAGTCGATCGAAATCGTTCAAATTCGAAATCGTAATGCGCGATCGCGCGAGAACCGCCTTATCGTTGGTGCCGCGACTTTATTTGATCGCGCGCTCGACGCGTCGACGGTAAACGACCTTCGTGAATAAACGTTATATTTATCGCAGGATGTAGACCGCGATCGATCAGCAAACAACCCGCGAAATCTAGACGGCGTATTCGACGCGAAACAGAGGAAAACCGTTTCTAGCTAGTATTCGTGACGATAGCCCAATTTTCCTTCTAGATTTTCTTGTTTGAACAACTGAACCGCGTGCGTCGACGGGTGAATCATTCGTATTTCGTTTCAAAAACTGCATATAGTAAAATCGATCTAGCTCTTGAAGAATCTCCACGATCATTGTCCCATCGTCTACCCCTTCCACTGAGGGGAGTCACCGCGAGGCGCCAAGAAGCTCGAGCTGCCACGCCGTCCCTGTTTACATGTTGTCCTTTTCTACGTTCGGCTTCCTTTGTACTTTCGGCGCGGTGACGCAATAATAAAAAGAATCGAGTCCCTATACGATTTCTGTCCCTGCTCGGAACAGGCGATGGGACTTCGATCGCGACTTTACTGTACTGGGTATTACAAAATTATATATAACGGACATCATTGACAAAATTGATCGTAAACATGAAAAATAAGGTCAAACGAAACCAAAAATTATTTTCTTTTCTCTTAAAAAATATTTTTGAAGTTCATATAATTTTTGAAACACGTCTGTTCATAATAGTCTTTCGTTTCATAGTTCGGGAAATGGTAGTATCATAAACGGGGCCAATAATATAATCGCCAATCATTCATGTAACAGCATGTAACATCACGAATTTACTTTTCCTGACTTATCCCCGGATCATTTACGGGGTATTCGCTAACGTGATATATTTTGTGATATATTTATATTTCCACGCGTTCTTCATTCGTTGATTAACCCTCATACGTTCCTCAGGGTGAAAATTTATCCATTTACCTTTTTCACATATTGTAAAACGATTGACTTCTTTTTGTCTGTGTTGCAAAATATATTTCTTTGAAATGTCACACTATAATTGAAGCATAATTCGTAGATTTGAAATGTGAAGTAGAAAGGGGTGAAATATTATTCTAGGATTTTTTATGCAACTACATCTGAGGGTTAAACATCGTTTATTGTTTGAACATTAAATCCTATTACGAAATTACACGTGACTAGTTAAACTTTCTGATTACCATCCTATTCCCCAAACTGCTATAAAATAAAACTACGAATGAATATGAACTGTAAAATGAATGTGAATATGCACTAATGAATATGAGTATGAATACGAGTATAAATGAATATGAACTATAAAATGTCGAACTATAAAATGAAAAATATTATGAACACACAGAGAGAGAGAGAGAGGTGTTTGAAAAATGATATGAACTTGAAGATCATTTTTGAAGAGAACGATTCAGTTGCGACCTATAGTTTCTCTCACAAAGTTAGTCCTGATGATCAGTAAAACCACGATTTATTTATTTTTTTAGTTTTTTACCTCATTTTTCACGGTCAAGGTTAATGTCACTAAACGGGGGGTGTACACTCGCGTTATGGTGTCTGCGGCGTATGGACCGGAACGATGAATAACGGGTATCGATGATCGACGCGTCTCACCCTCGAGATTCCACGCATCGTAACAATTTCATCATTCTCGTATCACTTTCTTCTCTTTCGTTTCGTTGAATGTTCTCTTGATGCTTGGTCGTGATGGTTGAATGTCACGTTCGCGTACATTGTAGAAGAGTAAAAGAGTAAAACGAGTGGGTTCGTGTTGGCAGTGCCAGGCGATAGTGGTTGGATTTCTGGGCTCCGTGGTGGCGATTGTAATGGGTGCGGTTCGAAACGGTACCATTTCGTTGGATCACGCTTACCTGTTGTGCGCAAGCAGCCTGGTCACCGCGTCACTGGCGTCGTTCGTTCTCGGATTGATAACCGCAGGAGTGATCGTGTTCTCGCGACACTGTCACATCAACCCGGACAACGTCGCGACGCCGATAGCCGCGAGCCTCGGCGACATCACCTCCTTGGCTCTGCTCTCCTGGATCTCGACGATTCTGTACGAGTCGATCGACAAGCAAGATTGGTTGGCGCCGTTGGTCATCGCTTGCTACGTCCTCGTCACCCCGCTCTGGGTATGGATCGCCAAGAAAAACAAATACACCAACGACGTTCTTTACTCCGGATGGACCCCTGTCATGATCGCCATGCTGATCAGCAGGTCAGTTACCATCACCATCAGTGGCGCGTTATAACTAGTTGGGGCCTTGGGCAAGATTAGGATTTAGGATCCACCCTCTTTTAAGGTTTTTAGAATAGAGCAAACTATTTTGTAAGGCGTGAGAGAGAGAGATTTTGGACTATATTTTACATAACAAGTGTAATTGACCATTTAAAACTAGGTTTTCTAAACAAAAGGGGCCTTGGGCAAAGTAGAATTTCTGGACCCACGGGGTAAAAGGTAGAGTTTGGATCTTGGTTTGTCTTCCGAGCCCCCTTTTGCTTGGGGCCCCGCGCATTTGCCCAAGTTGCCTATAGGGTAACGCGCCACTGATCACCACGCTATTCTAATGCTTCGTACAGACCTGAACATTTCGCCAAACACCAAGCAGAAGGCGCACAGTAGACCGGATCGAGAAAACATTTGTTTAGGAAAAGTTGTGGTTCGACTTTCAAATATATAAATAGTTTAAACAAATTTTTTTATGTGCGACGGTATGAAATTTATCATTGCTTTTCTTTCTTGTTAATGAGTTTATGAGAGTTTTTTTGCAACGTCTATTTCTAACTTGAGTTCAAGGGCCACAAAAGTTTGATCGCTTACTTCAGCCGCCACTGGCTGCGCATCGAGCCTAACATTTGAAAACGTAGGAAAATATCGAAATCGAAATGTAAGGACGATTCTGGGAATTAGAACAAGTTACTGATACTTTTTATTTTTTCAAGTAAAAATAGAAAAAAATGATATGACCTAATTTTCTATGTGGATGCATCGACGCACTCTCCAGGCACGATTGCACTTTACTCTTTAATGCAGCCCAATTTTTGTTTTTTGTTAAACCAATCGAAAGTACTAACCGGAGTTTATCCAATACTTCACTAGATACTTGACATTTTGTGTAAAGAATAATTGAACTGTTTAATTGTAACTCTAATTTCATAGTTTTGCGCTTGAAACATTATATCCTGTGGGAAAGTTATCTAGAAGATCTAACGTTTTGAATTTCGAGGTTCCGAAGAGTTCTTCATTCCAAAGAAAAATTTTGTTGAAATTTGAAAGTCGATAAATTTAATTTCGGCCACCGGGTACCCGGACACCGTTCCGATTTGCTGTTGGCGTTCTTGCGATCGGTCGGTATGTACATCAGTTATGGGAACAGAGTAGGGCTGTAACTTTTCCTCGAAGCTTCGAAGTCTTTGAAGCTTCGGAAAAGTTGCAGTCCTAGAACAGAGCGAAGCTGTTCCATTCGTTGTTCTGTTCGGCGAAATGTTCAGTTCTATACGAAGTTTAAAGATAGGCGGAGAAATCGGTGAGCCAACCGACGATGGTTCCGATTCTATGTCACAGTTGCGGCGGTCTGATTCTGGAGTTCATGGTGTCGCGGTTCGAGAACTTGACCGTTTTCCAACCGGTGATCAACGGGGTCGGTGGCAATCTCGTGGCTGTCCAAGCGAGCAGAATATCGACCGCTCTCCACAAACAGGCAGAGCTGGGAACGCTTTTGATTCCACCGGGTCACACGCATCCCGTCATCTTTATTACGCCCATCGCGAATTTTTTCGGCAAAGGTAAGCGCCGCTGCACAACTCTCAAATGATTCCGTGATTCGTCATCCGTAACTGTGTTCCGTTTGTACAACAGGCATGCACGCGAGAACCACCAGAGTTTTAATGGCGATGGTGATACCGGGTCATATAATTTTCATTTACCTAATCAATTACATGAAGGACGGCAACACATCGCTGACGCCTCTTTTCGTGTTCGTTTATTTATGCGCGGCGATGCTACAAGTCGCCGCGCTCCTCTACATCGCCTACATCATGATACACTGGATGTGGAAACGAAAAATCGACCCGGACAATTCGGCGATACCATATTTAACAGCCATGGGAGATCTCTTGGGCATCAGTTTGCTCGCAATCGCTTTTCAATTCCTTTATCTCGTGGGAGATCAAGATCCCCATCTGATTGCTCCGTGATTCCTCCTGTCGGGCTACACGTTGGACGAGGATCGAGATATCGACATCTGGATCGAGATTCTACGTCTACATCGACACCGGCACCGACGCACCACGAACAATCCCTTCTTATCCTTCCTTGGATCGATTATAGTTCCACCGTTGTCTCGCATTCACGGTTGCCTCTTCTTTCGCGATAAGTTGCAACGGTAAACGATCTTCGCTAGGAGAAACGAAATGCGCTGTGAAACGTATAAATTGTGAGAATTCGATGAAACGGTTGTGCGAGTACGTTTTACAAAAGTCTACCTTTCCGTTGAATGCCGATACGAATCGACGTTTCCACATTTCACTCGATTCGAGCCGAAGAAACGATTATCTCGCATGTGACGCGCGATCCTACTTATCTAGTAAACCTAGTCATGAGAACAAAAAAGGAAAAAGCAAAAAAAAGACACGCGAAACGTGGATGCGGTCAGATCAGAGAGTATCGTTTTGGTCGAGCATGAGACTGGTATCGGCGTGTTGTCCGTTGGTCGGTACCAAAGGATAGATTGTGTTCGCGAAACAACTCGCAGAACCACGACGCACGCCGCGAATCCTTCCAACGAATGCTCCGACGTATTCATTTAAACTCCGGCGAGACGCGCGGGCACGATACCCAACGAAACAAAACTGTACGTGATGTTGGATACTGTAATTCTAATACGTAAGATCGTAACGCGCACGTGTCTTCGAACAGTTGCCTTCGTATACGATGGGAATTAGATAAACGTTATATCGTAAAAATTAGATGCTGTCTAATGTCCGGACAACATATTTTTTTATGCTTTGAAGGATTCGCAAATTGATGCGGCTCTCCTTGCAGTATTCCTTCGCTAGCGGGTAGCTGCGTACACGTTCTTCGTTGTTCCGACCGAGTACCCCGAGCTGTGTCACGGTGCAAGCTTCGAAACGTGGCTCAATTAACGCTTTTTTTCGGGTTCGACGTTCTCTCCGCGTCTTTTCGCGTCTTCCAACGTCGCCGCAAACAAACACCGTAGATCATATTTGCGGGCAATCGAAGCGACAGTACCGTTCGGTTTTTAGTTTGTTCTTTTTTTTTTTATTTGTTTGTTTGTTTGTTTTTCTGTTTGTTCGTTTATTTTCCTAGCGTACCGTCGCGATGTTCGAATTAAATGAATTCCGTTCGCGACTGTAAAAACTTAGCATGCGTCTCGATTATGCTTATTCGATATAAATATAGACCGGATCCGTACGCGCTCGAAATTTCGATAGTTGGTCAACGCTTTCCGATCATCGATCATTGTACGCGCGACAGAGACACCCCGTCGCTATTTTCTTTTCTTCTATTTGCGTTTCTTCCTCTTCTTCTCCGTCGTCGTCGTCGTCGAACATTCTCACGTGATCGTTTCTATTTGCAACGAGAGTCGCAATCACTGGATTATCGGTAAAGTTTCTCGTAGAATGACACAGCACGAGCTTGCCCTCTTGTAAAAAAACAAGCTATACCGCAGATTAGGCACTAAATACATCCTGACAATAATGTCCGATTGAAACGGTCGGATAAACTATTTTGTATGTCGCGGTGACTCGAGCGTGCAACGTTGAACGCTCTATTTTACGGGTGGATAGAAAGGTCGAAGAAGATCGAAGAATTTTATGCGTTGCTCGAACAGCGAGATCTTCGAAATTGCTGTAAGTTTCGTGAGAGTTACGCGTGTAGACGTGCCAAAGGACAGTTATACGAGTACACATCGTTTTTCTTCGAATCACAGCAACGTCCCGCTGGTCGCTCTCGATTCGCCTTCTCCTTGCAACAAGAATAGTCGAACGATTCGATCGATATATTCGATATAGCGAAACGTGTTATTGCAGTTCCAAATACTCGAAATATTGAAAGGAAATTCGTTCGAAAGTGTGAGACAGATTTGAAGTTCGAATCACGACAGGTACGATAAAGATAACCGACTTATGACGACGACTTTGCAGAAGAAGGACGAGCAGAGAGAAAGTACAGGAAGAGAAGGAGACGAAAGGTACAAGCGGCCTGTCAAAAATCGCTACAAATCGCTACGCGTGCGCGGAGGGTTTGCTTCGATCGCGTCGTCGCGGCGGTTACGTTCGAACGTGATCACACTTCGATCGAACGAAACAAACTAACGGCCGTTGAACAGTTGTGAATGATAAAGCGAGGATTGTGATTCGCGTCGGCGATGCGATGCGATTCAACCTGTTGGACGCACATTCGAGAGAAACATCGATGTAGTTTTCTATAATAAAATTGCACGAAAAGAAGAAAAAAAAAATGAACAAAAGGAAACAAAAGAGAGAGAGAGGATGTTTTCTTCCCGTCCCCGTTGGCTCGCATGCCTCTGTTTTGTGGCGCGAATATGGAACGCATTAAAAAATATACTTGGTAGCGTAGAAAATACTCGTATCCGTTTATTGGGAGACTTTTAATCTCCAAAAATAAATGTACACTCGGTACAATTTTCGAGACACTCAAAGAAAACACACGCAACGCTGGTACCTCTTGTACGCTGTTCCGTTTCTGTCCGAACGGCCCAAGAGAATCCAAGGCGCTAGGCGATAACGAAATTTTATAAAAGTACGAATTCGTGATCGCTATCGTTTACCACCAACTGCTCCCGAACAAACAATCTACGTGTAACATCGTAGGATTCGTAACTGCGGACGGAATCCGTAGGACAATTCAATTCGAATCACCGACCAACATTTCATCGGCGTTTATTATATCAATGGACTACCGACTTCAACTTGCAAACTAAAGACTCTAATTTCGGGAAACACGCGCGGGTCATAGAAACTAAAATAGATGCTTCGTTTCCTACAACTGAATATCGGTTCGTCGGTAAAACTCGGTTTTGAGGAATCGCTGTGTCGGTGATTGAGATGTATCGTTCTTCTAGATCCAGTTCGCAATTCAACCACGTCGAATCGACACGCGCGTCGCGCGATTTATACATGAAAAACTATAATACAATACGTACGATGAATCGGCAGTTCCGAAACGAGGTGACCGAGTTTGAAGCGCGAATGGGTCAATGTGGCTGCCAAGGTATCGCGAAACGTAAAAATCTAAGCTGTACAGGACAAGTCAGTCTGACGGGTTATTCTCGCGTTACGTTTACTGTAACTTTGCTATTTCCTTTGCTTTCCACAGGATCAGCTCCATACAAGAAACGGCATCTTCTTTGCTGTCGTGTCCACCGACTGTAACATAGTGAAAACACAACGTCCACTGTAAACTTGAAACGATCTATTCACATTCATAAGTAGACAGCGGATCTTTATGAAAAATAAACATTTTTTTTCTAAATTGCAACAAACTAGAGTGAAATAGAAACTTAACTTCTATCTTAATATGTTAAATATGTTCTTCTAATATTTTTACTTTTTCAAATTGCACCTATATATTCATTTTTGTCATAAATTCATCAAATCCGCTGCCTGAACAGACAGCGTCGTTTGGTTATGGATATAACCAAACAACCAATGCTACCAACCGTCGTTCTGAATGATTTTCCTGAGATACTCGGAACACAGATTTCTAAGAGCTCTCTTTTGCGGATATCCGTTCTTGTGCGGGAACATCACGCTCGTATCGACCACCGTGTCGTGCAACAGCCTTAGAGCTTTGAAATCGCTCTCGAGGCTATGACCGACCAATATCGTCTTCTCCGAGAACATGGTAAGCAACGTCGCTTGAACGTCCAGCAACGTCGTTGTCACGTCCTTCATGCTTTCCTCCGTAATTCCGGAAAACCTGAAACCCGCGATTCACCGATGTTATTGGTTTGTTCGCGCGTTATCGGAAAAACAGGAAACGTCCAACGGTGGAGCCTAACCTCGTGTTGTAATCGATTATCGCATTCTGCGGTTTCACCAGTGTCTCGTACACCACGTTACAGTCTTCGTCGATGACCGTTACTCTGGTCAGTTCTAAGCCTTGCGTCGTGTAGCTCATTTCGCAATCGAGCGAGTAAATTCCTTGATCTTCGACGGATATGTCTGTAATAAAAGAACCCGTAAATGAAAACATAATACACATCTACGGAGGTTCCCTTAAATTGTCAACTTACCTTTCGGCAGAGTTTTCACGTATCCACGAAGATTCTCGTAATCCACGTAGTCCCAAACGTGCGTTCTAGCGTCGCAACAACCAGTCGCGGAGCCGTATTGCTGACAGCAGCTGTATTTCCCCTCACCCCTGACCGTAAACTTTCTACCCCAGTGGTATATACAATTTTGCGATCTCAACTGGAACCCTTGTTTGTCTATCGCGTACGCCTGACCGCACCGACCGCAAATTCTCTCGTTAGGCACTTTGGACAGGGCATTCTGATTCCGTGAGTTGATTACGTAGATTTTTGCACGTCCCTGCAACCGAATTGAATCGTCACATATCCATCAGACATAGCTTTCCAACTTACCTACCGTCTTCTCTATCTGTTTCCCTATCGCTGAGAGATTCTTCAAATTTACGCGAACACAAGAAGGGAACGAGAAAATAGAAGCAAAGAAATTTACCTTTTGACCGTCCGGATGCGGTCGAGGAAATCCATTATCGCGGAGCTGTTGTTCGGTCAGTATCCATTTCTGCAGCATACCGTAGAGTACGCGCCCTCGGAATTCCGTAACGGAACGTTTAGTCTTGAGAACGCTCCAGGAGCCTTTGGTCTTACCGGCCAACATCGCTTCGTGCGACACCATACTACTACCAGCTGTCACACCCATGCTGTTGTCTGTAGATAAACTTTGGTCTACTTCTTTTCGTAATCTATGCGCGGCGAGCATGCAAGAATTCTTGTAAACGGCCAACGCTTTGCATCGTTCGTGACAAGCAAATTCTTCTTTGACCGCTCGTTGCGCGGCATCCTCCGAATTCGTGTAAATCTGCACGCATATGTCGTGCATCATGTTCACATAATACTGGCGGACATTCAACGGAAACTTCTGCGTGGTCACTTGCAACGGTTCCGGCCGTATCAACTGAGGAATCTGGAGAAAAAGATATGTTTTGCATCTACATCTGTTCCTTATTTTACGACAGAGGCTGGCTAAAAATTATATAATATTTCTTCGAAATGACACTTCTTGCCGACCTCTGCTCCTTTGCGATATCGATATATTTACAATTTATAATGTCAGATCAGTAGAATCAACTCTGAATCGCTTGCTTACCGCTTGTGGAATATGTGCAACGCGTACTCCACTCTTCGCTGTTTGCGCGGCAGTCTTTGAACCTTCCGTTGTCTTCGTATTCGTCGATTTTCCTACGTTCTCCGTCATTTTCCTCTTCTCTATCGCTAGAGATTTTGCGTACGGTACATGGGCAATTCTGATGCGAGCTGTCAACAAAGTTTCTTGCTAGATTCAATATCGATAGAAATTACTTCTAAGATTATACGGGAGTATATGCGATACTACTTCATCGCGATAATACAGAGAAAATATTATGTGGGGATCTATTGATACGATTGTCGGTGTGGGTGATGTGGAAATCCATTGATAAGAGTGTTGCTCTAATGCGTCATGAATAGCTCTTATGGTACGCGCCTGGGGAACTCGAAGCACTAGAACTGCCACGGGAAAATTGGCCATCGTGTGCCATTAATTTCTGGATAACTGGTGCTCGATGAACTACGTCATCGACTCTCGCAGCACCAGTTGCCCAGACAAGTTCTACACGATCTGTGTTCTCAGCCATGAATAAAATTATTATCGGTGATTGTTCTATTATTGCTTTCGAAACGATATAACCTTCGACAATCTCGAATCGGCGAATCGAAATACTTTCTTGAATACCGCACCTGCAGCTTCGACGTGGTTTCGCCGCTGCGCTTCCTTCGAAACGGAAGACGCGTTGCTTGCCATCAAAGCTGCCTTTTCCGCGACGGTGTCTCTCACCGATCGCCACCTCTCGTACATTTTCAGCTGTGGATTCGTCGCTTTTTTTGTCTCTTGAACCTCGTGTATCGGCCTAGAGACACACGTGGACGCCGAAGGATGCGCTACCCTTTTCCTGCCCAATTCCTCGGGTTGCTCTTTTTCCTGTTTCGACGGCGTCTCTTTCGGCGATGCAACAGGCTTTGATTGCTCCGATATTTGGTATTCCTGGAAACAAACGAAACGTTGATAAAACGTAACGCCGTCGTACGCGGCTAGCATTCCGAAAATATGTAAACATTAAGCGGTAATCGATTTACAGATCTATTCGAGATAGTGGAAACGACTATAGGATAACTGCCAATAACCAATTCCTCTCGCCCGCAATGAATTTCGCTCAATTAATTAGTAACGCGTACTTGAAATATCTTTAAGCACTCCTCTTGCACATCGTGATCCGAGTCGGATCCGCTTAAAATTACGTCATCTATATCGTTACCGACGATACCGTCGAAACGATCGTCATTCCCATCGTCCAAAGTTGATCGAATACCATCGAAATCACTAGAGAGCCTCTCCATCGATCTTCCGTCTTCGTTATTCTCCGCGAGAGCAGCTGATAAATCTACATCGAACAACCTGTTGTCGCCATCGGCACTTTTATTGCTACAGTTCGAACGTTTACCGCCGTCGCGTCTTTTCTTCGTACGTTCGCGTTCTTCCTTCTTCGAAAGTTCGGAAGAATCGTGATTCCGATCACTTCCCCGGTGCTTTTCCGAATCGCGAGAGTCTCTTCTGCTGCTTTTATTCTTACGTCTGTTTTCACTTCTGTCTCTGTTCTTGTTCTTGTCCTTGTCTTTGTCTTTGTCTTTGTCTCTATCTCTGTCTTTGTAGCGGTGTTTCTCTTGACTCTTCTCCCGATACCTATCCTTGTCGCGACTCTTACTCTTCGAATCTCTACTTTCGTCTTTGCTCACACCGCGAGACGTGGAATGCGATTTCTCGGATGAGACGTGTCTCTTCTCTTTGGATCGTTTACGAGTGTTATCGTGATTCTTCTCCTCTTTACTCCTGTCTTCCTTCTTGCACTTGTATTCCTTCGCATTCTTCTCACTCGCTTTACTCGCATTCGTCTCCGAACTCTTCCGCTTCTCACATTGCGAACTTTTCAGAACGTCTTTTGCCAGTGTTGCGCTCCGGGTCGTCGAAACCTTCTGGTCTTTGGAATCTTTCTCTTCGCGATTCTCCTTGTTAACGGTTGTTTTCGCGAAAGCTGCTCGGTTTGTATATTGCTCGTGGTTCGAATAACCGCTGCTGTCATAGTCGTACAATTCGATTTGTGGACGATCCGTTGTTGCATCGTCCTCCGCGTCTTCGCCGTTGGTTTTACTCGGGTCCAGTTCAATGTCATTCTCATTCTCGTTCTCATTGACATTCTCCTCATCATCATCGACGTTATAGGTGTTATTGTCATGGTCGTCTTCCTCTTCGTCGTCGTCCGAAAATTTTGGTTCCAAGTCGGAATAAAATCTCTGAGATTGTGCGTTCCCTCCGAAATCGGAAGAAGAACGTGTCGCGTCCGTCGTTGCACGATTTCCTTTGTCGAATCCTGATGCAAAACCGTATATTATCGAATCTTTTAAACCGTCGATGCTTTTCAGTGGTGCTTTGATCTTCTTCGGAACATACTCTTCCCGTCTCTTTTTGCTCCTTGGATAGTACGCCTCCCCGAGTTTCAGCGAGTAGTCGTTTGAATTTCCATCGTCCAATGAGTTCAACAAAACTGGATCGATCTTACACGTTGGCACATAACTTTGCGAAGTGTCCCGAGCATTAACATTAACTATCGTGGTTGGCTTGTATTTAGCTTCGGCAGGCTGCGCATCCGTCAATTCGCCACTTAGCCAGGATTTTGCTACTTCAGGGGAACATTTACGTTTCACTGCGACTCTACTTTCCCTGGTTGGCATATACGATATTATCGGTATATGACGCTTCTTCAGTTCCGCGATCGGCGTAGGATTATAAACGCACGGAACCGGCTTATTGATCGGTGGAGGCACATCCGGTACTTTCTCTGTTGAATTTGCAGCAACGATTTCCAATTTACCGGCATTTCCAGATGTCAAGGAGGGTTTTAACCCCTCTACTACACGAGATACAACATTCTGACAGGAAAATTGATCCGTGTTCGAGACATCTTGATCGGCAAGAACTTTCTTGACAGCTTCGGTGACCAGTTGTTGTAACACATCGGAATCAGATTGCACTGTCGTAGGTTTCGCTTCCTGAATTTGATTAGAATGACTCTCCAACGTCACCGCTGCCTCTGCTACGACCACGGCATCTTCTGAAATGCATACTTGATATACCACAATGATACACGTACTTACAAACAAACTAGTGGTTTAATAGAAAAGTTTCAGTCGTCCATCCTTTCGTTACACCTTCCATGAAACGATACATTTTTGCAACAACAACAAATTAGAAATAGCGAAACGACTTACCTCGTTTCGAATGCTTGAAGTGACAGTAGGGTCTATCGCATGATCCGTTCTCGTAAAACGGACAATTGATAGCTTTAAAGTAACCTGTCGAAGGCAACATTATTATTTCATCTCACTTCGGTCCTTCAAACGGTGAACCCTCGAGCAGAATGCATCGTGTTAAATCGTCCGAGAACATCGACCTTTCGGGCTAGTGGAAACCACGAAGCCAGGAGATTGCCTATAAGTCAAGCATTATCTGTTTTTATACGGGCAGAAAGTCTTTACGGCCATTATCCGTAAAAGGTGTATGAAAAGATTTTACGAAACGCGTCCCAGAGACGAAACTCGGGGCAAATAGAGCTCCGAAAACAAAGGTTATGTACACGCAGTTTGTACATTTCCCTATTTGCCATTTGTTCCTAAGTATCTTCCCCTGTCTCTCTTTTCTATCTCCATCTTTTTCTCTCCAATCTTCCACCCTCCTCGTCAATCTGAATCTTCTACTCTACACTTTCACGTTACATACCAGGTAGATGCATACTACTGCTATGTCTATACTCATACTGAGCGATGCCGAAATCGTAGTATTGTGGTACAAAGCCGTGGTACTAGACCTCCCCACTATGACTTACCGTTGCCCCTACAGTCCTTCTCCAACGCGCTCGCGCGCTACACTCGCCAACGTACCTCTACTATACCGTGTGCGCTGCTTGTGCGCTTGCGCCAGCAATGCCTTCTAATT
>CM052335.1:10959800-11177611 GCA_028455595.1 Lasioglossum vierecki
TTGTTACACATTTTAAATTCTTTGGAAGGTTAAAAAAGTAATTAGAAATAAAAATGAAAATCGCTGCACGGGGACTCGAATGCTAGCTCCGGATTGCTGGCGCAAGCGCACAAGCAGCGCACACGGTATAGTAGAGGTACGTTGGTGAGTGTAGCGCGCGAGCGCGTTAGAGAAGGACTGTAGGGGCAACGGTAAGTCATAGCGGGGAGGTCTAGTACCACGGCTTTGTACCACAGTATCACGATTTCGGCATCACATACTCGCTTTCGACCATTTTCACCGCCATCTGTTAACACGTCGAGTAAATGCGTAACCACGCGAGTCGGTACATGCAGTGCTAGGATCAGAGTTGTGCTAATTGGTGCTAATCAAATTCAATTACATTGTAGTTCAATTACGTAGTTGAATTACATTGTATTTCAATTAATAGTAATTCAATTACGTCGCAAATGAATTACTATATAATTATATAATTCAAATACAACGTGATTCAATTACTAAGTATTTCAATCAGATTTGTAATTGAATTACAGTATAATTGAAATACAATACAATACATGAAAACAATGTAATTTAATTGACTGAAGATCTGAATTATAAATTACAACATAATTGCATTGCAATTTAATTCAATTACAATGTATTTTATAATTGTGCTCCATTGCAATTACGAATTACATTGTAATTTAATTGACTGAAGATCTGAATTATAAATTACAACACAATTGAATTACAATTTAATTCAATTACTTTGTAATTATAATTCTGGAGTAATTCAATTCAATTCTGCACAACTCTGACTACGATATTGCACGGGTTTCATGCGCATGCGCGGCGATTTTTGGCGTCAGTAATGTAAAAGTGTGTCTAAAATGGGGTACCTTTGTCATCCCGCTAATTTCACAAGATTTGTTATGATTTGATTTTAAAATGTAAATGTATAACATGTGTGCAACGTACATATACAATAATAATATGCAATACAACGTGCTCAACACTGATCCATATTATGATGAAAAGGTAATGTGGTGTAGTGACGTTGGTGGGAAAGTACCGAAACAATCTATTCTGTAATTCTGGACAAAGAGACTCCAGGACGAGAAACACGAAACGACACGAGACAAGACGATTGTCTTACGAGTTATAGAATATATTCAAATACGCACGTTATACATTCATTTCTCACAATCAAATCATAACAATTGTGTCGTTGGGTATTGACACCGACACTGAATGTTCCTCAATCTTTATGGGGCGCTAACGCCTCAAAACTGACGGACACCAAAATACATTAGGTGTCAGGTCTATTCCTATATCCCGTTCGTGGTTTTGTTAGAAACATTGTTTCGCGTCATCTGACGTCGAAAGTATAGTACTGAAAGCGAATTTTGTTGGACGATTGTGGCACAGATCGCGCAAGCTGTTGGTAGCATCGATTTCGCGATGCCTGCACACAGCATCACGGACGTGGTGCTATAGCGTGTCCAGAGTCCAGAGTTTAGGTTAGAGTACTGTATGTGTATCTACGTATACAGTATACGCCGAGCGGAACACGGATATAACCTTTATTTGAAAGCGTACGATGCGGCGTCGCGCGAAACGTTTGGAATCGGACTTGGTCGGAGGTGGATCGAGGGCTCGCCATGGCTGACGAAATCAGAGAAAGACTGTTGGAACGAGTGAAAGAACAAGGGGAACTTGTGCGCAAATTGAAAGCCGCGAAATCCAGCGATACCGAGGTACGATGGATTATTATGTTATACGTTTCCACATGGTCGAGTTTAATCATTTTTTTTATTTACGCGCTCGCAAATCGTTCATCGCTGCGAACGATAATGCGATACCTTCTGGTAACTTCAGTCCTTTCTTGCGATCATGTGCGGATAGAAAAAACGTCAGTGTAATTTAGATATACGTACGTATTGTACGGCACGTTGTTAGCCTAGCGTATTACTCGCGGTCGATTACCCATTCGCAAGAACCGATCTTGCACCGATCGAATTTTCATTTGCCACGTTTTCTGTCGAGATATACAAACTTCGCCGATTCTTCTGGCGAAGTAGGTAAGATCTTGACGATGATTTGTCTGCTTCGAAGTCGATCGAAGACCATAGTATTCGATCGCTTTTCGTCCCTTAGGATTTAACGAATTCGTGGGACATAGACACACAATTGGAGAGTCTAAACCATGATTTTGCTGAAGTTAGTTATGTTTGCGGTTGGGTACCTACTACCAAAGACGTTCTATTATACGACTTCTGCGTTACTCTCGACGAGCGGCTCTCAAAATGGTCACACCTGAAACGATGGTTCACGAATATACAGAGTTTCGATCAAGCAGAACGTCTCGCGTTTTCTCAGCCGCAAGGACCAGTCACTCCGTTGATGAAAAAAGTTGATCGTATAAACAGTTTTTGCTCGTTCGAACGGCGCTCGGTTGACCAAAAGGTGAGGTTATTGTTTATTCCTGAGCAAGAACGCTATAAATTATCGATTCGGCTAGGCGTCTTACGTTTATTCGAACATTTCTGTACATCGTGAAAGACGTGAAAAATTTTCATCTACCTGCTCCATTTCGAAAATAATGTAATTTATAGCGTTTCCTTGCCAGCTGGTTCACACAGTACCGTTTCTTCTTTCGGGTAGTTCAATAATCAACACTGAGGCGGACTTTTCTTCTTTCGTTCCGGTTCTTGAAATATGACCGTCTCCTTTGGGATGTTATGTCTCGCACGGACCAATATCATCCTGGCTGTACGACAATGTTGTCACGCCGCCAATTCTATCGCGGGGTTAAAGGTATGCAAACGTAGTAAAAGCATTCTTTCCGATTAAACACCAGACCATAGATACATTAGAAATTTTATCATTCGTTTGCCTGGTTCAAACGTGTCGACGGAACGCATCTACATTTCATTCTGTTTGTTTTCGCCAGATAGCGGAAGAAGTGTCTAAATTGTTGGAGCTGAAAGCACAGTTGGGAGAGAAAAATGTGCCGTCCAAGCTCATTCTTAAAACTCCTAAAGGTACCAGGGATTATGGACCCGAGCAAATGGCCGTACGGATGGGAGTTCTGGATAAAATAGTGACCATCTTCAAGAGGCATGGAGCAGAGACTATAGACACGCCTGTTTTCGAGTTAAAGGTAAATCCGTGGATGGTGAACGCGAGACGATTCTGTACAGTGAAAAATCATTATCAAAATTTCTGTATTCCCTTGGTCCTAGGAAGTTTTGACTGGAAAGTATGGCGAGGACTCGAAGCTGATCTACGATTTAAAGGATCAGGGTGGAGAGATATTGGCTCTCAGATACGATTTAACCGTACCTTTTGCCAGGTATCTGGCCATGGGAAAGATTTCTAGCATCAAGAGGTACCATATAGCCAAGGTTTATCGAAGAGACAATCCAGCCACGACAAAGGGCAGATACAGAGAATTTTATCAATGCGTGAGTCAATCGAGATATAGCTTGACAATTTGTTGAAATAGTTTACAGTCTTTAACGTTTGTTAATGTTGTTTAAAGGATTTTGATATTGCTGGTCAGTACGATCCTATGATTCCTGATGCAGAATGCATACGTATTATTTCGGAAGCATTGCACTTACTTGACCTGGGACCTTACACGATCAAAGCGAATCATCGATCGTTACTCGACGGTATATTCGCTGCGTGCGGGGTACCGAAGGACAAGTTCCGCGGCGTATGCTCGTCCATAGACAAGCTTGACAAAAGTCCCTGGTCGGAAGTGCGAAAGGAGATAGTGGAAGAAAAAGGATTGAATGAATCGATGGCCGACAAAATTGGAACGTACGTGTCACGGTCCGGCGGTGTGGAACTCATTGCCGAATTAAGGAAAGACGTCGATCTAATGAAACACGAAGCCGCTGTGAAAAGTCTCGACTCTATGGAACTGTTGTTCAAATATTGTGATATTTTCCATGTGGCGGACCAGATACGGTTCGATCTCAGTCTCGCCAGAGGCCTCGATTATTATACAGGCGTGATATTCGAGGCGGTACTGATCGGTAGGTTCGATCTACATGCATACTACAGCAATGTCCGACTGTAAGTAATTTCTCGGTTCTGTATTATCACCTAGACATGAACAGAACACTGTTTTTTCGTGGCTTCGAAGTCCGCGCCAAACGTAGAAAAAGAAGTGTAAACATAACTAATCCAATAACAAAACTTCTTTATTTTTCTGATAAATGATACCAAATATGATATGATTCCGATATTTACTTATGTAATGAATGCTTAAAGTTTTCGACGCGAAGAAAGAGACTCTGAGAGATCAAAGCATTTCGGAATAATATCATATTTGGTATCATTTTTATTAGAAAAATGCCATGAATAAGTTGGTGAAAGTTTCATAAAAAAAATAAAGAAGTTTTGGGGTTTGAGGTAGCTCGTTTAAGCTTTCAGCGAGAGTTACAGTCGGACATTACTGTACATACTGTGATACTATATTGTCCACGTATATTTCGGGGGAAATGATTTGTTTCGGTTGAATTTCAGGCAAAGACGTCGAAGTTGGTAGTATCGCGGGAGGTGGCCGCTACGATAATTTGGTTGCAATGTTCGACAGCAAGCATAAAGCGGTACCGTGCGTCGGCTTGTCGCTCGGTATCGAACGAATTTTCAGCGTGATGGAGGCGAAATTGACTCGAGGAGGATTGAAAACGCGCACGACCGAGGTCGAAGTGTTCGTAGCAAGCGCGCAAAAGAACTTGCACGAGGAAAGGATGAAAATCGTATCGGATCTATGGGACGCTGGATTGAAAGCGGAACACTTTTATAAAAAGAACGCGAAAATACTAGTGCAGTTACAGCACTGCGAAGAGAATGGTATTCCGTTGGTTGTAATAATTGGTGAAGGGGAATTGGCCAGAGGCGAAGTAACGTTGAGAAACGTTGCGACTCGTGCTGAGGTTCTAATCCCTAGAGCAAATCTGATCGACGAACTAAGGACGAGACTACAAAGTTTTTAAATTAATGAAAATTTAGCTCATTACACTAAACTGGTGGTTCTTTTCTACCAGATTTTTCTCTTTATTCGTTCACCACCTTCGAGATTGTGTTCGAACACGCGCCGTTCCACTGTGAAAAGGAAGAAAAACTTGTGTTCTTGTATAAATGAAATATTATTACGACGTAATTTATTGTAACGAATGATCGAATAAAACTCGAGTCGTTTCAGAACTTGCATTCTCGCGGGAATCATTTTTCCTCTCGAGACGACAGGTTTGCTTGCTTCAGCGATAGAGTAACGCGCCGATTATAGGATCCGCCCGTTCGCTCTCTCTTTTTTTTTGTCGTTCGTAACGGCGAACGGTCGATGATCCGACAAATTGAAACCGTTGATCCGAGGAATGTCCAATTTTTGCGTGAAATATTTCATCGATGCCTGCGAACCGTAACACAAGATTATTTGTACGCTCGTGCGGTTCTATGGCAACTGAAAAATCAACAGCACAGTAACACCTTTGTGTGCTCGTACACCACGTACACTCAGTATGGATTACGGGTCGATGTGTGTCACGATTCATCGCGCGATCGGGAGTCAGGCTTCTCTACCTTCAGTTCCGTAAGACGAATAGAATCGTTCGAAGGAGCATCGGTCGTAACGGTCGAGGTAGGGCTTTGAGACAAAGCAACGGACGCAGTAGGATTTTCTATTTTCACTTGCATCAGCGGATGCTGCGCTGTCGCGTCGCCGGCGTTTTGAAAACTGCCGAACGCGTGCGATTCTATTGGAACGACGTTGCCGCGTTCCGTTTCCGTTCTCTCGGATTGTTGTTGCTGACAAGATGCCGATTCGGTTGGAATAGGGCTTTGATCGATCACCGGTAAACGAGAATCAACGATTCGGACGGTTTTGTCGATGGGGCGAGTACTCGTGTAAGGTGTTTGCGAAAAGGATGTATATCGTTCCTTGGCCGTATGTCCGATGGATGTCGGTCCAGAACCTTCCAGTTTCTCCTTGATGTCGTCAACTTGAACGTCGCTCAAACTGAAGGCTCTGACGCGACGTCTCAGGTTCTTTTGACCGATCTGTCTTTGTAACATACCGGCTTTCCACCGAGGTAAAGGTTTCAGAGTGGGTAGAACGCTCGCGGCAGTCTCTTCCGTCGAAGCGTCGGCGATCTGGTTTTGAGCAGGACGCAAGGAGAAACGTCGACTCTGATTCGGCGCGGACGGCATTATCGGCGACGATAGACCCGGACCACCCTCCGTTCGAATCAGAGGTTCCTTCGGCGATTCGAACAAAAAGGACGACTTATTCTCGTACGACGTTCGTCGAGAGTCCTGCCGAGAGAAACGATTCGTTAAGATAGAATATTTTCCAGTTTGTTCCATGATTTTTTTTATCATGTATCAAGTGAATGTTTTACTATTCGTAGAGTTTTGTAAACTTTGAAATAAATGGTTGTAAAGAAAGTATACTTTCTTTAGTTAAATGTACCGCGTCTCAGTACAGTAGATCAAGAGGGAATCTGAAAGATCGACCATAGGGATCTAGGATAGAGCACGCGTAAAAATTCGAGGCAGAATAGATAGAAAGAAGTTAATAGTAATTGTTAGAGAAGAAGTTAACAGTGCAGATAGAAAAGGGATAATTTAATTAACTCTAATTGTCGTTTCTTTGGTTTACAGAAAAACAAATTCTGGTTGATTATTGAAGATCCTGTCAATTGTCTTATATGGTAATCTGATGGTGCAATGTCCAGGCTACATGGTGGAGTGACATCACTTTGATAATTTTTCGCGTGTTACAAAAGATTGTTAAAGCTAGCATTATCACGGTGAAACACGTGATAGATTATTAGACCTTGGTTGGGAAGGGATGTCCGGCAGATTACCATTTATTTCGCAGTCTACAAAACTCTGAATAATAAAACATTAATGATGATGAAATCGCACTTAGATCAGTTTTTTGTTGATAAGTACAAGAAGTTTTATGAGCGCGTAATTATGAAGCTACTGAGAAGGTGGCAGAAGATCATCGAACAAAATGGAAATTATTTTCTCGATTAAAGTTAATTGCTTGAGTAAAAAAATTGGGCGTTATTTGATACAATACATATAATTACAGTATAATACTTACCGGTAGAAAAGGTGACGCGCTTCTCGGAGGCGTTGGAGGACTCACAGGCGTCGCAACCGGCCTCAAAGAAAACCGTCTCGGCTTGACGACCTGTGGACCACCGAAAGCTAAACTTCCTCTTCTCGCGTCCCGATGACCGGGCTGCGTGACGGGTCGAGTCCCGTTTTGGGAGACGTCCCCGGTCGCGTTTCGATTGTTGGATTGGCTGGCGGTGGATGCGGCCGGGGAAGACGAGAACAGCGTGAACAGACTGGGAAGCTTCGGAGGTGATAGGGAAGCGGTGCCCATCTTTCTTTGGGGCCGCGGTTCCTGAACGCGATCATCGTCGCCGGATTCTCCGGTTGCCCAGCTGCCGGTGGTGGCGACGCTTGCGTGCAAGAACGAGAGAGCTCGTACGAAATCGGCTAAGCTGGTTTCCTCCAGCAAATTGCTGCTTTCCTTCTCCGAATGGTCGTTGACAGCGCCCGTGTGCGTGTAGTAGTTTCTCCTCGAGGTGGACGTCGTATTCGAGTCTCGGCCATCGTCGAGACTCGGCATTGCTCCAGCGAACGTTTCTTCCGTATCTTTCTCGGCGGCGTTACGTTCCGATTCCGAACTTTTCTTCTCCACGTTGATCGAGAAACGGTGTTTCCAAGGACCGGAGGAGATCAACGCCTTCGGAACGGACTTCGCAAACGAGAAACTACGAAGTTTAGTGGAAAATTTCTGTTCCTTGTCGACACCACCCTCTCCACCACCGCGACCCTTGCTCGACGATTCGGTCGCTCTCGCTTTCATCAACTCCTGAATCGTTTTGGACGCCGTTGCGCCGGACCAAGTCCATTCCGCGTGCCGATTATCGTTCTTCTTGGTCTCGTAGAGTCGAACCTCGCTCGCTGCTCTGGAACGAGGTCTCGGGAATCTTGAAATTCGATCGTTCGGACCTATCGTCCAACCGCCCGGTTTGGAACCAAACCCGTACGTCCATTCCTTCTTCTCCGAGGGCGATAGATCTCTCGTATCGATATCGTCGATCTTACCGGAGAAAACGCTGCGCCTCGCGGGAGTTTCCTGTTGAACAAACGTGGTCTGATTCGAACAATCGCCTCCGAGGTCGTCGGTAGCCGGCGGCATGTAGCCGAGAACGTTCACCAATCTTGCTAATAACTCGGCCGGCTGAACCATCGCGTGGGTAGCGAACGTCGCCGTTTTGTCGATCCTTTGAAGATCCGTCTCGGAGACGACGCGAGCTATCGGATCCCTCTGTCGAACGAAATCAATATACAATATCAGTACGTGTACCAAGCAATTAGCGATGTCCGTATTCTGGTACTTTGACAATCGTACAGAAGTTTTCTTACCGTTGGTACTACTTCGCTGTTCGCGCGGCGTCGAGGTCTCAAACGAACCACATTTTCGTTGCCTTTCCCACCGTGCAACATGTCCCGAAGATCGGGAAAACTGCTGCTTCGCGGGAATTTCGCTCGCGGAGCTTCTTGGCTACATTCGTCGACGTACACCCTCTGAAAACAAACGGGTCAAATTGAATTTTCCTCGTCGATTACGAATCCTGTTTTTCCTAGCCAAAAATCAATTTTTTTCAAGTTCCATGTATCGAAGAAATTTTCCTTGCTGTGAAGAGTCAACCCAAATCCAAAATATCAGCCCGCTTAAGTAATTCGGTGATTCTGTGAGTCAGTCTCTCTTATACATCAATTATAGAATATCGATTAACTGGTTTTAATAATAGTTTTTTATGTACTAGCAGCTGTAGTTCGAGTATGTAATCCTTATTTTATTTCAAATATTTCTGATGATCTGACAGGAAAATGTTTCCAACAAAAGTTGATCATTATTCACTTTTCTACAAATATCGATATAAAATATTAAAAGTATACTTTTCTTTATAAAAGACATCTATACTATGGTATAAAATCAGCGGATTCCCAGTTCGTTGTTTGTCAGCTCGGAATCGGAACTAAAGGTATCGAAGGAAATGGAACGGCAGCTCGTTTACCTTGACTTTGGACAGCTGAAGCTCGTTGAACACGCGCCGCAAATAATCGATCTCTTTATTGAATTCGTTCCAGATCTTGCTCTGCGTGTGTTTCAGATTGACCGCCAGCTTATGCTCGATTCTGGTGATCTTTTTGCTGCGCATACCTCGGGCGATAAACGTCATGATCATAACGATGTATCCCAGTCCGAACGAGATCCAACAAATCAGAAAGGTTTTGTACAAAATGAAAAAGAACCCGCTACCTTTTCGATTGTCCTGTCCTGCCGAGTACGAAAACAAGATTGTCAGATTGACGCACGGGGTACACGAGAAAATGGGAACTGGTAATTAGGAATGAAGGTAATTGCACAGGGTAAAGAGGGTACTTACTTTTGCGCGTCGAGTACACGAGATCCTTGTTCGCGCGTGCAAGAAAAGGAAGAGGAGAAAATATTACAAATGATCGAGCGCGTTCGATCGTTGGCGTCGAGGAGATTCAAGGAGAATTCGAGGAAAGAAAGAGTGCGACTAAACGCGATCTGACCTGCCACATAGTCTCCGAAACCGATGGTCGTCAACGTGACGAAAGCATAATAGACAGCTTCGTCGTAGCTCCAGTCTTCGTAATGTGAGAAAAGGAATGCTGGGAAAAATATAAACATGACAAAACCGGGCGTCAGGTAGGCGAATATCTGCACAGCCAGTCCAACTTTTCTCGTTTCGAACGTCGTCAGTTTCTTCGGGCAGTAATCGTTGCGGGTATTTTGCTTGTACGATTTGTACTTTTGATGGGCCTTCACGAACACGTGTCCGAAGAATTCTCCCAGCTGTGACAGCAAGATCCCGTTTATGGGGATCCCTATCAGACCGTAAAATATCATCAAGATTCGACTGAGTACTGTCGTGGGAGCCAAATTTCCGTAACCTGTGGTACGCAAAAAAATTAGTACACCAGTCAGTTTTTCGGTATCCAGTATATTTTCGATAGACGCGACAGCCTCGGGGGGATTTGGTCGCATCTATCGTGCAGGGTAGCTAGTTTTCTTTTTTTATCAAAGGCCGGACCGAACGTAGAGAAGGACAACGCGTGTAAAGAGAGAGAGAGACCACGCGCGAGGACCTTTGAACTGTGCCAACGACGGCAACTTGTCCGCATCTCTTTTTGACCGACTTCGAAAAAGGAGGACATTTTTCATTTTTTCTTCTATACGGCGATTACGACTCTCTGCGTCGCGTTAGTTGTGGTTCACACCGATATACCGAGCCGAGATCAGATTGCTAAGTTTTGGGGGGATATTCTTGGTCGCATCTATTGTGTACAAATTGTCGCGTCTATAGAAGATATATTGTAACATCCTAACAGTGGGTGTACAAAGTATTCATACACATTTCGAAAGCGAATAACTTTTTCGAAATTGATTTACAGCTACTGTGTAAATCATTCTTTTTTTCTAAATTCTTATCGGTCTCGATTGCGAAAGAAAAAGTGAGGATTTTTTAATTTCTCATCTGTGCCCGTAATGAAAATTTGAAATATGTATTTTTCAAATCTAAGATAGTTATATGTATATATAATGGTATTTACATATTAACTGTAAACCAATGCTTCCAACATCTGAGAAAAGCTGTCGGGTCCAATATTGAAAAAGTTATTCGGTTTTAAACGATGTACGAATACTTGGTGTATTTCCACTGCGTATGTATACGTACCTATTGTGCTGACAACGGTGTACGCGAAGTAAAAACTGTTATAAAAATCCCACCTCAAATAGTCGGTTTCGTTTTCGGTATAGTTATAGACCGATTTCCCACAGTAATCCGTCAATTTTACAAGAATTTCGTCGTGGTCGTGGTGACGACTGGGCACGTAGTGCTCGTGAAGCAGAGCTGAAAAATGAAACAAAATTGCGGCAAAGGTTTGCGCACATTGCTCGATGACGCAAAGTGGTCCGGAACCGTGAAAACACGAACTAAAGTCAAATTTTCGATGTTGTTGAAATTTTTTTGTACTTTCAGCTATGAATTCTTATATTGTAAGGCACTGAGGGCTGAGTTAGTATACGTAAGATAAAATATTTTTCAAAAAAGTGTTTGAACAACCTATGTCTCTATAGCATTTTTTTCTTATTTAGGCCCATAGAATATACTCACAAAGTTTAGCACTTTAAAACCTTGATTACATTGTATAAAGGTAGTTTATAATTGCTGTATTTAACAGAATTTTATAACGGTATAAGAACGTTTGTATATAATTATCTTATTTATCGTAATAAAATAATTACTCCAATACTACTGTTTATAAATTAATTATAAATACTACTGTTTATAAATTAATTATAAATACTACTGTTTATAAATTAATTATAAACAGTATAATTAACTTCCCGATTTTATAGGGAAGTTATTGTAATTTCTGTTTATAGTTATCTTATTTATCGTAATAAAAGAATTACTCTAAAATCAGATTCTACGAGCCAAGAAACCCCTAAACACATCCTGTTCATAAAATATAACGTATAAATAACATCGCTATGAATATAGTTCGCGTTTACACGGTTTCGAATCATTGCGTCGCTTCGATAATACACCATACTTTGATTTCGATCGTGAAATCGCGTAAATTATATCGCGCGATTGCACGCTTCTCGCCGATCTCTCGGAGTATCGAATGATCGTCTGGTTTAGTGTGCGACAAGGAAGGATAGAGAACGAGAGGATTCAAGATCAAAAGACAGATGTTGATGAATTCGATTTTTCTTTCATTGGGCTTTGCATTTTTGTTCAATCAAACAGAGAATTTCTTGAATTGTGCGCGCAATTGACAGCTTATCGATCTGGATCCGATAAAACGTACTTTAGTCAATATTTTTTGACGATAACGGTCACGAGGGTAGGTAGTTCTATGAAGGCTTTCGAGTGATCGTCGCGGTGTAATCCACGTGTGTCCAAAGAATAGGAAAAAAAGAAAAAAAACATATATGTGTTGTACAATACGTGAATGTATTGTATTACACGTGTTCGTAACGTCGCATATATGTTAAGGGAGTAGACTCGTTCTTCCAGGATTCCAAGGGTTCGGAATGTGCCTTCTGATTTCTCAATAAAAGTGATAGATAAAAATTCAATCTAGCCCTGAAAAGTTCTATTTTTACGTTTACCAGCTTTAATTTTTATTATTCGGAAGCTTACAGCAGCGCGTGTACATGCTGACGAATAATAGAAATTGCTACGAGTAAACGTAAAAATAGGACTCTCAAGTTTTTGGCTACTGAAAAGCCCCATCTTTGCATTATTGAGAAATGAGAACGCATATCGTGCACCCATGCAATTCTGCAAACGAGTTTGTCCCCTTAATACCTGTAAAATAAAGCGATCGTTGTAACCGACAACGAACAATCATATGCAGATCGCGGAACAGAAAAATAGCAGTATGTAGCTTGCGATTTCGAACACGAAACGTTGAGACCTCGAACACGTACGCACACGGGTGTGAACCGCGAACAAGAGGCAAACAAGGTTTTGCGAGCGATGGTACGGTAACAGTTAATTTGCTGGACAAACAGTTGGACAAGGAGTGGCAGGACGAGGTGATTTCGCGAACAATCGATCTTACGGTAACAACCGAACGGATGGTTCACCTTTTGTTATATTATGGAATAGACCAGACCAGAGAGGGAAAGAGAGACCACGAATACGAATCGTAAGCAAAGGAAAGACGTTTGAAGAGAGTAGATTGAAGCGAGCAACTGTGCTCACCGTTGATCTCGATGCGTTCGCGTTTGGCCTTTTGCACGCGCTCGATCTCTATGGGACTCTCGATATGGTAAAACATGGAGGCACCTAGCAGTAAGTAAGTCAAGAACAGCATCAGAAGGACCATCCATTGTTTCTTCGACATACTTTGACCGAAGGTGACCAAGGTGGTGACGGTGGTGAAACTGGCGACGGTGGCGAAGGTGGCGAAGGTGGCGAAGGTGGCGAAGGTGGCGAAGATGGCGATGCGGTGGATAGCGTTTCAAACGCGTACGTGAATGTCAGGAGTATCCGCTGCAAAGATTTATTTCGAGAAACCAAAGACGCTGGATCGCGTTCAGTCTCATCTAGCGGCTTTTCCCTTCCGATTAGACTCGTCTCGACCGGACTCGACTCGACTCAGCGCGACTCTTCCGATCGATAGATCTGCGTGATCCGATTGCGAACGCCGTAATCTTATCGGATCGAACGAATCCGGTAGCCGGATCCATGGGAGCGAAGCAGGTGGACCAGCAGATTCGCGGATCGTTGTCGCGATTCTTAGTACCGCGTCACTAAAATCAGATTACAAACAGTCAAGTGGACGACTACCGCACGGCAACACTACATTATCGCACGATAACTCTTCAGACACCGATTTCGTGGCCTTCGGGAATCTTTTCTCCTTTTCTCCTTTCCTTCTTTTCACCTTTGACGTGGACGTCTTTCGATACACGATGCCAGTTCAACCGTCGACAACTACTCATTGTCGATAATACCACACTCTGGTTCTTATACTTTCATCTCCGAGAAAAGATCCATGAGAATTCTGAAAAATCAATCATTAATCGCGTTTAAAAGCGAACGGAGCGATACAGCTTAGAGATACCGTGTCGCGTCGTCTCGTCGCCAATATTAATAACGCGTAGTGCGTGTCGCGTTGGAAAAAAAAATCAACTAAATTTACGCGGTCTCTCGACGATAATCATCGAGACTCGTCCGCGATCAATTTTACGTTGCACGGTCGAAGCTACACCGCGGATGTCGAGACGAGAAAATCAGACGACGAACAAACCGAAATTCGACAACGCAACGAACCGATGGAGTACGAGATACACTCAACAGACAGGCAAAAAAACAAGAAAGCGAGCTAATAAAAACGTGGTAAAATACACTCGTACAAGACATGCACCTTGTTTCTCGTCGAAAACAAGACTATTTTCCGCGTCTAAGAACCGCGCGACCATCGCATTCGGTCAAAGGATGTTGTAACAAGCGGAACAATTTTCGCGAGACAAAACGAATTGTTCGGAACAAAGGTGTACCTTCGGTCGAAGACGGTAGCTAGTTTCCTGGTTGAATCGACTGATTATCTCGAACGAAATGAATACCGATCGTCTCGACGTCCAGAGACTCGAGGACTGGTTTCTTCGTCTCGCGCGACTACGATTTTCACAGCTACCGAGCGCGGTTGCCGACAAAAATGTTCCCTTCGACGACACAACGGTTTACGTAACTCGTGTCGTGTACTTCGCAAAACGCAATATATTCTGCCGGTTGAAATATCGAAGGACAAGATCGATCGGACGCATGATTTATAGCGCAAAGAACACACGCTCGTGCTCCGTCTCCGTTTTCGTCGCGCCGTTTTCCCTTCGACGATGCGTAGCCTCTATTTTTCCGCGACGACGTTTGTCCCTGTACAACGATGACATCTCGGTGGACGCGTGCATCGCATTTGCAATATTCAGAGAACGACGCGGCTTCTGACGATCTTGTGTTCGCCGGAGCAAAGCATCAAAGAAATTAAACACCTCCGAGAAACTAGCCGTTGACGATCAAGCCCCTACGCTCGGCATCGTGCAACCGCGTGCAGCCGCGTGCACGATGCGTCTGCGACGATCGTTTTTAAGTGTCGGCGCGGAGGGACCTTTTCAAACTTAATCAGATCACGCACGTTCCAACGAACGTCCAATTAAAATCCTACGGCCGCTATGAAAGCACAATGTCGCGAGATTAACGAGGCTCGGTATCCCCCCCATCCCTCGCCCTCCCTCCCTTGGACATCGAATTAAACGTGAGCACCTCTATCGAAGAGATACCGGTTTTACACTCCGAATTCACCCTTTTGCACCCTTCTCAGTTACAGGTGAATTTTGTTTCTCGATCGGAAAGTGAATATGAATTTATGATTAATCTTTGGTATGATCATTCTTGACAATAATTAAGCTATTTTGCAAATTTACATAAAATATTTCGACGTTTCGATCTACGATTTGGATCATTTTCAAGAAACTTATTTCATTGTAATTGCCTGTCTGTAAGAATTCGTTTCTTAATTAGTACATGGTTGTCAGACCAAGTGCAGAAAAAGGAAACAATATCTTAAAAACCCAATCAGAAGAGAAAGAAAGAAGAATACAAAAAAAATTATAACTTGTATGAATACTCACTTGCTCAACCCAAATTAGTTATTAATTTAAATTCTTTAAAGTTTGTGGAAACGCAACGATTTGAAACTACTAAGAATTTATGATTGAATTTATGTTTGCAAATGTGCAATTATTTATAAATGTACCCTGACGTTTCGATCCCTATGTGGATAATTTTCATAAAGAACATATATTGGCAAATATATAATATGGCAAATAAAATTAGAAACACAGCCAGGTCAATAAACAGAATCAACAAAATTAATGTACTTACTTGCTGCGTAATAAAAAGAGAAAAAAACATATAGAACAAAATTTGATGTAACAAAAATGGTGTAACTTCTCAGTTACACCATTTTCGATTTGAAATTCATTTTGCAGAAGGGTGAACTTCGAGGGCGTGCCGTTAAATTTCTTGTTTTTATAGATCTGTATATTGTACACTGTGTATACTATACACGAGTAGCGCGCGGACACCGCAGAGATTACACGTACACGAATAAAGGAAGAGCTTATCTTCTTTACACATGCAAACAATCTTGGAACAGATACCGAATAAACGTGGATTAACCAATCATTGTATCAACAAAAGCAAAGTGCTTTCGATAATGGGATATCAGAAGTAAAACAATGACTTACGTTCGATAATGTTTCGATCGTAGCGCGAAAGTATCGAGAGACGGTGCTTCTTTTCCGGAGCGGCGAAATGCAACGGATAGAAGAGATACATACCTAAACGAAACCTCGAGGAAATAGTTTGTCGGCGCGGATTCGCGTAGAGAAATTTCGAAAATGACAAACACACGTTCGCATCACACATCGGTCACTGCTGCGTCGAACGCGTGTGCGCTCGAACGTCTACGTATCCTTCGTCTTTTACTCTGATTGTCGGTTTATTGTTTCGATTAACCGTTTGCTAGCGACAGATTCGTCGAGAATTTTTCGTGCGTCAACGCCGGAGATTCGAATCTCGCGTAAATTTCTATTATATTGTATAACTGTAGATAATATACATATACATAGACTGAAAAGAAAACTGTCCGCAACTGTACCGTATCGCGACGACCGTCGATTATTTCCGAAGAAATGGTCACGCGTGACTATTGCTGTATCACGACCTCTCCACGACTGTTCCAACTCTGAAAACTCGAGGCTCAAGATCCGAAAAACGAAAACACCGATACCGAAAAGTAACGAAAGTAGCGCATGAATGATGAAACAGCGAAACAGGTTGAAGCGTGCATGAACCAGTGTACATGACGACTGTCAATTGAATTGGGTCGTCCGCGAACGATGGACGAATTAAACGTTAAACTCGTCTACGCCTGTTGGAATCTGAGCAACGCATACATACGATCTGCATGCGTGTACGTACAATAGAATAGAACCGCGTGGGGCAAATGCTGCGACTCTGAACTCGAAGATGCGCTTTTCTTCCCCGTATCGTTAACGGGTGTGACTACGTACTACGATACATCGGAGTTCTGTAAAATCCGTATAGAATCGAACGTAAAGAAACGAAACATTTTCGACGCGAGATCAACGTGTTTCGATCGCTGCTTCGATAAGAACGAAACGTACACCTTACATCGTACGCGGTATCGGCATCGATCTGGGTAATATCTACAAAATCTTACCATGAATCCCACTGACACAAATTCGGCGAAATCACGACAATGCCGACGACCACGATTATCTTGCTACGCTATCGATATAGCACATGTAACGTTGAAATTTCTTTTTTTTTTAAATAAGACACGCGCAGATCTTATCCATAACAGGGACACACGTTCGAACAAGGCCTAGCGGCAATTGCACGAGCGTACAACTTTTTCGCTGGTGGGAGAAGAATCAGGAACAAGGACCGCTTGCTCCGAGAACATGCTTAAATATTATACGCGAAATGTAGCTCCGCTTTCGAAAGGAGCTCCTTGTCCACGGTGAGACATTTCGCAAGCGTACCGAAATTTACGACTTGACCCATCGTTGCGCCGGTGAAAAAGTCTAATGAAATCTCGTCCTCGGAACGTACAGGAAACACTGGTCAAACGAGAACAATCATGGGTAACGGAAGAACTCGAACCGAGATCGCCGATCACCGTCGAACCGCGCACGACATTAATATTCGATGAGAATGTACAGACATAAGCGATACGGATCTTCTAGAAAATCCAGAACCGGTAACAGACGCGTTAATCGAAATGTTTGATTAGTAAATCGGTGCTAACTACGATTGCTCGTTCTTTCTGTCGCAGTTCTCGTCTGCGACCATCGCGATTTACTCGTTGACGCGAACGATTCTCTTACTTTATTCAACATTACTCTATAAAAACGTTTTCGATAGGTATTGACGAGTAAAAATTCTTTTTTCGTCCTTTCATTTTGCGACATTTTCGATCACGATCCTCGTTCATGCTTATAACCATTGCGACGCGCCACGCGAAACGCGTCGATCGCTAACGAATTAGCGTTGTATGGTTCTAACTTGTCGTAAAGCGAAACGCTCGCATTCTAAACGATTATCGAATCGTTTACCGCAAAGAATCTTTTCACGCGATAATATCAAGCGCTAAGAGTTTTAAGATTCGAATGAAAAGATTAACACGGAACGAGAATCGTGTGAAATATGCGACAATTGATTCAACAGGAAATCGATTACTACTCGAAATTTAAATAAACTTCGCTGATCGTTATCAGGTTCCGACTGTTCTTTGAATTATTAATGAATGGTAGTAGCGGTAATATGGAATAAGCAGAAAAGTGGTTCCATTCGTTGTTGATTAAAGGTACCGCAGTAGTTTATTCTTTTACAGTGAAAATAGGTTTATCTATTATGGAACAATTAGTGGCAACGAAATTGCAATCTATTATACTTTGAAAGAAAAATATTGTGAATCTGTGAGACGAATAAAAAAATGTTCGAGCAGCTACGGACGCGTTGCTTCTGGCCAAAAGACACATTTAATGCCATCCAAGTTCTATGTCTTCGATCTTTATGTTCAGTTCTCCGAACGAAGTGTCCATCCCTGGCTCGTCGAATCCACCGTTCAACTCGATCTTCTGTGAACACGATCAACGCCCCGAAACAGCTGGTATTATTTCGTTACTTGGCTACAGTGAAAGTGGGGGAAATACGATGTATCGTAATACAAGTTTGTGTATAGCGTATAGTGTAAAGTTTATACGATGTTAGGATCGTGAAAGGGAAGGGACAAGTCGATCAAAGGATCGATTCGACCAACCTGTAACGCTGCGATTTGAGAGGGGTCGCCGACCAATAGTATCTGCGTTTCGTTGTCGTTTAAATCGTCGACCGCTTTGGAATGAATTTGAATTTGCCTGTCCTTTCCTGTAATCTTCCGTAACACGGACACGAAAAAGTGATTCGGGTCAGGCTTTCGAAAACCATCCTCCTATGCTATCCTAAGCGAGTTTACCTTGAACGAAGAGCTATCCAGTTTTTCTCGCGCAACGCTCGTCTTCCGCCTGTCTTTGGCTCGGCCCGAAGGCTCTGGTATATTTGATTCTTGGAAGAAAACGTCCACGTTATCGTCGTTATCGACCAACGCGTGTGCCGTTCTTTTATGCATTATAAGAGTACTGCTCTGTCTGTATCTTCTGAAACAAACTTTACATTCGAATGGTCTCTGCTGTGTGTGGACCTATAAATAAAGAAGGATACGTTGTTCGAAACAAAACGGCTAAATTATACCAGTTTTGGTGATCGTCGACGCGACCGACAACTTCCTACACTTACCAGGTGATGTTTGTAAAGACTAGAATATTCGGTGAATCTTCTTCCACAATTTTCGATCGAGCAAACGTAAGGTTTCTCGCCAGAATGTATTCGAATGTGATTTTTATAGTTGGTCGCGCTGGCGAAAGCTTTCCCACATTTCGGTTGCGTACATTTGTACGGGCGTTCACCGGTGTGCGTTCTGACGTGAACCTGTTTCGTGCGTGGCCCATAAATTGTATACGCTCGTTTACAATCTGTCGATGGTATTAGCCGTGATTCGGATCGACTCTTACCTTCCTAATATTGCTCGTTGTGAAAGATCGACCGCAACCATCGAACGGACACAGAAAGGGCCGTTCTCCCGTGTGCGTACGTACGTGCTTCAACAGGTCCCCCGAAGTTTTGAAACTTTTATCGCAGGCTTCGTTCGGACATTTGTAAGGCTTCTCCCCTGTGTGTGTACGCGAATGCGCTTTCAAACTGTATCCCGTCGAGAAACTCTTCTTACATTTCGGATACGTGCATCGGTATGGTCGTTGGCCGGTGTGCGATCGTTCATGCACCTGTTTCGATCACACAGTTTTGTAGTTCATATTCGCTCGAACGATATTACAGGAAATTAGTATTGTTATTGTTGAAAGAACGGTTCACCTTAAGATGATGAGGCGTACTATAGACTTTGGAACAACCCTCTCGCGGACAAGGGTGTCTGATCCTTGACGCGGATAATTTATTCAATAAGATCTTAGAATCCTTTTTCGTCAACTGACCGCTCTCCACTTCCCATAGATCTTTCCCAACGTCGAGATGACCCGTTACCACATAGGCCGCGCCATCTATGAACTCCACCCTCGGATAGGTATTCTCTTCGTTCTCTACGATAGTGTTACGTGCTTGCACCAACATTGTCGGATCTAATCCCAACCGAAGCGACTTACCATCTGTAAACTCTGTTACGTCCCGAAGTAATATGGTATCCCCGTTGTTCAATTCTAACGTCGCTTGACTCTTTGGATCCACTGTTTCAAGTAAACAAGAGAAAAACGTAAACCTAAACATAGAAGTATCGAATATTCAATGTTTGTACCAGTTTGATTGTCTTTCTCACCATCGTTGTTGGAATCGTTTGCCATGAATGCCTGTGTTCCATCTGGCAATGTCACAGCAGTCAACGTGGTGCCGCTCAACAGCTGTTCGTCCAATATCAATTCCTGCGTTCGACCATGTTCGTTGTTGTCTTCGTTAATCAAAACCGACAGACACTCCAATATGTCAGCACGATTGCCCTGTAAAAAAAAAACACAACTTAGAACAGGTTTCTTGAAAGAAGTCGAAAGATGTTGTTACCTGTGTCTCGTCCAACATGGTCTCCACATCTCGAGTCACGAGGCAGTTCGTAAGTTCTGTGCCTTGTGCCGACATGTTTTGCTACGAATCCAGAGCTGCGAACAAACAATGTTTCGCGATGATCTCCGATGATCCGCGTCATTATGTCGAATCTTAGTTTCGTGCTCACAGGTAAACATCTGTCTTAAAATAGGATTGATCGGCTGTACGTTTGCGATTCGTCGAAGATTCGCGCTCCTTTGCACAGAATTTCCGTTACCAATGCGTGCGAAATCGTTCGAAATATTCGAAAATGGGAAACGAAACCGACCGATCGAAAAGACTCTGTGGTTTTCTGCGACTTGTTCGGAGGCTCGAATCTCGAGTTCGCTTTCAATGCTCAAACGCGAAACACCGTGCCTAGCTATACTTAAGTATACATACACCGTAACGTTCTCAACGACAACGACCGAGATCGTGCACCATCAAGAACAACGTTAACAAACCTGTTGTCCCATAGATACATCGGACAATTTACCGAATGCATACGACATACGACGTCCATCAGCCGGATAACCGAATCGAACAGCGAAGCGCGCGAAATCACTGTTACAGAAAAGACACTCGCCATTTTCCTTGTCCTTGAGAACATACACGCAGGCTACTTGCGAAGTTACATGATTTACGACGATAAAATCGAATCGGACGAATCTCGTGTAAAATTCGAATGTCTCTCGTTTCCGTTCCCGTGTTTCTTTCCTCTTTCTACTCGCACCGAGTCGCACGTCGAATTCGATTCTCGGTGTTTCGCGCAGCCTCGCGGCTTTGTGCCAAAGAATCTTGGGAAATATTACCCATAAACACGCGTACCCGCGAAATATATCTGTGGTACACCGAATAATGTGACAACGATGCTGACTAAATCGCGATTACGTCGAAAAATTCTATCACGTTTACACACCATTAGGTAATCAATTACGATGAGCGTGAACTTTTTCATTGAAGCTACATTGTGAAGTGAAATAGACTATGATCGATACCCCTCTCCTGCACGGTATCGTAAAACGCGGCCATTCAAACGTTAAGTTTGTCGCGTAAGTCGACTTGTTTCTTTAACAAACTTTGCATTCAAACAATCCCGGATTATTCGAACGTTTTGAAAATCTTTCTGGTCCGTTGGAAAAATTGGAAACGGCATGGTTAATATCGTTGCCGTTTTCATGTATCTCGAATTTGATTTCCTATTGGTCGATTCCGGTGAAACCAAATACTTGTCCAGTGAAACCGAACACATACATGCACGCGTGTAAAAAGATCTTCAACGAAACTATAGTAACGAAACTATAAATATACATGAATATAAATATATATATTTACATTTAATAAGTTGTCTTCATTATGACAATTCTTTGATACAAGCATAACACGAGATAATCATTTATAACCTAAAAATGTCTATGTAGATGACACAGCTGCATGATCGTAAATGTGTCACGGAAAACATATATATAGATGATGCCTGCAAAGTCTTATTTTTACGTTTACAAAGCCTAATTAGCATTATTCGAAAGCACAAAGCTGCATAGCTATTTTTATAAAGCTGCGACAGTTATGTAATTGTGGTTGGTTGTTACTATGTTCTATAACATTACATTTTAAAATAAATTGTGAAAATTAGTGTAGAACTTTAACACTAATTTACTGGGAACAGTGTAAAATGAATAAATTAAATAATGTAATACAATGTCCTGTATTTAAGCTTTTTACCTTGTTGTAACGCCGATGCGCATAATTAACTGTTCATCGGAGGATGATTCTATGTTTGCAAGAAAGGAGCAATCATTCAATGAAGAATATAAATCACAGGAGCAAGTAGAATTGCATAATTACTTATTATTAAATGCAGAGGGAAACTATAATTCAGAATACGCTGACAGTTTTAAAATCTTAAATTAAATTTTAAAATTCACCGCGACATGACATAGGTGGCAGCACTACGTTCACCTCCCAAGAGATTTTAGTGGTTGACTCCCCTTCCATTGGTGGTCAAAATGGTTGTTCACCCTACTCTTCTAAAAACAATTCTAGCTTCATGAGAACTGATTGGTTGAATGTATTGGTCAACTATAATAAAATCCTGATTATCGGGCGTGTTAGGTGTAGCAAATTTGATGTGTATACATATTTAGGTGTATGACATGACTCGTACGTGTACGTCGCACATCATGATCGCGCTGTACTAGCGCGTTCAATGTAAGAAGGCCAAAGCCGATTGACATTACGGATAGTATGTACGTAATTACGTTTTTGTTTTATTTTTATTTATCGTGTTACTACTCGCCGATAAAAGCTTATAATATACCTTGTCATCCGAAGTTAGGACTGTAAATGAATTTGTACAAGAAGCTAGAGTTGAAAAGGTGCTTATCGTTGCGTGGAATTTCGGGCGAACCTCTTGCCGTTGAATCGGTGATTTTCGTGAAACATTTCACAGCGAACAAGCCACTGTTACGAAAATGCCGATTACCTATTGGAAAGCTGACGGAACAACTCGTTTATTTGTACGTATATGAAAATGTGACGTATATATATACATATATCTGGCACACGTTGATCCATCGAACAAACCTCGGTATATCATCGCTGTTTGCTGTTAATTAATATTGTTGCCAGTCGGAAGCAAAGGAAAATAATTGATGAACTGGTCACGTAATGAATTTGGAGGATGCCGACGGTGTTTACATGAAAAATGGATAATCGATAATAGGTATTCGTCTCTTTTATCGTTTTTTCCAATCTATCTATCACGCATTTTAATCCTAAATACATTAAATTCAATTTCAGAAATTTCGTTCTTAGCATTGGGAACATTGTTGTAATTCATGGATAAGTTCGCTCAAGTGCGACGCCTGAATATGTTCGGCTCGAAAACACAAACATCAAACAGCACGTTTTACACCGAACTGGATACAGGTACAGAGGATGACACCAACGTGTCTACCTGTTCCAACAGCAGAGTAAATGGTAGCCAATTGGAAGAGTATAACAAGGATGTGATCCATGAGATCGGAAGCTTTGGCGGGTTTTCACAGTTCCGTTCGTACGTGGTGACCAGTGAAAATTCGAAGGACATTGTTGACACCGAGGAGAACAACGAGAATTCTATGAAAGTGCCATTTCGATTAACGCACAGCGTGTTGGAATATAGAAACAGCAGGTAAGTTATGCGATTCAGTAGCGCAAATTACGCAAACGATGGAAGTAAACTATGGAAAACGTTTACAGATATGTAACGGTGGAACGTAACTCGCGCTGGTTGGCGGAAGATTCGTATACGGTGAGTGAATCGGAGAGCGAAGAAGAGTCAGAGGGAGCGAAATCGTTGGAGACTGACTCTAGGATAGCTGGCGATTACGTCGACAACTCTGCGTTAGAAATAGAATCAGGTGGTAGTTGCCAGTGCGCAAATCCAAAAACGAAAAAGGCTCATCAGATCGCCGAAGAACTGTTGGCTACCGAAAAGAATTATGTTAATGTTCTAAGACTAATCGACCAAGTATTTCAGTTTAGGGTCGATCAAGAGAATAGAGCGCATCCAATGTTTCCTATGGAAACGGTTCAACACATGTTCTCCAATATCAAATCGATTTACAAGTTCCACAATGACTTCCTGTTACCCCAGCTTCAGGAAAGAATACAGAATTGGGAGTCGGATCCTAGGATCGGAGATATCATGAAAAATTTTGCCCCGTTCCTGAAGATGTACACGGAATACGTGAAAAATTTCGATTACGCCATGAATTTAATACAAACCTTGCAAATCAAAATAGCCAGGTTTGCTGCAATTATCAACGAGATTCAAAAATTGGACGAGTGCGCCAAGCTATCGTTATCGCATCACATGTTGAGCCCTATACAAAGATTACCAAGATACGAGCTTCTCCTGAAAGATTACCTGAGAAACCTCACAGAAGATAACGCTGATTACGAGGACGCTAAAAGTAAGGATCTTTCGAGTTCCATTCGCTGAGTCGCTTCCTCGTAGAGTAACGCATCTAACAAGGAAAGGCTTCTATTTAAACGTTTGTTGAACGAGGCACGTTTAAATAGACGTCGGTAGTTGGCGACAATTGTAATCGTAAAATCAAACGAACAGACATGGCTTTCTTTCTCGCAGAGGCATTGGGATTAGTATCTACCGCTGCTAATCACACGAACGATGCAATGAAGAAGATCGATAAGTTCAAAAAGCTTCTAGAAATACAAGAGAGCATATACGATACGACAGATCTAGTTAGTGTGACACGGGAACTTGTAAGAGAGGGGCGTATCGTTAAAATTTCAGCAAGGAGCGGCGATCATCAAGAAAGATATTTGTTTCTGGTAGGTAAGACGTACGTACTTAGTGCCGGTGGTTCTCCATCTATAGACTATAGATGTTTTTATTTCTCCCCAATCTTCAGTTTAGCGATTTATTATTACTTTGTTCGATACGACTCATCCCTGGACCATTGTATCGGTTAAGAGCTAAATTTCTGGTCGAAAACTTAGAAGTAATCGAGGGTGACAATTTAGAAACGGCAAATACGTTTTACATACGGGACGAAGAGAAAAGCTTTGAGCTGTACACGCACTCGGCCGAGGAGAAGGCTGCGTGGCTCGAGGCGCTTTTCAATACGATGCAAGAAATCATGAAGAGAAAGGCGAGTTTGAAAACTGGAAAGACGCTCGTTGTGAAAACCGAAGACGTGACCAAGTGCATGATATGCGACGTGATCTTTTCTGTAATGAGAAGAAAACACACTTGCAGAGCTTGCGGAATAGTGAGTATGCCTCGACAATACCGTCAGTGCCGGATTAAGCCAGCGCGGGGCCCGTATAAAATGTTACCAGGGAATGAATGACCTTTCTTTTAGCAAAAATATCTGGGAACAGTATCGGCCAAATGTTAGATCAATTTTTTGCTGCAAGCGCGGGGTCCGTAGCATTTGCTACTCCTGCTACGGGGTTAATTCGGCACTGGGTACCGCGGTATTGCGCTTTCGGGTTGATTCATTCGATAATTCATTCTATCGATCGCGTTTCGCTCTTGTTACAGGTAGTTTGCGGTAAATGTTCGAATCAAAAATTATTGTTCGAGGATAATAAAAACATGAGAGTTTGTCGTTTGTGTCATGCCGCATTAACGCAACCTCTCTTGAAATCACCCTCTACGTCGTCGCCGTCCGGACCTGTATCAAGTTTATTGCAAGTCTCGGCCAGCGCTTCATCGGTTATATCCGGATACCTATTATTAAAGACTCAACCGAGTAAGCCCTGGATACGACGATGGTTCGCTCTGCACATGGATTTTGTTCTGTACACCTTCAAATCCGAAAGCGAAAGTATGGCTTTAACGGCGACTCCGATGCCAGGGTTTGTCGTTACGGAAGCTATCGAGTTATCCGACGAAGATCCATTGAGTCTCAAAGACAGATCGAAAGCTCTCAAGATGCATCATTCCACAAAAAGTTACTATTTGCAAGCATCGTCGCAAGAAGACAAGTACAAGTGAGTCTCGTGGTATCCTGTACCTTTCTTCTTCGTTCAACAGTTTTATGGAAATCATTCAACTTTTAGATGGTTGCATGCCCTACAATTGGCTACCAAAGCAGAACTACCCTCGTTCGCAATGGTAGAGACAGAGGACGCACAAAAAAACCAACTGATCGTTCACGCGCGATAAATTATTTCGATGAACCTGCACGTGTACGACGAGTCAAGTTTTCTGTTATCGTATGCGTATAAAATTACAGCGCGGTAAGATAATCGTTAGTAGATAATTATTATAAAAAGATCAAACACTGCGTTGTATGTATAATATATAATTGTACACGTATGCGAATTGTTAATTAGTGTATTTTGGTCGATTCCATGATGGTTACACTGCCAAAACGCTTGTTGTATTTTGTACAATTTTGTTATATTTAAAAATATATATATATGTATAAATATAGGTATACATAAGTGTATGTATGCTTGCAGAAATGTATAATGTGTAATATCATGAGTGATATAATAATATTAAATTTTTTCTTTGACAGGCGGTGATTCTGCTTAAACTAATTAGACATGTGCATGCGAAGATACTCGATTTTTGCCCCTTTTCAAATACAGTAGGACCTCAATTTACGCGGTTGATTCGTTTTATTTTTTTGTTTTAGAAAATCTCATGAGAGATTTATTTCGACATAATACAGAATTCGATATAAGATTTTCGAACAAGAGAAAAGTTTTACAGAATGAGAATATACAAATACGTAAACATTAATATGAAAACATGTATACTGGACAGTGTAGACCTTCCAACCGCTCGTACAGTAAACTCACGATTTATGTAGCTCCCATCGCCTGTTCCGAGCAGGGCAAAGATCTTGTAGGGCAGCATGGACATTTTTGTCTCAACTGAGACAAAAGAAACCCTGCACTTGACTAAAAACGTATAAAATCTATTCCTACATCTCGTCTGTAACAAAACTCTCTGACGAAACTAATTTACACGAATTCTGTTGACATTCAGGCTAAGCACACAACAAACATTTTCTAATGGTTATCAAAATGTACAGGTTGACGTGACGGATAAAGTATGATACGAATATATTGATACGAATAGAAATAGCAGTCGAAATAGAAATAAATGTGAGAACACATTGATAGGAACGTATAGAAAATATTTTCGTTTGAAACGCGGCCTAAATCTCGGTATAATGGCAATGGCAGTTGCATGCGTTGCATGGGTGTAAACGAACGGACGTACAGACGGACAGACAGACAGCTGCAGTGTCATCACCTTGCTGTGCCGTTGTATTGTACGAAACTGAGCTTGTAGTGTCGGAAGTTTGTACAGCAGCGAGCTGTTACTATGTCTCAGCGAAAATTGCTAGAAATCACGTCTCGGTCAATGTCGCCTATTTGGCCAAGAGGATCCGCGATGTAGCCTCTCTTTCATAGTCGATTTCATTCACGTTCGCGTTTATTCGTCATCGATGCACCGAGAAAAATCGGGTGTATTTCGTGCAACATTTCCGACGCCGAGTCGCATGAAATCTCCTGCTGTTGTCCTCGTAACAAGTCTCGTTTACCGTTGTGTCACCCTTCGTCGTTACACATAACGTTTTCATTCTCGTTTAGTATCTCCGTTGTCATCGTTATCAAGTGCCTTCTCTCTCTCTCTCTCTCTCTTTTTCTCTCTCCCCCTCCCTCTCTCACGCTCTTGATTCACTACTTTTCGATCCGAATCGCGCGAAACCAAAGCGTATGCAACGAATGACGTATTAATACATTTGTCAATCGAAATTCCGGTAAGTTTACACGCACACGTATACATATAAATTTATACATGTAATTTCTCTAACAAAAATTTTCTCGCATCGAACATCGGAAATTTCGATAGAAAATCTCGTCGTGACCGAGAGGTTTCTTGAAATTCAAGTTTTTTGTGATACGAAGCCGTAACTACGGCCTATCGTTTGCTTGTGTTAGCTATATATATGTATATATACTACGATAGATACATAGAAATCCTTTTTCACGAGATCCCCCGTTCCTCTGTTTCTCGCGTATTGTTTATTTGTTGATCGCTGATTTGTCGGAATCGGGGCTCCCTTCACAGCACTGTCCACAAGATTTTTACTCGGTTCGCCTGTGTTTCCGGAATAAACAGTTCGCCGAGATACACTGTCGTGTGAAAATTTCCCAAGTTCCAATGGAGAAAAGCCTATCAAGCTTGCCCGTTCATGGTCTTTGAACGAGTCGATGATAATTGACGCTCATGCGATAAATGGTTACACGATCGATGCAACGTAATTGTCGTAGCTTGTACCACTTTATCGATACAATGTTAGAGGCAAAACGTTTCCCTTGACGGACGTTGCTTCAACCGTACGGACGATTGCTAATTTTCAAGAAAATGTCTATTTGAATAACAACGAGATCGATGAACAACTAAATTCTTTTCGTTTTCGCCTATGTAATCGTTTGTCTTCACGTGAAACGTTTACCTAATAGCATAGGTGAAACGAGTCTAGTTACAGTATAGAGTTTGTTCACATAAATGGAAGTTCGGGAGCAACGGTATGTTTTTGTGTATTTATTAGATAATATTATAACTATAGATTAGAACGGAAATTGTCTTGAACCAAACATGTATTGCATCATGACAAACATTAAGCGACCGACTCGAATCTAAACAAATACATATAAGGCTACCTTACGCAGAGTTATTTTTATAATTTATTATCACTACTATTGTTATCATCATATTCATTGCTATGTTACCGAGTACTTGTCAGTATCTATTTTCTTGTCAAGCTTTTAGAATGTTAGGATATTCTTGTAAAGGGTTTTTGTGAATATCATTGTTACAACAATTTACAGATATGAGGTGGATGATTCATTCCAGAATGCGTTGCATTTGAGAAACATCTTGAATGTGAAAAAATCTCCTTGTTGACAACAGCAAAGAGTCACCAAAGAGTTTGAACACAAAATTAGAGGAAAAGATGTCCCAATTAAGTATTAATACAGGAAAGAGAGGGAGGAGTGTTGCGAGCTCCTCTGCGTCGACCGTATCGTCTCTAAGTAGTTCAACCGACTTGGCAAGCCTGTTCGAATGTCCAGTTTGCTTCGATTATGTTCTTCCACCTATCTTACAATGTCAGAGCGGACACCTTGTTTGTAGCACTTGTCGACCAAAGCTTAACTGCTGTCCCACCTGTAGAGGTCCATTAGGTATGTACTAAAATTCTTTGAAGGTTAAGGTAAACAGTAAATGTTATTTGGGCGTGTGTCTTGTACAGGTAATATCCGCAACTTGGCTATGGAAAAAGTGGCAGGGAATGTAATGTTTCCTTGCAAATATTCCACGAGTGGATGCACTGTCTCTTTAGTGCACACAGAGAAGGCAGATCACGAAGATGCGTGTGAATTCCGTCCATACAGTTGTCCTTGTCCAGGCGCGTCTTGCAAATGGCAGGGATCTCTCGAACAAGTTATGCCACATCTTGTCATGAGTCACAAAAGCATTACGACTCTTCAAGGTAATTTCATAGCAAAATGTTTTCTATACGCAACCACAACAAAACGAAATTTTGATCTCACCTTATTTCTTGCAGGGGAAGATATTGTTTTTTTAGCAACAGATATTAATCTTCCTGGCGCCGTGGACTGGGTAATGATGCAGTCATGTTTCGGTCATCACTTCATGCTAGTACTCGAAAAACAAGAAAAATACGACGGACATCAACAATTTTTTGCAATTGTTCAACTGATTGGCTCGCGGAAGCAGGCAGAAAATTTTGCTTACAGGTAAGTACCGTTAGGAATAGTTACGATGGACGAATGAATATTCTATGACACAGTAAATCGATTAAAAAATTTTTCATGTTGTATAGACTAGAGTTAAACGGACATAAAAGGCGTCTGACATGGGAAGCTATGCCGCGTTCTATTCACGAAGGTGTTTCGTCTGCAATTTTAAATTCAGATTGCCTTGTGTTCGATACGTCTATTGCGCAATTGTTTGCCGATAATGGAAATTTAGGAATAAATGTTACGATTTCCATGGCATGAGGAAAGCTGGAAAAAGCAGTGTGAAATCTTTTAAATGTATCCGAGCAGTCTTTGGATTGTAACTTCATCTTCATGCCGAGGATTGCCCGTTATGTATATATACAACATTTTTTACGTTACCACAGATAAATATTAGCAATACGGATGTTAGAAAATGTTTGGAATGTGTTGATGAAGCACAGTAATCAAACGCTCAGTTACAGGACCTCTCTTTAGAAGCTTTAAAGTGTACTTGTATGTGATATTAACACTACATCACGAATACAATAAACAACCTTTCTGTATATTTATGCTGACTTGAAAGCTTTGACACTGAGTAAAGCATCGATTCCAAAAAGTACCTGATACCTATTGCATACTGACACGTGTCACGTTCTTTTTCGTCTTCTTTTACAGAGCCAGTTTTCCTAAGAACGTATCGTTTGAAATTTCATGCTTTTCGATAAAGGGTCCTTCCTAGAGGCAATGGTATATTTTATAAAAAGAACATAGTTTTCTCGAAAGATCTACCTTGATCTGTTTATATACAGTACGGTGAAACGAATATATTTGAAGCATACACACGACGAAATCCGTATACATACGTAATGTTTTTTTACTGTATTATATATAATAATTAAATTGAGCGCGCATTAAACACACATCTGTCATTATTTATTTTCATTTAGGAACTTCATACGCTCGAATATTTATTATCATTTAATCTTGTTTATAATTATAATTTTAGAATGAACAATTTATTGTAACACCATTCGATTCATTTCTTGTCTAATTCAGTTTTTGTGATAAACGAGATTTGTTCCATCCCAGGTTGCATTGTAACTGATTTCTCCCAATTTCGATAATATGGACTATTTTCTATTTTATACCGTCAGTGTATTGACGCTAAAATACTTTGCAATATTTTAAAGAAATTTCGGTATTTAATATCGGTCAAGTCGATTCAAGCGAACTCGGACAGATGAGAAAGACGAGAAACCATATCAAATCAAAAGCTAGCGATAAGTTTGCGAACACACTGGGAACGGTATATAATGGTTGCGAAATGCTTAATCTGAAAAGAAGAAATCACGGGTGTATAATTGCCGAAAAGATGTTTTGCTTACTACGTGACATGAATCGATCCATTAGTCACAGCGAGCATTAAGGTGATCAGTAGTACTTTTTAAGAAAACATTGATTTCACAAATGTAACGCGTTGAAATATACTTGCATCGGCAATACGTACACGGGAACACGAAAGTAGTTGGTATACGATATAAACAGGTGCAAAATAATAGAGATCAAGTTGTGCAGTTTTATTATTTTTTACTAACTTTGTAATAGACGAATGTAGTGTAAAGAAAGTAACAATCTTAAGAGTATAAATTGAACGAATTGTTGCATAGTAGTTTTATAAATAACCAGTGAAATTGTATATAGACTTTAAGTTATCGTTTCTATAAAAAATACTTTCAATGTCGACTTCTCGAGTTTACGTGACAAAATTATAATTTAGTGTAATTTTTGCTTTTAGAGAATAATTTCCGAGATCAATGTGCGCGTACCACAATAAAATACGTATGGCATCAGAAGTGTGTGTAAACTAAACTTTACTGCAGCGCGATGGTTACAGGTAATAGATTGAACAGACTGACTGAGAACGACGCGATCAAGCACTGTTGACATTTCACGAGTTTGACCCCGATCAAATTTGAAATTCTAAAAGACTCTGAAGGAAATTCGGGAGACAATGATCGAAGAAAGGTCTGCATCAAGAATGCGATGACAGAGCGACCGCGTGAAACGGCGAGTTTCCGCGATTGAAAATTTGCGAACGAATAGTGGATTTTTTCACTCGTCATGAATCGAACGTACACAGACAAACACACACAGATACACAGACACGGAAAATATTGAAACATTCCAGGCATCGACTAAAAAGTTACTGTAAGTGTAAATAGAGCAAACTTTATATGTGATAAAGCTATGAATTAATAATGTAAATTAATACGCCGACATGCATATATATAAGAAGTTCAAAGGAATATGGGAACCAATTGCATGTTATGCATATGTATAAGTATATATAAATATATAAGCGTATATGATCTATAAGTATATAGAAATGTATTTATATATATGTATATATATGTGTATAAGGCTTATACGATATAACATTTACGTTTATGCGAGTGTACTAAACGATACATTTTACTTTAAAAATAGATTTTAAAGTTATAGAAAACTGTTTTGGCGGTTACTGGAAAAGAAACATTTCTATCTGATTTCCACGTTAGTTGTTATTCGAACAGATTATATGGGAATATCTCCTCTCGTCTTATGCTTACAAATGCACCAATGAAACAAAACAAAATTCGCACAGTGAACATTTATTAAATGTATCCGACGATGTCAAGCAACAATTATATGTACTTAAGTGCATGTTTTACTACTACTCTTTCGACGAAGCTTGATCGTTCGGAGTAGAACAAAACCGGTCTGATGAAATATTAAAAAGGACAAAGATCTTGTTGAACCTATCGTCGACAAAAATCTTATCGAGCATTAAAGGTGCGAGTTTCATTGCAAAGGGTACTTCGCCGATAAGATTTCTGTACAATATCGAACCTAGATGTAGTCACGACGTAACATTTAATCGTTTATTACATAGTAATTTATTCTTACAGATCAAGAATAACGGTACACGAATATTTTTAATCGATGCGAGATCATTCGAAGCGCTTTATTTAACCTTTACTGCATAGAGAACGAAAAATAATGAAAATAAACCACCAGTGAAATGAAATTATTCAAAGTTTAAACTCTAGAGATCTGATATATTAAATATTGATTTGTTCTCAGAAAAATTTTAGTAATTCTTGTTACAATACATGAAACGGGCTAAGTGAACTTCCGATCGGAAGTAAGTTTGCGGTAAGGGTTTAATAATAGAAACGTGTGTTTTTTTTTCGCATCACGGCTTGTAAATTCGGTTGTAAACAACGTCCACAGACGTCGAGGAAATACGAACCTTTTTTGTAACTTTTCACATTCGCATCTCTTATATATATTTATATATGCTTTTAGTTCGATAATTCGTAACGATTACGTGTGAAATTATATGAATCGGTATTAGCGCAACGTCATGAATCCTGTTCCTAAACATCAAATAAATTTGTTATTAAAGTAAATATTTTTCAAGACTGTATCGAAGAACCTTCAATCGAGTTTCATTGTGTTCGAATATCGAATACATTTGAATACATTTAAAAAGTTAGTAGATACCTGTGTTACCAACAATATAGTACACAATACATATACAATTGATTTTCTACTCGATCAAGTATTTCATTTATTTTTCAGTACGTTTTATACCTGTATGTGATTTGTTTGATGAATTTCATTGATCAACTTTGAGATGAATGTTTAAATAATTGCAAATTTGCTGTTTTCTGTAATTAATCGAACTGTGCGCCAAAAACACAAAACTAATTATATATTACATTTTCGATCGAGAAGAATTTTACTTTGTGATTATTCGGTATCGTATCAACGAATTTCTTTTTGTGGAAGACATTCTCGTCTTACTACAAATTAAAGTGGGGAGTGGATTTAATAGCGTTGAAGCGTATTTTTATACGTATACGATTTTTTTTTCTCCGGTTGAACAAATATTCGAGTTACCCGCCACGATTGCACGCAGGCAGAACCATCTAGGAACGTGTAAAGAGTATTACGGAAAGAGTTCTCGCTCGCCGAGAGTCCTCTCTACACCGGACTTGCATCGTGCTTGCGCGAATTCTACTTGTTGCTCCGAAGCACGAATCGTGGTCGGCATTTTTCCAGAGTTTCAACAAGCGTACTCGTTCACCGACAGGAAAAAAATGGCTAACTATCACAAACCAGAGTCGAAAACCATCCAGGAACTGAAAGACATCGCAACAAAGCTACGAATTCACTCGATCGACGCCACCCAAGCCAGCAAATCCGGGTACGTGCATTAACATTTTATGCCTTATACTTGTAGAATCGATTCGATCGATCGGTCTCCTATCGAATAATATTTTTCATGGGTCGATGCACGATTTTTATTCGTGCAATGCAAGGCTATGAATCGATCGAACAAAAAATCAAATATTTCGATAATCGCGCGCTAACGTTCACATCGACCAGTGCGGTGTTCGTAACAAGAACATCGTTTGCTTCGTTCTACGATCGAGAGATAGTTATTTCGTGAATTCGATAATAGTCGGTTACGCACACTAATCGTGGAACATTTTTCTAGCGGCATAGCAACGAACCGTTTTCAGACAGTGCTCCCTAACGATTCCTTGAAATACTCGGTGTCACGCCACTTTTTCCACGTTTCGTTGCATCATAGCACGCGGTTCAAGGTAGCCGAACGTCTATATATGTAGCTACAATTCATGTTTATGCATCTACCAGAAACCGGAATAGCATCAATGGTCCTTTCGAAATGTGTTTATCACTCGAATCCTTTTTAATAATTTATAATCGAATAAATAAGAATATTCATACGACAGATCACATACTGATTATACCCGTGTTACAAAACTAGAAAGTATGCACAACGGGAAAAATTTGCGTAAATATTCTAGCATGTTGTTTATTTTCAACAGTTCACAATTCAATATCAAATCGAGGAATTTTGATAACTGCAAAATGAACGTCGACAGTGCATCTCGCGCAAATACCTAACTATCAAGGTTTCAAGGATACATTATGAAACGAGATGCTGAAAGTTTGCAGAGCTCGCGAGATAGTCGCGAAGATTCTCAAAGAATCTGTTGCATTTGATACACGTAGCGGCGGCATCTGCAACACGTGCACGATACGAGAACGGTGCACGCTACGCGATCGTATCGTTACGTAACACTCGAACAACCGAGTCACAAGAATATCGAATGTTCAAATTATCATTAACACTATCGCCTAACGTGATAAACGTAAATTTACCGAATCCATCAAGAAGAAGAGACCTTTCCTATTTCTCGAGCTTTCATATTTTTTGTTTCTCTTGCATCGGAGATAAACTGTATTCGATAACGTTTTACGAAACCGCTCTAATATGAGCGAGAAGATAACTCTTCGCGGTGAGGAGACTGGAAAAATACGTGCCAGTGATCGAATTTAAAAGTTACATATCGGCTATCTAATTTTAAATTTAATTTCCACGAGATAAAGTTGTAGTTCGCGTGGGACCGTTGTAATTTTAATACATTCTACCCAGACGAATAACTTTAATTCAACAAATTGCGCATATATTAGACTGTAACACGACACACTGCATTTGAACCGCAAACCCCACCAATTGGACCCCTTCTCCGTCTGATTCCCCTCCCCTTTGTATATTTCCCTTCTCGAATGGTCATGGAACTTGATCTTGGCGCACAGTGGTCCGGATCGAAAAATTTAGGGACATTTGTGTATAACTTTTGTACCGTTTGAGATATTGACACAAGGTTTGAACTAAAATATATTATAAAATAATCTCTTTTTTTCGAATAATACATGTTAAAATATATTTTTCGTTTCATTTGTTACTTAGTTATTTTTATAAATTTTTATGTAGTTGTTGAATCAGTTGTTTTCCTTATTAAAACCATTGTATAATAATATTCTAGGAGGGTACATGAAATCTCTTTCTAACCACACTTTATTACGATGAAGAAATTTCGATTCAATGTAACGTGATTGGACCCATTCCGTTTTTAATTTAGAATACAGTTTGTTTAAACTGTCCTTCAGTTTGTTAAAATATTCTGGTGAAATACCCAGTACCTCACATATTTTTTCACATAAAAATAAGTAATCACGTAAGTTATTATCCGAGTTCCTTAAAATGTAAAACTGCACCGACTAATGCAATTAGACATTGGGAAAAGGCATAATATGTATAAACATACGTATTTCAGATGTTTAGCAACAGCCAACGAACAATAAATTGTAAAATAATTTATAAAAATGATTTTAATTGTAATTTATAAAATATTTATTCAATTTCATTAATTTCTTAATTTTCGAGGTCCATAGACGCTTACAAAGCAATCCAAATTCATTAGTTTTCAATTTCGAAAAGTCGACTTTTTGGTCGAATGTCCCAAAATTTTTCGATCCGGACCACTGTGTAGCGTGGTACCATCTTTCTCCAAGAAACGGAGAGAAATTTTTTCCCGGCGAGCATATCGATTATGAAAACTCCAGTAATCGTTTCTAGAGGATGTATGTATGTACATGGGTTGGTAGGGTGACAGGGAGGTAGGGAGGTTGTGGCGCGCAGTTGCTCCAATGCTCCTTACTTGCCGCTCGCTATCGGTACGGGCTACAGTACAGGCTTCGCCTTTGCCCCTTCAGTTGTTCTCGAACGTTCGTCCAGTGACGGTTTCGAGAGTAGTCGCTTTGGTTCACGATGGTTCACGATTCGAACATGGAAAAACTCCAAGACATTGCCACCAAACTTCGTGTTCTGTCCATCCAAGCTACCGAGGCATCGAAGAGCGGGTACGATCAATCAAAACGTTTCTCGCGAGACAAACTCCAATTTCTTGAATCAGTTTCTACTTTTTAAATCGTTCACCTCTGTGGTACTTTTATTTGAAAACTATTATATCTAATCAGCGGAGAACTTCCTTCGAATTCGATTGACACGTTTCAAATTGAACGTTTCTCTCGTGAAACGTGCTCCGCCGTTTATAACCGTTTAAACGACTCGAATGAAAGATAACGATTTACTTATCTTTTATTTTATCTTATTTTATAGCAGCTGAATTTTTCTAGTCAGTGTAAATAGCAACGGAACGTATCTCCGAACCGCGTTGCGCCAATTCATTCCTTTCGCGATGTGTGTAGTTCTCGTAGGACGGGAAAATCAATGATCGGCGAACAATAAGTTCAAGCGTTTAGGAAGACTCTATCTTCTTCCGTTGAACGATCGTATTCAACGTGTACACTGTCCCGCGTTGATTCGATTTATTTGAAAAATACGTTCTAACAAATATACATGTATTATACTAAATTCATACATATATTTGTATGAATAATATCTTGAAGGACGAGGCACAAAGTCATCGAAATAATGTACACATCTGCTATAGCTTTAATTCGTTACACGTTAATACCTTGAAGCAAATCTCAAGGACAAATAATATTCTCGCGCACACGTGAATTTCACGGTTTGATTTTCTTTTATTCGATTAACGTTATCAACTAAAATCAGTTTCTCTCTTTTAAGTATTCATTCCGCGCGTTATGTAAGTGAATGTTTTTTCATATCCTAGTCTTTCGATAATTAACATCGTACGATCGAGATAGGTGACCCTTCGACCTCCAGAGATACTAGTTTATCGCGTTTAGAAATCGGTGATAACATCTTATGAATAATTGAATGATTTATACTTGCCACTATCTCGTAAAGCTTTTTCTTCTCTATATTTGTACTTCGGTTTTTTATACTTTTTTTGTAGGTTTTTGTACGTTCCTGTTCTTTTTTCAGACATCCGACATCATGCTCGTCGATGGCAGAGATTATGTCCGTTTTGTTCTTCCACACGATGCGCTACAAAGTTTCGGCACCGCGCGATCCGAGCAGCGATCGGTTTGTTTTGAGCAAAGGTCACGCGGCTCCCATCCTTTACGCAGGTAAGCATACACGTGTCTCGACGTCGACGTTCGCGTTCTATTTGCGTGTCCAATTATCGCGAAATCATCGAACACACTTGACACTTATGATTATTGATATCCGCAGCATGGGCTGAAGCCGGTCTGTTCCCCACGAACGAGTTGCTCAATTTGAGAAAACTTGACAGCGATTTGGAAGGACATCCGACTCCGAGACTGAACTTTATCGATGTGGGAACTGGTTCCTTGGGACAAGGTCTCTCTGTAGCGGCAGGAATGGCCTATGTCGGCAAGAACTACGACAAATCTAATTATCGGTACGGAAAACGGAGAATGAAAAAGAGGAAGGAACGAAATAATATGTAGTATAATCGATGATTATCATTTTCAGCGTATACTGCTTGATTGGTGATGGTGAAGCAGCGGAAGGTTCAATTTGGGAGGCTCTTCACTTCTCCTCTTACTACAAGTTGGACAATCTCTGCGCCATTTTCGACATAAATCGTCTGGGTCAGAGCGAACCGACGTCTCTTCAGCACAACATGGAAGTTTATCGCAAGAGGCTCGAAGCTTTTGGCTTTAACGCTTTGGTTGTTGACGGTCACGACGTCGAAGAACTGGCAAAGGTATGTTCCGTACGATTAACGAATCGATTCGTGTTCGGAATATTCAGTGTGGATTCTTTTTATAGGCTTTCCACGAAGCACAAAATACGAAAGGACGCCCCACCGCTATTCTAGCGAAAACGTTCAAAGGAAAACACTTCCCCAACATCGAGGATCTTGATAATTGGCATGGCAAGCCTCTGGCTGCCAAGGCCAACGAAGTGGTTCAAGTAAGAATTCGATTTGACGATTTATCGAAAAGTACGATCGTATTTGAGAATTTAACTAGTCTTTTCTTCGTAGCATTTGAATGGAATGTTGAAGAATGCTGGTCCTCTTGGACTACACCCGCAGAAACCGTTGGTCGACGACGCACCGTTAGTAGATATCAGCAATATTAAGCTGGCGTCGCCTCCAAGTTACAAGTTGGGAGAACAAGTAGCGACTAGATTAGCCTATGGTACCGCCTTGGCCAAGGTTTGTACAGTCTTCGTTTCTGATGACTAGACTGCGGATTTTATACAATTTAAGTATCAACGTATTAATTTCAGCTTAATAGGATAATTAAAAGGAAGAATACAATTCTTATTTTTCTCCTGTGCCCTGAAATCAATACGAACATTTTTTATTTTGTCTAAAGATCCACAGGCTAGCAATGACTGAAATGATCGATGTACTATTCTATTAGATATGCTGTATTTACATGCATCTATGGTATTGTTTCATGGTGCAGCTGGCGAAGAACAATCCTCGCGTAATCGCTCTCGACGGCGACACGAAAAACTCTACGTACGCGGAGAAAATCAAGACTGTTGATCCAGCGAGGTTCATCGAATGTTTCATCGCCGAACAAAACCTTGTCGGTGTTGCAATCGGAGCAGCGTGCAGAGACAGAACCGTGCCGTTCGTGTCCGCCTTCGCCACTTTCTTCTCTCGTGCATTCGATCAGGTAATCGTCAAAAGAGAAAACCTAGTGCTCGAACGAGCTTGAAAATCGTACGAACAACCGTGACGATCAATCTTGAATTTTGCAGATTCGTATGGGCGCTATCTCGCAAACGAACGTCAACTTCGTTGGATCCCACTGTGGCGTATCTATCGGTGAAGACGGCCCTTCGCAAATGGGTCTGGAAGACATTGCCATGTTCCGATCGGTTCCTGGTTCTACCGTTTTCTATCCCTGTGACGCGGTTTCGACGGAACGTGCCATTGAATTGGCAGCAAACACGAAAGGCATCTGTTTTGTCCGTACGTCGCGTCCGGCCACGGCAGTCTTGTACAAAAACGAGGAACCGTTTGCTGTCGGCAAGGGTAAGGTGGTGAAATCTTCCGCCAAAGATCAAGTTCTCGTCGTTGGAGCTGGCGTGACTCTTCACGAAGCGCTCAAAGCCGCCGACGAATTGTCCAAAGCTGGAGTGAACGTGCGAGTGGTGGATCCATTCACGGTCAAACCTTTGGATGCCCAATTGATCGTAAAGAACGCCAAGGAAGTAGGCGGAAAGGTCGTCACCGTCGAGGATCACTATGCAGAGGGTGGACTGGGTGACGCGGTCTTATCTGCAGTTGCCGCGGAACGAAACATTGTAGTTAAAAAGCTAGCTGTGACGGAAGTGCCGCGTTCTGGCCCACCAAACGCGCTGTTGGAGAAGTACGGTATCAGCGCGAGCAAGATCGTCGCCGCCGTTCAAGAAGTTCTGAAGTTGTAATCTCCAACACGATTTCTAGAATGTCGCCGACGTTCTCGCGGAAGCGGATACGCTGAGCGTATCGCTATATCAAAATTTCAACGGGTACAACGAAAAGTCAATGCATTCCTTGTCGCGCACGAAACATTTCAAATTTCGTTTGCGCCAATATAATTACCAAACAGAGGTGCTAGTGCATACGAAGGTTTCTATTTGTACATAATACACATAGATAATACGTATACATATATTTTTGTGTATAAGAAACTGTTGAACTCGAATCTGTATTGAACTTTTATACATTGAAATTTTTATTTGTAAGAGGATTTGATACATGCGATGTTTATAGATTAAGAGAAACTATGCTTTTACTGCCCGTAAAATAATACACACTTCGGAGTAAACTTCTACAAAACGAAAAAAAAAAGTGAATTGTCAATTATCAACTGTGCCGTAACCTGCCTTAAACGTACAATACGATTCTTGTTAATTATGACAACAAACGAATAGAAATAAAGACCTTTATGAAACGGGCGCCGTTGCATTATTTGAAAAATTCACGTCGACTCGAGAGACAAGTTTCACCGAAACGCGTTTACGAAAGGGAAACGGAATAACTAAAGAAATCCCTAGTTCGTGAAACGAGTTACATTAGGAATCGAGTCGCGATTGGCTGGGAGGCTTGCGAAGCGTAGCGTAGACCGATGAAAGAGCAAGAGAAAGAAAGAGTAGGACAGAGAACGAGGGGAGACAGCAGCGCCACGTTTCTCCGTTGAACAAGGAACGGCGAACCGTTCCTCGTTCTTCGGTCCGTTCGTTCGGTTTAGCTGTTCGCCATCCAAAATATCCAGGCTGGCACGGTCGAGTGGTATATGTATGCGTGCGTACAAGTGTCTCCCTCGGTGCTGGCATCGGTGTTGGTATTGGAGACCGCCATATTGCGTGTACGTAGTCGGGTACGAGTGGCGCGTGTGTGGATGTGTGCGAGATATACATAGGCGCGTGTGCGTTTCCCGTTCCGCGATTCGCATATCCCGAAAAAGATGGCCGCCATGAAAGCGTACGGTGGTGATGTTGACGTCGTTCGCAGCAAGGCCGCGTCACGTCCTCGAGAAGCGTGAAAAGAACGCGATCGCTCGAATGCTTCGGCGACCCTCGTGGCGCGCTCCAACGAGAAAACGTTACGGCGAGGAAATAGTCGGTGTTTTGAGAACGCGAGCACGGTGCTCGTTGGATCCCACCTCTCGGTGTATTCGACGAAAACGACGAGGAACGGGAGAGAGGCGAAAGAAACGAGGGAGAACGAGCGAGGAACGTGTAGCTCGTCCGAGGGGTTGAACGTCGATTCGTGCGCGACGAAGAAATCAACGGAGCAGAACAGGCCAGGCTAAGAACGAACGGCGAACGTGAAAAAAGGCTGGAGTGCTCGCGTGGAAAATATACAACAGGGTGATATCACGGAAAGTGAGTAGCTGCACGTACGGGAATCGCGGGTGGTGTGTGTTTGGTGTCGCGAGTGAAACAAATGCGTGTGCGTTCTACACGAACGAGGTTCTCTCTTGCCGACGATACCCTGGTCTACCTGTTTTACGCGTATCCACAGCGTTGCGTTTCACGCGTGACTCCAAACTCTGTGTCAACGAGGGACGGCCATATTAATCCGTAGCCCCCGCCGTCGCTCATATTCTCTAAAAATCTCGCTTCCTCGAGGTGGTGCCCCTGCGAATTCATGATCGTCCTAGCACGTAGATTTTCTGCGTGTACCCGTGCGTCTTTTGTGGCTCTCTAACGTGCTCTGTGTGTCGTGCCTTCCTGCCTTGCCTCGCCTCACTTCATCGTGCACCGTGCCGTGCCGTGTCGTGTCGTGTCGTGTCGTGTCGTGCTGTGTCTTGTCTTGTCTCGTCGTAGAGTGTCTTGTCGTGCCGTGATCCTCGACCACTTGGATATACGCGCTACGTCGCCCCCAGGTCTTGCCGGATGACGGCGCGTGTACGTGGTGCATGGACGGCGGTACTAGTGCGTACGAGCAGCATAAAACACGGCCACTACGCGACTTCCGTGCCGCCCGATGTTCCTGCATCCTACCAAAATTTGTCGCTCCTCCACCATCGCGTCTACCCACTCTGTCAGCAGTATCATCCTTCCTAAAGCCTCTACTAACCGCAGAGTGAGTATACCCAACGTATTCTCTCATATTTCTCTATCGTCGCTGTGTTCGATTTCTATACGATATGTTCCTACCGCTTTCTCCGGGCCATAGCTCTTGCGTCGTAGCTAGAAGTACGTTTTGTTATAGGTCATAGAACATTTTCCATTGTAGATCTTGGTCGGATCTGTGCTTCGTTGTTAGAGTTACAATTCTTGTCTCCGCAGTTTATTTTTTGGTCTTTCATTCACCAGATTCTCGTGTAACTACGTTGTGGAATCTTGTCTGTACTCTGCGCCAAGCATCGTTTATGTATTAGTTGTACGTTAATGCAGTATGATTGAACTCGATGTCTCTCGATTAGAATTTAAATCTTTATGCACCTCTGCGAGATACAATAATACTAGCTGGTTACTTGTAAGATATGCCAATGCTTGTCGCTTTGTACTTTGTCGCAGACTGTGTTGTCCCGCAGAGAGTTGCCAGCGTTAGATTTTACAGAGAGGTTTGTCGTGTTCTCTGTGTTGGTAGCAGTGTATGGTTCTTTATAGGTAAATAAACGATCAGAATATAGAAGAACAAACAACAACATAACCTCAATTTGAAGTCACTGAAACGGACCGTGTACAGCTTGAATGAATGAACAGGTATAGAATCAATTTCAACCTCGTTGCTTTATCGTTCTTCCTGTGTATCTCGTGTATTCCATGTTATTTTCCTTATACAGCTATAATAAGGTATAACATTATTATACTTCTCGGGCAATGATATTGCTCGTATACCGCTTGAACGAACGAACAGGCATAGAATGCTTTGAACTCGAACCAATTTCAACCTCGATTAAGTTGCTTTATTGCTCTTCCTGTATATCTTGTGTATCCTAAATTAGTTGATTTATACAGCTATAATAAGGTGTACAATTAATTATACTTCTGAGGTAATGGCATATCACGCATGGCAAGTTTGTTGAGCAGGTCGGCTCCTGGATGATAATAGTTTATCAATGAATTTTGCGTAAATGGAAAACAATTGAACCTATCTAATTAAAAAAAATCAGATACATAGTAAAATATAGCAATCAATCTGAAACGAGTTTGAACATTTTATAGCAGTGTCCTAGTGGTTATTGCAACGAGTAGGGCGAGGGAGGATATAAAAAAATGGAAAATTGTGCAGCATTCACGATGGAAACTAAACAAAAAACCATTTTGTCCCCGAGAAAATAATTACGCGGAAACGTATAGACGCGCTCATTACACCGACAAAAGAAAACTAAATTGAAATTGCGAATTGATTTCCGCGCCGGTTAACGTTACACCGTTACATTCCGAACGAGTTCGGAAAGAAGGAAATCGCGGGTAGGGGTGAGATCGTGGCGATAGGGGAATATCAATTGATCCCGTTTGTCATGCGAGCAATATTTTGGATTGAAAAGACGCGGTTCGACGTCGCTAGACGATTAATCGTTTCCCGTGTAGCTGCTCGGCCTATTTAATAGCGTGTTCCAGTGGCCTGTCGCTCGGCCGGCCTTTTTCTACCGGTTTCAAAGGCGGTCGAGTGTACTTGCTATTTCATAGGAGCCCGGTGTCGTTACGAGATGCTACCGTGCGAGATTTTTACCGCTATTACCAACGCTGCCGCCAAACTTTTCTCGTGAAACGTGTACGCCTACCGATTTATAACTGATCCGCGCCGATTTCTTTCCCGCGACCTTCCTCGACCTTTCGTCGCGTCCACGCTGAATTAAATCGATCGAAATTAAATCGATTAAAATGTTTTACCCCTTAAAAAAATGACAAGACTATTACTAACACTATTACCACCGCTACCGCTGAACTTTTCTTGTGAAGCGTGCATGTCTACCGATTCGCAACCGATCCACGTTGATTTATTTTCCGCGACCGACACTTCGACGTATTCACATTAAACCTACCAAATACTAAAGTCGATTAAAATATTTTCCCTGTAGGGCTTCTTATAAAAGTTGTTTATATGAATGTTGTTTGATGTTTAAACTTTATTAAGCGCAAGCTTCCAGCTTTCATTTGAAACCGCAAAAGGGAAAAATTTCTACGAGAACACATTTAAAAATTGCCCAGAAGCACCCCTTAAATATACATCTCTGCATCCTCTCCAGTTGGACATTCCATTTTTCAAATGTGATGTCGATTGATGTTTAAACTTGACTAACAGCTATCCATTAAGCACTAGATTTCAGCTTTCATTTGAAACCGCAAAAGTTGAAAACTTCCCACGAGAACACATTGTAAAATTGTCTAGTAGTTGTTTAGATTGAATGCGTTTGTCTTGAATGTATTCAGTCGGATCGCGTATAATTTTGATCATAGTATGTGTCGGAATAAAGAAATGTATTGACACGTTTCCCACGGTAGTAGCTGTATTTTAATAGACTGAAATAAAAAATATGCAACCGGTCATTCTTCCGGCGATGTTAGATTTTCTTTATCAGGTATACTCGATTACTTCGTCGAGCTTCGTTGTCACACTTCGATCAAAATCCACCGGCGATGTAACGGTCGTCGTCGTTGCCGACGAATTAAGTGCTGGTCATCGGTGGCCTTCGCGATACTCGATGCGTTCATCGGGAATAATTCCGCGAGTTTTTTTATTAGCGAATAATTACCTATTCGGCAGCTTATCGACGGACAATCAGCATTCGCTTGTTATTATCAAGATTTCGATTGTTACGTACCTCTGGTATCAGTTTGTGAAATTAGTTTGTTGTTTCGAGGAAAAGGTTTGAAAATTCTCGCGAAACAATTAGCGGGCTGCTGTTTTCGGTATCGAACGCGTGCGGTGCGATCGACGTTTTCATTCCGATCGACTTGCTCGGTGGTCGATAATTAGCAGACTAATTACCCGGTCGAGTTGAAACTTGGTATTTGCGGTTACAAGGAATGAGATCCCCCTGCATTCGGTTGTCCGATAAATTCGTGTTCCATACTGCTTCGACGTTGTTTCGGTACTCCAATTATTTGCACGATCGACGATCGACGATTTTCGATCCGAAGTAATTCCGAAGCGAGTTTCGCAATCTCGTGACGTTATCGTCGTAGAAACATGCTCGGAGCGTTTCGCGGAGGGAAAGGACGCAAAGGTGATGATCCGTTCGACGAATAGGGAAGATAACGGAGGACCTTCTTGGTCTACGTCTCGAGGAACTGTTTTCGTTTAGGTTTCATATTTACAGTGTACATATTTGTTTTTATCCGCTCGAGACTCTGTAGCTCTCAACACTAAACCATGACCGGTTCTAGACTTTTTCTTTTGCAATTATTGAAATAATAAACATGTTTTATGAGAAATGATTAAATAGATCTCTTTATTGGGGCACATACTGATTTTCGTGATCGCTTCTGATTGCCATAGAGTATAAACTGTATGTTTTATATTAACGAGATCAAAACAAAATTGCCAGTTATATTTTCATTGTATTTAGTAGATTTGCAAGAAGTTTCTCAAACTATCATTTGCTTTTTCTATAAAATTGTTCAATACATTGATATTTTGTAAAACTTCATACATAAAAGAAATTGTCCGCACTTTTATACTATTTACATGAATATCAAGATTTCGAAATCAGGTGAAAGAATTATTTTATCTCTAGAGTACTGAAGTAAGGTACGGATAAGAAAATTGCATATACACAGAAAACGTGAGCTACGTAATTGATGTATTTAAAAAAAAGAAGTGATAATGACTCTAGATTAAAAAATCACTGAATAAAGTTCAAATCAGGTCCGTGATTATGATTCATGATTCAGTTTATTCTTTCGAAGTCGAAACGAACGGTTAGAGGAACAATTCCGATATCGGGAAAGAGAAGCCATCGAATACTCTATCAATAAGTGTCTAATCGTCGTTTGCATAATTAATTCAGTTGTTCGAAAGTTTCTGAATCGATTGTAAGATAAAAACCAGGCGAACTCGTTGGGCAGCGCAGCGGGTTCCAGATTTTTTATTTCACAATTATTGGAATAATAAAAATGATTCCACGAGAAATGATTGTATAACTATCTATAGTAAAGCACTTATTACAATAGGAGTCGCACAAAGTCTAAATAAAGTGAATCTTGTAATTTTTATAAGGGAACATGTATTAAAAGGCTCGGTAAATTTATTATTAACCCCTTTCTGTATTTTAATAAGTCAGACTCGTGATGGAGACATTAACAATAAATTTACTTTTCTCTTCTACGACTTTTTCGCGGACAGAAACGTTTTAATCGGTGTAACTGTACAGAGAATGTAACGACAAGGGAAGATTAACGCTTGGGAAGGTGAACAATTTTCATATGCTCGATGAGATTATGTTGGACCGGTTAAATCGGATCGTTTCAGCGTCGAAACTCTGCCAATACACAGACGTGTACTCGAGAGACGAAATATAGAAGAAGGATGGGCGATGGGGTTTTAGACTGTTGTAACACGGCTGCGATGTAAGTTGCACGACGTAAGAGAGGGATGCAATGAAACGAGAGCACCGAGATGATTATGTTGGATCGGTAAATCGGATCGTATTAGTGTGGAAACTCGGCCAGTACACAGACGCGTACTCGAGAGGCGAAATATGGAAGAAGGATTTACGGGGGGGGGGGGGGGGGGGGCTCGAGTGTTGAAACACGGCTGCGATGTAAGTTACGCGACGCAAGGGAAGATTGCCGGGAGGGATGCAATGGAATGAGAGCGAACGGCGAAGAAACTTTGCCGATAGCCTCGCGGGGGTAGTCGATTCGCCCGGCCGAGAAACGCGTACCCGAGAGCCGTGGAAAACCGAAAGCATTTCTAATTTATCATCCAAGTAATTGGAACGATGTATCGGTGGCCTCGCGCCTAGTCATTTTCCCCGGTAATCAAGCAATCGAGTTCTCGATCGAAGATCGAATTACCCCTCTTTCTCGATCTGCTTTCGGCAAACTCGTTGACTGAGGTGGATCGGTCAATTGTTCCCTCGGTTTTCTTATTTATTCGCTTAACGAATTCCTGCATTTTTATTACGTCACGGTACCCGGTGACTCAACCCCTTTCGCAACTACCAACGAGATATCTTACTCGTACGAACGGATTAACCAAGTTCAGAAACGAGTTTTACTCTTTTTTTCAATTTAAACTCGTTTAAACTGTCTCGGAAGTTTTTATCGTATTAACCCAGATATGCTTATACGTTATCGTCTTCTCGTCGTAAAACGATTATGTACTCGGAGATAGTATCCGCTGGTATTAACCCTTGCTATTTTATTCGATTACGTTTGATTTCTCGATAGAACGTATCGTGGAGGAAAGAATGCGTCGTTCCAAGGTTAAAAGAGTCGTCGGAAGGGTGGCTGGTGTATTTGATTGGCCGTGTAATATAGTTGGCTTGCTTACGCGTTCACGATTCCTCGTAGGAGCATCGTTCAATCGCCTTAACGCCTTCGGCTAATCGAAAGCGACTCGTGACCGGTGCGACTCTCGCGAGTTCGCATGGAATTCCCTCGAAGAGAAGAACATCCAGTCGGATGTTAATCGGCGGGGTCGACGCATAGTCGTGCGAACGGATAGCACGGTCGAGCGAGTCACGAGCAAATTTCCAATTAACCCGATGACCGTGTCTCCTCCCTCGCTTCTCGACGAACGACGGTACAATAACGGCCGACATTATTAAATTCGGGAAACCGATAAGGAAAATTAGGCAGGACTAACGGGCACAACGATGCTCGCGTTTAACTGGACGTTTTCACGGCGCAATCGAATAACGAGGAACAACCGGACTCTTGTTCCGACGGTGTACAATAGCGAGACCCGTCTCTTGTTTCCAACGAACCGTTCGAATCCATTTTAATCGCACGAGCTGTCGCTATCTTCGCGTTCAGATTACGACTCCACCCTCTGCACATTTTTTCCACCTTTTCGAAGTACACACGATTTCTTCTATTTTCCTCCGTTTCTATACCTCGTCGACTGCATGTACCTCGACTGCGACGAGATGATGTTACCCTTCTCAAGACGCAGCAATGGATGTACTTACACTGGTATACAGTTCCACTTTTATGTACCTATGTACGTCCATTTACCCTATCGTAGATTTATTTCAGTTTAAACGTTTCCAGCTTATTGCAACGTTGACTGATATTGATGAAATTTTCAGAATATGTATAACTGACGCGGATCTACAAAATGTATTTTTTACTTCTAGTATGTTAAAAAAATATCCAATTCGTATGAATCAGATATTTAAAAAGTTATCGTCCTGTATAAAAGTGTCCGAATATTACCGTGGTTCACTGTACGTTTTTTGTGGATCTGTGTAGGTTCAGTTATTTATTTATTTATTGTTTATTTTAATGTGGCCACATTAACAGATAGGACATTAGTGACCAAATAATATACAATCAGAAGTGTTTTATACAAAGCTGAATTTATAATAGTTTATACAAATCAATGTATTTTAGGTTTAGTGTTTCGGGTGGGAACAATTTGAGCTCGCTCAAACTTTTCATAAGACTAACTCTTTGCGATTCTAACGGGGTAGATCGCCAAACAATATGGTTGAGATCCGAGTATTTAGTTGTCTATGTAATTCTGGCTCATTTAATTGGAACTGTCTGTAGAGCAGGTGTTGAACTTGTGTCAGGTAAATTAAGCGCATAGTTTCAGTTGCATAGATGCAGTTTCCGTGTTCATCGTTGCGGTTGCATCCGATTCTACAAGATTACCGAAAGATCACGTTAAAACGGATCTCTGGTTATTTAAATATTCGAGCCGCTGTATGTTCGAGTAGCAGCACTATTTTGTCGGACACCACGCCGATCGCGTGTTCGATCGATGATCGGAAAAAATACATGACCTGAATCGAAGAAGCAGGAAAGTAATCGACAACGCGTGCTATTGTCTCCGCTGCAACCTAGGACAAAATGCTGTCGTGCACCCGAAAGAAAAATATCTTTGAACTCTGTTGAAGGTCTTTATTTTGTTCAGCACGATGTGACCGGTTTGAAGGTCGGATGAATTCTGTTCTAGGGTTCGTCAGGAAATCGAAAAAAGGATGGTTTTAGAGTAGGGGAGGAAAAGTGAAAGTTGGTAGAAACAAGGGATGGTCGCTAGAGAAAGGTTTTAGGAGGATTTATGAGTGGGAACGACCCTGAGTTTGGCAAATTACCATCGCCGATAAAAATCTGTCGACGATGGGACTTCCGTAGTAACAACTTATACATGTGGAACGCAGGCCCTTATTGTTTAGGAAGGCCCAGACTAGAGTAGGTAAGGTAGTTCGGGAAAATGGATCTGACAACGCGACGAATGGCTGAAAAGACGACAGAGCAATGCTAGTTAGCGATTCGCGATTGCCAATTGAAATTCGACGTTGAACGTTGGCTCGCCGATGTTTTCTTATTTTATCTTATCGAAAAATGTTTTAATCTCCATGGCGTGACAATGAGGGAACGTGTCATGCTAATCCGTTACGACAACAATATTTAGATTGGTCGGGTCCGGTTGCGTCGCGACTAGTTGCCTCGGAATCGTGTCCTTTTTCTACCGACGAACTTACTGTTCGCAGAATGTTGTTGCAACGATCAAACACTTTCGAGAAATAGGATATTAACGCCGGCTTGTGTATCGTTGTAATACGAATCTATCTCAGGTCTCGTTCATACGAACATATAGCGGGACAAGCGCAATTCGTTCAAGTGCATGCGCGTTGAAATATTCGAATCGTGGATGCTAGACTAGAAGGGTAGGCAAACTACGGCCCGCCGGCTGTTTTGAATCCGATCCGCGAGATTAATATTGTTCTTGACATAGAAAAATTAAATATAATTCAAATTACGTGAAATAAAAAATTTATGTAAAATTTAGAACCTCTGGTTTTTTGTTCCTAATATGGCCCACAAAACTGAAGAATTTTACAATCTGGCCCTTTTGTAAAAAATGTTTGCCAACCCCTGAGCTAGACAATAAAAGTGAATTAACCTCTGTATAGGCAATCGGGTACTGGTTAGTGTTCATCTAAAAATATTACAGAATGTGTCTGAATGTGTATTCTTTGTTCACTAATATAATAATTTACAATATTAACACTAGATCTACCAAGGGCGGGTCAAAATGACTTATTCTTCTGATTTGTTCTCTTAAAAAGTAGACGAATGGAAAATTTCCAAAAATTTTCCAGGAACGTTACTGGTGATATGTTTGACAATTTTTTAGTACTGTATACTTGTCTTACAAAAATCAATTAAATTCCACGAATACTTACGCAGACAAATTGTTTCTTTAATTTTGATAGAAAAACTGTACGTGGTTGACATTTGAATAGCAGTACACAGAGAGAAGGTTAAGCCTTCATTGCATAATTGTTTAAACTGGGATGAAAAAATTGAAAGGTCAGTTTTCGCGTTTTATTTAAGGGAAAAATATTAAAACAAATTCAAACAACCTTTTCAGAAAAATAAACATGGTACGCGAAAACACATTCTTAGTTTACCGTAGTAAATTTATATACCAGATTTGTTAACTGTATTAGACATTATACACTATGCAGCGAAGGGTTAAAAAAACGGATATGAAATCAAAATGACTAATTTTACAATTATTAGAAGGCAATGTATGCCAATTGCGTTCAGTGCTCAATAGTCCTGGTGTTATAATGAATTTGGTTGGCTACGGGCGAGTGTGAAAAAGGAAAGGAAAAGGAAGAGGAAAAGGCGCGACGTGCACGGGCAGTCTCCGATTCGTACGTGAAACGGTAAGAAGGCGGCAGCCAGCCAGCCAGCTGGTAGGGAGAATCATCCCCCTCGACCTCTCTCGGACCCTTTGGCCACCCTCGGCCACCCTCGGACGCCCTCGTCGCTTGTCGTACGAAAGCCCACAGACCCAGAACATTTCGTGCACCCTATATAGCGCCCCTATAGTTCCCTCCGTGGAACCCTCCCCGTAAACCAGCTGGAAACACATGGCGCGGCGTCATCGTGCTCGGCTGCCGAGCATATGCACCGTGTTGCTTTCCGCTCTACACCGTTCCATGCCGCTCCACGTCGCTCCACACCGGTCCGCGGCAGGGCAAAAATCATTGAGATCGATCCAATCCACCTACGCCGTTTCTAATTACTCTTCTCGCGCATCCGACCGTTGTTTTACCTGGCCGCGTCGCGAAAAGAGCACTCCCTCGTAGGTTCACGCTCGATTCTCGCATCGAACGATTCGACCCTTCGTTTCCGAGTAAATACACGGTGCTTCGATCACCGACCACGACTACAAATCCCCCCACTCAGTTCTCATTTTAAAAAAAACTATAGCTGAGACTTTAGCAGCCTCTCAAACATCAAAGACCAACAATTAACCTTTATTCCCCAAAATATAGGAGAGAAAAGAAAATTTATATTTCTTGTGTATGGCTACGTTTATTCGAATGGTTAAATATTGACTAGAAACGAATCAAGTTTTATTTCATCTAGAAAGAACCGCGTAATATTCATTGTTAGTCTTTGTTAAAATCTCAAGGTTAGGGTCTATTCTCAATCAAATTGTCGATATCGTTGATTTTTCGATCGACCCTTTAATTAGCAGTTCGTACGGCGTTTTTCGACGGTTGTATTTGGATCGCTTATGGTTCATGTGAATGAAACGCGGTGGCAACCATATACTTCACGCGCCACGTCGACCCGCCCTTCTGCCTGCAGTTTAGGGATTGGATCGCCATCGAGATTACGAGCTTACGCGTGCGATTCTATCTGCTTCCCCGGTCATCCCTTCGGGACGCGTCACGCGTAACGCGTGCCCCTCCTTTTTCTGCCACGGGATCACCCTAATGGTTTGGAACAACACAGAAAAATAAGAGATCCAATGACTAGCTGGAAATTGCGATACGAACGCTGCATTTTATTATTACGAGCAGAACCTTGGACCGTATTCGTGCCAAGACTACATCGTGCCGATGAGGTAACGAGCCAATGCGTGTCGTGGAGAGAAGTCAGCCGAGAATCGGCAATTGTTTAAGGGTGAGCGTGCACCTGAAATGTGCTCGATCCGAACCCGAATTTCCAAATCAGGATAATAGTAAACGCCTTTAACCGTCTATGCGGGAAAATGCTATTCGAATCACCTTGTGCAGCAAAGTTAACTTTTGGAAATATTTGTATTATTCAAATTTTATAGAAATTCTTGAAAATTCTGTTAGATGTTGATCATTCTTGAAAATGTGAAAACTACTAATTAACCGTACGTTAGTTAGTTTGTCGACCATCGATAAGTAAAGCCAGAAACACTGCAGTTTTTTCATGAGTTTTTTTTCTAGTAATAATGCATAAACTCAAATTTTTTACAACCACAGAATTTGTTGTTTATTGTACAGTTGAAACAGCGAATAAGAGGTTATTCTGCAGTCTATATTGCATACATAATAAGGTAATACGTAATTACAAAACCACAGAATTAATATGAGAAACTATATCTATCTATCGTGCCTTATTCGTGATCGCCTCACGTTATCCTGAAAAATGGTTAACACCCGATACGAGGTCAATTACTGGCGCCTTACCCAGCTCACCCCTACAAGTATTCCGCGAGAATGACAAGGACCTTCGTATCTCGCGACACATCTACCCTCGCGAACGGCGCGCAACGAATTTTGTTTTACTCTCTTATTCGATTCCGAAGGAAATCTCCTTGAATTTTAGCCCGCGGTCCGGAGCACTTTGTCCGGAAACAGGAATGGACGAGCGAGAGCAGGTCGTAACTCGATTTCCCGCTTATCGACCGGCGTCGACGAGACAAGAAATTATTGGTCGGTGCACGGGGAATTAGTCCTGTTCTGCCGCATGGAGCTCTCGCCGGACCTTTGCCGAACCCGCGTATCCCTTCGAACGGAAATAAACGGTTCGGTGGTGTCTAACTGTCTCTCGACCCGTCCGGCACGGCCCGCTCAAGTATTTTTCAGGCGAATCGCGCGCCAGATGCTCTCGACCCCTGTCTCCGTCGTCTGCCTGAAACTCGGAAACAATAGGTCCGTTCCGAAACTGTCTCCGACAATTTCTGCGACGATCGGCGTTCACTTTTGCCGGCCTTGCCTCCGCATCAAGACGCGGCGGAAAAGGGCTCCAGCTCGATCCTCTTCCTTGCGGTACATTCGTATACCCGAGTCTCGTGTTTGTATCACACATTTTAAGGGATGCCATGGAAATCACCGACAACATTTCACCGACTCTAGATTTGACTAACAACGAATTTAACCGACAACGATTTCAGATTCGTTGGCGGTCAAATTTGTTGTCGATCAAATCCGCTGTCGGTTAAATTCGTTGTCGGTGAAAACTTTGTCGGGGAAATCTGTGTGGGTGATTTCCATGGGACCCCATTTTAAGGGCCCGGATTCGAATTTCCGGGTACCCGGCCACCCCCTAGTTATTTCCACGATCTGGCTGAACAAACTCAATTTTGACAATGATCCAGATGTATGAAATCACGTTAGAATTCGATAAGAGTCGAACTTTGAAAAAATATGAGTTTATCAGTTACTTCGCATCACATTATATTTTGAACTAAATTAATTCAATGTAATTTTTACGATGCTGTTACGATGCTGAATCTTTCTCCTTTAAACGAGAAATACATGAGTTAGACAAGTTTCGTGTCTACTGGCACATATGTCCGGGAATAATCATGATACATACCTCCGTACCAGGGATCGTGGCTGATTCCCTGCGAAGGTTGTTGTGCTGCGACAACAGTGTCTTTTCTTTCAATTCGGCTTCGACAGAATTCAATATACACGGCAAATGGAAAACTATCGCGTTCCGTTCCGGTTAAAGTAATCGCGAACGGTTCGATAATATAGGTCGAGGCTCGATCGTGCTCGAAGGTACGCGAGACGGCTTGGTTCGTTAACTCGAGGCGGAGAGCGAATTCGACGGGAACTGGAACAGCGGGAATTCGCGAGTACAAACTCGAGGGAAAAATGGAATCGAAAGAGTATCCATCGGGACGCGAGCGCCTGGAAAATGCGATTGTCGGAATTCGTCGAATCCGACCGTCGAACTGCGTTGATCGTCACTGTTTTTGTTCGTATTCGGCACGGAACCACGCGAAGACGAGCGTTACGCGTAATTAGAGCACCCTCTCCCCCGGTGGTGAACGAAAACACGGCCAGCGTTGTCCCGCACGCCGCGGTTTAATTATACCAGAAAATTAATGCGATTCATTCGATGAACATTTCCAACGGCGATCCCTATTGGTTGGCTGCCATGCCTCGAAACATAATTCCGACTCCTGTCGCATTTCTGTCGATACCATTTCCAAATGATTCCGAGACCATCTGAAAATGATCGATCGGTTTACCGTGACGACCTCTTTCGCCGTGATTCTTTGGCGAGTCTCTCGTTTCGTCGAGATTCGACGAGCAGCGAAAGCAGGAATTAATTTGCAGTAGAGGAGCACGGGGTTCTTGTATCGACCGAAACATTCCGTTTCTGTTTCTCTGGATGCTCCGGGAACGAACAACCGTCTCCGTTGATGCGGTCCCGCGCGGAACGCTCGACGACGCCGACGACGTTGTTTGTTCCTAAATATAAGTCGGCAAACTCGCGAGCCAACTCGGGACATAAAGTGGATATCTTTCTTTTGCGAGACTCCACGGCCACCCTCCTTCGCCGCCCCCTTTTCCATCCTTTTGCCACCCCCTTCGCCCGGCTATGTACTTGCGTTGAATATCTTCTATTTGTCACGCTCCATCCCCGATTCGCAGAATGTTATAGGTTGTTCCGCGCCGGCGTTGCTGCCAGCTTTTCATGCTAAACCTATCCAGCACTGAAGCCGATTAAAATGTTTTACGTTACGAAAATGACAAGGCTCTACTTACAAGGGGAAGCCACGGCTGATGGGTCACGGATTTTTCTGAAACGTGCAGTATTTGAAGATGTCTTATCGAAATGCAATTTAGCAAAGCATTAGCGCGCGCTTCTCAAGATTTTCCGACAAAATTGCATTTGAAAATTGGTTCACACCTTTATAAGGAATTATTATAAGGAATAACATTTCGAAGAGACATCTTCAAATGCCGCAAGTTTCAGAAAAATCCATAACCCATCAACCGTGGCTTCGCCTTGTTAGTCAATTTCTCTGCAGTTTTTAGAACAAATCCGATATTATCAATTTTAATAAGCAACGTTCAATAGTTATAAGATGCTAAAGATATCTGTGATTGTACGGACAAACGTCGCATGTCTCACAATTTCAGTTTTTGCATCAATTGAGCTTTAGACTGTAGGATTTACGCGTTTACCAAACAGATGACAAAAATATATTAGTATAAAGAACTAGTAATCTCATTAGACAGCGGGTCTTATGCAAAATAGAAATTTCCTGAACGAATTGCAACAAACTGGAGTGAAATAGATATTTATTTTGTTTTTTAATATATGTGTAATAGGTTGAGAATAATATAATTATCTTAACGTAATTATTGGTTGAAATTACACCTACTCATTTGTGCCATAAGCGCTGTGTACTGATCCACGGTAGTGGAAAAATTAAAAGAATACTTTCACGCCCGAGTGGTCGACAGCCACGGAGACACAAGCCCATCTTACGTCCTCGTGACGTAAATGAAAAGTATTCATCTCGTTGGCACGACTCCAGTGCTCTCGATCGTGTAAAACAAAGGGGCTCTGATTCTGGCGAATTCTGCCAAAGTTTGTACGATTTTCCCTTCGATTCTCCGGCAGTTCTACCCTTGTACAGTAAAACCTTAAATACTGTCCGGGCTCGTGTACGTAAACGTTGTCTAGTGCCTACTGGCTTCACTGCCAGCGGTGGCGACACTTTTCGGTCACGCGATTCGTATTTCATTCTTTCCTTCTCTATGTTCGGCTCACTATTGAAGTCTCGCTCGGCGCGATAGCGCAGTCATAAATCAAAAACCGGGTAAAATAAAGTCATCTTTGCAAACGCTGTCTGCCCAGAATACGTCTGTAAGATAGTATTTAAGTATTTACTGTAATCGGTCGCGGGAAGCAACGGGGGCAGTCGCCAATCCAAAGATACGAAGCGCCGCGTTGGTTCCTGGACCTTCCGACGTGTCCGGTCGGTGCGTGCCGTTGAATATTTATGAACAAAGTTATCTCTGTACCGATTTTCCCCAGTGGAGGGACAGCGAGAGGGATGGAAGTTAGTTTGGAAACGGCGTGTCTCGGTCGGCAAACGCTCTGGAGGTATTACCAACGAAATAGACTGCCTACAAGCTACACGGAACTCGTTTTAAAGGCGACGCGATGTTTGAAGCTTCGCATCGTGGTATACGACGAAGCATTCTCCCTTTCTCCCCCCCTCTCTCTCTCTTTTTCATTGTCTGTCCCGGGGACCGGAAATGACGTTTTTTTTTAAACAATTTATTTATCAAATCAATGTATATAATGGTTTTACATTGATCAACGTAGTGATATAATCTATATAGCTTTTATGTTCTTAATAATATATAAATTGCTCGGCCCATGTTGACACTCAAAACCTTTATTTATTACACTAACTTATCCTACCAGTCTTAACTATTTTATAACTATGGCTTATATACTAATTTATCTTTGTATTTTGTTCTCTTGATATGTATGAATTCGTATAAAAAGTATGAAAAGACTACGGTTTTGTTTTTGGGTTCTTCACAATGTTGATAACTTGTACTATTTACAATATTTACAACTATGTACAGAACTTAATATTACTTAGTGTCAGCAATACCTCTTTTTCTCTATTTTGCAGCTATTACTTATCGTTTTTCTTATTTACTTCATTATCTATACTAATGGTCTTTGATTTTTTCTTATTATCTATATTAATAGTCTTTAGTTACCCGTCTTGTAACCACTAATATCTTTTTTGATTGTTACTGCAAGTATCTTTGGTGTCTCTATCCGGTAACGCTGTGTTATGTATTATTTTGTGTGTCGTGTTTGTACAGTTAATGTTAGGGGGGTACATTATTCTGTTGTCGCTTGATTTTCTGTCTAAGTGGTATATGACTGGTGTAGACCGGAAGCGACGTCGATCGGTTCTAGATGGCTCTTTGAAATTTCCTTAATAATTTATTTAACGTCGACGAAGACTCGATCGAAGCTGATTCGACGGCTTCGGAGAATAGAACGGAAGAGAAGAGACCAGAAGAGCAAAGAGGAGTAAAAGGCAGTAGAGGAAGCGCGATCGGTAAGAGATCGTTCTCCGTCATCTGCTCTCTCTCTCTCTCTTTCTCTCTCTCTTTCTCTACGAAAGCTTTCCCAGCTACCATCGAAAAATCCAATGGACGCGAAAACGGGTCGAGACGTTCCTTTACAATCTGACCGTTTTATTTTTACGCCGACCTATCTTCGGCCGTGTTTGAACGACGGTTTTTAATCTGCGACTAACTACGCGATCCCCCGGAGACTGCTTTATCTTTCCCGGCTCTCAGAACCGCATCGATTATTTAACTTTGATATCGTAAATGGAATCCATCGATTAGCATCCCTTTCGACGAAATCGTCCGTCTGCCCTCCCACCGCGGACACAATGAACCCGCGTATTTATTTTTCTACGATTCAATGCGAGACACGAGAATCTTTCCAGTTTGTAAAAATGCCAAAAAATATCTTCCCGCGTTATTCGTATTTTTCGAGTCGGCATAAACAGCGAAATCAAAATACAATTTGAACCATTCAAGAATTAAGAATCTTTACGCAAGATGACGCAAGAGGAAAATAAATTTAAAATAAACTTTTTCAACTTCCGCGTGTTTTATTCTTGGCAGGAATAAAACTGAAATCTTTATATGGTTAAAGTTGATACAAGTGAACTCGCTGATCGCTCGAAGGTGTCCCAAAATCGTCCTGATTGGTCAGGCTTGCACCTGCTGTTCTACCCAATCAGGTAATTGCTCAGGGATTCCTTTCGTCCTCTTATTCCTTGCACCCTTGGCGCGCTTTTCCTGAACTCGGGGCGACCCCGGAAATTTGGCAACATTGCAAAATTTCCTACCTGCGTAGCCTCCCTCGAAAACTCGAGTTTTATAGTACCGACACGCGCTGTTGAGGCTGTAAAAAAAGTCTAACGGCATAATAAAAACTCTAAGCTGATCAACGACTTTCTCAAAAACAGTTGTGAGACAATGGATTTTTTTTATATTTATTTAACGTCGTTCTCAACTCTTTGCTAAGATTACTTCGCAACGGGACTTACGGTTTATTAAGCTGGGTTTCGAACCACCTTGGGTACCACAACATTAGATGGCACATGGAATATTTTCAGAGGTGTTGGCGGGGACAACGGGTTTTGTAAACTGTGGCCCGACCATTTGCACGACAAATGTTGCTAGTTTTACGCGTCGATCACCGCGATCAACTTCCGTAGAACATCAATAATTATTCTGTACTAAGATGTCCACTATACACAGCGAACGCGAGCGTAAAAACTTACATCGATATCGTTAAACGGAACTCCGGCGAATGTAGGTCGATTATTCGTTTCAAGGATCGGCCTCTTTTGGTCAAGAAGCTGCGAGTCATTTTCCATTGGAGCGCGTCGCGAGCGTTCGAAGACGACGTGGGAACGGATTGGATCGGAGGAGCCGCCTATTCCGCTCGCGGCTAACGTGTTCCGAGTCCGTCGAGATCGAGAGGAAGTTTATGGATCGCGCCTGGCCCAAGAAGAGGAAACGTGGCCGTTTAAAAGCCGAACCAGAGATAACGAGTCTTTACGGTTTCTAGTTTTACGTTGCTTTCAACCGAATCTCGTATCGTTACGATTCTTATCTCTGTTTAACTTCATTTCGACTCTGGTTATCCTTCTTCTGCATACTGCTATTCCAATGTTCACCGTGGTACTGATGGGTAATTGGACCCCATACATTTCTCGAGCGAAATGAAAGATTAAAATTGCCTGCATAAGTATTTGTGGAATTTTATTGATTTTTAAAGGATGAGGATGCAATGCTTAACGAATTTCTTCATTTAAAAGAGAAAATTCTTCAAAACTATTAAATAGGTGCGGCGCAATGTTCACAAAAGAAAATTATATTCACAAAATCTTCATTTTTAATTTCATGAATGTCGACAATTCGACTTTGCTTAACGTTTAGAAAGTAATACTGATGCATTAGACACCAATATGCGACAAGTCATTTTTTACCACTGTGTGACGTATGGATTTATTTATCAATTTTCGAGGTATATCTTCACGGGTACTTCTTGTAGAGCCATTTAGTTTCTCAGTGGTTCCGATGTACCAGCTATTCGAGTAATTGTACGATGATTTTGATTCTATGAATCAACAGTCGGGCATCGCTGTCGGGGGAAGGGGGAGGAGGGTGAATCGATCGATAGTTAGCGCGAATCCGAAGCGACCGTGTTTCGTTGGGAATGGTAAACGGTCGCTCGTCTCCATCCAGATAATCCGAATCGAGCCGGGCGATCGAAGTCGAACGGAATTACGCCGAGTCAGTCGACTAATCTGATTTAGGGCCACTTACCGAACGCTCGGGAGCGCGTTAATCTTTTCGCGAACGAAGAGTAGGAATCGAGGAGGCGCACGAAAGAACCACACTGGCTTCGTTGTTCCGCGACTCCCGAGGATTCGTCTGTTCCACGAAACCTGTCGATCGCGGTCCTACGAGTTATTCTTCGCGTCCTATCCGTTTCCGTTTCGATTTCCATTTCCATTTCCAGTTCCATTTCCATTTAGACTTGCGCGAGGATCGCGAGCGTACTGCTCGGCTACCAAACAGGAAAGGTCTCTATTTTTCCTAGGAAGAAACAGTAATCCTATATTTACGGGACCGCCAAGTCGGTAAAAACCTGGAGAATCTCGCTCTGTAAGCATATTTCCCAAAAGTCAGACTCGCTCGATAAGATCTTCAATAACCACGCCTATGGTTTTCAATTTGATCCCCATTGTAAAATCCTTAGACCATATAAACTTGGACATGGCTCGGATAATTTTCCTGGAAGTAAAGATTAAGTAATACGTGACGTTACAGCTTTCAGAGATATACAGGATGTCTCAAAATTCCTCAACATCCGAAAATTTGAGGTTCTAGAGTTCATTTGAAGCAACATTTACCTTTGCAAAAATCACGTCCGCGGCTTTGTTAACACGTTGAACGCCACGTTGCCATCGGTGGCTGACAGCGTGTAACATGATACAGAAACACTGCGATAAGAAACACTGGCCCTACAATACCAGCACTTCTAAGCGGCGCGCGTGGCGTGAACGGGATTGCCTTAGAAATACGCGTGGCGTTCAACGTGTTAAGGAGTCATTAACGAAAAACACAGACCAATCAGAGCGCGATCTAGATACGTATTGGTACAGTCGGCCGATTGACAGTTGGCGCTCTGATTGGTCTGTGTTTTTCGTTGATAACTACTTAACAAAGCCGTTGACGTGATTTTTGCAAACGAAAATGTTGCTTCAAATGAACTCGAGAAGCTCCAATTTCCAGATGTTGAAGGAATTTTGAGACACCTTGTGTAAGCTATGCTCACCGACACACGGATTATAAGAGGGGGGGGGGGGTAATGGCCGCACTGTGTACATAGTGCAGGGAAAGAATCGACAGGATATCTTGGGAATTATCTTGTGACGTCACGTGATCCAGTTATCTTTGCTTTACTGGATTCGCGGCTTTACTTATATACACATCTTGGGGTCAATGAAAATCATCGACAAAGGTTTCACCGGTTTGACCGACAACGATTTTGACCAATGTCGAATTTAACAATATTTATATTATGTTTACTAACAACGACGTACTACCTCAATGTTTATGTGTCTTTTTTTCTTGATATTATATAAAAAGAATTACAATAGTAGTACGTCGTTGTTAGTAAACATCTTATGAATGTCGTTGCAGATCATGTTACTGTTGGATGTTACTATCGTCAGCTAATGTTGTTGCCGTGAAATTGTCGGTGATTTTCATTGGACCCACACTTACTATACACATGGTCTGAGACCTGAGACCCTGGTTCTTAACTGGGGTTAACAATGTATTTATTTCTATGCGGGATGTTTTTGTTTGATTTTGGATTATTAATTTTGATTTATTCATTTATTGATGTCGTAAACCTAGTTTGGTTTATATAGCATACATTATTATGACATTATGCAAAAAGAAAAAAAAAGAAAGAAAAATAGAGAAGCATATAACATAGTATGTATAAAGTGGAATTATGTAGTATAAATGTTAGGCGCTAAATCCTAATCTTGCATTTTTTGATAAAGTTAAAAATAAATATTAGCGCTGTAATATTAATTTTGATGTTCCACAAATTTTCCATATAATCACAAGTGTAAGAGTAACAGATGTTAAACTCTCTCTATATATATATTTATTAAACACAACTGAGAACAATATAAACGTAAACTCGTTAAATTGCGTAACCGTAATCGTATGAATTGTAAACGTATCGTATCGGAATCTCTTCTTGTGATTTTCGTAAAACGTCGTGACTCAATGAATGCGTTTATCTGAATGAAAATGACGTGAAGTTTTGTTTATGCATTTCGTTTGTCTACTTATTTACAACGTTGGTTACGTAGTCAATCGATATCACATCGATTGACTCTCACACACACATACTAATGTCATTACACGCATACAAGGACTACCAGTGAACTGGTAGATAAAAAACAGCCGAGCTGCAGGTTTTCGCGCCGATGAACGAAATCGTAAGATGTTATGAAAATTGTATGTACAGTGGAGATTTCCTTTTCGTGTTTACATACATAGGTACAGTTGAAGTTCGAGATACATTGCCGTACACACAGCGTGGCACCGAGGTAAGCGACGGCTCGTCCCGACCTTTCCGTTTAATATCGCCGGTTGTTAGGGACGCGTTGGTCGGTGCGTCGTAGATACCGTTTCGTATTTGGAAAATACAGGATTCGGAGAACGAACAGGAAAGGCTGGCAGCTGCGTGCTCGTGTATTTATGTGTGCGTAACTACCACGGTGGCAATGTCGGCGATGGTTGCGCGAGTCCGTAAGGGTGGCCAGTGCGCGGCCCGAGCAGGCCTTTCAAACTCAATTTCGAGCAAGAAACGAGGGATCGCTGCCCCCGTGTACACGAACCGAGGGAAGTAGCCGAATCTAGAGCAACACCTAGCGGAACCTAATTTACGCGTCGTAGTAAATTAGCACTGAACGCACCGAGTTATGAAACTAACATGTTACCTTATAAGAATGATGAGATTTAATTTTCGTTTTATTGTTTAATGTCGCATTTTTTAATTCCTACGTGAGAATTATTTCGCGACGGGACCTACAGTTTAGAATAAAGGTAGGTTCCGAACCATCTTGGGCACCACAGTATTTAGATGGCAAATGGAATATTAATGAGATTTAATTTATTTAGACTTTGCGCGGTTCTGATTGCGCGTAATATGTACTCTAATGAAGATATCTATTAAACGATTTCTTGTGAAAGCATCTTAATCATTGTGAAATGAAGTGAAATGAAACATCTAGAACCGGTCGATACGATCAAAACTTTGTTCATCATTAAATCTTCAAACTGTATCTAATTAACCCTGTTTTAACTCGAAAATCAAACGTTTCTTCTGACCTACAATATTTCCATTCTCTATGATTTGTTAAATTTACTAGATATGAAATTGATATAATTCCTCGTGTAATACTTAAATGTTTAGTAATTGGTTAGATACCGACGTATCTAATAATGTAAACAATTTTATATTTTAAATAATAATACAGCAATTTTTAGTGACGCCTGGGAGGTGCCACTCGAGTGCTAAGGGTTAACACAGATCTACAGAATGTATTTCTAAAATTTTCAATACAAGCACCCCGATAAAGAAAACTGAAAAAAAGAAAGAAAAATCTGAGAACAAGAAGAAACGGCTCGCGCACGGCGAACACATAACTATCCGGTTGGTTTGCCGTATACGAGCCTAAAGTCACGGTGCGGTGCGGGTGAAGGGCGGAGAGCGGAGGTGGGGGTCGAAAGGCAGAAGAACTCTCCAAGGGACTCGACGCGCGAAAAGTGGACGCAACGGGGGTGAAGAGAATCGCGCGTCGAGAAGACACGGCGACGTTCTTCGGTCTACGGTCTCGCTTCGGCAAGAAAAACGTCGCGCAACGTCACCCAAGTTAGCCTATTTCTAAGATTCACAAATATTTACCACGTTCTTTTATTATGGGGGTAACAACTGCGAACTCATTTCCTCATATTGTGCTTACAACTATCTCTGTGTATAAGGATTCGACTTTGTATTGATATATTTATTTATGGTTTATTTTAATGTGGTCACATTAACAGCTAGGTCATTAGCGACCACATGGTTTACAATTGAATGTATCTTACAAGTTACTTGTGGAGAGGATTACGGTACAGCAAAGACGAATTTATAACAAATTTAATAAAATCAATTGCAAGATTTGTACCGTACAGACACAAACGAACAGACACACAAACAAGACAGCAAGCTAATAAAAACGTGGTAAAAAAAGAGGACGTTACAATGTTGTCTTCGCCTAGATTTGTGTTGAGGTAATTTTCAATGGAAAAACTGGATTGTTGTGAAGAAAATCTAGGACATGTTGGTTGCTTAAATTGTATTCATGTACATATAGAATTTCTAGTGGTCGCTAATGACCTACATGTTCATGCTTTCTGTATAAATAAATAATTGAAAGAAAAAGAAAAATGTCACGCAAATTGACACAGATCTAGAAAACATATTTCTTAAATTATTGAATTATTTATTTAAATTTTCAATGCAACTTTTAGTATTTTCTCTATAATTCTGACCGACTTCAATTCTCGAAAGAATTTCTATTCACGTCTGAATATTAATGAGAGTCGTATCTGGCGCGTAGCATGGGTGACATTTTCCGCTACGGTTGTAATTTGTATATCCTCTTGAAACAGTTGACCCGTTCGGGAGAGGCTCGCAAAATCGACGAGACATAGTCGATGTTGGGAGCAGGGATCGGCGGTGTTTCGGCCGTATGTCGACCCGCAATTAATTACGAGATCAGTTAATTACGTTAGTGGTAACGGCGATGCAGGTTTGGAGAGAGTGTCCCGAAGATCGAACGTCGCTTTGTAGCACAGCGCACAATCGCTGTACGCTGTAACGTCGTTTACCGTTCCGCGTCGCGATTCCACCGCATGAGGCGACCGTCTCGAATCATCTGACGTTTAACCCTGCGATGGTATCCCGGGGTGTCCGATGATCCCAATGAAATTTTATTTTATTTCGGATCATAATGCAAAAGGGGATTTCCAAGCTTCTTTTTCGCACAGCACAATTATCGAGAACTTTTTCTTCCTAGGTAGGTAAAGATTTAAAACTATTTCAGTAAATTTTTATGGAATTTTAGAGATAGAGAAAATGAACATGTGGTACCATTCACGGATTAATCCAACCCTGGAGCTGTTCCGAAGTAAACTGCGCGAATCTCAGCGAAGGGGTTGAATCGGCCGTTAGGGTAGTTGTGTAGGGCGCCACTGTCCGGCAGCGAGGGTCCCTAGTCCCTACAGCGTTCCCTTTTAATCGTTTGAGCGCGCGCAACGCGCGTGCTTCCTTGACGACCGACAAACTTCGGCCCTGATATCTTAACCCGCATCCGTTTTCCGCCTCGCGTCGATTCTATGGATTTGATAGACTTAGTATATCCCCGAGTTTCGAAGAACCCTGTGGTCCTTGCACACAGTACTCGCTGTCGATGCTTGAAGCAGCGAGAAACAAAGGAAGACATGACCGTCATATATTTGCAATAGCTATGTCGTTTCAAAGAATATTCACGTTTAACTTTAATGGCTAAATATTGATAGCTTAAAAGTAGAACTTTGTATCTCTTTAAAGGGGATTAGCGACACGGGATCGTTCGATGGGGGAGGAACAATTGCTTTAATCTGTTTCAACACTGCGCGCGAGCTTTCAGGTAAAAGCGCGCAGATCGTATCCGAACCCGTTGCAGTTTTTGCATTTAGATTAGAACAGTTTGTTTCCAGTCACGGCTCGATTCAAGTGGAGGCCTCAAGGGATAAAAATTTTTGGGCCTTCGAGATCAAGTTAGAAATAGAAGTTGCAAGAAAACTGTCCTAAACTTGATATTCGTAGGTAAATTGAATTTTTTTTAATGAATATTCGAATTCGGGACCCTATGGTATCTCGAGGCACAGTGGCGGCTAAAGTCAGATGTAGGCCCCAAGCGGTAAAAATTTTGGGGCCCTCGAACTCAACTTAGTAATAGAATAATACTGTTACACATTAAATCAATTTCTTTGAAATTCGGGGTTCTATGGTACTCCGGGGACCCACGCTGCCGCTAAACCCGGTTACCATTAGATCCGGCACTGTTTTGTTCCTTCTGCGACGTGATTAGAAACCAGCAACCAACGAGCAGCAGTCGGCAGTCAGCCGGTCGCCCTACGACCGAGCACACGAGAACACGGGGTTACCATCGGCTTAAAGGGGATACGCTCTGCCTTTTGACGGTCGACCTCTTTGTTTTCAGCCTTTTTCCACCTGCTCCTCTCCGACAGGAAACTCGCTGCTTTCTCTCTGTCTCTCTCTTGGACGGTTCTCGTTAGGCTATCCACAGGCGGAACGAAACTTCGCTTGTAACCCGAAAACAACTCCCTTTTCCCGCGCCTATTAAAATCTCGAGATCTTTTCGATTGAATCTGTGTCCCAGTAATTATCTATACCCATTGTCTTGAGAAAGACGACACTGTAGCAGTCTGGAGTTTTGTTGCTAGCCAACATAGTCTGATTCACCCTCGGACAATGGACGATTTTTATAGATACATATATTTTCATAGATACCGAGCCACCTAAAAGCTCTGTTAGGCCTGAACATAGAAGAGAATGTTTGAGAGAAAAGTTGTAAATTCTGATCGTTGCCGTTTTCATATATTTTTATCTGCACAGCATTGTAACCGATATCAAGACGAGTTCAATGATTTGGTACACTATGACCTTCAAATGACCTTGAACTAGAAAATTGATGCTAAAGCAATGATCGAAGTGTTCGTTGTGCAATCATCTTATTTCAATTGAATTAACTGTTTCTCTTACAACTTCCTAATGCTTCTGAACACGGGTCTTATAATTAGAACCAGTATTAACGTTCTAAACAATAAATAACACCTCCTTTATTTTCCTCCTATTAAACATTTTTAATAGCTAACATGGTTCTTGAACCGGAAGATTCATATCCGAATCCACCGTTTAGTATTCCTACAAAATAGCTATTTGTTGTGTAGAAAAATGATCGAACCTTGCGCCGAGAATAAAATTCATAATATCTGAAAGATAAATTACGATCGATAAACTAATTAATTAAATAAATATCAGGTTGTGAAAATGATGTCCTTTTTTCCTACCACCGCTTCCAACCATTGTCATGCTTGATAATAATTAATTTCAGAAGTAGAATTGCCGAATTTAACTTCTACAGATAATGGGTGTTGACGTAAGAACACTTGTACTCTCCTAAATCGGCAGCTTTCCCCACTGTGTTCCCTCGACGCCGCAAAATCTATTCGCATCTCGTACCCGGGGTTGAGATTGCAAACACGGTCTCGTGGTTGAACCTCGACCTTTACCGGGAGTCGGCTCTGCCCCCGGTTCGTCTAGCGCGTAGTCGTCGGCGAGGTATTATTATTTATGTTGTGAGGAAGGCGGCTCTCATCGGACACCTGTAACACCGGATCGCGAAAGAGGCGCGATAGAGACGAGAATCGATCGCTTTCAATCTCGACTGTAAATTTCGTCGAAATCCCCGTGTCGCGCGGACTGGATCGCCGCGGCGAGCGAGCACCATTTTTCCCTTGGAAGCCCGGCAGCGGATACGCATCGAAAATCGATACTCTCCGTCGTCCGGGTTATTTACAGTAGCGCCGCGACGAAATTAGCGTAACGTTTCGAAACGACGCGGAACGGCCGATTAAAATTCGTTTCGTGGAACCGTCGCGTCATATCGCTCGTTGCGCGTTACGATAGAGTAGTCTCGTTTCTAGGGTTGCAAGGGTGCGGGATATGCCGTCTCATAGCTCGATAATGCAAAGTTGGGGGTTTCCAAGCCGCAATCGCCTCCGAGAGTCCTAGTTTTACATTTTCGAGGCGTAATTTGCATTATTCGGCAGCACGTGGCTGTCACAGTTTTATGAAAATAGCTTAAAGCGCAGCTTTATGCTTCTACCCCTGTAAGCGTTGTACAGTAACCGGTCGTGGTAAAAAATGATTCCAGGTGCGACGGAAGCGGCGAAAACGGGCCAGGAAACAGAGGAACTCGAGGCGGCCGTGTGGAACGATAACGCCGAACGGGGAACGTTGTTTAGAACGGTCGGGCCGAGTAACATCTCGAGTTTAGGTGGTCGGCGAACTGATGTGTCGGCCGTCTCTTTCGAATTTATCTTTGTTCTTCGTAGCTGATGCCTCATTTGCATGATAAAGCGGAGAACAAGCGGCACGAACATGTCGGGGCACTGGGGTCTAAGGTTTTACGGGTAGGGGCAAGGCCGAGGGTGAGGGCGAGCGCCGCGTGCAACGTAGAGCGTCGCGATGCGTCCTCCCCGATAATTGTGACTGCGGTTTTAGTTTCTGCCGGCGCATTTGCATACGCTCGTAATAATATTTCTTTCGGACCTGCATTCTCTTCGTTGGTCCTGCGACCGCAAACGGTTACCAACGACCAGTCCTAAATTCAGATTCTCGAGTTGTTCCGCGAGAGTTGCGTTGATCGTGTAATCAGGACAGTCGACTCGTCGATCATCCTCGATGAATCGTTATCGCTGTTTTGGGGAAACGGGGAAGAAAGTGGAACACGAAGGAAATCCGTTGCTGGTACCGTCGCGCTTACTATTCCCTCGGCGTGTCTCGTCTCCGGCATAACGGGACGTCTAACATCGCGGAGTTCCTCGAGACCGGGTTCGAGTTTCACGACGAAATGGAAATCTAATTCCGTATCCCGGCTTCCGCTTACGGAAGGCAGCGAAAGCCCGCTAAGCCGACACGCGGCTTCTTCGAAGAATTAGAAACGAAGCTGTCGACGCGATCGAAGGCCGATCGATCCGTTCCATCGGATTCCGCTCCCGGCTACATCCAACGAATCTTTCTTCCGCGGCTTGGGAAGTCGTGGACGTTCGTTAGATTCCTTCGACCTTCCTGCGACCTGTGTGGGTTTTCAGGAAAAAGAACGAGGCGAGCGAGATCTGAACTATGAACAATAATGAGACCGACTGCTTGCGATTCGATGTTCTCCATTTTCGATCGTTCCAGTTTGCCGTTGTTTGATCGCGTTTGAAACTCTTTACGAACGCGAGATACGCGTCGCGTTTGACAACAGGTGGAAACCAATTAAAGCAGCGATTCCTTAAGGTGACACGAGATGCCAAACATTCTAATTGCAATTAGATCAGCAGTGGTATTAACGTTCGTACGGTTCTCGGAAAGTTCTCGTTTCCTCTTTCCGTGACTTTGTGTACACAGAGAATCGAACGGGGCGATGCACAGTGGGGTGTTTGTCCAATTTCAGCGATCAAAATTCAATATTTGAAATTTTACATAAATTATAAAAATTTTGTGGCTTGAGTTGGTTGAATGTCTGAGGAACAATTTCCTATCATTCGTTGAAAGTCACCACTAAAAATTGCTGTTCATCTATTCACAATATTGTTTACTTTATTAAACATATTGGAATTTATTAGATTACTACACATTTAATTGTTGTATGTGGTATATCAATTTCTCATGTCCACAAAATGAAAAACAAAATCATATACAACGGAATTATTCTAGGTCGGAAGAAATGATTAATTTTCAAGTTGAAATAGCTCAGCTGCAAATGGTTAAACGAGTCGAGCACGCGATAAGCTGCTATATTTAGGTGTAACGTGTTCAGGTGCAGCATGAGACGTACGAAATTTTTAATGGATAACAAGTCAAGTAGCAAGGTGCTGGTTCCGTTTGAGAAAAAGGAATCGCCGATTTTTGAATCGCCACGCGTCGCGCGCTACTCCGCGACTAGGTTCCCGTAGCAGCGCGAAGCTCAATCGTTGGTTGCGCAACCAAATCTCTGCAGAGATAAGATGACGCGCGGCCGATAACGGAATTTTATGAATACGACGGAACGAACCTAGCATATTAAACGATGTAGTGTTTCTACTTTTAGCTCCTACATTCCTCCCCTTGATAATTATATAGAACAGGTCTGCGTACTCCGATTTTGATGAAATTTTAATATGTTATAGATTTCGACATTTTGAACAACTTTTTCCGTTTTCAATATGGGGGTCGCTTTTAGTTTTCGAGATATTTTCAAAACACTATCACTAATACTGTATTGCATTTTTCGTATTCCTGCATGCTCCGCGGCAACGTAAACCTATTCCGGGGCCGCATCTGTTTATTTTTTACCAAGTGCTAAACACGCACCCATTGTTTCTAAAAAGGTTTCCGTTATGAAATTAACATTTGCGCCAATTGTCAGTATCATATTCGTAATCAGCACTTCAAAATACGTAAGAATCTAGAGTATAATTTATAAACACTGAGCGGGTGTGTGTGGTGTCAGACCGGCACTTTCCGTCCCCTTGTTTTCTCTCTACAGCGTCGAAATGTAAACAAACGCCGCACCGGACAGGCTTACGTTCCACGGAGCGTGCATGAATACGAAAAACGCAATACAGTATTCGCGATAGTTTTTTGCAAATATCTCAAAAACTAAAAGCGACCCCCCTATATTGGAAAAGGAAAAAGTTGTTCAGAATGTGTTGCTGTATAACATATTAAAATTTCATCAAAATGAAAATTTTTACAGAGGAGAAAATTGAAAGTATAGAAACATTATAATAAAAATATGATAACAAGACATAGTATAGACCAATCGCTTATACGCTTTATAAGGCCGCAGATTTTAAGAAATAATAACATGTAATGGCAAGACCTGATATTAGGATTGGCTATTATTAATGAAACATCCATTGGTTGATAAATGTTGTCGAGTGAAGTTGAATCGAGTCGATCATGGTTATGAAATACAATTGATTGAAAATAGAATAAATGAATCGCAAATCTTTATGCTACTACGACTTTCCAAAAAAGTTTTTCCGCGCCTCCCTATCTTTTATATTTGTAATAGATATAATAATATAGACAAGCTTTTTCAAAACTGTTGAGTTTCATTTATTTGTAAATATTATGTGAAAATTAATTTCGTATTACAAAATTTGGCGCATCTCAGGTTGAATACCGCTGCCTTAAGATCAACGAATTTTACATCTTGCGATTACGATTTCAATGAAGCTATGTACCTATGTACCACTTACTTAGATTCACAAAATAAATAGGTTTTAAATGTTCATTACATTTGAATTCGAGGGAAATTGAACGGACCAAAGCTGGTATGTATCGTGTTTCGAGCAAAGACCGGTTTCAAAGGCTGAGCGAGATCCTTAGAGCATATTCGCCCCGGGGAGCCGAGCATGATTTCCCGGTAGAAGTGCCAAGAGGTTAGAAAAATCCGCGAAATTGCAGGAGCATCCAGGTACCGCGAGATGTCGGCCGATTCGCGTGCCGCACGCCATTGCGCGGCCATAACATCGCGAGATGAAACGACGACGATAACGCGCGGCCGGACTAATGCGCGATACGGAAAAGCGACGCACGAAAGCATCGAGGCAGAGGTTTTCCTGCGAAGCAGACCTTCCTCCCTGGAAACTCCCGCCTCGCTTGTCCCGCTTATCCTTCTCATCCCGCTCGCCCCCCTTACCGCTCTTGTCTGCGAACGGGCTAACCCATTTTTCATGGTACACTCCGAAAACCGCTTCACATGGGACAGCGACACGACATCGCGTATTCGTTTCGAACAGCTTTTAATCTTTCTGGAACGCCACCGCGAGACCCGGTTTTCCTTTGCCGGCTACGCTGCTCCAAATTAACGTGGCTCTTTATTTACTCTTGTCAAGAATTTTTGTCAAAATTTGTTTTACACCACTCCCCAGAGTTGTTCCGAATAATTAAAAACAATCCGTGTCATGTTTGAGCTCGATCTGACAACGGGAAAACGTGCCCCGAAACGATTAAACATTGCACAGCTTTTATTTTAATTGTTATTGTTATTATTATTATTTATTATAGACAGAAGCCCATTTTACACAAGTATTTACAGACAAGGAGAGAAAAAGATACAAGACTACTTATCTAATAAGAAAGAAGGGACATGCGCAAAAAGACAAAGAAAAAAAAGAAAAAACAAAATGATACTGGTACAATCGATAGATATTATCGTATAATCTTGCGTAGTTGCATTTTAAAATTTTGTAAAGATTCAATGAACAAATCAATACTAGTGTGATTCATTGGATTAATTAATCCATCTCTTGTTCTCAGTTCACGTTCCGGTACATAAAAATTGATTTGCGCAAGTAGAGAAGAACAAGCAATATGATTATTAATTAAATTAAAAATAAAAAATATTTTCTTATTATCTAATTATCTGTAATTTTATGTACATAAAAAGAGCCACCGTATTTCACACGGTCCAAAAGTCTCTCGTTCCCGCGGACAACTGGTTTGTTCCAGCTTTGGTCAAAAACTTCCGAGTTCATCTCGGTCGGATCCTTGCCGATCTTGGCCGATCGAGCTTAGTCGAAATTATTTTGAACTGTACCTGCTTTAGATCGTTGAAACGATAACTTGTCTCCGGTCGATCCTCGACAGGAAATCCTTGTCGAGTAGCAATAAAATAGTCGAATCTCGAGGAGAACTCGAGAGCAAATAAGCCCGACGACGATGTTCGATCTCGCGCGGCAAGCTCGACGAAAATGGTTCCTCGAGGATCTTCGCATCTAATCTCTAACTCGAGAATCCTCTGGGCGACGTTTACTCGCGTACAAATCGCGAAACCAATTCTGAGATTGACGGTGAAAGATGGGTGCCGGGCTCCGTTTATAAGAAGGTAAACGCGTACCGAGGTGAAATTCTGGTGGATCCGGCCTAACCGGTAGCTACGTTTAACCTCCGAGTACTGCCGGCACTTTCTTCTGCTCGTTTATCCGAGATTAGACGATCGCGGCCGGTAATGAGCTTTCGAGGCTCCCGGACTAAACGCATTATTCGAGGCTCCGCCGTCTTTGCCTTCGCGTACCCTCGCTTTCTTCGCTCGACCCGACCCGACCTTACCCGACCCGATACGACCCTACACGAACCGCTCACCCTTCCGCATTGGAATTAAATCCGTCGCACTCTTGAAATTTCTCACGTACTCTTCCTACCCCTTGTACAACCCAACCGTCGCGCCGCCAATTTTTAGGGAAATTCGTTTTAGAGTAAAGGTACAGATATAGTAGAGCGGCGAAGGAAATTTCATCCCGATATTTCTTATGGTTGATGATTTATAATAACATATTATGATCCAACCCATTGTGTTCTTCAGTGCAGATCAGCGTTCAATTGAAATAATTTTAATTTCGTCAATTTTCTTGGGGCTAAATCCTCATTTTTTTAATTATTCAAAAAGTGGCCCACTATGAAAACAAGATGAAGTATGACGCATGGAGTATAAAAGGTCCCGTGATGACAAAACGCAGGTTGAGGTGTGTTCAAACTTCTCGATAAATCTCACAATTCCCGATTTAAATTTGCAGAGCGGAAGCGGTTAGTTTATTTGGCCCTCGTTTGTATCGAGGCGTATGGTCCGAATCGAATCACCGGCAGTGGGTCGAAAAAATGCGGGTTAGAAGGACATTTAATGGAAATTAAGATAACCGCGTCGCTGATCCCGCGTCGATGCATCAGCTGTTACGTGGCAACAGGTGGCCTTTTGTCGGAATGAACAAAAAAAAGGGGGTGAACATTTTTAACGAGTTTCCGCGCCGGCCCGTAACGGTAGACGAGAAATTTAGGAGCTTTTATTCACCGTGCAACTCTCGCAATTATCCGCCGTGCAGTTTCAATTCGACGACCGACTTTCGATCGGCCGCTCTCACTCGGAAAAAAGTGTTCGACGAGCGCCCCGTATTAACAACGATAAATAAACGAATCTGGTTGATCAAATGTATGTAAAAAACCGCCGAGCGGCGTTCCGTGATCGCAGTCGCAAATGGTTATGATCAAAAAGTGGGTTGTCGCTAGTTGCAACGATCGTCTAGTTGAAAATCATACCGCGGACCGGAAACTCGAGCGTTCGAGGAATTCTCGATCAGGCGAAGAGGATCGGCATCTTCGGCGTCCGCGGTTTATGCGAGCAACGTGCGTCGACTACTGGCCGACCGTCCCGCGGAAATCCATCTATTCACGTGCTCGGTCACGAGGGAGTTCGCGCGCGATACGAACGCAAAACGCGCGAAGCGCCTGCAAGAATGTTGCTGAACGAGTTCGAGTTCGAATTATCGTCACTCAATCATTTCCTACACTTGCAACCTTGTGCCAAGTGTCTGCCGCGATCGGATCATAGTTTCCCGACTTTAACAAGGGACTGTACCCAAGCTGATTTTAATGAAATTTATGTTCTTATATATTTAAAATATTTGTGTTCTTATATATTTAAAATTATATATTTAAAAAATTCATCTGTTCTTTATAATATTTCTTGTTGATTCTTTATCGATATTTATGCAACATTGTGTACGTGATTTATGGACCAGAATAGGGGTTTAGTTGCTTTTGGAATCTTCTCGTTTTATCATTTAACAATGACTATTGAATATATAACATTTTCCAACCATATAGGGAATATGAATATCAGTAGTTAAAAACAATTGTGTGTAAAATATTATGAAACAATTTATATCGATGTGTTACACTTGGGTAATGTCGCTTGTAAGTTTTGTTGAGATTTTTCGGTTACGGAGAAATAATTAAATAATTTAGAAATAATTTTAGACTTCGAAGCGTTGACAACACAAAATAAACGGAAATAGTCTTTCCCCGAGATGCCCATCCGTCATCACGGTTCAGCGATACGGTAAAACCTCAAGTACTGACCGCGGTCGTCTATGTAAACATTGTCTAGTGCCTACTCACTCCACTGCCTGGTCAATGTATTTCATTCTGTCCTCTATGTTCGGCTGTCTATTGACGCAGTCATAAATAAAAAAAAAAACAAATCATCATTGTAAACACTGTCTGCCCAGAATACGCCTGTTGGACAGTATTGAAGGTTTTACTGTACCTTGTTCGATGCGTGACATCTTCTGTTTATGCGATCTGAGATTCGGAGAGTCGGTTTCGAATTGTTCATCGCGAAGTCGACTCGCAAAATCGTTCTCCCGCGATAAGGATTTACTAGTCTGTAGCTCGAACGTGTTCGATCGCAACTGTACGCTGGAATGGGTCGAAAGCGTCCTGGTATTTTTGGGTATGCCCTCGAAATTGGTCGTCTCGCTGCCATATTAGAGGACGACGATTCCTGTTGGTCGGAACGTCCGATCTGGACGCTCATTAATCGACTAGGAAAAATTTCAAACGAAGCGGTTACCATGCAAATGGCAAGGCAATTTTTTTTCCTCTTTTTTTTTGCTCGTTCTCCGTCTCTCGACGCGGCCAAATGAATTCCGCCGATGGGGAAAGAGCACACCGTCGGAATTTATTTCTTACTTCGAAGTGGAATAAGTTAAACGCATCGTCGATGGTATCGAGAACGAAAATTGAACAGACGGCCGACGAATACCGAATCGGAGACACTACGAACTATTGTACGACTCGACGCACAGTGCTGTTTTATCAGATGCGTTTCCCGGTAAAGCCACACGACCCGCCCGACCAAAGCACGATTCCGGTTGAATCAACGCTAAACCTACCACTGCCGGTCAAATGACCAGTTTAAAATATTTTCCATTTTAAATTATTCAAATTCTGAAGTTGCTTACATGGAAATGCATTTGCTAAACTTCTTTATCCAGGCACATATTATTTTAAACAATGTACAAAAATCTAAATGAACAGCGCCTTGTCATTTACTGAAATTATGAAGTTGCTTGGAAATTCATTCGCTAAACTTCTTTATCTAGGCACATATTATTTTAAAAAATGCACTAAACTAAATAAATAGAGCCTTGTTATTTTCATAAGCTAAAACAATTTAATCGCTTTCACTGCTCGGTAGCGAGCAAATGCAACAGCTTGATACATTTGATCCATACGCTGAAGACGATCAAAATTCCTTAAGGTCGCTAAACGTCCGTTTAACGAAGTTACGTCGCCTCGAACGAATCGAAAATAGAAGCAATAGAGGAGAAAAATAGAGCTCCACTAATCCGATTGATAAACTCAAATAGATGGATTCGTTCTCTTTCTCTCCCGTTCGAACTTGAACGCGTTTTAGTTTATTTCTCGAGATAGAGCAGCGCGCGCGAACTGGCGTTAGACGAGCGGGTAAAGTTTAGGCGACGCGTAGGAATCTCCCGGAGAAAAGAAGGATGATTCGCGTGCTCGGTCGCGTTTAACAGAAACCCGGAACAAAGCAACCTCTGTACAGGCCAGACTCGGCGGAATCGTGTAATCAATAGATAACTCGCGGTCTGGCTCGGTTCGGTCCGGTCTGGTCCGGCTCTAGTTTCGTCGGGAGACGTTCATCGGAGAATAATTGCCACTCGTCACGAACGGACTGCGAGAGAAACCCTGCTTCGGATTAATCTTATGCAAAACGTCGCTTCGCTTGCGTTCCGCGCCCTTCCGTCCGTCCTTCGGATTTCTATATCTAGGATTGATCGGACGATTCGGTACAAGTTTACTTGCCCTTTCTCGTTTTACCGTAGAGTGGCTTAGACAATGGAACTATTTTCTATATCGATATTGCGTATACAGACGAAAAAATTCCGACAGCTATCGACAATGTTTTTGGTCGTTATGGATTAATGCTATGCATATCAATGAAACCGCAATAAACTTTACGCATTAAGGCCATTTGTCCACGGAGCGTCGCGTACACGTAGCGTACGCGTATTTGTACGATTCGATTATTACGACGATGACGCTTCATGGTAAAAGCTTTGCATAAAGCTTCGCATCCAACAGATTTAATTACCGAGATAAATGTTTTAGCGAAATACGTAACTGAAACATACTTGCTCGTTTCATTTCAGCATTGTCTAAGGAATAATTAAACTATTTAATTGTAACTCGAATTTCATAGTTTTATAGGGTTGATGCGGGTATTGTACGTGTATACAACAGTAACAGTGGAATCATAGAATTACGATCACGACACGTCTGTATAAAACGAATCGTTATCTCGGTTTGTCCTTACGGCTTTGATAAATAAATACGGCTTTTCCTTGCAGTTTTGGACTTCAAACGGTACGCCTGCTCGGAAAGTGATCCGAGAGGTCTGATATTTAGAATTTCGAGGTTTCTGTGGGTTCTTATTTGAGAGAAAACAAAATTTTGTTGTAATTTAAAAGTCGAAAATTGAATTTCGGTCACAAAAACGTTCGTTCGTACCGCGGATCTCCTCGAAAGGCAGACGCTCAGCTACTAGCGGAAGAATCGCGAATCTTGGACGCGCTCGGAAACTACTGCGGATCCTCGACGAAAGTTTTTCGATCGGGTTCGAGAGCTGCACCGAACCCGTTGAAAGATTCATCGAGTCTCTTAACCGATACGAGAGGAACGTCGAGACCGTGGATCGTCTTTTCTCTATTTCTTTATTTCTCGATTGGAATTTTCAAATGCGTGGAGGTCTGCTCGTATACAACCTAGGCATCTCAGAACAATATTTGCCCGCGTTGCAATATCGACCGCGGGTTCGCCGTTGTTGCCGGACTTTTTAGCCGAGGACCGCAGCCACCGTTCTCGCTCGGAACCGTCGACGGACGATTACTTCGTCCCGACGACATGTCCGCGGTAAACGTTTTTCTCGTTCCGAAAGACAAAATGTTTTACGACCGAGTCGGGCTCCGAGCGACTTGCTGGCTGATGATTTCCGCAGGATTGCGAGGAAGAAACGAGGGGCGCTGTTATTCCTCTCGCATAAAAGCGCGAGTAGGATCCATTTCGTTCGAACGGTATCGAGACGCGGCCCAGTGGTCGATTTACTTCGAAACGTGACTAAAAAATGAATTTTGAAATTGATAATTTCGTATACGTGTTGGGTTGACCCCGGATAATTGGGCTATTGAATGGTTAATGGAAAAAGGGCCTGATCCTTCCACCTGACCGAGAAATTCAACCTGAAAATGACCTTCGTGGAGGTAGCAGCTACGCACAGTAAATTGTTGAGTGAGAAAACTACCCAGAAGTAAATATATTTGTGTTTTATCCTACTAATTTTTATTCTTCAATATGGTGCGTGACCCTGGAGGTAATTAAATCATGTTTATGCATTATATAAAATGCAAGTAACAATGGATAATGTAATGTATAAGATATAACAAAATTTCATACGAAAATTTTAGAAACCTTTAGTTTGTACTATCACGAATATGCTATCCGAAGTGCATCCGTGGTTGTCATGGCAATTTTTGTAATGTACTGCATGAGCTGGGTCCCGCTTTTTGTGATCTAAAACTATTGTAGCTTTATTTCAAGCTTTAAAGTAATATTATTATGGGTCGTTGAATTCGTCTCGATGCCAGTTACAATATTATGAAGTAAAAAAACATTCCCGAAATTCGTCGCACAGACCTACGATTCTACCGTGGATAGATGGAAACATGGTCGATTAGGCCGATTAAACGAACGTGATTACGTCGGTGTACTAATTTTGCAAACTTCGGTAACTGCTGCCCATTATCGATTATCGTTGTTGGAAGGCGAGTATATACATGACTGGTGTATAAAGATAAGAAGATTTCACGAAATAGAAATTTAGCCTTCTCCTTAAAAATATTTTTGTGGTTGTGAGGCACGTGTTGAACACATGTCGGTTATCGAGACACTGAAAATTGTATAATATTTTGCACAGACGCAATTCTAATTAATCTTGAAAATGATCTAAACGAAGATCGAAACGTCAAGTATTTAACTTGGTAATTCGCAAACTTACTTTATAGATTAAATTAACAAACGATCGAACCTTGCACCGCAAACATTAATCATTCCATATTAACAACAAATACGATCGATAGAAGAATACATTTGATCACTGATTCTTTGTATTAGTGATCGGTTAAATTGCCTTTTTTCTGAGTCTTTCGAAATTTGTTTTCACGAGTTCTTCTTCGGTATAAATACGTAAATTCTGAAACTCGATTAATGCATAAACTGAAATTTTTTGCAACTACAGAGTTAAGGTCCGGGTAGGAAGCAATTAGGAGAGTCCTCGACTGAGTTAGGGACCTTTAGATGTTCGTATCGCAATTTCTGGTCGGTAGGTGAGTGAAAGGATCTCGCGGGAAGAGTATCCATCTGTCAGGTGGTAAGTCGAGACGAGCCTGATGGTGCGGCCGCAACTTTTCCTATCGCAAGCCAACAATCAGAGAGAACCGCGTTTCGCCGCGTTTAATCCTCTTTGCTTCCGGTCGGCCGATGTTATCGGCGCGTACGTTATCGCTCTAATTGGCTGTCAGTTCAGCCGCAAAGGAATTTCGACGCTCGAAGCCCGAACCTCGCGCGCCCCGTTCCGATTCGATTCGATCCGCGAACGTAATCCTTTGCTCGCGTCGAGGCTGGATGCGATCTGGTACATTTTTACGAGGTTCCGAGGGATCGAGGATCGTTCGTTCCATGGTTCACAGTTTATAAGGGGGCCTTCTGTTCGGGGCTTCGTTGCGGTGAAGTTCGAGTGTGCGAACTTTGCGGTAGCCTTCTACTATTCCCTGTTGCCGAGTCTCTGGCCAGTGAATCCGAGGGATAGGTTGAATCGAAGTACGCGCGCAAATCTATGGTTGTAAAGAAGAACGCCGCATATCGCAAACTGTGATAATTGCCATTGAAACTTTTGACCACTAATTTGACATAGGACATCGGTTAAATTGAATTTTTTTTTTTTTATAAAAAATTTTTTCAAAATTGTGACATGCGGCGTTTTTTCTGACAAGCACAGAAATATGCGTTCGAAGGAGCGAGTGCTAACGATTCGTAACAGCTGGTTGTTTTGCATTGCAGATGATAGCGGTGCAGCAGAAGCTGGCGTTCGGTTGGTAGTGGTCGGTTTGTTCCGGTTCGCGGAGACCACCCGGAGAGAGAAGCGGACGAGAGCGGCGGCGAAGCAGAAGAAAAAGAAGAGGAAGTAGCAGAGGAGAGAAAAGCAGCGCGAGGCGGAGAGGCGGAGAGGAGGAGAGGAGAAGTCGCCGCGGTCAGCCTGGAGGAGAGAAGAGGAACGGCGACCATCGGTGATCGAGCGGAAGAGAAACGGCGGAGGAAACAACCGAGGATTCGGCCGGGAAGAAGGGGGAGGGAACGGGTGCGGAATCGAAAGGGTAGAGGGGAGAAGGAGGAAGCGGAAAGGAAGAAGAGACCGGCAAGACCGAGACTCGGGCGAGGACGAGGTCGAGCAAGAGGCCGAGGAAGAGGAAGAAGGAAAGGCAAAGAGGAAAGAGAAAAGAGAAAGGAACGGGAACAGGAGCTACCCTCGAGGCTGCCGCTGCTGTTCCTTCGGAAGGAAGAGGAGGGCATCGTGGTCGTCGTCTTGCGATCTTCTTCCGGCAACTCGGCTAATTCAGGATCGAACCCCGGGGCTGCGAAGGTCGCTGATGTCCGCTACGAGCCCTGCCCTTACCCCTGCCACTTCGCCGTCACCCGAACGCAGCCGAGCGAGAGGAACGTTGCCGTTACGACCGACAGCGACGAACGGGATCGGGAACCTCTTGTCGCTCCTCCTCATCGCCCGGCGTCCGCCGCCCGCCGTCCGGCGCCTCGATCCGAACCGATCCAAACTACCCGAACGACCCTCCTTCTCGTACGCGACGTTTCTTCGGAAACCGTCGTTCCTCGGAATCTCGACAGTACCACTGCTGCTGTATCGCCGATCAGCTCGACCACCCCTCTGAATGTCTTCGCACATCCAAAAGTCGTGCGTGGTGAGGACACAGGTTCATTTGTCCCAGTTTCACTCGTTATTCCAGCGCAACTCTGCTCAGTCCACAACTCAACTCTCTTGTACAGGGTGTCACAAAATTATATGTCGCGGAACACCATGCCGCGATTCTACACCCCCGATTTAGTCGAAAATTACATAAGGAACCTCCCGTAAAATTGACCATCAACGCGGAGAACAAGGTAAAGAAACAATTTTCTTTTTTAAGATTGGAAATCTTAAATCATACGACATATAATTTTGTGATACCCCGTACAATTGTAGACCACACATTTCCCATGTCCTTTCGCCGTTCCTCGCTGACAAACCTTTACCCTTTCGCGTCGACCATGTTATACTTTTACGAGCCGCACAAACTGTAAAATTCAAGACAGGAATTCCCAGCGATCCGATACACCTATCTCGCCAGACGTCCACGAATTTTCACCAAACCGTCGCGTCGTCATTCGTCCCCGTATAGCTACTGCGACCTTGTCCTTTCGCCGTTTCGATGGAAAGGCTAGGCGAACAGGAAAATGCCAGAGCGTCGCGAAGGAAAAGGCTCGCCTCGCCGAGATGTTTTCTCGTTTATCAATTCCGATCCGTTTGTTGTCGAATCCGGACGCGCGCAACGGCTTTTCGTATGTGGGTCAGACGCACGATAAACGTCGCGCACCACGAGGAAACAACAGGACATTGCGAAGACCCGGACGATTTTCTATCCGAGGCGAAAGATCGCTTCCGGTACGACTTTTCGAGTCTTGAGATGCTGTAACGACTAGATAGAGAAAAGTCTGACTATATTTTGCGCCCAACAAATTGGCCTTTGAAACTTGCCGTAGGTCCGCGACTCGTTTGTCGTGTCGCAAGGACCGCGCGACGTCAAAGAAGAATGATTATCGGTGCTCCTGCGTAGCGGCATCGTCGGTCGACAATTCAGTTTTGCGATTTTCCGTTTCTTTCGAGGCGCCCCGCCGCGAAAAGAAGAAAAGGAGTTGGCCGACGGGTTGCGACGAAGCCCAGACCGAGGCCGAAATTCGATACGTCGCGCGTGAAGGATTTCCGATATTAACTCATAAATTCCAACGTTTCAATAACGCGAGCTCGCGCGCGCGCGTCGGCGTTACGCGGAAATTCTGTCAATTTCCTTCCTATATTGAACCGAATTCCGGTGAACGTCGTGTCTCGCATGCTTCCGTTTCAATGTTTACGCGAGGTCCGGACAACTCGTCGGTGTTTTCCCGTCTCGTTAGTTTTTCACAGGTCGAAGAAACGACGGACAGGAACTAATCTCTCGCGCGTCGATAACAATCGCTGGAGAGCGATGTTGATGTTATCGTTTCGACTGGACGGGCGAGCCGATGAATAGACTTCGTTTACAGAGGAAATCGAGTCTTCGCTGGTTTTCGGTCGTTCTTGAATACCGAACAACTGTTTTCTATGTTCAACCATCTATTTTCGATACCGAACTCGAAAACCGGTAAACGATCGTTTCTTTTTTTTCCAATATCCTACACCTGGGCGAACAACGACCATCTTTTCTCTTACAATTTTATCTGCGATTTTACGCTTAATCGTTTCACGAGAAATATGAAACTTCGGTTTACCGTAGACCGCAACAGATTTGCTGATGAAAAATTCATAGAAAATCGACGCGTTGTTTCGATTCCATCGAATCCGTGCGATACGACAAGCCCAGGAAAAGCTAATTAAGGCCGAGCTTCTGGGAAACTTGGCCATTAAGTATTTCACTGGAAGCTACGTTGGCAACAAGCAATGTTTTCCGGTCCTTGAGCGCCTATATTACGAGCCACCTTTATCGGGCCGGTTTTCCGAAGTTTTCCCGGTTCCAGGATCTTCACCGGCTGCCTGGTTCTCGTCGGAAACGATTCTACGTCTTTTCCTGCGTCCTTTCATCGAACATCCCTTCCGGCAAACACTCGTCGTCTCGTCTACTTTCGAAGAGGACTGGGAGCACGATTTTCAAAGCTTCCTTCTGCGAAGCTTCCTCTCTTTCGTCTCCCTTTGAGGGAGTCGCTTGTCCTCGGGTATTTAACACTGGAACTACCGGAAGGGTCAAAACAACCTAATCCAGCTTTTTATTTTGCACCGAATCGGAAAGAAACTTTTAAAAGAAATGACTGAGATAAAAGCGCCAATAGTTGCGCTGTTAAGAAAAATTCTCTTCGTGAATAATAGTATGTGTATAACAAATGCTTTTCATCCTTTATTAAATAGAGAATATATGCGTGCAAATGCTGTTTGAACTTCTTTCATTGCGTAACAAAGCTAACGTTTTTAAGATAATTGTATTATTTAAATCTTTCGCGGTTTGCTTGTTCTCAATTAATATGAGAAATTATATTGATCCATCGCGCCTTTTTCGAAAGATTATCACGTCCAGGAACATTATTTTTCACGTCTTCCTGAAAAATGGTCCGAGGTGAATTTCCGGAGGTGTTTGGGAAAACCTTAAAGCAGGACTGGTCGAGTCCTCCTGCGCCTCGAAAGGGTTGCTCAAAGTATTTTCTCAGCGAGAGAGAGAGTAGTCGGGACGGCGATGTGAAGCAGAGAGCAAACGCAGGACGAAGCAGAGTCTTGCGCTCTTGGACAAACGCTGGTCCACCCTTTTATTTATATTTAATCGACTGCTCACCGATTCACCGTACACTTTTACAGGGGCTTGAAGCGACATTGAGTGACAGCAAAAAGAAGTACGGCGACAAGGTGAATGCACTTCTGTCCGCCTGGGAGCATGTCACGAATTTCATTCCTGGGGCAACGCCAGAGGCCACCCAGTCTCTCATAGAATGGGCTCACAAGTGAGTACTAGCGTCGATCGACGTTCCTCCCGTATCATCGAACAACCAACGCAATTATCCTCCTGTCCGGGATTCTACCCTCCTCTGTCCTACCCGCTATCCTCTGCCTCCTCCTCCTTCTTCCGGTCTCTGTTATTCTTCGCGTCCGAGCAACCACGCGGCAAGCCGATTCTTCGCTTCGTCCGTGTTTACGTTCCTGCACAAAATCACGAAAGAACGAACATTCTATTTCGCGTCCAGACGAAATGCAAAATATTCAAAGCTCGGATTGTTTCTTTGCTTCCACGTCGGTACGCAGAGAAACGACAAGATCGACCGGTGGATACGGATTTGATCAAGTATGTCGCAAACAGGTTCAAACTTTGTTTGATTGAATTTTAACTCTCTATAAGTACTTGGAAAAATAGAAATAGTACTCCTAACTACACTCGAACCTATTTCATTGTCAAACCACGACCAAATTGATAATTCGCTATTTTGCCGATTTACGGACATCCCTGTCTGTGAATGAAATAAATACATAAACAGATCTATACATCCGATAATTACTAAATTATAGTTAAACATGTTGAATTAAGTGATGCAATGAAGGACAGCATAATTGATTTTTGTAAACAAAATAATTATTAGAAAAATCAGAGAATTTCTGGTAGGACATTCACAAAATTTTCGAATCTGTTCGATCAAGGTTCGAATATACTTGCAAGTATTACTTTCAAACAAAAACGTGTTTTTAATTACTTTTACGAAAATACTTATAAAAGAATTAATGCTATCGGTGCACTGGTTCGATGAATTGTTATTTAAAAACACGTTTGCAAATTACCACATCAATTTAATCTTACTTTAGATCATTTTCAAGAAATAATTGTGTCTGTCAATTATTACACTATAGAATGCGTCTGTAAAATATTATATTATAACAATCTAGTTTAACATTCAGTATAATATCATAACGTATAATAATTTACAGACGCAATTATTTCTTGAAAATGATCTAAACTAAGGTCGAAACGTTGAAATTAATGTGGTAATTTGCAAAAATGTTTTGTGCGCCAATAGCATTCATATATTTGTTATTAACAGCTATACGATCGTTATAAGGAAATATTTGCTTGTAAAATGTTCGAAACTACATATATTGAGCTTGGTCCGATCGCTACCGGTGGACGAATCGAAGAAGACGAAGTACACATAAACGCTCGTTTAATCGGCATTTCGGAATAAATATCAATATTCCTGTACGTCGGAAGATTTGCGCGGCAAACTGTGTCGTAATGTCCTCGACAGAATAAACGACACCGCGTTCGTGCTCGCCGGTGAATAAATCAGACGGGTATTCCCGATCGACAAGTTAATTACCCGGCGAACAGGTTGAGTCGTTCTCGAGCGTGGTGCCTCGAGCATCGAACGATGACGTTGAAATATGTTTTTCGATCGATTTGTTGCAGGCACACGTTGAAATTGGTTCTGCGCGGGGAGTGGCCGAAGTTGTCACCCGCGACAAAGACGCACCTCAGCGTAACATTACAGAGGTGCGCGTCTCACCTGGTGCAACACCCCGCTGCATCCAGGTGCACTGCCCTGATAGCTTTGGTGCACAATCCATGGACTCATCCCGCGCTCGACAGCATACTTAACGGCCAACCGGATTCCGAACATGAAGAGGGTACGGTTGCACCCCCACGATTAACGTACACGATCGAATCGCGGCGTACGAAATGTTTGTTCGTTCGCTCCACTCATTTTTATTCGATTTACCGTGCACGCAGAGCGGAGCTCGGTGCTATTAGATCAAACAAATTCGCGGAATCGGATCAAACGTTTCGTACGCACCGTACACTGGTACACTCTCGTCCATAAGGCACCGGACACTTATTCAAATTTCGATGCAGAGGACTGTTTGTTATCAAAGGATCTGTATCATGATATGAAAATTGTACTTACTAATTTTTTCTAACGTGGAGAACGTGTAAATCAAATCTGATAATTTTTTTAATTTAAGTGGGGAAATTGTTTTTCAATGGGCCTCTAGAGCTGTCCATAATCATTCAAGAATTTCTCAATCTTAATTTTGCACTCAAATATTATCGTATAATAGGTACATCTGGTAAAAATGAAACGATAAAATCAAGCTGGAATATTGTATTCTTTAATTATCATTTTGTTGAAGATAAGTGTTCGGTGATTTATGGACAGCTGTGTATGTATTTTTTTTTTAACAGCAAAGTTCGCACACGAACAAACCTGTCGATTTTTTTTCAGAATTCTGCTGTTCGGAGAAAGGTGAACTGTTAATGATGAGGCTGAAAATACTTTGCGAGGACCGCTGCGAGGACATAGCGGTGAACCTCGCCGCCGCTTGCGTACGTTCTCTGCGGCGAAGCGATCGGCTACGCTCGCTCTCGGATTCTCATCACGTTCATTACATGATCGACGTCTATATCGTCCTATTGTATAAATTGAAACGCACGCAAGATATATTCGCTCAAGTGAGTACCGCTCGAGAAAGAGAGCGAAAGAGGGAGAGAAAGCTAAGACTGTTCAGCATCTGCTTCGATTTGCTTTCCTTAGTTGTTATTCCAGCACTATTCCTGCGCTGTTCCTACGGCAATCCCTCGATAACGGTCGCCCGAAATAGAATTTGTCCAATGCTTTCGCGAGGATTCTCTTATTCCTTAAAATGATCTTTCAAAAGTAAATTTGTTTACTGTCATCCTCAATTTCCATCTCGATCGAATTAATTTTTTTTCTTTCGTATACATTAATCACGTAACTTGATACAAATGTCTGAATATAATGTAAATTTAAAATTACGTTGCGAAGCTTTCTGTCTATACAACGTAAATTTTTTCTCGATTTAACGATAAAAATAAGAAATATTAATTCTTCCCCTCAATTATAAAATCGTAATATTCATTTAAATATTACGAAAGTGCAAAGGTTTCAGAATTATAGTGAACGCACAAATGACAGTTTGAGAAACGTCTTGCAAATCCAATGAATTTGATAAAAAATGCGATGTAACTCGCATTTTTCTTTTGATGTCATTAATATAAAATAAACAGTTTTGTTTTCTCCGTGACTTTTGCGAACAATGGTTGGACTCTCTGTCAATCAGAAGTGCACACGAAAATTACGAATCGCTGTGGAAAATCGCCATGATTGGGAGCGAACGTGATCGAATCACTAGTCTCAACAGGTGGCGGGAATAGAGTGGAACGCGACGGTTATCGAGGCGCTGCCGGGAATCGTTGGTTAGAAACGGAATTAGTTTTCCAGTTCTAAGAAGGCCGGTTCTTTTTCAGTTAAAATTAATGGATCTCAGCGACGGTCTGGAATTGGTCCAGAGGCTCAGCGGCGAAAGACCAACGAAATATGGGAGCGCGCGAGTTTGGAGGAATTCGATAAAGGCTGCCGAACTCGTTGCGCAATATCTCGTTACCGCGGGGATGGTTCGGCCCGTACCAGAGACGAGCGCGAACATCCTTGAACAGATCTTGAACTCCTGGGCGTCGTTGCACTCGAAATTGAAAGATGTCGCACCTACCTTGCCGGGAATGATACGGAAGTTGATCGAACCTGCCGAGAGCGCTCAGCATATTTACATTTTTTGCGCGGTACTCGCGAAACACGTGAGTGTCCAAAGCTGAAACGGACGAGTGACGTTACGAAAATTTTTGGGTCGTAAATGGAGATAACCATTCTTTTTTTATTGAAGCTCTTTAGACCCTTAAATGGGTTAATATCAATTAATTAATTAATTAGCCCATGAGGGTTAATACACGGATAAATGTGTAATGAAATACACGTGTATCAAAATATACGGATAATACGCGTACAACTGTGAAATTGAATATACGGGTATACGTGTATTATCAGTGTATTTTGATCTCCTTTTCGAGCCTAGAAAATTTCGTAACGACTCTCGGCGATGGAGCGATGGACCATTTCAAAACGAATGTTCCTCTTGCAGTTTGGCGACAGTATAAAACCGCTGGTGATCGAGCTGTATATCAGAGCATTGACGACAGACATGAACGAACTGGAGAGTCAGAAAGCGAAGTCGGACAAGGACAAGGTCCGTGAGACGGCGAAGCGGTTGGGCACGCAGTTCTTGAAGCTGGCGGACGTGGTCGGCAGCAACATCGGGATTGCTCGGGAGTGTTTGCTTACGGCGTTCTCGTTGCATCCGACCAGGGCTTGCTACGATAGGATCAAGGAGATCGCCGTGGCGTGCGGAAAAACCAGGGAGGACAGCGTGACGTCTGGCGAGGGGGTGGTCGCTGTTGCCGACAAGCTAAAGTATTCGCTGGATGGTCACCATTCGAACGGAACGTTGTCAAAGACTGAGGCCGAGGTTAAGATCCAATTCGACGAGAAGAAAGAGAGCAAGCGGGACGAGGGTGAGATGACGTCCATGTCGGATGCGACCGGTAAGAAGAGCCTCGATTTTCAGAACGGACAGGTGAGCAAGACCTTCGAGCGCACCGACCAACTGCTCAAGAGCTTGCTGACGACCGCGAGGAAAGGCGAGTCCGCGATCTCGACGACAACGACGACGAACGACAGGTGTTCTCTTCATCCGAAGAGAGATCCGTTGCCCGGCGCTCCGCTTGGCGAGCTGTGCTTTAACTGCGGCGAGTTTACCGGGAACGACATTGTTGTCACTGGTAAGTCGTCGGACGCGAGCGAGCCGACTGCTAGGAACGTGGAGAGAACGCTCGACGCGCTGATCTTGATCAAGGGAGACGCGGTGACCGGCTCGGCGAACTATGACGAAAAATCCGTGCCGAATCAGGTGCTCGACGCGGAGAAGCTCGGCCTCTCGCCGCAGCTCTGTGACGATCTGTCCGTCGTGCTGAGCAGTCCCCGTTACCATATGCTCAGCTGGGTCCTCGACTGGAAAGAGCTGAACGGTCTCTGCGAGCGGTACTTGGAGAACGCCGAGGAGATGAGAAACACCAACAAGGAGCTCAAGTATTTGAACATCGATTACTCGCAGTTCAAGGATTGGCCGTCGGAGGACGACACCAAGGATATATTCTTCGGGATCGAGAAAGGCTACGAGCAATGGGTCGATCTGCCATCGGATACTTCGGAGCAATATGGCAGCTTCCAGCCGGCAGGCACGTACAAGAGGTCGTCGACTAGGAGGAGCCTAGACGACACCACCGCCACGGACTCTGACAGCGGCAGCGTGCTGCGGATGAGGAGAACTGGCAGAGCGAGGAAGATTCATCGGTTAGAGTCATCCGAGAGCGACTACGACAGCGCGGATCGAAAATTGAAGCATTTTAGAAACAGTTCGGTCTCCGTTTCGGACACGGACAGCAACACGCAAGATAGCCAGACGGATAGCCTGGGCAGCGACGGGTGTCGGCTCGAAGCGAAGAAGAAACCGAACAAACCGCCCGGCAAGGAGACCGGCAAGAAACGTTCCAAATCGACGAAACTGACTGTTGAGTCCGTTTCGCACTTCCACATGCTGGTCAACGAGAATGTGCGGCACGCGAACGCCAACGAGGACGCGAGCGGCTCGGACGTTAGCAGCAATGACATAATCACTCTGTTCTCCGCTGATATGGACGAGAACAAGCGGGAGACGATCAAGGGGTCCGCATACACGGCTGCCGCGCCGTTGATTATCACCGAGAGAAGAAGCGATCCCGCGGTTCTCAAGTCTCTGAGAATGTTCAGGCCGCAAAACACCAAGAAGCCGACCAGGATCTCGCAGATACTGCAGAAGAATCTGTTGAACAAGAGCAAGGACAACAAGAACCTCGAGAATAACCAGAGCAGCGTGACCAAGTTCGCGCCGATGCTCAGCACGCTCAATTTGAACCCGAAGATCGTGCTGACTCGAGCAGATGAGATCGACAGGCGGTTGATTCGCTCGAAGAAGCAACAGCGGCTGAGCACCGGGGACATCACCAGCGAGCTGATGAACATACAAAAGAACATGCCGTTCTCGCCCAACAAGAACGCGATATCGACCTATCAGAAGCAGAAGGGAAGCACCGGGACGAACACAGCCAAGTCGGACCTGGTTTCGGCTGAGGATCGGGACTTAAGCGCAAAATCGAGCCTGGGTAAAAGAAAGTTCGACATTCTGGCGAAAGCGGTGCGAGATTCGGACATCTTGGCGAAGAACGTGCCGGGCTTGAACTCGTTGGACATGATGGTACCGCCGCGGATGCTACCCACCGTGAACGTGGTGCAGCTCTCTCGAAACATTCCACAGAGCCCAAACTCGGGCTCGGTCAACAGCGGTAACACACCTCCTCGACCAAACAGAACTCCCAGCGTGGCAGGAACCATCCAGCTTCCGGGCACGCCATCCTCGGGAGGTCACGACAGCGGCGTCGGCATGAGCCCAGCGGGACAAACACCACCGCCTAGGTCATCGGCGTTGCCCGACGTGGGCGAGGAAGCGAATCAGCCGCCAGACGGCTCGCCGACCTCCTCGACCAACGCGTCCAGTCAGCTCGAGTCGGACTCCAGCCCTGGTCCCAGGACAGGACCGATACGTCGGAACCAGCAGCAGAATCAATCTTCGCCGAAAAAATCTCCGTCGCCGTGTTCCGCGGTGACGACAACCACCACCACCGTCACTACAACCACTAGCTCAAGCCTCGGCTCTGCGACGGTCGCGTCCGAACAGCTGCAAATCGTGTGTAAGCCGGACGGCACTTACCAACTAGCCTCCGTGAACCCGAATTTGGTTTCGAACCAGAGAAATGTTCTCGGTCTGCAAAACATGGAGGACACGGCGGTCGCTGCCGTAGGGTTCTCGCGTCAGAACCAACACGCGGAGAACACGACCAGAAACACCTTCGAGCGACTGACCGCCACGAAGACGAACGCGACGCAGTCCGGACAGAACGCCGGGCTTCCCAAATTCCAACAGGCATTTCGCAAAACCATCTATACCCTATCGACGGATGCGTCGACCGGCGTCGCCGGATCCACCGCTGAGACGCTGGTCCAAGCCGCTTCCGCGTCCCCTCAGAAGACCGCAAACCTCTCAAAGGCGGTACAGACCTCGGTGCCCAGTAGCCAGCAACAGTCGAACGCGGCTGCCGGAATCAACGTGCAGTCGATCGCGAACATTCCCAACGCATTGCAGCTCTCCACCGGCAGGCAGATACTGAACATCGTGCAGAGCTCGACGGGCAGCAACGCGACGAACGTCGCCGCGAGTCCGAACACCGCGAACCAGACGCTCTCGCAGCTGGTGCAAAACGTCCAGAACGCCTCGCCCGGGGTGATATACACGCACAAAATTCCAGTTACGATATCCACCACAAACCCGAGCCAGTTGAACATTATCCCGACGATATCGCACGCCAACTCGATACCGGCCGGAAGGACGCCCGTGGTCAAGCTTAACATTATCCGAACGTCCGCGCCGCTACGACAACAGAATCTCACCGGAGCTATTCAAGCGGTCCTGACGACGCCCAGGTTGCAGCAGCAGCAACAACAACAACAACAACAACAGCAGCAGCAGCAACAACAACAACCGCAACAGCAACAACCGCCGGCTGTCAGAACGGACAGTTTGATCGGTTCGCCTATCGAGGTGCCCAATCAGGTCAGCTCCACCACGCTCGAACAGCTAAGAGAATTCGAGAGTGTGCTCGAACAGGTGAAGGAAAGAAGTACAATCCAGCCGCAGTCTCACCAAATGATATCAACTGCTACCGCGACCGCAGCCACGACGACCGTGCAAACTCAAACCACCACGCAGCAAACCGTGCAAGTTACCAAGCCGCAGCAACAACAACAATCTCAACAACAGCAACAACAACAACAGGTTTCCGTGAGCGCCCTCGCGCAGCAGCTACTGATGCCCACGCAACAGCAGCAGCAACAACAACAACAACAACAACAACAACAACAGCAGCAACAGACCAACACCGATTTCGCCAGCAACGGGAGCACCGTTAATTTTCAACAAGACATCTTCTCGCAGAAGGTGTCGCTGGCATACGTGAATCAAGGTACGGGCACCGTAGCTGCGAAAACCCCAAACTCGACCCCTGTCGTCGTGGTGACGAGCTATTGTCAGCCGGCAGCTTCGCCCGCGTTGAGTGTGACGTCGCAGAGTTCTTCCAGCCCATGCGTGACGCCGGCACCGGCGCCAATACCTTCCGCCGGCAAGACGCCGCCCACGCCTCCGTCCGCGAAAACGGTGAAGAAATCGGCGCCGAAGACACTGAAGACTAGCGCGACCAACACGTCGAAGGCCTCGCCGATCCCAAAGCCACAGCAGAAGCCGCAAGAGGACGAGCAAACCGCGCAGAGGATCTACGCGATTTTGGACGAGTACGCGGAGCAGCTGCGGAACTCGCCGGATTTGAACAACAAGCCGGCGCCGAGAAGGAGGTCGAATCCGCCGACGAATCCCAGTCAATCCTCGAAGCGAAAAAAGTCCGGCGCGAACAAGACCAAGCCAGTTGGCCAGCAAAGCTCGGAGCTGAGCCCGAGCACCGACGATCTCGGTCGCACAATGGGCAGCGAAGACTCGTCGAGCGGTGTGGTGCACGTGCAGGATAGTCCAGTGGGATTCCCTGCACCCGAGGAACCGGCCGGGAACGTGACGAGCGTGGTGGACGCGAACGCCGAGGTGCGAAACCTGACAAACGATTCAAACGACGGGGTCGAACTAAACGTGAAAAGGCGGAACTTGATCTTCGCCGAGCCGGGCTCCGGTCAACCTAGAGCGGTGATCGTCCAGGAAGCTGTGCAGACCGGCTCGGTCAGCGTGAGTGAAGCTCTAGCCTCGGTCACCGGCAAAATGGGCAGCACAGCCGTTCTAGTCCCTGGCACCAACTACATCCTGCCGATGAATCTAATGAAGGGTGCCCAGCAGTTCACCATAGTTTCAAGCGGTTCTAAACTACTCGCCACCGTGCCCGCCACGGTACGAACCACCGGGAACACAGGCGTCCCAAACACGTTGGTTCTGCAGTCCTTTCTAAACCAGGCAGGAAAGATCATCTCACAACCGGCGCAGGTGAAACAGGTGAAGATCCCGACGCTGCAGACGTTGTCCGGTACTCAGACGTTGACAACGGCGCAAAACGTGCAGGCTGCTTCTGTGGTGATCCCGCAAACAGCCGGCGGTGGCGGTGGTGTTGGTGTTGGTAGTGGTGGCGGCACGTTCGTTGCGGACACGGAAAAGACCGGCATCATCGGCGATCTCGCCATGGCGAAGAGCGATTCGACGGTCGCGACGGCCGCGGTCGCCACGAGCGTGGAATCCGCGACGAACGCCATTGTCGTCAACAAGAGCAACTCGGCGATTGGCCTGATACAACGGAACTTGAACGAGTCACCCGAGAATCAGCAGATCTGTGGCGTGATCACCAGCAATCCGAACCTCGCGCTTCAAGGCGCCAGACTATTCAATTCTTCGATGCATAAACTGTCGACGACCAGTGGTCTCAAGTCGGACAACGTGGTGTGCCTGACTCCGACCACGGCGGCGATCGGACACTCGTCCGAGAAGAAATCGCCTCAGGAGACTCAGGTACCGAGTTTTATTTTTAATTTAATTAATAATCATTTCGATCGATCTCAGCATCTACTTGCGCAAATCAATTTCTATGTACATGAACGTGTGTTAATTATTGATAACTAGAGCTGGATTTCAAACACTGAAAGCAAGATCTAGTGATGGATTAATTAAATTGCCTTAAGCACTATCTATCAATTTTTTTATTGAGTCTTTAGAAAATTTTAAAAAGCAACTACGCTTTTGTATTTCCCTTTTTTTGTTGTGAACACTTATGTAAAAGGGCTTCAGTCCGTCTATAATAAATAATAATAATAATTTCCAACAGGTGCACAACGATAAGTCCGTGGCCATCCAACCGGGAGCCACGATTGCTCTCGCATTCGCTAGCCAATCAGACGTCTCCATGCTAAACGACGCCGCGCAACAACACCAGAAAGACGCGAAGGACGTGGCTTCGGCGGACATCATTCCCGGCGGCAAGATCATCTCGCCTAAAACGGTCAAAAGAAAAATCGACGACGCTATGGGTACGTCGTCGATCAACATTCCAAACACCTTGCTTGGTACATTGCTTTCTCGAATTTTGTATTTGTCGTTTCCTTTGTTTGGTCAATAACAATGTCTAACAAATTTCTATTTTTTTTCTTTTTTGACGTTTCGATGTTCACTTTGCGATTCTTGTAGGGTTTCTATGCTGATTCCGAATCTTAACGGTACATATTAACAACGCAAATCGTATCTCGTTTAGATTCCATGTCGACGATAGTGACGAGCAAGCAGTCGAGAGGAATCGACAATGCGGCGCAGTTTTTGGTGACGGGTGGTCCGAGCAGTTCCGACAGCCAGGAGTCGCCAGTTCAGCAGTCGGCCGAGGGTATCGACGTGTCGTGCAAAGTCGGAAACGGTCTGCTCTACGGGAACGCGAGGCTGCAGGAAGCTTGGGAGCCGGAGGGTAAAGTGTCGCCGGACACGCCGTGGCGATACGTGCCGACCTCAACGAACTCGTTGAACATCGAACCGTTGAACTCGCGGTACGCCGACAATTCGGAGAACGTGCAGAGCGTGTTGCAGATCATCAACAAGGGCCAGGGCATCGAGATGGCAGGCGGACAAATCTACCAAACGAACACGAAAAAGTACTTCATGAACCACACGTTGGAGCCGTTCCAACAGTACACGAACAAGAGCAACGCGATGAAGACGCCGTTGAACCCTAGGCTGGACCGGGAGCTGTTGCAGCAGAAAATGGAGAGAAAAGCAGCAGCGATCGAGCGCGAGATGAGGTTGCAGAAGAGTTTGTCGGAAGAGTGCGAGGATCTAGGCGTGGACGAGCCAAGCACCAGCGATCTTTTCCCCGAGGCGGATCTCTTATTCGACACGAATCATTCACCGTCGTTCGACCATTCGTCTCAGGACGCATCCTGTAGCCAGCCGCTCGGAATGAAGTCGTACGGCGGCTCCTACTTCCGTTCGTTGGACTCGTCGAGCGGCAGCAGGGACGCCAGTCCAGTCGGCGATTTCAAGGCGAACAACGAACGCAGAAGGAACGTCGGCCAGCGAAACAGATCTTCGAAGGACTCGTCGAAGAGGTCGAAACGAGACAAGGCGGAGGAGCTGCACCTGCAGAACCCGGTGAAACATTTGCGGCTAGGGCTCGACAACTCGAGCCAGGACGAGGCATCGAACAGCAACTCGGATATTTCGAGGCTATCGCCCACACATCTCGGCTCGCTGGAAAACGACTCGCCGAAAGTGCAAGGCCGGGCGAAGATCGCATCTAGAAACGGTTCGAAAGAGGGCTCGCCGAGCAGCGTGTCGAGCATCCCGTCGAATATGAAACTGGACATCGATCTGGACTCGGAGTCGCTACCGGCGACCATCAACGTGAACAACGCGTCGGCGGCGAGTTCGGGGGACGAGAGTCTGACCTTGCTCAGCGGGAACACGGCCGACGTGACGATACCTTCACCGCTCTCGCCGATCGCCGGTCCGATGCTCTCCACGCACAAGTACACCTACACCAATAAGAAACGAATCGCCTCGAAGGTGACTAGGATGGACTATCTATCGTGGGAGAGTCCGATGTCTGAGAGGACGCGATCCAGCAGCGACGAGGAGGACTCGAGCGTGAGCGAGTCGATCGGCAGCCAACCAGAGGAGAACGCACTGAGCAACGGCCTCGACGACAGCGTGCAGAGCCTGAAGTCATTGAGTAGCGAACGCAGGTGCAGCTATCTCAAGAAGAAGGACAAGCTGCAGGTGAACGCGAGGGTGGTGTTGAATCGGGCCGAACACAAAAGCGGTGGCGGTGTCGGTGTCGGTGTCGGTGTTGGTGTCGGTGTCGGTGTTGGTGTCGGTGGTGGAGGAGTTGGCGGTGGATTGTCGAAACGCGTAAAGGCGACCACCGCCGAGGCGATCCAGGACTCGGTGATGGTCTCTAGCGATAAGGCGAGCGAACCCTCGGATGACGAAGGTGGAAACATCGCGCTGGTCGAACCCGATTGTCGGGCCAGAAGGTCCAGTCTGCGCGGCCACGTGAAGAAGGGTTGCGCCTGTTGCAACGGCTCGCCTGAGAGACCGAAGAAGAAGTCGGTGAAATCCGAGCACTCGAAGCTGAAGAAGAGGCTGTCCTCGAAACAGACAGGGAAGAAGAGGTAGTCCTAGCGATCGAAGGCTCTCCGGAGTATCGCGTGCTCTGTCACGATGGAACGCTCATTCCTGCGACGCGCGGCTCGCTCCGCTCCTTCAATGGAGAAGAGGAGTGGGCGCTGGAGACGGAGAAGATGGCGGAGAAGAACGAAAAGGCGGAGAACGGCGGATCGACAGAACCGAGTTAGGGATAGTTGTCGTTCGCGCGACTCAGATGAGACGATCAAACTAACAAGCTTGTACATACGTAGCTGCGAACTCGAGGGTTGTTGGCGAGGCAAGTTTTTCTGATATCCACGTAACTCTCGGTGTGCGTGTGTGAGAGTCTGTATGAATGTGTGCGCGCGTGTGTGCCTGTCGCTCTGCGAGCTGCGTGTATGTTTGCATGGATCTCTGCGTGTACGCGCGCGCCTACGTGCGTTTGCGTTCGCCTATCGCCCGCATAGGCGACAATGTTATTCGCAAAAAAAACAGAGTTTCTTCGTAAATATGAATTCACGCTGACAATTTGTTTCGTTGGTTGCAGAATGAAAGAGAAAGAGCGAGAGAGAGAGAAAGAGAGAGAGAGAGAGAGAGAGAGAGAGAGAGAGAGAAGGGAAGACGATGAAGAGACGTATGATCTCTACGCGAATAGATCATCCTTTTACCGCTAGATGTTACTACGATACCTAGGTGTAAGGTGCAGATTATAAATGAATGGCAGACATAGATTAAATCGTTAAGAATATTAGAGACGCAATCTAGTCAAGAGATAAGGTTTGTGACGAGGAGACTGCACGACCGCGGTCCGGAACGGTATGCACGATGGCTAATGGTAACGGAAAACATGTCCGCGATACGTTGCATCGCTAGGGACATCCCCTCGCAGACTATAAAGAGCCTGAATTTATAAATTCTCTCTACTTGTATATCTATCCGCGACGAATACTATTCCACGTTCTTACACAGTGTGGTCAGACTGAGTAGACGAAATAGGAGTCTATATAGATCTCGTTCGGTGAGGTAACGTAGTAAGACAACACGCATTGAACTTTTGCCTTTCCGCGTAACGCTTCTTGGTACACATAGAACCTTAACTTTATAATTGCGACACCGATCCTTGTAAATTGTAGCAACATACCTTTGACGGAGAGAGAACAAGTCGGCGACAGATCGAACGAACGATCGACGGAACCCGACAGCGAGAAAACTAAAACGATATCATCATGGACAAAGATAGGCGAAAGATAGGAATACAAATCGATGAAACATACATATATGTACAAATATGCGTATATGTAGAATTATATATATGTATGTATATGTGTGTAGATACGTATACATATGTATATATGCATATATATAAGGAAAACAATCTTGTCTGTCTTACGGGCCGACCATACCTTGTCACGGTGCATGTATAAAAAGAAAAAGTACCCAAAAAACTGTACATTGCGTAGATAATTCATTAAAAGTATAATATTATATCGCTGCACTTTAGTACAAAATCGCTTCACCTTGTTTCAGAATGACAGGTTTATATCATCTTTCGGTGTGCTGTCGTGACGCGTGAGAATGGCTACAATTTCTTATTAAACTAAGCTGGCCAACAAATTTGTACTCTCTCTTTTGCAGTCCGACGATCGACAAACGGCCGGTAACTGTTCGTGGATTTCGGCGCGTCGAAAGCGAATCTGAAAGCTGCTTTTTCGAAGTAGTGCAACAGAAATGTACCGTTCGACTCGACGGTGTGTCTGTAGAATCGTTCTATATAAATAGACAGCGGATTCGATGGATTTATAACGAAAACGAGTAGACGTAATTAAAAATAGTAAAACTATTAGAAGAATTTAATAATACTGTTACATTATTTTCAACCTATCAAACACATATTAACGTTGAAGATACATTTCTATGTCACTTCAGATTGTTGCGATTCAGCTGGAAAATTTTTATTTCTCATAAAGATCCGCTGTCTCTGTATAAAACATATTTCTACGACTTTACCAATCTTTTGGGTTCAAACTTGTTCGTTTGAATTTCACAGTGAAAAAACGATTTTTCGGATAGCGATTTCGGCGCAGCAGAAATCTCGAGCAGTGTGTGCCTGTGGTCGCTGGAACGCGAAACAGGTGTTGGACAGCGTCGTCAGCGAGCAAATGGAAAAGAAAGCAAAAAGAAAAAGGGATACTTGTAAAGGTTGTGCGCGATTAAGCTACGAAGACGCACGGTGAACAATTTTTCGGGCGTACCGTCGTCGGACGTCGTCTATATTCCGAGAATTTCGTCGCGTGCGAATGGCGACTGGAAACTGAGTTTTAGTCGGCGCGTTTGTTATAATAATTATACCCGGCCGCCGAGGCTGAGCGTTTCCGGGATTTTGAAAAGTAATGTTCCTGTGAATAATCTCCTTTCGTGATACGAACCAAAGTAACTCCGTTTCGATGGACAAAAGTAAAAGGAAAGAATAAGAAACAAGAAGAACGAGGGTCAAGCTAACAAAACGAAAGAGAACGGAAACAAGTAAACGAGTAGGCGAGATACGGTAGTAGGAAATGACGTCGGAGCTGAATTTCGAGCGACGAAGGGGGAATGAGACAGGAGAGACACGTATAGACTAGACGGCCGTGATTTCGGCCGTCTTTCTTGTCGTCTGATGTAAATTCTATTAGTTCAATTGCTTCGCTCTGAACGTGTATCGTAATGTAAGATAGACATCTTCTTTCCTCCGTTTGGTTTCCTTTTACCATTCTGTCGACGACGATTAGGGAAGAAACTCTACCTCGTGCACGCGTCGATTATCTTTCTCGTAGTTCTCGTCGCGTTTTCAAGCAACTTTTGTCGCGCATCCAGCGCCAGTGAAACAAATCGGCCGCTGTTACTCGAACGATTCCTCCTTTTCAACTAGCGAAAACATTGGTGCGCGTTTAAGTTACACATTTGCGTTCTGCATGTAACTGCGTGTGCGTCAACGTGTGCGTGTCGTAATTTGGTAGGGAAAGCGATCGGTTTGCCGAAAGGATATAACAACAACGGCGCTAATCGCTTGCTGCGGTAATGAACCGTTAAAAGAGTCACGATCATCTCGCGCTTGTCATTTTGTAAATTAACGTACCAACTAAGCTCTTTCTCGCGAGGATTCCACGAGTTTTCAGCGGCGCGAGCCGACAAGAAAGAAATCCGAGTTATTGTCGCTGTCGTCGAAAAGAGTAGGCTCTCACCTTCCTGTACATTTAGAGCGAAGATATTACAAAGGGTGCAGGAACAAGGAGGGTTGGAAGATACGATAGGTCGATAGGTGGCTGTAGGGAAAAGGGGAACGAGCGAAAAGACAAGGTATTATCGCTGTTGCGTGCCAGCGAACAGTCGGGGGAGATCTTTAGGGAAAAACGCGTCTGTGTGTAGATGTAAATTTTGTTAAAGAAGCGTCGCACCAAAATAATAATACGTATTTTTTGATGGGATGGACAAGAAAATGTTACGCGAAGCTTATACGTTTAGAGGAACAGCGAACGAACGAACGAACGAACGAACGAACGAACGAACGAACGAACGAACGAACAGACGAACGAAAGAACGTCCGAGCGAACGAGCGCGCGAGAATGAAAGAGAGCGAGTGAGGATAATAAGTGTGTGTGTTTGTAGATGAGAGCACGAAGGGGAGAAAAAAGAATTCGATTGTCGGTGATAGCCTGGCCTTTTTCGCCACCTTTAGTCGTACCAATCGCATTTATAATAGAGGGGTAACCGTAGTCTTCGTAAAAACAACACGTGGGTGGACTTAATTAAATTAAGAAGAAACGATGCGAAACCTAAATGAAACGCTTAAGAACGAGCTATCTTTTTTGAAGCTGAGCGCTTTTTTTGGGTACTTAAACGTAACGGGATGTGGGGAAACGAATGACGGAAGGATAACGAGAACGGAAACCGGAAAGACAAAGTGAAAAATGTACGGGAGGGACGGAAACGGTTCAACCGCATTACACTGGTCGTTCGAGAAACGATTCACATTTTTGTATCGTATTATCGTATCGTATCGTATCGTATCGTGTATCGTATCGTAACGTATCGTATCGTATCGTTTGCGTTAAGACTACCGTTTTGTTCTTGCTCGAGGCGGAAAGCACCCCTTGCTACCAGTATTCGAGAGGACGATATTGCCGCTGCGTCACTCTGATAGCGACACGAGTAAATTGACGTGGACCGGGCAGAATGAACAAATCGGACGAGGAAAATCAGAGGGTGTACAAGAGAAGCAGAGAGAGAGAGAGAGAGAGAGAGTGGAAGAGTATGAATGTTTGCGAGGGAGGAGGAAATAGCGCGAGAGAGAGAGAAAGAGAGTGAGTGTGTGAAAGAAAAACAGAGAGAAATACGTTTTGAACGAGACACGGCCGTGCACTGCAAAACGTACATTGATTAAGGATTTTACGCATTGTCGTTTAGCACAAATCAGTTGAAGATCGAGAGATTAAAGTAAACTTAATACGATAAAGGGGGATGATAGAATGTGGGGGAAAAGTCAGATGAACCGAGGACGAAGTTGTTACAGAAATTCACAAGCAAAACACGATGACGGAATAACACCGGTGCAGTCATGTCCGTATTAGTTACGACCAGCCATGAAACGAACTGCTTCTCCGTGCGGAAGTCTGGCCGATTAACATTTCGAAACGAGCATAAGCGATCGAAGGGGACAGTTCTTTTCTGTTAGATCTACCGAGAAGTTCTGCCGAGAACTATTACGTAAAAATCATTCTGTATAAGAATCATTTTTTCGTCGCGTAGTTTGATTTTTTCCATCGTTGTCGACTATACCACAGAATTGTCTGTGTCAAAATGTCAGGGTATTTTTGTAGAATTTTTTTCGAAGATCCGCGAGAACGGTATGATCTTGCAGGGTTAGTGCGATCTTCACCGATATTCATTTTCTTCGTTATACACACTTACTCTCTATTTTGTGATTTTTTTAAAGGAAATTTGACTGTACAAAGTGGGGACAGTACTTCCCGGTAGACCTGGTAGCATGTACCGGGTTCCGTACCGTCGATGGAACACGTATCGTGACTGCGAATCCATTTTTTATATGATCGTTTGAATAGCAATGTGTTCGAGTAAACTGACCGTTTCATTAGACCGTGTATATATAATAGAATGGAACAGATGAAAATCTAATATTATTATTATTTTTTTCTATGCATTTATGACAAAAATGGGTAAGTGTTAAATACCGTTATATTATTTTCAACGTATCCAACATATTATGAAAGAAAATAAATTTCTATTCCATTCGAATTTGTTGCGATTCAGACGAAACATTTTTATTTTGCGTAAAGATCCGCTGTTTAATTATTAGACTGGATCTTTATGCAAAATGAAAATCGTCTGCATCGATCGCAAGGAATAGAAACTAAATCGAATGTTATTTCTTCCCTTAATGAGTTTAATAGCATTTAACGAATTTCATCTACTCAGTTTTGCTATAAATGCATAAAGATCCGCGGTCTACTGATTATGACAGACATATTATTGGTTTCGTGAGATATTTCGGAAACGGCAGTGGATTTGTTGAGATTTATACAAGTGTAGACATAGTTGTTTGTTCCATCGGTGGTAGAAGCGAACGCTCGATCGGAAAGTTGTACAATGAGACAAACAATGAGGGAGGACGTTTACAAGAAAATGTTTGTTGAACTTCGAGCGAAAGATTTACAAGCGTTTCCGTGCTCGATCTTCTCACGGACCGACACGGACGGACACGGAATGCGTATTTTCGACCGAATACATCTATTGTAATCGATTCACCGTAACGTAATGATGTTTCTTGGTTTGTTCGTTCCATCCGTTGATGTATTATTTTTCTTCTCTAACCCTCGGAGGACGGACCCGTTTTCGTAAGGATCGTGAATGCTGACAATGAAGCATATAGGTCCAGTCGAGTTCTTATTTCGAAATGTTTCTATAGTTATATATGTATTCTTCGTCCATAGGATCATACTTCTTCCAAAAGAGTCGACCTCGTTATCGAATCCAAATAGAAAGTTGATTTCAGTTAAATCATCGAAGGCTGAAAAATTGGATGAAGCGTTTTAAAAGCTGGGTCGAGATGGACCCGAGCTCTCCGAGTCACCGTCGTCCGAGGGTTAATCGACGACGAAACAGTGCGCGCAAGCAACGAAAACGGGAAGGAAATCTTCGTAAAAACCGTAAATCTCGGATCCCTATCGATAATTGTGTATACTCGAGTACCCGAATACTAATTACGAATACCGATTGAACATCGTACATAGGAGAGATGACCGGCTAAACGTTGAGTCCGATCGGAATCGACGAATTCGAAAACGCAGTTTCTCGAATGGTACCGCGATTACGATCGTCAGTAGAGAAGGAAAGCGAGAGAGAAATAGAGAAAAAGATCAGAGGAAAATATTTCCGAAGAGGTGTAACGGGCGAAAAGTAATCGCTTGATCTCGTTGAATTTTTATCGATTGCGAAGAGGAATAACTGAGATGAAGAAAAAATGCTCCTTGGATATGACTGTACAGCGTATTAACTTGTCCGGAGGTACATATATCGAGAATCCTTTTTCAAGTCGAAGTATTAAGGATTGCATATTGTACATAAACAAGACATATTTTCTATATAAGGGACGTCGCTCGGTAAGGCCGATGGCTCGAAAAAATATTGCAATATTATGATAATTCTTTTAAGCGGTAGGATAGCCTTTAATCGTTTTATGTAATGTAATGATAGAAGAGGGTCTGGCAGAATAAAAGTGAAAGTTCTGTATTTAAAATGTGTTCCCTGAGAGTGTGCATTCATTCGTTCGCTATTCTATCGTGTCACGGCGCTGCTTCGAAAGCGAACAGGCTTGTTTTTCAAACGGTATGAAAACCACATGTCAATGTAAACACAATATTGTTTTATTATTCATTTAATTTACGATAAAGTCGATCAAATTTCATTCGTTCCGTTCGAATTGGACCTCTCTTGTTCTTTTCGTTGATTCTCTACTTCCTGAAATAAACGAATTCGGATCGTTACGATTACGACCAACCAGATGGAGACGTTGAAACAATAACGACAGTCATACTATTTCGATTTACATCTAATAAAAATCAGAAACGCTGATGGATGCTCTACTTACTGTTTGAATAATATCCAATAACGTCGAGCTGTTGGTCGATTGGAAAAACTCATTGATTTCTCGAGGAATGCAAAAATGATTCGGCGGCTTCGGTTGAATGCCAATTTCCTCGCCGATAAATCGGAATTCCGGTGGATCGTTGATCTGATCTAGCAATTCTTCGTACGTGAAGAGCGTTCCTTTGGTGGAAGATTCGTCCAAAGAACCAAAGTCAACGATCTTCACCTTTTCTTTTTTGTAACGAATCACATCGAACGAGTCTGCAACAACGCGAGGCATTACTTTGACATTGGTTCGATAAACTGGATACAAAAAATATATACATTCTATCAATTCGCTTACAATCGTTCAGTGGAAACCTGTCTTTGATATGCTCCATGAACAAACTTTTAATATCCGTTCGAATATTATATTTCTCCGACTCGTTATAACTGTGATACTGTGATATATCTCGTTGGCTGATCGCTGCGTTGGATTCGAATAATCATCAGAAAGAACAAGAAAATAGTACGATAATTAGAAAATCATTACCTATGAGTTCATTTTTTACTACAAAACATCGAAATTCGGTGCACGGATTAATGTCTCTCCATTGTTTCAGTATAAGGCAAGACTCTAATGGAATTTCCCTATTCGCATGGTTCCTAATGTTGTTTAAATCTTTTGCAATCCTATCGGAACTTTTCAGTAACAAGTATACCTCCTCCAATGTTTTGCATTTGAGAGTTTTGGTGGGTGCCACCCATGTCGCATCCTGAACATAAATATACATTGAGAAAACTAATGATTATGTCAAGACATAATTCAACTACATACATGATTCTACTGTTAATAATCTTACTGGATAAAATAGTAAGGAATCAAAAAAGGAAATATATTTACAGAAGGCGAACTCCAATTGCTTTTTACAAACACTGCGCCATACTCGTCTATCGCGTCTTGAATCTTCTGGCTGAACTCTGGAAATGTTGGTTGAGATTCAGACGAATGCTAAAAGAGAGAAACCGTTCGTTTTCTCCACGCTTTGCAACTACTAGTCCAATGATTATTTACCTCTTCATTTAGTACTGGAGAACCATCTGCCCACACTCCACTTTCCAATGGCTCTTTTGTCGTCTCAACAGGTAAAATGAATGCATCGTCTTCCAAGTATTTAAGTACATCGTTGGGAATACAAAGAATTGTAGCTTCCAAAGAGTTTTTACGGAATTGTGGATACCACGATGGAAATGAGCATTCCGGTTTCAAATCGCTGACCATATTTACACCCAAAAATTGGATTCAATCTATGTCAAAAGGTAACGTTAAAACATATAAACCAATTTTGTTACTCATTACTAGACTCCGGATTTTATGCATTTATAACAACAATGAACAAGTGCAATTTAAAACAGTGAATATATTAATAGATTTTGAGAGTATTAATATATTATTTTCGTTACATTAATATTATTAATGAAGAGTACAAATTTATATTTACATAGCTCCTTGTAATTCGTGGACAAACTTTTTATTTTACATAAACATCCGGAGTATAATTATTACAATGTGTGTATACAAACATGTATATTTATGTTGATGTTGAGAGAACAGTTTCTTCAATATCGTACGCTTGCATTTCTTATTTACTGTTCAACATTCGACGTTCGTATTCTGGTCAGGATTGGACATCAAACGATTCAGAAATTATGCAACAACGATTAAAAATCCTGTCGTTTATTACAAATATTGCAATTGACAATCAGAAATTTCAATAGTGGCGTCATTTGCGGTGAAATTTTGAAGCTTGCTTAGGGATCTGTACAGCGCCAATAGACGTAGCGATAAAACACTAAAATTTTTAGCCAAATAAACGTTATCGACAGACTGAAATGTGAGGAACATTCTCCTCGTCTTTGTTGAAGGTTAATTCTAATCTGTTTATACAATTCGTTGGCAGGCAACCAAACGAATAAACATTAACAAACCAAAATTTACACCCGATCAATACATATTACAGAAAAAATCCGCCACAGAATTTAATGCGATAGATTTGAAATAAGTTGGTAACGTAGTTTAACTATCAGTTTGAGCGTTTCGCCCCTACGTCAATTGGCGCTGTACAGACATTCCAACGAAGCAAATGATTCTTGCCGTCACTAATATTGCATCTTACGAAATAGGCGGCAAAGACCATTCGCGCCATTCGCGCCTAGATGCGCCTAGATACAAACAATTGAATGCAAAATAAAATTTGAACGCTTTCCTATCGAAATTTGATTACCATTTCAAGGCAGAGTCCAGAGAATCGTTAAAAAAAAACGAAAAGTAAAAGATGAAGCTTTCAGACAACATGCATTCACGAAGAGACCTACTTATAGAGACGCATGCGTACTGAAAATTGACGATAAAAAATCACCAGTTTCGCCTTTGTAAATGATGCTGGGTGCGCGGGCGTGAGTAATGATACGCGTCACGTCACTGTCCGATTTCCCCTAAGCGCGTTTGTTTATCAAGAATGTATTTTCCAATGTTTCAATAACGTTGGAATCCGTTTCTCGCAGATAGTGTTTCGTCCAATGCGAAAAACGACTAGTTGCGTTATGAAATGAACTATTACGCTGTGATGATAGAAGCCTGTAACCCTAACAGATAACCTACCAACGTATCCCATCGAGACTCGCACAGATTGTGACATCGAGTGATTTGAAGATGACGAATAGTAGCATTCCGAAGGAAATTTCATCGAATCGAATAAGTCACAGAGATGACGTACAGTGCATTATGTACCAGCTATTAAACGTCTCACAGGCGATCTTGTTGAGTGTATAAGAGACGCTTCTCGATTATATAAACATTCTATTCGAATCTCCGTGTATGAAACAAAAGCATTATACTTCGCTAATAATATGGGTAAGTGATGAATAATCGTATTTGTTTTATGAGTAGACAGTGGATTTTACGCATTCATTACAAAAATGAGTAAGGGTAATTTAAAACGGTAAAAACATTAGAAGAATTTCAAAATACTGTTATTTGTTTGTTGTTTGTTGGAATTCAGGTAGAAAGTTTTCATTCTGCACGAGGATCCGCTGTCTATTTATAAGATACTCGAATAATCTGACGTATCGTGTAGAATCTACATATATCTTTGTTTCAAGTGATGGCAGGGAACGAAAATACCTCTGGATCCTTGGCGGAAGATTCACTGTCCACAAGGTTACAGTGGCTTCGCCAACGCCGGGAAGCTCTCCAAGAAAAGTTAACTCAAAAGAACAATGAGCTAAAAAACTTGTGCGTAGAAGAAGCGGAGCTAACTGGTGTGCTGCCACCGGAAATACCATTGGAACCTGGAGAAAGCCCTCCGGTGTTCCGTAAAAGAGTTGGAACAGCATTTTCTTATCCACAGAATTTAATTAATAAATTGAAAACAACCGAAGTTGTATGTATCGTGATTATAAACATTATGCAAGACTATTCTAATCGAGCATTTAAACAATTATGGTTGCTTTGCCACAGGAGGAATCTACCTTAGAATTGGAACGTCAAGTTCAAATTGGTATAGTGGAAGCTGCCTTGGGTATCGTAAACGATTCTACGAAGAGCAAAGCTGTGCGTCGTAAGCACAGGTTAGTCTATCAACAGAGTCAGCGTAGACTCCAAGAATTAGAAGTGCGATTGAACTTTATAAGGCAAAGTCGTACGAAAACGCATCAATCGACGCAAGCCCAGCATAATGCTGTTTACAACACTCAACCGCATTTGTACGCGAACGTGAAGCACAGGACCAAAAAGCCTCGGCCACCTTTGGATGGCACAGGTAGTATTACTTATCTGTTTAGACTCGTCGACGAATACCGAGTGTCTCGATTGAATGGGATCGTTCCAAAATAAAAACGTTCTGCATTGATTGCGAGCAACAAAAGTGAAATAAACATTGACTTCATCCCTTAATGATTTGTCGCATTAAAAACAACGTTACAACATTCTTAAATTTTTCTAATCTTTTATTGTTTTATATTTCACCCAGACAATTTCTTAATAAATGCATCAAGACCCGTATACTATTTATTACCGTGTCAGAAAACTATAGTAAAGTCCCAATCTAAGTCAAGATATTCCTGGCATTTTTCTAATGAAAATTATACAGAGTAAACTCCGAATCGTGAACAGTAGAGATTACTTCGTTATTAGTTTCAAGAGAGCTTTCACGTGATTATAGCAAATTTTTCGTCAACTCATTTTTTATTCATAATTTTTTTCGAATACACCTATAATTGTTTTACGCCTATTTATTAGAAAATTTCAAAGTGAATTCGGTGAGTATCACAACATGAAAAGAATTGCAAAGAGTTGTTTTTTTAATTTATTTTTTACAAAAAAATTTACTAATAATAATAATAAGTATTGTATTCTCATTACGGGGTACAAAACGTGGACCTCCGCTCCTCTTACAAATTCCACCTTCTTAACATCTACTTCTCTTGAGAGAGAGAGAGCACACCATTCACTCATTCCTCACACACATTCATTCATTCATTTTGTGGACCCCCGTTTTCGCTGCTCATCCTTTGTCTCATCTCTTCCACTGTCTTTATATTTACTATAATCACGTGAAAGCTATTTTTGAATGGTACATTACTGTATCTCGAATATTATAAAATGAAACGACAATAAACGAGGCAGATATTTAAGCGATCCCGTTCAGCCGCGAAACTCTATAGGATTTCTTCGATTTTCCGTTTGACATGTGCTTTTGTCTCAGCAAACGATGGAAGTACAAAAGCCAGAGGTTTACTGCAAGAGGGCGGCATAAGTTTAAGCCCATTGGGGTCGGAGGACAAGTGTAGTACGTATCCGGGACACGTGTACGATGACCAACTCCTAGTAAATAATACTTGTAATCATGGTCATGTAGGTGCTTATTGTCCGCCCGTGTCCGATCAGCGACAAAACATGAAAATAATCGAGCAAGACCACAACGATAATCAGAACGTTTATATATTGCCAGACCAGTATCGGACGCGAACGTACTCGCACGGCAGCGGCGGATCGCGTACACAAAATCACTATCAAGAAACCGAGAAGTTGTACCGACCGTTACCGAACACGTACACTGAGGAGGAGAGACAGATGCGATACCGTCAGATTCAGCAACAACAAATTCAAGAACAGACCCACAAGTACCAGTACAACGATTACAAACACTTGGACAATGACGTCCAGCGGAGATCCGGTCAAGAGTATTACGACAGAGATATCCGAGGTATCCATTATACGCACATGCCCGAGTTCCAGGTCTACCATAAGAACAACTCTCAGTCGCAATCCCTGCTGAGGCGGGATCGCGACTCCGGTGGAAGTAAAAATCTACGATACACAGATTCGCCGAGCGAGCCGCAAATAGCGACTGGTTACTGGATAAGATGCGAGGACGAGATAGTTTGGTGTCCCGACGATCAGTCGTCTACCGATAGATTTGGGAGTTTGGATCGCAGAAAGCGGAACGCGGTGCAGCACACTGCCAGTATGGGTGCCGACATACAACCACGATATCGTACCGTATCGATCAGTGCTACGAAAAACTCCTCTTGCGTTCCTCCACATCAGAACGCCTCCGTTCATCTGCTCCCATTATCCGAGCATCCGTCGACCAACAATAAAATGTTGCTTCGCACGCAATCGCTCGGCAGCGTAGAGAAGTGGCACTCGAGCCATTTGCACGAGCTACTCGACGGCAAGGACACCACGGATAATATTAGTCGCAAGGTGAAGGAGAAGGAATGGTACGAAACCTCGTTGGACTCGGGCACGAGTCCAGGACTGGATCTCGGCTTGATAGCTTCTCATAAAAGCATTCATTATCAGTCCACTGCTCCCGTAGGCTCTAAACTGCCCAGCGCTAGCAGCTCCGAGGACGGGAAGACTAGCGGCTATATGCCCTCAATGAATCATCGTAAGACTGATTTGATCACTGCCGAAACCGAACAGCATTTGCAACCGCCATCGTCGTCGACTCGATACGAACACACGAGAAAGAAGGTGCTCGAAATCCCCGCCGAGTCGAAATCGTCTCAAGAGGCCGGCGAAGAGACGATTCGACTGGGATCATCGCAGAATTGTACAATTGTTCAAGCGGGGAAATATCAGCCTTACAGGGAAGTGACAAAACCGTTCGAGATGTCCGATTTTTACAAATATTCGACCAAATTTCGTAAGAGGAACGAAGGAAACGGGCAAAATTGTTCGAGCGACGCGCAGGACGAACAGCGGGGGACACATTACACCGGAACGGATCTTCACGGGGAGTCGGAACCTTCGAATTCGAACGTTGGTCAAAACGGATCGGCTGCTGTTCAAAAGAGAATCTATCAGCCGGTTCAACGAATGACTTGTCAGCCGTATCTGGCGTCGTTGAGATAACTCGTTTGTTTCCACGTGGATCACGAAACAACGGAAGGATCGATAGGCTGGACCTGTCTAGTTAATTGTCAGAACGTCTCTCCCCGTTGCGTTTGAAAGGTTTCAAACGCGAACAATTTATTTGAACGTTCCAGAATAGTTTATGGCCGAATAGAATATTTCTTGATCTATCTATAAGACAAGAATATCGCGTTTGGAAGTTTGTCAGTTTTTAGGAAATTTTATTCTGTTGGCATTTAGAACTTTATTCAAAAGCGACTGCATCGACATATCGAGACCTGGTTAGTGCCTTATTTTGATCGAAATTATAAAGGAAATTTGTATAAGGAACGTGTGCACTCGTTGCATAGCGAATGAGATGCTTACACCAAGTTAATATTGTACATAATACGCCAATCTGGCGATTTAATGGTTCTACGATGGAGCGAAAGACTTCTGCGCGTTGCACCCTACGTGTTCGAATCACGATCGCGATCTAGCAATAAATACTAATCTACTGTCACAAAGTGATCGTGTTTCATCGTCTCGACTGCTTCGACTGGTAGTATAGAATATAAAGAAATATTTTTATACGATTGATTTTATAGTATTGTCGAAGTACTGTATAGATACGGCTAGGCGTACGCTGGCTCTTTGAAATTGCAACACAACTCTGTGATGAAAAATATGTATGTTAAAAAATTATTCGCTTTTGAACAAAGAAAATGTTTCCTCAAATAATAGCACAATAATGTACAAAAAAAGTATCTTTATTTATTTACAATAGGTATATTGTAATAATCTCGTTCGTTCACTACTTCAGCAAGTAACTTGTAAAAGGACAAAATGTTTAATTGTATTTATATTAAAGTGTGTTTGGCGATCGCTTCGTAGTTGCCAGTGGATGCTTAGCCTTGAACAGTTTCGAGAATTCAAAGTACGCGTAAAGCAAACAAATACGACTGGTTAACTATAGTAATTAGTAGAAAACGAATGGTATACATCGATTGAGCTTTACCGTTGAGACTTTTGTATGTTTTGGTAGATCATTATGCTATTCATAGATAAATATGGATATATCGTTTTTTTGTTTAATAAGAGTGTTCTGCACAATGTTCGCTGTAAGGCATATAAGACTATATAAAATTTCTTAGATTTTGAGTGCCTTGGATTCTGAGAGCCAAAGACTCGAAAGATGTTTCGCAATGCTTTTCCTTTTCTTTTTTAAACTGCTTTATATTTATTTCTATTGTGGATAGATATGAAGTCTATATACGAATTTAAAGAAATTGTATTTAGTTGCGTAACGTATTGGTAATAGAATACTATTTTCTCTTTAAGTTTAATACATACACTGATACAAATTTACATTTTCAACAGTAAGCATCATAAACTTAAACTAACGTCTAAATTAAGCGACAGTACGAATTCGTGACGGAAAGGATTGCTTTGTTTATGAAATTTCGATCACATTTTTTTTTTTAGAAATAAACAATTGATTCTTACGCATACATATAGATATATACTTGTTGCTTCCCTACTGTCTTCGTTCTCGATCGAGGGAACGTATTGTACGCTAAATTCGTAGCTGAAAAGTTACATGTATAGGTATACATACATATGTAAGTATAGTTGGTGAAAATTCTAACTGACTTCAGGAATGTTGACCCCTTTACAGATATTCATGGTTCACCATTTTATTCGTCTACTTCCAATAACAAAAATATATCATCGTAAGAAATTAAATTGAAGCCAATATACATATCACTTACTTGTATCATTGAGCTGGACTAACATACAAATTAATGACTAAAATGATAACTACTCGACGCTCGAGCAAGAGAATGATCGCGAGATTAATTCCAATCGTAAATCACGGTGTTAGCTAACGTTCTTTTTTTCAAATGTCCCCGTAGTCGGGAGTCGGAAAGGTGTCGAACATAAAAACGTTAATTAATGTTTCGTTACGCACAAGACATGTAAGATAGATAGTCTAACAGCATTATAAATTTTTTATAGTTATAATAATGAATCTCGATCACGCGGGGCACGCGAACTCTTGGCAATGGTTTCGTATTCTCGCAGTAGTACGACGAAATTATGTATTACCGCTTAACTCGTTACCACCTTAACTTCTAACTTCCTGTTTTACCATTGAGATTAAAAGACACGTTAACGTTGGGCAGTGGCACGTCACGGTAATTAAACGAGAACTCGAGCCATTCGATCACTTCAACTACCGGTATAGTTACTCGATATACAATCGTGCACAATACTAAATGGACTATTTTAAAAATGGTTCAAAGGACTTGAGTCTCTTCAATATGTTAGACCGACTAGTTTGCTAGAGAATGAGTAAACAATTGCTGATCGCAATGTTGGCTCACTTTGATAAAACTCACTTTGAAATCTACAAAACGCATTTTTCAAATTATCGTTACAGACTCGAGTGAAAAAGTTGAAGAAACATTTTTAAAATTTTTTACGATTCCTATCAATTGCAATCTAAACTGATTTTTGTTTACTCATTCTCTGGTAAACTAGTCGGTCCCACATCTTAAAAAACTCATTCAGACCAATTTCGAAAAAGTTATGCGACTTTTAAGAGTGTCCGTTCAATATTGTCGCCGATTGTAGATACTACAAAAAGTTGAGAACAAGTAATCGAAGGTTTCTTTTGGTATGCCAGAATCATTAAAAGATTTATCACTAGACTGCCGGTAGTTAAAGAATTGAATACCGCGCCTAATTCGTCGTTAATAGACTGCGGATTTTTATACAAGAAAGACTTCCGAAGAACTTGCCGAATCTTCTTCCATTGATTTTAGAAAAACGGTCGTTTTTACCACAAATTACAAGTGTATAAAATCCACAGTCTAATCGTTGGACGTTGTTTAACAAGACCTTGATGTTTGTGACGGGGAAACTCGCGTAACCATCTTATTCTCTACAGTCTTTTCTAATATTTACACTGTCCAACACGTATTCTTTCTGACGAGAAATATTCGAATTTGTTGGACAGTGTTATCGGCATTCGTTCGCAGACAGTTGCAAAAGTCGATGAATCGTAAAAATAAAAAGAACACTGACCCATGAAGCGCTTCTCACGTTAGGCATAGAATTGAAACGATTTAACATAATATAGGCAGAGCACGTCGCTAATGCTAAGATGAATCTTTGAATCTGATTTCCGCGAAAACACGAATCTCAGCTGGAAAATTCATCGGTACAGCGCGTGTAGTTTCCCAACCATTTTTGGCTCACAGCCCTCGCCGTTGAAGTTTCGTTTTGCTCGAATAAACTCTCACAATCGTGCGAGTGCGTGCATAGAATTTCGAAACTGTTAGAGGTCATAGAGGACACCAGGAAAATGTTCTGACGTTCACCGGTGGATGGCAGCGACCAAACATTGGAAAACTACGATAATACATAGTTGTAGGAAGTAAAAGTCAAGGTCAGTTATACCTAAAATGCACGTCCTAGAAGCTATAGTATCACTCAAGCAATTAGATCTTCCAAGTTTACGATTCATGCAGCCACTCGCAAACCATATAAAAATTCGAATTCCCATACGCTCGCCTAAAACACATCGGTAAATACACGGAACGCAAAAACAGCATTCTGTTTCACCTATAACAACATTTCTCTTCGCCCCCCTCCCCACCCGTTCACCATTTTAAAACTAAAATAAGTTAACACGTCTGAGATTCGTAATCAAATTCATTGGCACTCGGAAAAACACGTTCGTTCCTTCGCATCGTATGCTGACGCGAAAAACACGCTTTTAAAAACAAAACATAAATTCGAACTGATGAGAAGTGGCAATGCCCAGTGTTGACAAATATACACAGTTCTCCTTATTCTTATTGTTAACGCGTGGTGAAACAATACCGGGTTTCGTTTCAAAGTTGGGCGGTATCTAACGCAATTAACGATTAAAATTTTCATTCGATATATATATATATTGTTAAAATGTTTTCTTTTTTACAAGCTTGTCTTAAAAGTGAATCGGAATAATGAGCTTGGTGAGAATAAGTTTTACGAACATATAATATATAATTCACTAGAAGTGTACATGATAAAATTTCAATTGAGCTAACTAATCGGTGACTAATTTCATCGATCAATTTTCGGAAATTGTAAGAATAAACATGAATTAAAAATTTCAATCGGTTAATGCCCAACTCTGATTTCAGACATTCAAGGAAATATAAAGGCATAACGTGTATTTAGCGTTCATTTAGCAGTTTTGAATGTTTTAAATAGACATTTACCATACACAGCAATATATCGAATATTTCGAGTTCTTGTTTTCTATAAATAGCGTTAGCAATAACAATAGATGTCGAATGATAACAGTCCCCTATAAAATCAACAGTATAAAAATTTTATAGAAAGTACAAACAACTCGCGTGCGTAGAAAGTTTGTCCAGTAAAATACCGAATAACGTTAACTGACTGTTCATTAAAGGCAACACTGAGATTAGATTCTTGTAAAAGAAACATTATTTTTTTCTCTCCATCTCTTACCGCTACGAACAACAGATCGAATTTGCATGCGAAAAAACATTTAACCTAATACCCATTCAAACAAATTCCTTTTTAATACCATCGAAACCATTCGTAATGAAGTACTTCTATTGAAAGAATTGATACCGTATTCTTTGGCTTTTATTTTTCTTTTTACAGTTCTAAGGATTGCCTTCATTCATTATTACAAAAGTTTTATATATAGCTCGTCTTCTATAACAGGACCACCGATTCCGATAAATAGCAATTAAAAAATGTAAACGTATAATAAATAATAAAACATAAAGACAAATTGTTAAAAAATCCCAGAACTTTTTTCGGTTCACCTAACGTTCGTATATAGTATGCTTCTTTTTCATTGCTCTTTTTCATACTTGGAATCAATACATATTCGCTAGAAATTGTATCTTCTTTTTTTCTCTCTCCCTCTCTCGTTTTCTTTACCATTACAAACATTCAAACAAATATATTCATACTATCGCACAGTCATACTTTATTACATGCTACACACGATTTGCGCATTTATCACGGATACCTTAATGCTATATCAATTAAAAACTAACACTATACAATCGAATAATTTAAGGAATTTGTTGCTTTTTAAATGTTCACGGAGCCGTAACAGGAGGTAGGATGAAACTCGTTAATTTTAACCTCGATATGAACGATTGATAACCAAATCAATGTAACACGCTGTTTATTGCAAAATAATGGTTTGCTGTTTTCTGTTTCTTATTATTTTTTTTTTCTTTTCGTTTAAATTGAACACTATTTTCCATGAATTCTCCTTTATTTACCAAGTCTAGTAACACGAAAAAAAACATTTTTAATATGTGTAATATGACTTTTAATGTCAGACTTGGTTTTCTTTGTCCGCAGAATAAGTACCTAATCGAGGCGTAAGCTAATTCTAAAAGAAGAGAAAGAAACTAAAAACTATGTCGTAAGAGAAGAAACGATAATACCTTTTTCATCTTGCTCAAAAAGTTCTTATTAGGGCGTTAAGTTTCATGCCATAGATCAATAGCGATAGCGATAAAATGAATCCGATTTATAAGCACGACCGATAACAGTACACTTATTCTGCTCAGGAAAATAAAGAAAAAATTCATCTTGTTACTAAATTAAGCATTGCTACGCAAACGGTTTTTAGCATACAAGTAATCATTGTTATCTAACGATATCTTTCATTGACTTTTTCTTAGGGAAAAGAAATTAATTAATTGTGAAACAGTATCACGACTTGACGGAATCTGTTTATACTGGCAAAAAGAGTAACGGCGGATATTATTGACATATGTTCTATTCATTGAATTAATTTGGACCACTGATGTGATAGATCTGATGCATACTTCTTATGATTGAGTATTATTTGTATGAATATTGGTCAAGATACGCGAAAAAAATGATTACAAAGTGTTCGTAGTATAGTATTAAAAACCTTGTCATTATTATACATGCGACTCGTTACTACTGCTATCTTCTATTTACCAATCCGATGCATTTACATGTTTTCCGATGTAAATATATCACCAAGCGAAGCACACAACGTAGACAGGATACCTTTGAACCATAACCATTCAAACAATTCGTAAACTACTTGTCTATTCAGCCACTGAAACCACGTATAGGTGGTGGATAAGATAGATAATACAGATAACAGTAACAGCAGAAATGATTGTCGAATTTGTAATACAACTAGTCATAAGGAAAATCGTGTATAGACCAGTCAGAGTCACCGGAATCTGAAAACACAGTGACAATGTCTTCGAGTTCCAAGTCGAATAACCAACGATCATCTCTCTCTTCTAGGAAGTCCCACAAGAAAAACTGCTGTAAAAATACTTTTACTAGTGTTTATATATTTAAAATGGAAACGCTATAGAGCCAGACACCTCTGCGGTTTCGCGCGCAATAGCTTTGCTCTGTAACGTTACCTAATACCTAGGATATACCTCAATATATAGGATATACCTAGAATCAAAACCAAAGATCTAATTAGAAGAATCCACGTGTTACAGACACTTACACGTAATAGATCGATTTCTTCGTCGGCATTGCGTCTTTGACGTACAGGTGGACCGACGTCTGTTTTAGTGCCATCGGGAAGCGCGTGGAGGTAAAAACATTTATTACCGAAAGGACATTTGCCGTGACCCTTGTTGAAATATTTGCAATCTTTGGTACTGTAACAAATAAACAATACGTTATGATTGAATATAACGGACGACAACGAATTATCATACTTTCTTACCTTAATGCACCTTTGTAGTCCAATATTAATTTTTCTTTCTCCTCCTTCGTGTCTACCCAGTACATACTCGGACACACGAAATCAGAAGAGACACGACACTCTGGACAAGCCCTGATGATCTTATTGTCGAACTGTTTAGCCTGCCTCCATTTTCTGATACAACTCAAACAAAAGCAATGATTGCAATTCGGTAGAATACCAAATCTTTGTTCACCCGACGCTTTCTCCATTACTATCTCGAAGCAAACTCCGCAAGACTTTTCTCTGCTACGTTGGACCGCAAAAGAAAGTTCCATATCGACTTCGTGCTGCTTGACACATGCCTAAGGGGGAAAAAAAAAGAAAAAGAAATGAGACATACTGTAATTTGTAATGTTACAAACCAGTCGAATATAATATACCTTGAATATTTTCAATATCAAACCACAACTTTTGTAATGAGTTTTCAAATTAAGAATCAAAGATAAAATTAAGAAGTTACCTCGAAGATGGCAGAAAGTAATAGAACAGAATGGAAAAGATGTTATTGAATAAATCTATGAATAAATATCTGAATTTTAGCTTTCAATTTACAAACGCTACGAACTTTCGTTTCAACCGAATATATATCATTTTTTTTATATTATTACAAGTAGCGGAAATATTCAAGGTAGTCAAAGCTATTGCCCCACCCTGATATACAATATTAATTACATTCGTATGCTTCTTTCGAAGATCTTCGTTGTGTGGATGAAGCGCAGCACGATTACACAATTCACAGATGTCCCCGTGCAGGTATGTACAGTTACGTTTTTTACAAATTCCTGTTGCAATTGCGTATGGACAGAGCGGTTCTACAGATAGACTGGATGCTTGACCAGAAGGATTTACAGCTTGTGCGTAAGATACTGGATACGGAGAGCTTGCAGATGTTCCTAGGGTAGTAGATGGCTCGCTCATCGAAGAAGAACCAGCAATGGACGAAGGTACAAATTCTGGTGCTTTTATCCACTCTTCTGTCATACAGGCACTTTCTTTACTAGAAACGTATGAGTCTATCTGATTGCATGATACTTTCTACAGTTTTAATATATAATCGATATATTAAATATATATCTACATATAAGAAACACACACATATACATATGTGTATGTATATAAATATACATGTAAGATTTAAAGGTCTACATCACTGTAACAGCAACATACACATTTTTAATTGTTGGCGAAGTCGAAGTATTCGAAGTGTGTTGACCAGGCGAAACGTTATCTAATGAACTTGCATTCTCTGAATTATTTTCGGCAGTTTCAGCGTTGTGACGAAAATGACACTGGTTACCAAATTTACAGATGCCGTGCTTAAAAAAGCGACAAGCAACGTTAAAAGGTGGCCCAGAACCAGATACCATTGTTTCTGTACTACTTCCGTCGCTTCGAGCTCCTTGGCTATGGTGATACCTGCAATTGTTTCCTTCTCGGCACATACCATTTTTGAAATAGCTAAAACCAAAAGAATTTTATCAACACATTGTTAACGGTTCGCATTAAAAAAAGAAAACAGTATATTTTCTGTTTATCGGTAGAAACGAATAGATGTAACCTTGAAATATTTAGGTTAAAACGCCTGTGCGGTTAGAAGAAGATACATTGCGTGTTTACATCACAAAATTACTTTACAGTTTATACGTAAACATAGTATACGTGTAAAAATCGTTATAACGAGTGACATTACTTTTCAGTATATCGTTTCTCTATTGTTAATGATAATTCTCGCGTTCAAACGAACGAACAAAGTTAACTGCAAAAGAAGTGTTTATTCGAAAGATAAAGAAAACGAAAGAAACAACATGCGAGCAGTCCAAAAAATAACGACGTTTGCAAGTTGAAGTTGGCTGACAGGTTATAAATAGAATGTTCTTTTGCGGAAAAAGTGATGGCTCGGCTGTTCGTCGGCGTTACGCGATCATTGAAATATATTGGGAAAACAACGATAGAAGAGTTTCTTACCGGCAAACAACGCTCTGTGTCCAATTGTCGGCCATTTTCTAAAGCTTCCACTGTAACAATGATCGACAACGCGTCCTCGAAGGGTCGCGTGCACTTTCTTTTCGTTACGGCAGACCGACACACGACACAAATTTCTTCAAATAAACGTGAGTACGACGTAGCACAATGGTTCCGGTTCTATCGGCAATTTTGCCTGACAAGTATCCTTGCGCAAGATCCCTCGAATACCAAGTACAAAAACACACCGATTCCCGTCCTTCTTCTTCTTTCCCTGCTCCTCTCGGTGCTTCCGCCGTTGTTCTACACAGTTTTCCTCTTGTGCAAATTTCTTCGCACCATATATATATGTATATATACGTATACGTGTACTCTCTGTTTTTATTCGCTATCAACAAATGTTTAACATTTGCAATATATGTATACGCAACTCGACGACTTTAGGCGTAAGAGCACACATATACGTCACGATTAACTAACAATAGATGCAAATTCACGTTTAACTGACAAGACGAAACTCCGCCATTTCTCGGTGACCAATGTTCGATGCGCATACGTCCCCAAGTTGAATTCAAGGTGTTCGAGTGCGCACGCGTACTCAAGTATCTATGTCGTGAAGGTAGCTTCGAAATTGCTTACGGGGGTAAGGGATAGGCAGAATATTACTAGAAAAACAAGTGAGAAAAAAAAGACACTGTTGTCCTTATACGAACATAATAGAAGCTGTGTGAGGGCTCATTATAAAGAGGAGGGTTAATTGTTGTAAGGTGCACTCATTATTTCAGTAAATAAAATCGTTTTGTATTAGAAAAATACATGGGAAACTGATGTTGGTTGTCTCGATTTTTCCCCCTACTTTAGACGCTCATATTATTAATTATAAACATAATCTCGTTAAATCATGATGGAAATAAGCTACAATCAACCTTCCTCTTTACAATGAGCCTTCTCAAAGCTCCTATTATGCTCGTATAAGGACAAACAACTCGATCCCGCAAACACTGTCTTACTGGTTTTTCTAGTAATATTTCTAGTAATATTCTGCCTTTCCCTTACCGCCTTATAGGTATACCCAGTCAGCACGCCTGCTTTGTTTCTGCAGGTACACTGATGAAGCGTGGGCGCGCAGATCACTTGCAAAATAACCGAGCCCAGGCCCTGCAGGCTGTCGAATAATTGAAATTGCCCTTGTATACGGAAAAAATATGAGTTTTCAGGGTGCTTGTGGCCTAGAATGATCTTTTATCTAGCGATTTTTGACTATTGAAACAACCTGTGATTGTGTTATTATCAAATAACACCGCTAATACCCTACCCTTGCATTTGTGCCGATTTTGAGCCCGGCCTGCTGGGCCTGGGCTCGGTTATTTTGCAAGTGATATGCGCGCACAGGCTTGATCAGTATACCTGCAGAAACAAAGCAGGCGTGCTGACTGGGTATATGTTTTCATGACATATACACTGTCGAATAATACAAATTACCCTTGTATACGGAAACAATATGAGTTTTCAGGGCGCTTGTGACCTACATTGATCTTTTATCTAGCGGTTTTGACTATTGAAACAACCTGTGATTGTGTTATTATCAAATAACAGCGCTAATACCCTACCCTTGCATTTGTGCCGATTTTGAGCCCGGCCTGCAGGGCCTGGGCTCGGTTATTTTGCAAGTGATATGCGCGCACAGGCTTGATCAGTATACCTGCAAAAACAAAGCAGGCGTGCTGACTGGGTATATGTTTTCATGACATATACACTGTCGAATAATGCAAATTATCCTTGTATACAGAAACAATATGAGTTTTCAGGGCGCTTGTGGCCTAGATTGATCTTTTATCTAGCGTTTTTTACTATTGAAACAACCTGTGATTGTGTTATTATCAAATAACACCGCTAATACCGCACCCTTGCATTTGTGCCGATTTTGAGCCCGGCCTGCAGGGCCTGGGCTCGGTTATTTTGCAAGTGATATGCGCGCACAGGCTTGATCAGTATACCTGCAGAAACTGTGCCGACTCGGCTTAGATCAGCTTAGATCAACTCGAAGCGATTTTCGGCATGGAATCTGCTGGTCGGGGGCCCTGCAGGCTGGGCTCGGCGACAGATGGTGCTGACTGGGTACGTATCAACGTATTTGAATTGAGAACTCCATCCCACCTTTATAACAATATTCTGTGCGGCGAGCATGCGCCTAAACATTTAACCATTCAAACGTATTTCACATTTTGCAAGACCAACAAATTTGATTGTGATTCTCACCCCTTCGATTCGTCAACTAAAAATCCAAAGCGAAAGAAATTCTATAATATTCAATCGTCAGTCTACGTGTGCTTCATTTTCGATGGTCCTTTACGTCGCTATCATAATCGGACGTTTCTATTAGATTTGTTTACGAAATGTAAAATCTTTCGGTTCCTGAAAAATAAGATGAAATTCTTGTCTTGAATGAGAAATAAGAATCTCGACAGAAATTTTAGGAGAAAACAGAAGAACATCGATTACCCAGTTGTTATGAGAACGCGGCTTCATTTAGTTTGATCCAAATAAGAGATTATGATTGTATGTATGTTGGTAGTGTATGCGGAATGCCGCCACGGCAGCGATGTTTCGACGATGAATACAGAATTGTAGTTTTTAAATAAAAAATATTGTGAGACTGAGTGCTGTTTGGCATCGAGATTCGAAGGTGATATACCTATTTTTCGTTATCTAGAAGTGCACAAGTATTTTCTATGCGTCCAAATACGAGCTTGTTTTCGAGCGATATGAAATTTTGAATTGTTCAGAATATTCAATTTCGAATCTGTAAATAGTGTTGTTTAACAGCTCGTCCGTTCGTGAGAAACTGACTCCGTTTACCGACGAACGTACATACGACCGTTTTCTTCCTTTATTTATTTTTTCCTTCACTGTCAGACTCGATTAAATCACAAGTATCAAATGCAACATGGCGAACCGAAGCTACTTTCTGCGATAACCTCAATCTTCCGTGCAGCGGTTTGGTGCATCGGCTAAGGAATTGTTGTGTCAGTTGTTTTTCGAGAAATGTTTTATTATTTCTTCACGCTACATGTTCACGCTAAATATTTATATATATTACATTCTTGTCTCTATATTCTATCTGTGTTTCACATATCGAATTTAAACATTTGTTTATACTGACTGCACGAGTTCTACAGTGATTCGCAAGATCGTTCGCGTTCTATATTCTACGAAATGTAGTCTCAACTATAAAATGTTTCTTGAGACTGTATTTGTTTACATCGTTCAAATCCCTTTGTACATTGGTTTCTTGCAAAGCAACTTGCAAATCATTGTAGGTACATGTATTGATAGAATAAAACACGTTATTCTCTTTTTAAGTGCATACATAGATTTTCTATGTTCTTCATGTTTTCGTGAGTTTGCTACATTCGCTAAATTGTTCGTATACATTTTCAGGTACATGTAATTATACTCCATTATACGATTGAGCATGGATACTAATACCGAAAAGTATACACCCGTAGAAAGTGAAGAGGATGCTGATAGTTCAACTATTGAAAAAGAGAAAGTAAACAGCGATACAAGTAAAGTACCGACAGAGCTTGTGAATATCGAAACTGAGAAAGAAATTATAGTAGAGCCTTGCCAAAGTAGTGAAACCAAGGCTGATACAACCGATGAAACGCAACAAGAGCAGAGCGACGAAAGTATAGATAATAGAGAAGCGTCGAATATCAAATTGTGCGAAGAAAAATCCTTGGTTAAAGTAAAATTAAAAGGAAACAATTCGAATTTACAGGAAAGCAATGAAAATGCAGCATCGATGGTTTGTAATATACAATCGGATGACTTATGCAAAGATAATGAAAAAATTGTTTTGCAAGATGATAAATCTGAAATAATATCAGCAGTATCAGATGTTGTGGAAACCAATGATACAAGTAATACATCGAATAATCCAAATATAGTAGAAGATGTAGAATCTCAAAGTAACTTGGTAGATGTACCAAGAAACACAGAAATCGAAAGTTCAATGGAGAAGACAGACGAGCCGAGCGATTTAAATTCCGAGAAGACCAGGAAACCCGAGGCAAAGATTGATGGTGCCATTGAAGTCGAATCTGAAACGGAGAAAGCACAATTGCCTATTAAAGAAAAAAACGATTCAGGTAGTAAAAAGCCTGAGTCGGAAGAAGTATCGGAAGATTGCGAAAAGGATGCAACAGAAAAAGCTATAATAGAACCAGGGAATACAGAATTTGTACAGTTCTCTCAGGAGAAACACGGAGATGCTCAAATCGAAAATCAATCCATAGACGCGGAGGATCCCTTTGGCGGAGACAACCTTAATGTTGAAAATGTCGAACCAATGGACACAGACGATCTCAATGAAACAGAAGTAGGTTTTCCTAATTTGTGTACTCAGGCTGATAATCTACAAGACATTGTAAGTGCTAGAGAAAGCGACTTTAATGCTAGCAATAAAGATAATGAAAAAAATAAAGATGTTTCTGTTAGTGCAGTGCAGCCTTCGAATGTAAGTCAAGAAGCTGAGAAGGATTGTAGCGCAGGTCCGTCTGATGTAGAAGGGAATGAAAGTTTAAGTAAAACTAAAGTTGCAGGATCAACTGAGAAATGCAGTGACGGAAAAGAAAAAGCTCTACACGAAGTAACACCAATAGTACCTGAAGCACAGTCGAACGTTCTACCGGGACAAGACGATGAGTTATGTATTATTCCAGATAGCATGAAAGTAATCATTCCTGGACAAACGAACAAATCAAGTATCAGCAGTAATAAAGCCTTAGACGAAATCAATTCTGACCATAATGCAGTTCCAGAAAGTTCTGAAGATAGCAAATCAAGTCCAGATGGTAACGAAGACAAGCAACAAGACACAACAGATTTAAAAGATGAAGATAAAACTGTTGCGAAGGCTATTGAAAGTACAGAGACAGAGAAAGACCCGGTCAACGATGTTACAGCTACAACTACGGATGTTATTAACATAGATGAGGAGTCGAAGAACTCTGAAATTGAAGAAATAACAACCAAAGACATTTGTAAACAATGTAAAGAAGAAAGATCGTGTAAGATTAAAGTTAAAATCGGTTTTGATACTTTCAACGTTTGCTCGAAAACTTGTAAAGCATTATTCAAAGTGGCCAATAATAGAGCTGTAGATATTCCCAGCGATGGAGTGAATTCCAAGAGAGAGAAACGTTGTGCAAACTGTTTGCTGATCGTTGAACTCGGTGACGAGCGTAATCTTTCTTGGGAGACAATGGAATTTTGTAACGAAGAGTGTTTAGGGAAATTCCAAACAAAGTATGGGAGCTACTGTAGAAATTGTAATGGCTCTGTGCAGGCAGTTAGTTTAGGCAAATATTGCGTGCGATTTGGTTATGACGTTAGACAATTCTGTTGTTCCACTTGTTTGGAAGAGTTTAAGAAAGGACTGAAAGTATGCACATATTGTCAAAAGGACATAAGTTCGAGCGCTGAAGGTTTTCTTGCACCAGTCGGCGATAAAGGACAATTTAAAGACTTTTGCACACAAGATTGCATGGAGAAATATTCAAAAATGAGTTCCGTCGAGCCTCCAGTTATGGAGAAAAAATGTTGCAGCGTTTGTCAAGAAGTAAGGAAACACTTATCTACATATATATCATAATTATTATAATTTTACATGAAAAACGATATTTCTTTTAACAGGAAAAGGTTGTTCACTGTGAAGTTCAAATAGACAGAACTGGTCCAGTAGCTATCTGCAGCGAACCTTGTTTCGCTGCGTTCAAATTTGTAAAAAAGGTCAACCCCGATCAATGTTCCACTTGTAAAAAGTTCTTCGAGATGCCTAACAAAAAGAGTTCTGTTGTATTTTACGAAAACGAGGCTCACACGTTTTGTTCCAAGACCTGTTTAAATATATTTATTATTACAAACAGAAAGATCGTTCCGTGTAATTGGTGCAAGGTGAAGAAGTACAATTTCGACATGATCAAGAAGGAGTTGAAAACGGGACAAGTGATGATGATGTGCAGCCTGAATTGTTTGACTTTGTACCAGGTACGATGCGTTTGCGTATTACCAATTTCGAATCGTCGAAAAGTCAAATTTGATTCCTACATATATCTCGAATTGTATACAGGTCTCGATAAATGCTGTCTCGGCAAAAAGAATAAACTGTGATTTCTGTCGTGAATTCTCTCAAGCACAGTATCATTTAACGATGTCGGACGCAACGATACGAAACTTTTGTTCGTACAATTGCGTGATGAACTTTCAAGCACAGTATACTAAATCACCGATAACAATACCAACGGGCGACGATCCTGTGCCTACTGGTATGCCTAAAAGAACATTACCTCAGAGGAACGCGAGCTCGAATAATCAAAAAACCAATGACATGCAAAACAAAAAGACAATGCCAGTGATTTCGTCTGTAACGAGCTTAGCTACGTTAGCAAATGGACAAGCCAGTCCAACAACGCAACAAAATAGTGTAAATAATATGGTGATACCCTCGGTAGCTATCAATCAGAATCAGGCACCTCAAGTGATATATAAGCAACATATAATAACGAGGCCTCCGAGTCCTGTCCAAATCCATAATAAGACGACTCAGTGCAAACCATTGACGCATACAAAGGGAGTTTCTGTACGTCCACATCCTTGTACGAAAGCGACGCAAACGGATGGAGTTACCCAGGCAGTTATTCCGATACCAGTACCAATTTACGTTCCGTTTCCAATGCACATGTTTAGTATGCCTTTCCCGGTTCCGTTCCCATTTCCGTTACCGATTCCTGTTCCTATTTTTATACCTACGACAAAGAATAGCGCTAAAGGAATATTCAAGGACATTAAAAGAATACAGGAGAAAATACCAGCGGATCCGTTCGAAGCTGAACTCCTTATGATGGCGGAGATGGTTGCAACGGAAAAGAAAACTAATGAAACTGACTCGGATTCTGCGGACGATAGGTAAACTGATGTATTTTAATGTCCGACTGTAAGTCTTGCTGAAAGCTTCACTGTATGTCTGATGTATGAGAAATGAGAAGGCGCATCCCGCACACTTACAATCGTAGAAACGAGTCGACCACCTTAATCTTATAGAATGTACCAATGATTATAATATTTCTTCTAGGGAAGAGGAGGGTGGTGATCGGGATCAATCACACAGCGGAGGTTTTAGTCCGGAAGGGGTTGACTCGAGTAATACATTTGGCGACGATATGTTACAAATGGCTCTAAAAATGGCGACGGGTGAACTGGACGAGCCTGCTGTTGATTTAGAAGCTGCTTTAACTCCGAATACGATCACGGCTACGCAAACCTCGGCACAATCGGAGGCAGCTTTGGAAACTGATGGTAACGAAATGGAAAATGATTCGAAACTATAAGAATTTATAGTAAGAATTATTTATCGAATTTATCATATGTTTGGTACGTTTAGTTCAGTCAGAACGACTAATGGTTAGTTCTCGTGGAAGGAAACGAATGGTTCCATACAAGCCAAGGTCTACCCCGAATAAGCGTGGGAGGCGTGTATCCACAACGAACGATATGCCTTTGATGCCGCCTCCTGAACCTCAACCACCGCCTCAGCCAAGGATCATCGAACCCATGGAGAAACCAGATGCTAACATGGCTCTGAAATATACTTTCGGAGTAAACGCGTGGAGGCAATGGGTAAATAGAAACAAAACTATCATGAGCAGGCTGCGGATTTTTATGAAAAACTAAAAATTGTATGCATTAATTGCAAGACATAGGAACCAAACAGAAATTTATTTCTCTTTTTAATGGTTTTATTAAGTTGTAAGAAATCTATTGATACTCTTACATTCGTGTAATCTCTTTATCTATTGTTTATTATAATAAATGCATAAAATCCGCAGTCCAATCATGAATTTTCTTCCTCTTGGACACGTATATTGAAGAAATAAATAATACATGTCAACAGGTAGTCGCAAAGAATGCCGAATTAGAGAAACAAAGTACACCCATGAGAAAAATGAAATTATTTAAAACGGATCTCTTGCAACTCACAGCGGATGAGTTAAATTATTCGTTGTGTCTGTTTGTGAAAGAAGTCAGAAAACCAAATGGCACGGAATACGCTCCGGACACGATATATTATCTTTGCTTAGGTAAACGTTTCGAACCGAATACACCAGCCTGTATGAAACCGTTTGGTTTGATTAAACAAACCTAGTCTCTGTTGCAGGAATACAGCAGTATTTGTTCGAAAATAGTAGAATAGATAACATTTTTACGGATACATATTATGAAAAGTTTACGGACTGTTTAAACGAAGTTGCGAAGAAATTCTCTGTTCTTTATAATGATGCACGTAAGACATTTAATTTCTATTTATTTTTTAAATCAGCTTCAAAAGTAATCGTTTCTAATAATCGTTCGATACTTTCTACTTTCTTCCTTAGAATATATTGTTACAAGAGTCGAAGAGGAACATTTATGGGAATGCAAACAGTTAGGTGCTCACTCGCCACATGTTCTCCTAAGTACTCTTATGTTCTTTAATACCAAACATTTTAACCTCGTGGTACGTACATGGTTATCTCTATTTAGTATCTCTACAGAAACCGTAAAGTTTCTAGTAGTCTTTCATTTATGTTACGGCTTCATAAATTTAGAGATAAATCAAATTTTTTAGACGGTAGAGGAGCATATGCAGTTATCGTTTTCGCATATTATGAAGCATTGGAAACGTAATCCTGCTGCACAACCTGCTGCGGCTACAGGAAAAGTTCCAGGAACGAGAAACGTCCTACTCCGCTTTTATCCACCGCAATCTGCACTGGGTAGGTACATTGAGTTTTACGGTTATTGTACCAGATATACAAGAACATTACAAATTTATCACTGTTTCTTCTAGAAGGCAATTCGCGTAAGAAGAAAGTGTATGAACAACAAGAAAACGAAGAAAATCCACTTAGATGTCCAGTCAAATTGTATGAATTTTACTTGTCCAAGTGGTAAGTTAATCTTGCTGATGAAGTTGACTATTCCAGTCCCAGTATCCAGGAACCAACATGCAATTAATTTAATTCTTCTTTGATGCAATTCCAGCCCGGAAAGCGTAAAAACTCGTAACGATGTATTCTATTTATTACCTGAAAGAAGCTGTGTACCGGACAGTCCGGTATGGTACTCAACGTCCCCATTAGCCAAGGAACATCTCATAAAAATGCTCTATCGCATTAAGATGGTTAAAGAAATTAATGTGGCACTGCTGACTAGCTAATTTCGTGTTCGTACATTTATCTTCTCCTTGTTAATTCGATTATTGTAATGGACAAAAATGTTCGAAGAATAATGTGTACTCATTGAAATTTTATAATTTCTATTGTATATTTTTCACTTCCTAACAAAATAAAAAGATTTATCATCAAACGAATGCTTCATGGAAAATAACGATGAACAACAACAATGTGCTACACGATAAAACTACTATATGTAGTATACCTACTATATTTTTTATTTGCAATATAAACAAAATTATACACTCCTCTTTGGCCTTGAAAATGTACGTTTACGTTTCAGTATATTCTTCTTTACCTCTAACTGACTGAGTTCAGTCTGTAGTTCAGAAAATATTTCTTGCTGCTCTTCTTGCGGAATGGTTTTCCTAATAAAATATAAAAAAAAAAAGGAAACGCGTGAGGATGTGTAAACACTTACGTTTGTAACATAAATCGATGTACACTTTGATACAGAAATTTTTACCTGTATTCTTTCATTAAATCGTATTTCTCCCATGGTGTAGCAACAGCTGCTGCTTGCCTTCTACGTTTTTCGTTAATAAGCGGCATCAAATCTACCACTCCTTTCAAATCTTCTCTTTCCCATCTCTTGTACCATTTCTGCTTTTTAAGAGGAACTTTAATGTCATTGACTGGAACTGGTGTTCCTTCAGGTACCAATTCTGTGTCCATATTGAATGGGAATGTACTATACTCTTCCGGTGCATCCCTGAGATAAAGTAATTCGTTGTCCAATCTTTTCTCCAATCTGTAAATATTGAAAATATTCAATTAAACCTATAAAAACATAATTCGATGGAAATGATAAAACGTTACAATTAATTTTTTACCTTAAACATTCAATTTTCTGGATAGCTGGATCGTATAACTCGTACCGTACTTCTACGGGTTCACCATCCACAACGTTTCTTAGAATGAACGAAGCCCTTAATCCACAACCTTCTCTGAGTATGCATATGCCAACGAATCTATTTACTTTTCCAGTTGCGTGTGGTTCAGAATATGTCACTGCTAATATAGAGCCAACATAGAATTCAGGGATATTGATGATAGTCCTTCTAGAAAGCATATCAATGCGTTCCAACTTTTCTCTTATGTTATTACGATATAATGGATTTGGATCAGGTAAAAACTCTGGATAGAGATATCTATGGTGATCGTAGGATGTGCTGGATGAATCTTGCTTGGTCTCATCTTGAGCATTGTTCCCGGGTTCTTTTTGATCCTCCACTACTTGTGCGATAGACGAAAAAACTCTCCTTTCTCGGTCTAAAAACAATTCGTTAATTGGTATTAATCCTTTGCACTTCTTTGTCGAGTGTGACTCGATATCAGAGAAAAAGAAACAAGAAAAGTTTTACAAATATAAATTCAAACAAAGTTTACAACATTGTTAAACAATATTGTTTAGCATAAGTAGCAGTCAAGCAACTGTCTTTTGACGTAAATATTAAATAAAACCGTTAAAATAGTAGGGAATTGTTGGCAACAAAATCGAAAAATAATTTGGAGTGTAAGAGGTTAATGTAAAAAATTGAATCATACTTGCAGAATTAAACTTGCTTTTAATACGAGCATAACATAATGTTAACATAATTAAACATACTTAGCGATTGTAAACCGTGTACTTTTTGCCATATTTTGTGAGATAAAAATCTCGATAGAATAACCATGTTTTAAAAATTGTTGTTTATAACTTCTCCGGTCTATGTATTATATTTACTCTCTGTTTATCTCGTCGGTGCGCCCCAGTGCGCCCACTTATGCTTCCGCGGAATAGCACGGGCGCTGGCTGTCTTCAACAGTATCTCGTCGCAGTGCTGCTAGACAGGGCGCTATTCGCGCGCATGCGCGACGATTCTAGCCTCAAAACGCCTCAGTCAAGTACGAAGTAACTTGGGCGCCCCGCTAATTTCGCAAAAGGGTATAACCGGATAGTCTCCCACTACTTTCCTCCCAATAGTGCCTCACAAACTTCGGACGTAGAGACGTCCCTAACGAAACTCGCGCATGCGCGCGAAAAGCGCCCCGTCTGGCAACATTGTCTCGTCGGTGTCGAAGAGCATCGTAGAGTAAGCATAAATAGATTGTGCGCACGATTATCACACAGGCAACTCTAACCAATCTAAAATGGTAGACAGGTACCTCGCAGTTTCAAGTGTTTTACTTCTCGCATCCTTCAGTCCAGCGTATATACTGTTTAATAGATTTGTGATATGTATCTATTTACTGGGATAAAGAGATCAGAAGAAAAGTTTCATCCGAGCTTTTATTGGGAAAGTTGTACGTAGATATATGTAGAACTCGTATTATGTTACAACCAACGTGGATCTTCATAGAAACATGTCAAAATACCGCACGTGGTCTACTCAAGTGAGAACATTTGAACTACGTAACTCCTCCTTTTGCTGTGTTCGAAAATTATGAAATTTGAAAATAATGGATTTTAGATTGCAGTCGTAACGGATAATGTATATACCTTGTTTCGATAAATTCGACCAGTATTCATGACCAACATTGACTGAAAATTCTGACAGATGTAATTATTTGAAAAAATTTTCTCGTTACAAGTAATAAGATTATTTTACGATTATAAATATTGACTTGTTTTTAGGAATCTTTCTATAGAAATATTGGGAAATGTATGGAATGATATTTAACTCAACGATTCCTCAAGCCTGTTGGTTTATGACTTCGTAGCAATAAAGTTTATAACTTTATAATAAATTCACAGTTTCAAAGGTACAAGTATAAACATTTTATTTACTCCCGTATGTACAAATTTTGGTGTATATGCTTCTTGTTATTTAAATTTGTAATTTCTCTTTTAGGTCTCTTGTACTATAATTTGTGTTTAAAGTAACATTCTTTGAAATTACTTAAATTATCGATATTAAGTTAATGAGAAACAATAACCGAGTTGTTACATCAATATATTTTAATATGATAGAATCTATAACGTTGGAATTGAGACCTAGACTCCAAATATGCAACGCTTTCATCCACTTACGAATGAAAGTAAACTCTGCGATAGTTGGGATCAAACTTTTAGAAGAAAGTATCGAGATTAGTGTAGGAGATAAAATATTAAAGTTGTTGGTGAAATCCATCAAATTGGTACCAAACTCGTTATCGGCGTTAAATATAATAAATAATTGGATTTGTTTTCGCTTACAAACTAAATCCAGTTCTGTCTTTGGAACCCTCCAAATGGAATTGGTTAATAACTCTTTACCAAAAATAAATTTTTCAAATGATTCTATATCTTCTTACAATTCAGAAACCCTTGAATTACTTAACAAATCTAGCTGCAGCATATTATGCGCATGCTGTAAAATTACTCTTTCTAAAGAGATACTTGTTAAGAGGGTATTACCTGTGCCAGACTTGAATTATGATCCGAGCGAATGGTTTTGTTGCAAGCACAACCACGACACTATAACGCAAAATTTGACGCCATCGGAATCCGATATCTTTTACGGGCCATTTTTTATTGTCGTCCATACAGGTATGTTTAACGAAAATTTAAAAATAGATGGAAACGATATAATTTGCAACAGATGCTTACAATATTTGGGAAAGATTAATCAAAATAATTCGCTTAAACTGTGGAGTTACTCCGTCGATTGTAGTTCGTCGAATAATTTAAAAACAAAATGTGCAACTGACCCTTTCACTGATTTTTTAATAGCCATAAAAACTTCAATGACCGGTATATTCGGCGAGGAAATAGTTTTACAATCTTTCGTGGGGAAAGAAACTCATTGCCTTATTCTAAAACCGATGGACTGGAATTTAAATTTAATGATAGAGCCTAAAACAATTTTAGCTAATAATATGATAACTTTGCAAAAAGTATCTATCGTTAAAGTATTATATAAATATGAGACAAATGATAATATTATCGATTCCACGAACAAATCGTACTGCGAAGTAGGTCTCTCGGTGATAAAAATTGGTTTGGAGCATTTAGTACTATCGACAAAACGATTTCCAAAAGCTCACAGAGTCGCATCCGATTATTATATCGGACACATATATTTAGAAAAACCGATAAATGAAATTTAATTTTATCTTTGATGTTTCGACAAGAAACGAATTTTTGTTATATTCCATGCAAAAACAATAATAATATTTTCTAAAGTTTTTTTATTGCAAATAAAAATCTCATAATTATAATTTCAATTCATTCAATATGTATCATACAAATGCACAAATAAAGTTCTATTTTATCGAAATTTTACATTGCTATCCATATATTACATTTCATATCCAATACTTTAGTTGAACTAGAATTTGTGATTGGAATTCGATATGTAATAAAACATATTCCCTGTTCGAGTGAGAAATAGTGTACGGACAAAATATACTGTACACAAAAAAAAAGAGTAACAGAAAACGATTAAACGTATTTACATTATACAATAAAATGTCAGCCATCTAAATTGATGCTAGGAAACAATTATATGTGAGTACTGCAATATATAGGTACATAATATATAATATCTTTCGAGTTACGAATGTCTTTATCTTTACAAGTAGTTTACCGTCTAAATTGTTTAAACGTGGCTTTAAAACCTCGAAGAGTTTCGCATAAACGAATTTAGTACGAATCCATTCAATTTTCAAATGTACGTCTATATCGAAAAATGATATGATTTTACATTTGACCTAATATTATTTAATTAGATTTTTATTGATTTCACTTTTGTATCATACTATGTTACATTTGATCTTTCATTTTCAAGAACTGAAATGTTGAGAATATCATTTTTACAGCTATGTAGATTAACAGTACATAAGCATTGTAAATCTATGTCCACATATAATACATGGCACGATACTATCATGATTTATGGTTAATATCGTGACTATCAATAGCTATGTATTATAAAAAATAATTTGCCAGCTATCAAAATACATGTACATTATCGAATGAAATCTTAATAGTATACACCACTTTTTAAATATTTGCTATTGTACTTAATCAGGTTTAGATGAAAAGTAACATTTTCGAAGAAAGAACGTGCATATAGAATTCCTTCAGTTTTCTTTGTTTCAAAGGTAAGAGTTATTAGGCGTAAAAACGGTGTCTTGAAAAGCATTAAAATATATTTTATAAATTAACTAAGATTAGTCGTGCCCTCAGTTAATTAGGCGTTAAGAAGTTTCTAGTACTGTGCAATATCATAGACTGTGGCGAAATGTTTTCTGGATTTACGTTGCCCCCGCTTGATCTAAAGGCAAATGTAATCTGTCTGCGAGAGTATTAACGTACACCCAACCACCGTCTTTAGTTTCCTTAAACAGCTGTTTAACAAATAGAATGTTACGTTATTATCATGTAATCTTATCATTTTCGAGATAGAAAGAGACCGGAATTTCGGGAAATGTATGTACCTTAGTTTGCCAATTAGCGTTATTTTCCTTCCTAATTCGCGCTTCGTCGCGTTGTCTTTGTTCGATCGTACACTTGGCTGCAGTCGCTTTTTCCATATCGTTGATTCTCAGTCCAACGGTTACATCTCGCCAAACTTTTCGAGATTCGTGTTCCTCCTGTTCGCAGACTGGTATTACTAGTTTCTTTTGCGTTTCAAGCTCTCGAACATCCGCAAATATTTCAGTTCTCTGCAAATTGACAAACTTTTTAATAATGTAATAATTAGACTGCGGAGGTTTATGCATTTATGGCTTATGAAAATTAAAAAAAAAATGCTATAAAATTCGATAGAAATTAGTACGATTTGTATGTGTATTATAATATTCCACTTTCTCAAAATTTGTCTATAAAAATTGGAAATCGCATAAACATCCACAGTCTAGTAGTAATAATTTTAATTGGAAATTAGAGTATTTAAGTTTTGGTACACTTACGCCGTCAGCCCATTTCGCCTCCATAGCACCACTCCATTCCCCATTTATTGAAAGAAATGGTTTCTTATCCCCTGGTTGTGTTATTTGACATGTAATACGATTACGTTTACCACCGTAGAAAGGTTTTGTTAAGAATTCTACGGTAGCTTGGAAGCCAGTTTGCGGGCAATGTATAGTCGCAGTTCCCCCTAATTCTATCCATGGTACAGTGAGAATAGATCTGCCGTAACCATTTGGAAAAGTTAAAACGTATTCTTCTCCGTATTGTAATACATTCACCCAACCCTTTCCTACATTATGTACTCCTATACTTAATCCAAGGAATTTACTTTTTGTCCATACATGTGCTCCAAAGCTAATCTGCTTTGTATAATGTTCAGCGTAGAATGCACTTACTACATGAAGAAAATACTAGTTTGATTAAGCGCGTTTTTAAAAAATCAAATGATTTCAAATGATTAACAAGTTAAGGAGCTTACTCGGTGGATGATGAGAAACTTGTTCAGCCACGAATGAAAGTTGATTCTCTCTACACCAAGGTACAGGACCTTCGGCAACTAATTTTATGTCATTTGTACTATCTACAGTGTCGCTGGGAATATCCCAATGACATCTAAAAATTTCACCTAATATTGGATTATATGGTTTTTTAGCTACCCCTGACTTGCGACCTGCGTGGAAGCTGCATAAGTACCAACGAACTACTTGAATCATTCTATCTCTTGGGGTAGTCATATCTGCTATGCTAAAACATATTAAACAATGCAATTTAAGCGAGACACAGTTTAAGCGATATACAGTCTTAAAACTCGCATAACTTGTTTAAAATTGATCCAAAGTATTTGAATTCTTTTAAGATGTTAGACCAAGTACAACAGTTTGCTAAAGAATGAGTATACAAAAATTTTTGTTTAGATTGCAATTGGTAGCGATCATACAAAATTTAAAAGTTATGTGTCGCCAACTTTTTTATCTGAGCATGTAACGATAAATTTTAAAAATGCGTTTTGTAGATTTCGGTAATTCATATGCATTCTAAAAATTTCATCAAAATCGATTTTAATGGGGTAATGAGTTGCAAGTGTTTAAAGATTAATTTTTAAACGTATGTAGCTCATTGCAATGTTGGTCGATTTTGATACGACTTTCAGTTTGCATATAAGTTACCGAAATCTAGAAAACGCATTTTTTAAATTATCGTTACAGGCTCAGATAAAAAAGTTGATGTGATTCCTACCAATTGCAATCTAAACAAATTTTTGTTCACTTATTCTCTAGCAAACTAGTTGGTCAAACATCTTAGAGAAATTCAAGTACTTTGGACCAATTTAAAAAAAGTTACGCAATGTGTACGAGTGGCCACTTATTATTGTCCCCGAATATATCTCTTTAATGCGACGTACCTTATAAACTGGTCTGGATGGGTAAAGTAATCTGCATACATTTCCAAAAGTGATCTGCGTTCCAAAATAAATGTAGGTAATGCTACTTTTGTCAAATCCATGCCAATCTTCACTTGCGATAAGAGATGGGTTACAACTGAACCATGGGATTCCATGGAATCCACTGTAAAGAGGTGTACACATCAGGTTAAGTAAACACGCATGTTTTCTTATTTTATTCTATTTCTTAGTAACTTTAATATTTGTATGCGTATATATGTATATATGTTAATAGAATTATTACTAACTTTCTGTTTCGCTTTCCTCCTCGTAAAGAGCTACAACAGAACATAATTGTACAAGTTAACAACAACTGTCAATAAATTGATAATAATATATTTCAGGACAATTCAAGTATTGTCTGTCTTATTTATGTACAGAAATAAAACGGTTCTAGAAAAAACGTGTAAAATAATCATCAAAGCTTGTACAACGGAGTCGATAGGATATTTAGATTTTCTATGAACTAATGACTTACTTCTTGAATCTGCGGGCAGCATATTGTTTTTCTGTAATATACCAAGTAATATCCATTCCTAAATACTTTCACTATATGAAAAATGAACTACACATAACATAAAAACCTTCTTCTGAGAAATAAAATCCACAGAAATGAAGAAAACATGAAAGTTTGATCAAATCTTTCTGCCTGTGAATTCGTCATATTATCAGACATTCAGGCTTGGCTTTAACTACAAATTCGACGACTATTTTACGATAACGTTACGCTAACACGATAATTCACGTGTTGTGTAAGATGCTCCCTAAAATCAATAATTTTAGTTGCGGGTAAAGTCGAATGGTGCAAACCTGCATTATCGATATTTACGAATGCACTTAAACTCGGACATTCATTTTTTTTTTACGATTTATATTGAAATTTTCGATAACAAAACGTGGATCGATTTTAATATAAATTTCGGGAAAGTCTATCAACTACACGCGTAAGAATTTCATCTATATGAACGTGTCCCAATTTAGTTTTGCTAATCTAAATATATGTATACTCATTTTATTTTAGTCATGCACTTCCTTGCTTCAAATGTTTTCTTGATTCCAAATATGAATAGAAAGATTATATACGTCAAATACAATAGAAATATACATATGTATATACATGATTAGGGGTCTCTGTTTTATGTGTCTGTAAAAATACACGTGTACACGTGTAATAAACGAATCCGGGTCTCAATCCGTGTAATATTAAATACACGGGTATTTCGCCCGGGTATTTTAATTTTGTAAATATTTGTGTGTTGAAATTACACATGTATTTTAATACACGATGATATATAGCGTGAATTTATTGCTGTTTCTCGTTTGCGTCTCCCTTCTAACAATAACAGTCGAAAAGAATCCGGACGGAAAACAAAAACACATTAATTGCCGGGATGGGGCGCGACGTGTCTCTATATCCGTGTACACGGGGATTAGAATGCATATAATTACAGGTGTACTAAGAACACGGGTAGTAAATTCGCGAATACACGGTTCACAGATTCCGTGTACACGTATCCTTTCAGTACATGTCCAAAAATCGTAGACTCTAATACTATGTATAATGCAGTATTATAAATTATAGATACATATTTGCAATATAAGGCATGTTGTCATTATATTATATTTATTATACAGGAAAATACCTAACTTGAGTATTCTAAATATCTCACTAGTTCCTGGTGATGAAGAAAAATATTACAAAAGGACAAGATTTGGTTCGAAGGGTTTACCATTGTGAGGGGACAGCAATTTTATATCAAAGTCATACATCTCGACGATTCTCAAGACGAATAGTCAAGTGAAATCCAACGACTTCTGATATCGTGACCTTTGTGCGAGCTTTAACTGATCTCAGGAGTAATTATATAGATTTTAAAGGTCGTCCCTTCAAAGCAAATCATGTTACTCTTTGATCTTTCCTTTTTCTAGTATCAATAAGCTAAAGGACATTTAAGTTAATCAAGTTAGATGGAATATGCTGTATCTAAACTATACAGACTTACCATCGTAATCAACAGTTCCGTCACCTTTTGTAGGCGGCAACGGGTTTTGCTTTCGATTTTCATTAGAACTGTCTGCGTGCGTTTGCGAGCGTTCGCTATCTCGTCGTCTACTGAAATGTTTAAGCGTTATTAAGAAACGATTTGTCGTTTGTGATACGAACGACTTTCGCAATATTTATGAATACTTGCACAGTAATATGATTTTGCATTGCAGAAGGTAGAGATATCTCGTCTGCCGCGTCGTAATAGTCTTCGTCTTCGTCCGAAGATGAATATGAGAATTGTGGTACTGGAAGATCTCTATCTACGACAGCTTTACAAGTAAAATATAATGATAGATTTTTAAATGATTTTCTTAAATAACAATGAAACAATGAACCAGATAGTTTGCTATATAAAAGTATACATTGGCGAGTACAATCAATGAAAACAGAATTACCATTTGGCAATGTAGGTACTCTTGGTTCTACACATTCAGAACCTAATTCAATACCAGTTTGTACAGTTGCTTCTGGTTCGCTAATAACAACTGAAATTCACTCGATTAAAATCTTCCTATCGTAAATACAATCTGTATGATATACCGAAATAGTTACCGTGAGATAAAGATTGAACGTGTATCGAGTCGGTGGGTCCCCTATATATTCCGTTCACAGGTATCGCTGTATTCTAGAAATATAGTATTCATTATGTACATTCCTTATGTACATTCACTATGTACTAAATCGTATTACCTTTGCAATTTGCAATTGAACTATCGTGTGCTTAACGGAATTAAGCATTGCATTGGCTTGCGTTAAAATCGCTGTATATTTTTCTTGCTTTTCCTCATCCTCCGTAGCTGCGTTTCTCTGTTTCGTTTCGATTACCTTTATCTGATCGATTAACAATTGAAGATAAGCATCAGCTTCGGCTACCTTACGATTGAAATCTTGCTTAGGAGGAGATTTTTTGGGATCCCATCTCTGGAAACAAAAATTTATTTCTGTTAAATGAATTTAGTCTGGGTTCTGTTTTCACATAACTACAGAATAAATTGATCGTACAGCGTGAGAGTGGCGTAATATAGTGTCTTCCAAAGCACGAATCCAGCGTTCACGCTCCTCTGCATTTCGTGTTTGAAAATGAAACGTTTTCGGATCGTCTTTATACGACGATGTTGTAATTGTAAACGTGCTATCATCCTCGTCGTCTATGCCAATAATAGCACCCCTTAAACGCACGCATCCTCTGCGTGCTCCTCTCATCATCTTCTCTTTACTCTGAAATGTAAAAAGCATAAAATAACATTAAATATACTAAACCGACACAAATAAAAATGTATATTTCCTGAAATATGCAGAAATATCAAATGTTTGTTTTTTCGTTTCAGACATGAATCACCCTTATCATTAGATTACAGATCAGTATGCATTTATGAAGAAATTGGTCGGGTGAGATATAAAATAGGAAAAGATTTAAAAAATGCAAGAATGTTATGTTGATTTGAATATAACAAAGTTATGTTACGCAGAAATGTTATAACAAAAACATTTTTATTTTGCACAAAGATCCACAGTCTACTTATCACGTACGTTCGATAAGAAATCGTTGGTCCTAATCGTTTTGGAAGCAACTTTATTACTCGAAATTAAGAAGTCAGCTGATTATGACAGATAGATTGTTTTTCTAATAAACGGTCGCAACGACGTAGTGCAGTGCACAGTGGAAAAGAAGATATTCACGCGGAAAAATTCTACGTCGGATTGTAACACCGAGATCTGTGTTAATTAAATTTTTTGAAAGAGCAGAGGGGTGTGTAACCTATGAGCAACGGCCAGTAAAACTCATTGAAAATACACTGTCATTGTTGAAACAATCTCACCGTATAGTACGACAAAAGACCAGCGTTGTCGTCTAGAACGAACCATCGGTATTGCCATCCGTTAACAACATTTGTCCATTTGCTAAGCGAACCTTCCATCATCGACATTGTTATTTGTTGCTCGCTGCTACCCACGACATACATATATATGTATAAGCATAGATACAGATACAGGTAATCTACGGATATATGTATAATACGTGTTTCTGTACGAACGTATAGAAAGGTAACTCTATAAGAAGATTTACATAAGACGAATTTTCAAATATCATTACGGCAAGATTAAATTCTTTATCTCGCAGACGAACAATATCGGATATGAATCGTATCGATTTATTATCTGTGATGTTATCCGTGCGCGTACTTTCTAATTTAAATTTATCGTTTGTTTCCATTCTATAGAAATTCCGGGTTTTTGTTTGCTTCGTCGAGATAGGATCCCGTGCAGTGCAACTGAGTGTGACAGACAAAAAAAATATCGTCTGTACCGGCTTGCTATCTTCCTATATTACTTCCTGTAGTCGACGATTATGAAAGATTCCGTTAAGATAATAATAAAATAGTAAATACAGTGTGTAGAGTATCCGAGAGTCGTGGAAATGGTTAAGTGTACGTTATAATGCGACAATCAATTTTCATGTGTAAATAAAAACTAATCGAACTATATTTCTATTAAGTAAACTAAATTATTCCCGATCCAGATAAATATTCGAAACGAGGAAAACAGTATTTGCATTCGATCTAGCCGTTCAAAAAAAGATCAGGCAAGTAATATCTGTCTCCATTCAGCTGATTAACAGTATTTTTCATTAATAAGCTGCATATGTTGTTGCATATGTCGTAGTACCGTACGTATATTCGCAATCGTGTGCCAGTGATAGATAGGACAGTGACAAATAAAATCGCGTAAAACACAGATAAATGCGGTTCATAGATGTTTCGTTAATTTGCATGGTCTTCTATAATTTGTTACGTATATACACATATATATATATGTGCAACGAATCACTTTTCCATCGAGTTCTCTTATGGAAATGATAAAAGAGGCATGATGTTCTTAGGCAACGAAAATTCAGTGCTAAAATAAATGACATGAGAAGTTGACAAAAATGCTATGTTCAGTCTGATTGGTGTTTTCATAAAAGTGAATCAAAACAATTAGTAATAAGGGTTGGAATTCAACAGCAAATATATTAAATATGGAAGAGAAACACAGTTCCAGTGTGTTGGAAGATGATGATCTGGAGGAAACAGAAAATATAATAATCAACGAAGTTGACGGTTTACCCAACTTACATCCAAACTACCAAGAATTAGAATTGGAATTCAATATAGGGAGAGGTCATAGCGAGGCTAACGCAAGGTCTCTAGAAGATTTAGTGCACGACGAAGATTTACCAATATCGGTTATAGTAACTAATGTGGATCCTCGTGTGTTTAACAGCGACCAGTTAAAGGTATGCCAAACGTATAAATGCGAGCATTAACGAGAAGCTAATCTTTCTTCTTTGTTTCAGCACGAGATAGAAGATCTGTTTAAACAATTTGGCGACGATGCTACTTTTCAGTACTTTAGATCGTTTAGAAGAATGAGAGTAAACTATAGTTCCCCGCACGCCGCTGCCAATGCTAGGATACAGCTGCACCAAACTCTCTTCGGCGAGACCAGTATCAATTGTTATTTTGCACAGCCTGTCACTCCAATTGGTTTGTAAAACTATCTTTTTTGCTGTACAACATACTAGATAGATAGATAGATACTTGGTCCCCTCAGGGTTTCAAGTCCATACACTACTCTTCCTTCTCTTTCCAATTTCACCTATCGCCTAATTGCAACCAATTCCAGCAGGACCTACTGTTTTTATGGTGGGTTCCGAACCACCTTAGGCACCACAGTAAATAGCACATGGAATATTTCCAGTGGTGCCGGCGATGGGATCGAACCCGCGACCACGGCATCCGCAGTCGCGCGTTCTACCCACTGAGCCACTGCGCGCCTCTGTACAACATACTAAAAACATTGATTTCACCAATGACAATAACAATAATGCGTTTCACAGATATGGAAGATCAGCATCTGCAACCACCAGCACTTACTAAACAGTTCCTAATTTCACCACCTGCTTCCCCGCCTGTTGGTTGGCAGCCTAGAGAGGAAAACGAACCTTTAGTTAATCACGATTTATTAGCGGCTATAGCAAACTTATCTGCAGGTTTGTGAATACCATTCGTTAACACAATACGATTAATATGAAAGAATTTCCTTCGATATTCTCATGTTATATTAATTTTATAGGAGGTAGTCACGAATTACATCCCGGAGGTTCAGGGCAGCCAGGAATAGTTGTTCATGTTTGTGAAACAGCAAATCCTATAAAGAATGCTCCACGCATACAACATACACGTTGTCCAGAACATTCATAAGTAGCGTTGTTAGAAATATTGTCCATTTTACGACAATGAATTATTTATCCATCCAAGAAGAAACTAGAGGCATTACATACAAAAGGCATTCAATACACAAAACTTTTTATTGCTATATCGCAAAATTGAGAATTCACATCTTGTGGCAGTAGGGTCACAGGAAATGATTTATAAACGCGTTCTGCTAAGGCAAGTACATGTGAGTATTTTACAAGAATTACGAATGTAATTATTACTAAAAATGTTTCCCCTTCCAGATATACAATATTATTTTATGCTGAAATTTTAAACAAAAATATGTCATCAAGAATGTATACGCATAACATTGCATGTTACACATGAAATAATTGATTTTATCGATGATAGATTCGTAATTTTTTTGTGGCATTTCTATTGAAATAAACAACGGAACTGAACAAAATTTAAACAATTTATCTACACGTATCAAGATTCTAAACAAAATCTCGGACAACACTCCAGATTAAATTTTTTAAAATTCATTACAGCAGACATAGTATACGCAATTTGATGTAAAATAAAAAAAAATCGAATGTTTCGTGTGTAACAAACTTAGCAACTTTATCATAAAGATCATCGAATAATTCACTAACGTTAAAATTAACTATTAGAAAGAATGTATGCACACATTATTTTAGAATGACTTTGCAATTATTTTTAACTTCTTAAAGAAAAAAAAAAGACGACTTAAGATACTAAAGCTTATTCACCGTCACAGAAACTAATGAAATTAATACTATTAATATATCAACAATAAAGAATATTAAAACTAGCGATACCAGAGTTATATTTCGAGTTATCGGTGTTAATTGTATCGTCACGAGAGATATGTAAAATTTCAAATCTTAGGAAAATATCAAAGAACAAGTAGAAGTAATAATATTTGCTCTAATATAATTATTTGTGAATTCGAGGCAACTTTAGCTTGAGAAGTACAAAAGGAATGTGTGTACAATGAGTTTAATAAGGACAATTATAAACATTGATGTATATTTAATGTACATACATGTGATTGCGAGTGTATACCATGTGAACGCATGCAGGTTGATATTACCGATATTAATCTCGAATAAGTTAAAATTAATTTGTATTAAAACTGAGGGCGATAAATAATTTTATTTCTTCGGTAAGAAACCTACGAATATTGAGACACGAATAATCGATAAATCAGTTTCGAAAAAGAATTTAACACAATTCAAAACTATACATATTACTTGCGATGTATCGGTGTTACTGTTTTATTACAACAGTGATGTGTACGTATGTATATGTATATGTAAATGTATATAATGTTCCCACTCGAATGAAATATATTTCATGTTGGTGTAAAGTTCAAATTAACATAAAGCTGTTGAAAGGTTTATAAATATGTTATAGCAAATTACTTTTCTGTGAATAAATACGTTACCAAAAAAATTCCTGTGTGTTGTGCATCTTGTACAAATGTACAAAGAGTGAGAAGTTGTTGAATTATATTAACAATTTTTCGGGAAGAAATTTGACTAGTAATAAAGTAGCTTGGAAAGTATAAAAAATTCTGTTCTTTAATTCAGAAATTGTTTACCGTTACACTGTCGTTAGCTTATTTAATAATATAAAAGCTTTATACACATAGATGTCATTAGTAGTGGTAAGTCAACATGTAATGATTCATGATGCGACTGTGCAAAATTTAGCATTGAGGATTATACATTGCATTGCTAGTTTACTAAAATGAATTTCAAATTTTTTCAATATGACATTTACACGCATCGGTATAGGCCATTTATTGTATTTTTTGTTGTCGGATGTGTTTTACGTTCAATTCAAATTTTTCCATTCGAAAATGCACATTTATTTCGTCCAAAATTTACGACACAATTCATACAAAACAGCCTGGAAAGTGTCATATAAAGAAAGTCTCATAATTAGTGTACTTTTTACAATTGAGATAAATTCACAAAATTCAATTGCTCTTGAAAATATGTACATACACACACACACACATATATATATGTATATATATGTATACTATATATAGTAAATAAACATACTCGCGCGTCTACGTCATTCGTGTTTAGATCTTTTTATGTGATATTCAACAGAAACAATGAAAAGTGTTTGCGACTGTTTTGTTTGAAGTAAATCAAACGATCATTCAAATTTACATATTGCTTTAATAGAGATTAGGATTTTGAAATGTCGTACTAAAATGTCACTCGTTAACTGTGCATACAATTGTAATTAACGGCAGTATCTTATTTAACCATGATTCTCGGAACGATATGATTTTCTGTCCAAACACTAATTATTTATTTTAAAGAGATGCATCTTTCTTCTTTGTGAATGTGTTACAAAAACATTAAATATCTCTCAATTGCCGTACGATTCTTTGAGCATACGCTTTTTACTTCATACACAAAAACTGAATTCTTATAAAAATATAATATTAATCATAAGAGTTTTGTACGCTCTTATATGCATGTATAATCGAAATTTATGCAACATATACGAAAGTATTAATATCGTCGTCGTGTCTGCGAATATATTTGTGTTCAATGAGCCATTCAATTTGTTCCTTTATCATCTTTTTACTTGGAAGAAACATGTTCTTCAGTATATCAACTAATTCGGTTTGTAGCTGAGCATTACTAATCTTTTTCCGCATTTTTAGAATCTTGATAATCGCCTCCTGTAAGAAAATATTCGTTACAATGATGCTTGTTCATTCTCGGAAATAAAGATTGATTAGACAGAAAAATATACCTGAACCCTTAATATTCTAAGTTGTACGATAGATTGGTTGTCCTCCTCTTTACTGCGTTCGGTGGATAATTGAAGTCTTCCTATTAAATTAATTTTTCCTCGCTTTTGTAATTTACCGTTTTTGCTGGAAATTCAAAACATTAAAGTTAAACGAAAGATTTTACGTGACAATCGTATCGTACGTAGTTAATTTTCGAACATATTACTAACACAATAGCGAACTCCTGATTCACCCAAAACCTTGTGTCGTTCGCGAAATCTTTGGGACTATGCGCGTGAGGATCTACCAACAGAAGCTGCCGTTTGAGCTTTGGAAAAACACACAAAGACCATAACGTTCGCCTAAGCTCGGGATCAGGAAGCTCCGTAGCCAATCGTAAATTTTCGTAAGTGATTTTTTCAAACGGCCGCTGATTCCAAGCGAACAGGACTGCCATTTGAAATGTTGTTACGTCCACATCGAAGCGGCCCACTTGGTTGGAAAATGTTATCTGGAACACCATCCAAATTGGTTGCAAGGTGAAGCTGAAAATTAGAACCGTGATATTGAAAGTTTTGCAAAGTTCTATATTCTATACCCTTGTTTACTGCATCAGAAAATCTTATAATCTTGTTCTGTTATAACAAATCATTGAAATGTTTCATCATTAAAATTTTGATTGTTAGATCGACACGTTTAAAGACCCCGCTCAAGCCACGAAAAAAAAAAAGTTCTTTGCAAATACGTAAAAACACCAGTCCCAATTATTCTCTGACAAGACATTTCATTTCTTACCGTGCCGTTCGACATATGATGATACCATTGTAATTTTCTTCCGCTATGTTTCTTCTTATAAAATTCTTCTACCTCGGGAATATAATCTTCTAATTGTAACGGTAAACTTACAGTGACGCGTTCACTGCCTCTAGCCCAAGCACCTGCATTTAATATCTGTAAACAGTTGCGTTTTAATCAGAATGTAAACTGGTTGGACTTGATCGACCGAATTCGATTTATTTTTTTTTATACATTTCGCGGCCAGTACCTTAATATTTATACTATCTGCAATGGCAGCTCTACACTGTTCTTTAAACTGTTGATTGAGATCCTGTGACACTTTAATGTCTTGGAACATTCGAGCTAATTTATTAACATAATCTGCAGGCATTCCGACTTCGCGAAGCCATTCTACCATATTCTCTTCTTTCTCAGAATCCGCAGATGTGTCTAGTATTAAGCGGCGTGTTAAATGAGCCTTATGATAGCGCATAAATACATCCTTATTTTGAACATATTTTAACACTAACAACTAAAACGAAATTAATGAAAGATGGATACGAAGTGGCGTTTAATATTACTCGTACGAACAACATATGTACAATATGAAACAAATAGATACTTACTACGTCCCTTAGCTTACTTTCGATTTCGTCGGAAGTTAGTTTTTTACTGAGAGGTGTCTTTCTAAGTAGCATATCACAGTAATTAGCAAGGAGTTCCGGACACTTCGATTCCGGTTGTTTATTGTTGTTGTTGTTTGGTTTATTATTTAAAATTGTTGTACCGATGCCAGAGCTTTGCCGAGCCGGTAATTCTAACTTGAATACTGTTGCGTCGTTCACGACGAGCTTGTAAGCTTTGTCTCTAGCAGTTAAAAATCTAGGATCGTCGTCGAAAGCTTCTTTAACGAGGGTCGAGAACCGCCGGAAAAGATCTAACAGTCTTTCAACATATTTTTCAGAGTCGTGGGTTATAACGTCTACAGCTGCCATCATATCGGCTAGACCCGCACTCGCAATATGTTCTTCTAAATTTCTTAACATTGGACCAACACCTTCGGGCACTCTATCCATTAACTTCAGCATCAATCTAAGCTCTGCAATTTAACCGATCGATCACGTTAGCATGTGGATATGGTACAGAAACATTTTCAAATTAACATTAAAACACACTTACGGTCCGTTTGATGATGCTGTATCATTCTCGGACATTCTGCTAATATAGCTGGCTTAAAAGTTGCTACTAATATACGTACACAGCAGTCGGTTAAAAGTTGTACGCTCGCACTGTTTGGTTCTAAATACTTTTGTGCTCTGAGTTCTTCTTCTCTCAGTTTCGCCTCCGCGTAACGCATGTAATTCTCTACACCGTGTAACGATAATTGTTCAGGAGCTTTTACCCAGTAAAATGCTTCTGTCGCTTCTATGTACGCCGCTTCAAAATTCTCTCTATATATTTGAAGTTGATCCGTCGTGTTCGAGCACAAATTTACTAAAATTTACGATAGAATACTCGATTAATACTAGCTTACGTATCGCCCCTTATATCGTTCAATAATTTATTACCATAGGATTCCCTAACGCCAATGACAAGCTGCGAATCAAACGCCTCCCCGTTTCGTTCGGCTCTTATTAGTCGCATAGCTGAATCTTGGAGTTTCTGCTTTATTTCACCGAATATACTTTGATTCCAACTATCCAACATTAACTGTAATAAACGCAGAAAACGATTAAGTACAAAATTATTAAAAAGTACACAATTTATTAGTACCTTTCTGACAGTATCGTCCGGTTGATTTCTTTTCTGAACTGTAGAAGTTGTTTTGCAAGCTAGACTTGTTTCTAATTGCCTAAAAGGTGTCGGAAGATAAATACACTGAATGAAAAACTTCCTCCATTCAACTATATATGCTTTCAATAGAGCTTGTTCTTCTTGATGTGCTAAAACTCTCTATAAATGATTAAAACATCTGTATCGTTAACTTAATTTCATACAATAAAAATTAAAGAAAGCGAAAAGTAGGAGAATTATATAAACTGTACTATAATTAAAATAATATATACCTGTTGAGCTTGTTTTATAAAATCCATTATGTCTTCTTTAAGCGCATCCCTTAACTTTGGAGCACCTTTCTCATCCCACACGCATATCAAATGAACAGAATAAAATAAATCTTGCCATTCCGCTTGAGTTACGGGTTCTTGTACCAACAGTTTCAAAATGATCGGACGCATACATGGCCATTTATCTTCAAACATGGGCCGGCTTTTGTCCTAATTATGCACATATTGTTAAATAAGATAGGAGAGCATGTATATTTATAACTTATCTATACATTAATAATCGTTTGATTACACACACTAGTTACAAAATAATATGAGTAACTATCTAAAAATGTTGAAAGCAATATGTGTGTTGCGGTGTCAGCATATAAAGACGAATATAAGTGGATGAACTAAGAGAATTATTATTCTACTTGATATTTTCAATAATTTGTAGTTCTTGATTCAACTTACTACAAAAAAATGTCATTATTAAAGAGGAACTTATTTTGAAATTATTAGACTGTATAAAACAATCGTTCGACCTAATTATTGGAAAATTATTAAACCGATAAACTAATGCAAACATCTCGAATTAAAATAAAACGTTAGACGAACTTTTAAATAGAAATATTTAAATCGTTGTTTGACAATCTAAACATTGCATAGGTTATCAACATTTGCATACTATAGTTGCTAACAAAACGGTACGAAAGAACTTGAAAGATTATATATATTAGAGTGACAATTGTTAATGTAAATCGAGAGTAACTATAAATTTCGTTGTTTAGTGACAACTAACCTTCAACATCGTCGCCATCACAAATTTTTGACATGTCCTATACTCTATACCACAATGCGACTACGCCAGAGCCAGGGTATATATATATATGTATTTATATATATATATATTTATAATATGGCAAGTGTACATATAGTATGACCTTAGAATATTCGTACAGAGGTGAAACCCGACATTTTTTTTCGGTAACCAATTTTTAGTGCGCATGCGTCCACAAGTAGGTAAACTTTCATATCAAATAGCTAACCGTAATTTTAACAGACTGCGGATCTTTACGCAAATAAAGAAATGTTCGTATACATTCATTCCTAGATACAGGAGTCAAATAAAAATTGTATCCTTCTTTGAATTATCCTACGAAGCTTAAACATCGATGTCCTGAAATATTTTTAACATGCCCACTGCTTTAACGAACTTAAATTAAAAATTCATTATATATTTTATGACAACATTGTTTCTAAATCATTGGAAACATTCGTAGTAAAATAGAGTATGTAAGATACTCGATTCTCACTGATTCTCACTAATGTCACCTTAGACCATATATACTTCTAGACACGGCATAGGTATAGTATGTGTATAGAAAAGCCGAGAGTTGAGCGTGGCAAAGATAGTTTTCAAGATAATTTCAAAATGGCTGACACGCTACCCATTACACGTGATTACACCACCGACTAGTAATAGGATAGACCTATCATCTTATGGGACTTGGTGTCTCATGTTATGAATTACCGACTGTTCAAAAAATCAGAGGATTTGGTATGCCCTCTATGACTTAAAGTGGCAAACTTAGGAACTATGTCGAATTTCAGATATCGAATGCGTAGTTGCCAAACCACATCCGAGAATATTCGTCGCATGGTTGCCAATTTACTGTTACTGCTCAGTACGTATTTCTGCTATTTTCCACTTTTCCACGTTACAGTCATAATATGATTCTGGAAAAGCAAACGAAAAAAGTCGAGTCAGTCATTCGACCTGAATATTTCACCTGTGTTTAAATATAATGCTTAATGTTTCTATAATCATTTTAAAGCTGAATAAATGCTTTTTTGATTTATATAATAATAAACTGTCATTTATTGATAATAAACAAAATAACAATTGTTGTTGAAAATTAAATAACCTATTTAACGCTATTTTTATCTTGAAATTGATTCATATAAACTGTTGTCGGTTTCTTTGAACCTTCTGCTATAAAATACAATTTTCAATAGGACGGAAAAAAATTTAGAGGATCAGTTAACAAAAAATTTTAATGATAAGTTGTCATGCGAGGTTTCGTTACAAGTTCCGGCGTGTCTGTTATTATATGCGTTAATATTAAATATATAATTATTACAAGCTGCATATACTGGTTTTAATTGTGAACGAATTTCCAAAAGGATCCGTAGCAGCGAAAAAGCTCCTTCTAAGATCCTTTTGGCCAGCTCGAGGCCAAGTGGTGCAATAAACACGGGTGACCCTAAGGCCAGCCAGGTATATCGGGATGAGATCGTTAAAATGCAATTGCTAAACTTCGTTATTTCACATAATTCTTTGGCGGATACATGTTAGTAGTGTCCACGGCGTTCTTCCGATTAGAACAAGACTAAACTCGATAGAATTCGGGCTGCGTATACTGGTTCTAATCGTGAACGAATTTCCAAAAGGATACGTAGCAGCGAATTTGGCCAGCTCGAGGCTTGAATGAATGCGTTCCGAGGCTCGAGAGTGGGACACCAAGGCGTCAGCCAAGAACACAATAGTAATGCAATAAACGCGAGTGACCCTACGGCCAGCCAGGTATATCGGCATTAGATCGCTAAAATGCCATTGCTAAACTTCGTTATTAAACATAATTCTTTAGCGGAGTAATGCCAGCAGGGTCCACAACGTTCTTCCGATTAAAACAAGCAATAACAGGAACAAATTACGATAACTTCCCTATGAATCGGGAAGTTAATTAAATTATGTCATCCTACAAAATAACAATATAGTTCCAAACATTACATTTATGTAATTACATTAGCATATATATATATACATTATATACATTATGATATATATATATATATATATATATTACATTTATAAAATACATATATTAATATTTGGCTGTTTACAACATTTCGAATTTTGTAGTAAAACATATTCTTTATTGTACGTGCAGTAATCAATCGTTTATTATTTATTCCAAATATAAGGATTAACTAATCAAAACAATATTCCACGTATTCATTCTATGTATACAGCTATTTTTTTAATTTTAATTTATATTACCACTGATCACCACCGACGAGATGTAAACTCGCCTGTGCTACCACTTAGAAAGCTTTCAGCACAAACAAGGTATAGGAATCCTATGCCTATATCTCGTTTGTGCTGTCAGCTTATTTTCGGGCCAGCACCCTGGCCCGAGACCCTGTTAGTGGCCCTAAATCGAGTTGGTAATGCAGGAAATGACAAGAAAAAAGGGCCAAGTGGCCCTGGTAAAAATGGCCACCGAAATACATTGGATGATAGGTCTATCCTATTACTAGTCGGTGATTACACGACTGACCATAGCATAATATGCGGAGAATCAAATATTGATTCCTAAAATAGTTAATATATATAATACTATTATTAATTAATAATTTATTGTATTGCCTTAATAAAACATATGGAATAAACATTTGTATCTCGAATATACTTTATATAATGATTATTTCATGATAAAATACCAAATTCTGTGAAATTATCCTGTCCATTCTTTCCGGGTATTCCCCCCCTCGCCATCATAAGCCAAGCGTAGCTGTAGGCGCTGTCGATGAGCGTAGCTTGTACATCTTTCGAAACTGTGACGTCACATTTTACTATGATCTGAATGATCTTTGCCTTAGCCAAAATTATCTGCGCCGTGTCTAGAAGTATATATGGTCTAAGAATGTCACAGACGAGATAAAGAAATAGAGCTGACAACTTATTGCCTTATGCAACCTTATGGGTTTATGAAAGTTGGTGTCCACCAGTGTCCACAGGAATCTCAGGGCAGTGTCACTCAATGTATTTTTCTGTTAGCACGAAATCGAACGCTATCTGAATTGTGTGTTGCACACTAACGGGTCAAATCGCGGGGATTTGAAATCCATACTACCCATTCCTTGCTAATTTATAATTTTTATTTAAAAATAAAAAAATTAAAACATTTTATTACATTTTAAATACGTTCTATTCAATATTGAATTTTTTTACATTTATAATTACATATTACTACTATTACATTACTACTATTTACAATGTTTCCTATATTTACTATTTCTAATCGCGATGCACTGTTTAATAAGTGAACATGAAGTTGGTGAAAGTCTTTCGCCAAAAAAAGTCTTTTTTTTTAGAGTGAAACTACCCTGCAGGAATCTGCAGTACCGACACCTTAAAGTGCCAATCAGTGCCAATGACACCAAGCACCGACGAGAAACTGTTAAAGACTGCCAGCCACCGTGGTAACCCGCGGGACGCTAGATGGGCGCGATGGGCGCAGTGGTAACGGTGAAGTTACAGTGACCTGAAAGACCACATCACTAAAAAGTTCCACCACCGACGAGATTCAGTCGGTGGTTCAGCGCTCTCTATCTAAATAGATCGTTTGTTCGTGAACTACGTGAAACTGCGTCAATGGCGTAGGTAAATAGATTTAGTACCGCAGGTAATAATTAAATGTAGAATGCTGACATTACCGATTCTGTAATTCTTAGAAAAAAATTACTTTTTATTGTATAATTTCATTACGCACCCTTATTCCTTTCTTATTTCCCTTATTGTTCACCATTGTAATAATCGTTTTATAATCAACAGTGTATAGATGTAGGAAAAATGAAAGTAATTGCCACGTAATATTCTAAAAAAAGTATTGGAATTTAAAATTAATTTGAAAATTACTGCGGTATTTATAAAATAAATAATAATAAATAATAAATATATAAAATATAAAATAAATAATGAAATTTATATACGAAAAATATTCTGAGAATCTCTCTCCTCAGTGGTCTTCTGCACCGACGAAATGTCGTCGATGCTTCTGTTTCTCTCTCCAGTCAAAATAAATCCCAGAGGGCGTAAGAGAACACTGAAAAATTCGTGAGACACACAGTCCCGTAAGGCTGGAGAGACTGTTAAAAGTCTAAAATACAGATACTTAATAATCTTAATAATTATCGCAGACAAGAAATTCTTATTAACTAACGCAACTTAACTATACGGTGCTGATGTCGTCTTTGGTGGTGTCCTCTTCTTAAGGTGTCCTCATATTAGCCTGTCCTCTTCTTACTTTGTCCTCTTCTTACTGTGTCCTCTTCTTACTTTGTCCTCTTGTTACTGTGTCCTCTTGTTACTTTGTCCTCTTCTTAGCGGAAGCAGAACCGAAAACGAGCTCACGAGAGCAAACCGGAAAAAGTGACAACGAGCTCACGAGAGCAATCCGGACAAAGTGACAACGAGCTCACGAGAGCAAACCGGACAATGAGACAACGAGCTCACGCGAGAGCAAACCGGACAATCATAAAACGAGCTCATGAGAGCAAACCAAATCAAYCYCGCAAACGARTGCRAACTGACCGAGCTATAGGCGATTCGGGTAGCCCCAGGGACGCGACTCCCCGTACTCACTCACGGGCCCCACCGTGAGTGAGCCCCTGAGGGAACTCCGATCGGAGGAATCCCAATTTCCAAAAACATGTGAATATTTTTCAGAGAGGAACTTGTGAAATGTCGAAAGTGAAAATTTGGAAAATCAGAAATTGAAATTGGAATGTTATCTCACTGAACAATTTCTTCGAAACAGCAATCTGTTCGTTGTGATCAAGGGTAAATGAACATATTCAAGATTTAATAAAATATATTTCATTTAAGGGAGTCAGAACGAATGTAATATTCCTTCTGGTTCCCTTTCTCACAACGCCAGACTTATTGTAACTTACGCAATTACGTCGAATAATTATCGAGAAATTAAATAGGCAAAAGTGCGAATTGGATGAACGGAAGCAGGAGGAAAAGCACAAATCCAACATCAGAAACAAACAAATTTTTGGAACACTGAACTGTGAAAGTTTCTTCTCCGACAGAAATTGCAGTAAGAATATTGGAGAGGAACATTAAAATTGATTGTTGAATGAAAATAGTTGAAATTCGATAAAGTGTGCAGAAAGCAGCAAGCATACAAGAATATTTGAATTAAAACTCACCAAGTCACCCTTGGTCACTGCTAGTCCACTACTGGTCCACTACTGGTCCACCTCTGGTCTCCTGGGACACTCTGGCACCTCCGGTACCGCAACGCGTTCGTTCCTGTCTACTCCCGCGGCCCGACTGACTGACTGACTGACTGAGCGCTCTCGCTTGCTGTCTCCCCCCACTCCTCTACCATTGAGCGCGTCGACTGCCAAGTTAGTAATTATTGCTAAATTTGTTATTTCTCACTGTTCAATGTTTATAACAATTCCTTTTGCCAACGATACCCACAACCACTCTCTTGACCATCTGACCACTTAATTTTTTTGTAAAAATATGTAATAGAACTCGAGATATTGAATAAACTTTATAACATGAATATTCTCGCGCGTTAATTTATTAGATACAATTCACAGAGAAATTTATTATTTCTGGTTGTTCAATGTTTATAACAATCCCTTTCGCCAACGATGTTAACCAGCATTCCATTGACTATCTGACCATGTAACTTTTAGTCAAAATAGACAATGGATCTCGAGATACAAAATAACTTTTAAACCATGCACATTCGCATTAATTTATTCAACATAAATACTACGATAAATTTATTGATTCTATCTGTTCAACGTTGATAATAATCCTTTCTAATGCCATTCTAATTGTTTACTGTAAACTCTCTTTTACTCTGTTCTTCAGCATATTTCCTTTTCCACAGATCGATTTTTCGAACATTTTTGTATGAAAAAGTGTAAGGTAATAATTCTCGTTTATGAAATACTTTGAAAGTACAAATTGAGGTATCTCGTATAAAATTTAAAGTCGGAATCGATAATTTTCCTAAAACTATGCTTCAATACTTTCTCAATATTTCTAGGAATCTTTTGTCCTTGAGTTTTGCTTTTAATATTGTAAATTTGAAATAACCAACACTAAAACATCATCTGGAATATCTGCTCTTGGAATACGTTCGATGCAATATGTAACAATTCATAATAATTGATTTTACCGAGGAAATGCTAACAGTATCTCGTCGGTGATTCTGCCTTCAGCTGCAGTATCTCCTCGGTGCCGACGATTGGCCATAATATAATATTGATAAAATAGTAATCTACATTATCTATAACCGTCATAACAAATATGTGTTATTGCCATCTTTGATGGTTACGTTGAACTACAACGGAAAATAAAGGTCGACTATAACGGAGGCAGCACATTTGCTGGTGCAAACAAATCTGTTGTGAATTCCAGTGATTGTGAATAAACTAAAACATTTGTAAGTTAATTGGTGTTAATTAAATGCTGCAGGATGGTATTTAGAGTTTAACCAATTTTGTTTTATATCGTTTCGAAATTAACTCATAAAAAATGTCGGTATTTTTTGTGAATGCGTAAGTAAGAATATTTACTTTCTCACTGTTAGGTTATGTACATTTTTGAAATTATTTGGATTGTTAAAAGGTTGTGCCATACATTTAGCTGCAAAATTATCAAACCAATTGAATGAATATCGTTCTAATTGATTATAATAACGGCATTACTCATTGCTATCATTTCAAACTGTACAGAAACCAAGATAGCGAAGTCGAGGGAGATTCCAATGGAGATCTACAAATTGCATCACCAGGTAATTCGGAAGCCCAACAAGCTTTGGCTCAATTTTGGCCAAAGGTTACAGAAGAAATTAAAAAAATCACTACTGTAAGTATTAAATAAATAATAGTTTGAATTTCGTATAACTAATACCAACAAAAAGGTATAAGGAGCGATCCAATGTATTTTTGTGAGTCACTTTTGCGGAGTCGAATAGCACTATTCCCATTTTCATTTTGCCTATTTACATGCAAATGACGAAAATCCAGCATACGAAACAACGATTCAGAACAGAAATAGATTTATTTATTTATTTATTTGTAGCACAAAGTAAGAGGGTTTTGTGGCCTCCAAATGGTGGGCCTCAAAAATACATTGGATGATACATAGGTCTATCCTTATACCTAGTTGGTGCTAATGCCAATCAAATTAATGCATTTACAGATGGACCTGAAAACACAATCGTTACCATTAGCAAGGATAAAGAAAATAATGAAATTAGATGGTGATGTGAAAATGATAAGCGCAGAAGCTCCTATGCTGTTCTCTAAGGCAGCAGAAATTTTTATACACGAGTTGACGCTGAGAGCATGGGTTCACACGGAAGATAATAAAAGGCGTACGCTTCAGCGAAATGATATTGCAATGGCAATAACTAAGTATGATCAGTTTGATTTTCTTATTGACATAGTGCCTAGAGACGAGTTGAAACAAAGTAAAGCGCAAGGTGAAAGTACTGTACGTACATCTATGAACTCGGACCAGGTACATTACTACTTTCAGTTAGCACAGCAACAGGTGTCTGCTAATCAAAATGTACAAAGTAGTAATACAACGACACAGCCCATACAAATTGTACAACCTTCTACAGGACAAATTCAGACAATCAATATAGGTAGTCCAGTAGAACAGGTATATTACTTATTTCTGCAAGAAAAAACGTATTTAATAATTTATTGAATTGTTTAATCGCCTGTCTGATTTCCAATTGAAATTTAGGAAAGCAATAACGCGAGTACAACGCAAACAGTGACAGTACAAAGTCCACAGCAAACATCGGGACAGCAAGTTATACAATTGCAACAACCTCAACAAACACCTACGACGCAAACTGGTGGTATACAAATAGTGCAACAAATTGTAACACCCAGTGGAGAAATACAGCAAATACCTGTATGTATGTGTATTATAACGATCGATGAACAAATGTCTTTCTTCACACATGTATTTCTTTTTTTTCAGATACAACTGACACCTCAACAACTTCAAATGATACGAATGCAAGTACAGGGTGGAAGTAATCAACCGATCATAATTCAAACTGCTCCGATACAAGCTCAACCCCAACTAATACAAGTCGCGCAAGGCGCCCAAGCACCTGTCTTTCTACAAGCGAGCGAAACCGACAATGAGTAACCGTTAATTAATTCTAAGGAATATTTAATATTTAGTAATATAATCCTAAACACAAACACAGGATAAAACAGTAAATGTAAGCTTATATGGTAAGGAATAAAATTTTTTAAAATTATTACTACGAATCGAGCATTTCTTTTATACCTTTTACCTGTATTATCTTAGAATGTAACGGTAAAAGATTTATTTAACTGACAGATAGTTTCAAGACGAACAGCTAAATTCAAAATTATCAGAGAAAGTAAAGTATCCGACCGTTAAAAGTTTTTTTTAGAGCTCTTCTTTTTTTACGGACGAGCATATTGGGGGCCGGTTATAAGATGCCAATCGAAGGGTTGTCACTGAAGCGAAATGAAGTGAATTGAAGCGAGGTAAAGCGAAGAATAAAGATAAGCAGCAACGCAAGATGTAATCTGATTCGTACGTCGCGTTTCTTAGCCGCTGGCTGCTTCGCATGGCTGAGCTTAGGACTGGCTGGTGCAACTTGTATTATGTTTCACGTTGCTGTGGTTCTTGTCTGGCAAGTCCCGAGCGCAAAACCTTCAACAGTTTCGAAACAACATATAATAATAATATATTGATATTACATTTATTGGCCCGTGTCAAAACGTGATCAACAGTTTTTCATAATACGATTAAATAATCTTATAAAATTCGAGGTATTAACCCGTAAATGGAATTTATATATTTCGAAGGAATTTGTTCTCTTCTGCCATATTCAAACGTATAAAAATTTGCTTCTGTAGCAACTATTTCAACGACCACATCATTTATAAATAAATTATTTATTGTTTTTCATGGTATCTATAATTGTACTTTACATGAATATCATAATTTTTTTAATAGTTAATATAAATATTAAGCAATAAATTAGCAATGAAAAAAAGATTATACAGATTATTTATTATATCGTTTAATTGTTTAGGTATACTTTTTTTTTTAAATTTTTGAAACATTTTAGATATAGTACAATTTTAAATAATAGTAATAACAATAATTTTCATACAGCAAATATAAATATTAATATTAATATATATATATATATATATATATATATATATATATTATATTGTTTAATTGTTAGTGTATACATGCTGAAAAAAATTGGGAAATTTTAGATATAGTATAATTCTAAATTATAGGATAATCGCGTTGAGCAGGAAGATTAACAGATAGGGAAGAGGGTGAAAAAAGATGGTGGCACCTCCTCAGGTCGTTTTATTAGCATAGAACAAAAATATGCTTCGTTTAATGACGTCGCCACTATAGCACTCATTGCCAAGGAAACCGATTTTAATTCCTACTTCGAGGAGACTCTGACGGGTCCTTCCACCTCTCGATCTACGCCACTGCTTGAATACTCGGATTTCACGACATGTTTACAAAGATCCTAGAGATAAGTTGAGAATGGCCGCCGCAGCCCATGCCTCCTCCATGGGTGTAAGGTGACAGCTGCCTGCGCCTGCGTTACATGCATATAGGGTGTTCGAAAATTAGCTTGCCATGTAATGAATGATTTATGAATATTACGACATAATCAAGATCCGTGATCGTAAAGACCCGTCCGAGTTAGTTCTACTCTCGTAAAGTCGTAATTAGTAGATACAATTAATTGTGCTGAAAATAAAGATCCCTTTAAATTCGATTGACGGCGTCAGTGTCTATAAAAAACGAAAGAAAACATTGTAAAGCAAATATAAACGGTTAACGCGAATACAACGAATGAATGATTGTTGTTAACGAGCGTTGGAAAATAATTAAATTCGTAGGTTGTCCTGAACGTCGAAAATCGTTTTATTGTCTATGCCACGCTGGGGTTTCTAAGTCGTATAACAATAAAAGTTCCGTCTCCTTAAACTGTAGGACTTCGAGAGCAATAAATTCAACCGACAACAGGAATGACACTTTCGACGCAGCACACCCCATATAAGGCAGTATGCGTTTATGTACACCTATTCAGACGAATGTCTTTTCATGTGTTGGTGTGTGATCCGTACCCTCACGTACATGCACGAGAGAAAGAGAGAGAGAGAGAGAGAGAGAGAGAGAGAGATCTCGCTTACTTAGCTGGGGCTGAACTCACCCGCAGGATTTCTACACATATGTCCACTCACTTTAACAGGATCTTACCGTGAAGATGTACGGTTTGACAGGAAACAAAAGAACACTTTTTTCCAGCTAGAAACGTGGAATTTCCACTTTTTACCAAAATCGGGAAATTAGGGGTGAAGTAGAAATCTATTTTCTTTCGTAATCCGAACCATGCACAAATTTTATTGCAATTTTTCTACATTCCTTGAATAAAGAAATTCATTTAATAATTTCGAACAGAATCATCGTTGTAACTGCAATGATTATAAAGTTAAAAATGTGTTACCGGTCGTCGTACGGTTGGTGTTAATAAGCTGAAAATAATATAACAGTCTTTTTAAATTCTTCTAATGATTTTTTACGTATTCAAATTGCACTTACTCATTTTTGTCAACTAATAATTGATATCTGCACGAGTGTATTTACTTCTCTATGCTATTTTTGTTTTATGCCATCCCGGTTTTCCATTCAAAGAGATCGAAACATTTATTTCGAGTACATACTATCCAAAAACAGAAGTGCATGTATTTAAAAAATGTGTGAACCGTGTGGTCCCAGCGAATGACCTTCGGTCCTTCGGTTCGGCGGGGAAAAGTTAGTCCTTTCGATCCTTCCGACATTAAAAGCATACCTGACCCACCACAAAGTAAATAGCCTTCGTTCCGATGCACTTTTCCTAGAGTGTTTAAACGTGTGTTCGTGTATGTACCCTTGGGTGGCCTGCGAGCACGTAGCTACGGTGGACCGTGCCATTTATACGTATGTACAGTGTACAGTGACTCCTACTAATATTCGGACACTCTTAAAAAGACGATAACCATGTTAATATATTAGACCATATATAGAATTTAAACGGTTTTTCAAAAGTTAAGCAATTAGTTTACAACGCGTTGCGAAAAGAAACTTTATCAAATTGCAGCAGTTCGGAATCCTGTAGAAAATACTAAAAGTTGTATTTTGCAACTTTTTCCAAAATAAGTTTCGTGGATCCGTATCGATTAAACGTACACCGAAAACCTCATCAAAATCGGTCGACATTATAAAACATAAACATATATAATAACATATAATTAAATTTTCTACTTGAATTACAACAAGTTGGAGCAAAATGTTTAGCAGATTGAAAACAGTGTGATAGAATTCTTAAATTTTTGTAACGTGTTTACTACTTGAAATTACACCTACTCGTTTTTGTCATAAATGCAAAAAATTCACTGTGTACCTATAATTGATACAGATCTACGAAACTTCAATATAGGCCCATATGAAAAAGTTGTAAAACACAACTTTTAGTATTTTCGATACAATTCCAATCAATTTCACTTTTTGAAGAAAATTTCTTTTACACTGATTGCTCTGTCTTCTCGAGAAAGTACAAATCGCGTGCTCCAATACTTAAAAAGTTGTTACTTTTTCGAGAGCGTTCAAATATCAGAGTTGGGCATTAATCGATTAAAATTTTAACCAAGATTGATTGAAATCTAGAGGAACGACATAAATCTTGACAATATAAATTAAGATTAATGTGTACGATTAGAAAAGTAATCATTGGAAAATCGGCGATTGATTCAATCGATTGATAAAGTGAATCGTCAATCATCGATTAAAAAAAAACAAATCATCCTATTCCTAATCAGCCTATTCATAAATTTTAATAAGGAGGGAGTCAGAGGGAGACAGATATATAGAGAGCAGAGTTGGAGAATTGACAGAAATATATCTCAACAAAAACTCAGTTTACATTATCTTCAGTATGCATACAGTTTTGATTCCATATTTCAATTGAATTGCAATTGAAAGTAATGTTCATTATTATGAACTATATTATATATATGAACTATAATAATATATTATATGTATTTATATATATATTATTATTATTATTATTATTACATAATGTAATCGTTAACCGCAATTAACGACTAAAGTTGGAGTTTAATTGTTAATTGCGATTAACGATTAAAGTATGTAATTTGGTTAATCTGTGATTGAATTTTTGCCCAACTCTGCCGAATATTAATGGGAGTCACTGTATGTACTTAGGTACGTTGGAGTTAGAAAGAAAGACCACAAGCCTCCCGCATACTGCGAGGCCTGTACTAGCGAGCACACGGACGTATTTGTCTGTATACAGGGGTTGTCTTAGTGAACGTACATGTATAACTTCATGGCAAGCTTCCATGCCATTATATCATAAAGGTAGCAACCCCCCGTTCGGCCTCCTCTTCCTCCACTGGCAACGGCAGTGGCAAGCGGCAACGACTACTTCGACCAACCCATAGAATGTCGACGCCATGTCTGCTTCGTGTGCCTCTCTTTATTACCTTCGATATCTCTGTCGAACGACAGATCTTGAGAAACTCGTCGACATTCATTTCACCCAGAGCTGTGTCGAATTAGAATTGTAGTTCAAGTAATTACTTGACGAATTACAATTACAAAGTAATTCAATTGCATTGCGTTCAATTATTTACGTAATTCGCGATTCAGTCGCTTCATTCAAATAAATTATAATGGAACATGTAATTTTGCTCTCCTATTCGATGAAATTTTTATTTCATCAAATTTTGTGTTATTAACCCCTTGCTGTATCTTAACGAGTCATACTCGTCGCGAAGAATTCAAACGAAGTCTAACAAATATGGATGTTACGTCTTTCTCATTAAATGAAATGAAATCAAACTAAATGTAGCCATACAAAGAATATAAATTTTCTTTTCCCTTCTACAACATTTATCGGGACAAAGATTCTTTATCACTGTAACTGTAAGGCAAGGAGTTTAAGAATCGGTTCTTTAGCGCAGAAGAAGAAACAGAAGATGAACATCTCTCAAGACTTAGAAGCTAATATTGATTATGTCAGATTTCTGAGAAACAGCATATAAACAACAACACTAACTGCTTGTTTTATTAGAAATGTAAACAATTTTTGAGAAAACAAATAGCATTGACAATGAGATTTTTTTATTGCTTCTTTATGGGAAGTATCGAGTTTTGACCGATGGCACTCCCGTTGAAAAAAATTTTAAAAATATATAAAAAAAGATTTCCTTGAAATTCGGGGTCGAGACAATTTGGCGTCTACTTCTTTTTTACAGATATTCATCGGTTCGAAGATGTAGAATACGCCTACGACAGTCGAGACTAAATATTTCTTTACACCTTGTACATAGATGGCAACGCGAAAGTGTACGCTACAAAATTGTGACGATTATGTTTCAGAGCTTGTTTGAAATGAAATCAGCATCCCGAAGGGTTTCCTTGCCTCGTGCCTCCGATTTGCTTGGAATTTCGAAAAATTCCTGCTATCCGTTCTACCGCAAAACCACGACCACTGGCAGATTAGACGCGCTTATACGACCCTCGTATTCTTATCCGTCATTATGTAAAAATGCTAATCCTCTTTGTCAGACCTGACAAGCTTTCAACCTGATCACAATCGCTTTGTATCCCGGTTGCTGTTGTTTATCGTTTGCAGGTATGTACCACGGCGTCCGAAATACGCGGATGACGTTCTATTCCGACGGGACGGTAAATGTTGGCCACGCCATCGGCAAATAAACTCGCATAAATAAGCGATTTTTCTGGTGAAAAGTGTATTCTTCAATATTTTTCATTTCAGATGCTTCTGTGATCAAAGTAAAGTTCAAAGTAAAATTAAACGTGTACTACACAGTGGCGGCTCAAGTCAAGTGGAGGTCCCAAGCGGTAAAAATCTTGGGGTCCTCGAATTCAAGTTAGAAATAGAAGTTGCAAGAAAACTCTCCTAAGCTTATTAACAAAAACGAAAAGTATTGAAAAATTTCATACCGTTACACATTAAATAAATTTCTTTGAAATTCGGGCTCCTATGGTATGCCGGGACTCCACATTATTCAGTATAATATTATTTCTTGTGATATTTTAGCTATATTAGGTATAGGTACTAAATGCATTTTAATTCAATATAAACGTATTTTTGTTTATGGCCACAAAAAGCTTTAGCATAATACTGATAGCATAATTTCTCAGATATTTTTAATGATCCGATAAAACTCTTCTACAAATGTCAATATAAAAGATTTAAAGAAAAATTTTTTTAGAAAAGATGCAAGTCCGTCTCAATTTCTTTTTAATGCTAAGATATAGTTTTTACTTTATAATATTATAACTGGCATTGATAAGAATTTAACGACCTAACAACATATTATTAAACCTTAAAATAATGTTATAATAGTTTTAGAAAAAGCGGGCTCTTAGCCCACTGTGCGTTACCGCGTGCGCTTTAATACGCGAAATGTTACGTCATATCAGGGTTGAAAGTGAGATAATATAGCAATCGTTGCACATTTTTCTCTGTCTGATGTTCCGGTAACTTTTCGCGTTCTTCCTTGTGCTCGACGAAGCACATCTATGTATAATAAATACCTACAATAAATTTAATTTACAGGGTATCCGAAAAATGCAGTACTTCCTTGAAAGGACTGATTACTCAGGCCATTTCAAGTACCTTTTTCTTTTGCGAGAATGTTCTTCACGACGTTTTGTTTAGGAGTTATTAAGGAAAAACACTCCGGCTCGGTCAATGTCAACGTCACGTTCGACGGGACCTGTCGCCGAGTCAGAAAAAAATGATGTCTGGATAAACATAGCATGTAATACTCAAATATGAAATTATTTAACTTGAATTCTTAGCTACACAAACTAAAAATGAGAATAAACTACGAAAGTCAGTCAGTTTTTATACGAAAGTCAGCATTCAATTTTAATGAAAAATTCTTTCACGCTATTACCATTAATTACTTATCTTTTTGTTTGAAGATACTTCCGATGCGCGTTACTGCGATCAATAAACTGCGGATCTTTATACACTTACAGCAGAATTGAATGGATGAAATTGTTGAAAAAATTTTGAAAGTTCAAGACGTCAATATATGATTTCTCTTCTATTAAAATCATTAAGGGAAGAAATAACGTTCGATTTAATTTACATTTCTCGCAATCGATGCGGACAATTTTTATGTTGCATAAAGATCCGCAGTCTAATGATCAAATTAAATATAAAAAAGTAACGTTTACTTTATTATTTTTATACATGTCGTATTCGTGCTTCCACTCATTTTCACGGCTTGAAAACTGATCCGTGTACCGATTACGTTGTAGCACGCTGAAAAAATTACGGTAATATTATGTAAAGTTGGCCGGAAATTTGAGAATCCATCTAGTTGTTATAAAATGCGCATCGCACGTAAAAGTGGATGGTGCGAAATTAGGTTGCTACCCTTGTCTCCTACACCCCGATTATCATAGTCAAAAACATCATCTCCGCCTTACGGTTACGACCACGCTTTTATTATTCGTAAAATTACTCCGGAAGTGTTGTCGTAATCCAGAAGAATTTAATATCCGTAATGTGTTGAATGTAACAATGTTTCTTAATAAACCTTAATTAACGCGATTGTTACAATCATTCGTTCAGACGATAAACTTTACTGACTATAACGCGTTACCTCGGTGTAAAACACAAAGAAACTTATAGATACTTTAAATATTATACTCAAGGATCAAACATAACAGTTATTCTAAAATTTTCTACGATAAAAATCATTGATAAAAAGTTGATTATTATTGAAATTTAACTCTTTGCATTCGGAGCTATTTTAACTGGAAAAGGGAACCATTCCTCCGACCTACAATAATTCGATTCTATATTAATTTTTTTCAATGCTTAAACGTTTTGTAATTGGTTAGATACCAACATATTTAATAATGTAAACAATATCTTGAATAGTGGTACAGTAATTTGTAGTGGTGAGTCATCAGTCGAGTACCAACGGTTAAGATAATCAACTGAAAATATGTATAGAGAAAAAATTCGAAGAACAAAACAATTAAAAAAATACCGATTTTTAAACTTTTCGGTTATAGATAACACTTGTTGTGTTATGAGTTTACTTATTTTGTGAAAAATAAGAATTTTGTACCTGAATTCCACAAACTGGAGTGGAGTGAAAGTCTATTCTCTTTCCTAATATGCTTAATATTTTGATATGATAATAATTTAACAGTGTGTTTTTAAACTTTACCAACGATTTCACTTTTTTAAATTACACCTATTCATTTTTGTCATGAATGCATAAAATCTGCTGTTCCAGTTGTGAACAAGCGAAAGCATTTTCGGTCACTCGTGTTTGCAACACGATCAAAATTAAACAAAGGAACTTGGAAGATAGTTGTTCGGAGATTCGAAATTGCTAAACGAGACAACGTGCATATCATCAGAAATGAATGCTACTATCATCTAGATTCACCACAGACAGGAGTCAACGCAAAGAATGCTTCTTCCGACTTCTATAAAACAATTAATTAGAATACGATAGAGAATTCACAGTTAAATAATTACACAAGTTACAAATACGATTTGTACATTTCGTCGAGAAATACATGAAATTCTTTTCGCTATACGAAACGGCCAGCGGCAAATATTTTCCTGCATTTTTATCACGCCATAATCAATAAACAGACGAAAAAGAATGAAAGAATACACAGACTCCTTCCGAGAAGCCGACGAATATGACGCGGGGACCGTCGGACCTCCCGTCAAGAATTCTCTATCTCCGATTATAAAACAAAGGAGAGAAAAAGGAGAAAACAAAAGAATCGTGCCATGCAGAATCGCGATGTAAAAAGAACAAGGTGAACAATCGTTGTCGCCTCCCATCTCCTGGCGCGTGTGTTCGAAAACCTGTCCTAACCAAAAAAAGGTGTCAAATTGAAATAATTGTGTAGTACCTTAAGTATTGCTTGTGTATAGCACCGTAAACACATCCAATGGTCACGTGGAAACCACCTCACTGCCTCATGGATTCGAAAATACGTTATACAATAATACTGTACATTGACCGTGCGATCACCTCTGACTTGGATCGCTGCTAATTTTTTCTGCCGACGAATGTTTACTCGCGGAATTCTTTTCTCGTTATCGAGATCGTCCATAGACTAGCTCGGTTGCTAATCCCTCGAGAGTTTCTCTCGAGTAGTACATAAAGAAGGAAACAAAAGAAGAAAAGGAGGGGAAAGGGAAAATAATAAATTTTCAAAAAATGCCACATTTTAAAAATGGACTAAAAAGTACAAAATAATTTTTCCTAGTCGCACACTGATTCCCAACCTCGTACGGTGGTGAAAATTTGTGATTGCGAATATTGAATTGCTATGAAAATACTTGTAAGATTTCGATGCATTTTGCGCCACACGTTTATGGTTTGAAATTTCAAGTCTCTAGTCCGTCAGGAAGTTAGTTTTAAAATGAATTTGAAAATTTGTCACCGCACAGACAGAAAAACAAACAAACAAGAAAGCGAGCTAATAAAAACGTGGTAAACAAAAAAGAAACGTAAACAGCCGCCTAGCTTGTCAGTTCCGGACGATTCATAAAAACGAACGGTGACAGGAGGTGACAATTATTCGAATGAGGGGGTAACACGGCTGCCTTCTATCTTTCTTTTTCGTTGTACACACCGTCCTTCGTCGTCTGTTCGTCTCTGTTTGGTACAGCTGAGTGGCCGAGCCGAGTTGCTGTTGGCTCCTCTCATTCTAATTAACGAGCGACCTGTGTGCGTCCAACGGGCGGAGCGAGACGACTAGGGTGAACACCGGCAGCAGGATAAAGAGGGGAAGAAGAATAGAGACGGGGGAAACACGAGCGAAAGAGATACGGGACGGGCCGGCCAACCACGTGACCACCGGGCGGGGGTGGCAAGCGACATTTCGCATGCTCAGAACTCTACAGGCTGTAGCGTATCGCACGCCGAGCTGAGCCGATACCCTCCGCAGGGAAACAATAGTGCCTGGCGGCTGCGTCCGTGAGAGACGGGAGAGAGAATCCGTCAGAAAGGCTCGACGAACGAAAAGCATCGCGTACAGAGAACCTTTTTTCTCGTCGAGACGGATCGAGCGGTGTTTCGATTCGATTCGTCGATACGAGACGAGACGAAATAGGACGCGACAGGACGCGACGGGACGAGACGAGACACGAGAGGAAACGAAACGGAACGAGACCGCACGAAACGAGACGTGAACGCGCATTTCACCCTTCGCGACGGGCAACACGCAGGGAGAAAACACCGGGATACCTTTCCGAAACACACAATTGTCGATCTACGTTCTCTCCCATTCATCAAGTTCGTCGCCAGCCTCTTCCTTCGGTCTGATAAGTGGTTCCTCGAGTTTTCGTCGATTGATTTTCCACCCCCCACTTTTTTCTCTTCTATCTTGGGTGTCGTTAGGGTCATAACGATCAGTGACAGGAGTACCCGCCGGTGGTCACGATGATCTCGTGGTTGTGGAAAGTGCGAGAAAAGTGAGAGATAGTGTGCTTCGAACACCGTCAAGTGCGACTCTTACGCGCACTCGATCACGAGCGAACGACACGAGGAGGGACGATGATGTTGCTATCGGAAGGACACCAGCCACTGCTTCCTTGATCCACGAATAACTTTCTATCGAAACATCCTCGTTTGATCCAACACCGGACGCAAGGTTTGAACGAATATTTATCATTTACTCGAAGCTATCGACCGTCCAACTCTGATTCATTTTCAACACTCATACGCGAACTCTTCCCGACGAACGAGCTTGTGGTCGAAAGCAACGAATAGACTGTGGATCTTATTGCGATATAAAAGTTGTCTGTCTACATCGAGTTGCAAGAAATAGAAACTAAACTGAATGTTGTTTCTTAAATTTGAAAAATTTAAGTAACTCAATTTTGCTGTAAATGCGTAAAGATCCGCAGTCCGGCAACGAATAGACTGTGGATCTTCATGCGAAATAAAAAAAATATAAACTAAACTCAATGTTGTTTCTTAAATTTAAAAAATTCTTCAACACTTTTCAAATTTCATCCGCTCAATTTTGTTGTAAATGCCTAAAGATCCGCAGTCCGGCAACGAATAGACTGTGGATCTTCATGCGAAATAAAAAAAATAGAAACTAAACTCAATGTTGTTTCTTAAATTTAAAAAATTCTTCAACACTTTTCAAATTTCATCCGCTCAATTTTGTTGTCAATGCCTAAAGATCCGCAGTCCGACAACGAATAGATTGTGGATCTTTGTGCGAAATAAATAAATGGTTGTCTACATCGAGTTGCAAGAAATAGAAGCTAAACTGAAATTTAATTCTTAAATTTTGAAAAATTTTCAGCACTTCAAATTTCAATCCACTCAATTTTGCTGTAAATGCATAAAGATCCGCAGTCCGGCAACAAACAATCGACCGCTTTAACGCCAGAGACACCGTATCGAAGTAGTCGACGGGAAAAAATCGGTTCCGCTGATCCAATGAAATAAAATTTCTCTAAAACTACCACGTGGGAAGCATGATGTATGGCATCCTACGGGTACGTGCCGAGTATGTGTGCGTTCCTTAAATTATTAGATGTGCAGGAGTCACGCATGCTACGCGGACGCGGTTCGGTGGGCGCGCGCGCGCACGTGCACACACGTGTAAAAGTCATTATCAATTGAGCATGCGTAACTTATGCATCTCATTGGGTTAGTTACCAGTAATGTATTTTAATTGGTTGGCCGCTGTGCAGCGCTAAGTAACATGTACATACATACATTGTATGTTCCCGCTAGAAAACTGGCCGCGGCGTAATAAGACAGCTCCGCTCGCGAGAACACCGGCCAATTAATACGTACAGCGGGCGACGAACAGCGCGGCATGCAATGGACAAAAATCAAAATAATCATGGTTCGATTCTAATCTAATTATCCAAGAAAATCATCAGTCGGGAAGTAAGGAATTCGTATGTAAAAAGTGGTATCCAAGAAAATCAATAGGAGATCGCTAACAGCCAAGAGTTTATTGTAGTATAAATACTAAAAAATTAGATTACTCGTGCCGTAATTGCTCTCTTAGGTTCGTTTTTGTTTCAACATTGTACATATTATATTTATATTAAAAGCATTATGATTACTGAATAATATGACGTGTTTAGTTTATTTCTGAATTTATCTAGCAGTCTGTATTAACCATTACCTAATACTATTAAAAAATACGGTGTTTTGTATTGTCAAATAATTATGCATTATAGTAGATATAATTAAATTTAACCATTTAATTAAAAAATATTTCGAACAAAAGTTGTACAGTGTACAGTTGACAACAAATTGTAATAACTTTTTCACTAATGGAACCGTATATTTTTGGTGCATTAATCGATGCATCTTAGTATTCCCTTTAAAAAATGATTAAGGTACTTAGGTGAAAAATTGATTAATTCAGAAGTTATGATTTTTGTCTCGAATGTTCATTTAATATCATGCCGCGCTGTGCGACGAAACGACGAGTTCCGTCAGATCCGACGCTGTCGAAGCAAAAATGATTTCGGTCGCGACCGATCGCGATAAAGAAAATATTTTGAACAGAGCGAGCGGGAGTTCTCGCGATTTGCCCATAGCCGCGACGGATGGGAACGGTTACCAGAGCCGTCAGGGCGTTCCGGGCGAGAACCTTTTGTCTTGACCCGCAGTGTAACCATCCCTCTTCTTATTTTTCTTTTTCCTCCTTTCAAATGTAAGCTGACCGTGCTCCGTGGGACACGGAGTGTCGTGCACGGTGACTAGGTACCTACGTTGCACGTATAACGCCGTGCCGCACCGGCAACGGCAACGCATTCCTCTCGTTTCGTTGCATTTCTTTGACGGCTGATGGATGGCCGGATAGCAGCAACCTAAGCAACTTGCCTGCGATAAACACTCCGCTGCACGTTTTGTTTAGATAAGCCGAGTGCCTTTCGTCTTTCTTCTCCGGGACCTCTACTCCTCGGGAAAGTAAATAATAACGTAATTTCGAATAACGTGCCCTTCGAATAGCCGCATAGAAAGGATGCGTCGCTTTTCGCTTAGATGGATGTATTTATTATCTGAATACGAAGTTTCGGGTGACGAGTCAGCGATAAGAAACTAGTCCAGTTTTGATTCATGAGAATTTCTGTCTGTGTTGACCGGCGACTCGGCGCCTGATTCTCATCTGAATTTTTATTTTTCAATCTACTCGCATTTCGTAAATCGTAGACAAACTTGACGAAGAAAAACATCCTGTCAACAGGAGCCATGTTTTCTACAACTTGTTTTTCTACAACTTCATATTACAAGTTCGTTAGCTTACAAAATTAATTTAGAAGAACACTATTTAATTTTTAAAGAGTTACAGGAGGACTAAATCATTGAAACTTGTCCGCTACCTAACACCTTTCATGGCTATTGGTTTAAAAAGTAACGGCCAAGTTTGAATGATTTATTTATTAATTTTGAAATACAATCATGCGCAATAGACATATTTTTAATGCACGTGAAATTCTTCGTAGGCGAGATATCGAAAAATTGAGCGATGTCAAACTTCTACAATGGTACAATGACGTAATTGTCTTTTAGACGTGAAAGTGAGATTAGAAAAGGAAAGAAGAAAGCGCGCGGCGCCTTCGTATAACCACGCTGAGCTTCGTATTACGCAAATAAATGTGTAAATTCGGTGTAAACAGATATATCAAGTTCTGTTCCATTCACCATGTACACCGAACGTTTCTTTAACAGCTGCCCACACAATCCCGGGTTTGATTAGCTTCTGTTGGTATGGGAGAATCAAATTATACGAAGTTCATAGTTTCGTCAGAAATACAATCACTCGCATTAATATTCGGATGCTCTCAACAAAAATATTATTTTACATTCAAAAATTTCACTGTACAGTAAGTAAATTTTGCAACGTCCAAAATAAATAAAGATTAGCTGGAACCAGATTTACCGAATATCATTGTCCTGTCCAAATTTCCATTTTATTCATGATCGTTTTAATTACGCATATCCATCGTTAGAATCGTGAGTTGTGGTCTCGAGTACATACAAAAATCTCGTAGAAAAAGCACTTTCATTTTTTTCCCGAATTTTCCATTTTTTCCATGCAACTTTCCCTAAATATTCGGACTATTACGAACATTTTTTAAAAATTAGCTAAATCGGTCCAGTCGTTCTCAAGTGATACGCGCTTAGCAACGAACCGCATTTAATTTTCATTTATACATACAGATAAACATTGATTGTTGTTTTACTTTTATTCTAACAAAGAATTTTATGTAACTACAATATTGTGACCTTATAATCTCTGGATATCTTTAATTTCTTTCTTTAGAGTATGAAAGCGAGCAACACGTTCTGTGCAATCGCTTTTGTCCGACAATTGTACCGATATCGAAAATGAAAATCGATCGCCTTTGCCGTTCAAACGTATGGCCGTTCTCTAATTGAGTTCTCGTTTCTCGTCGTATTTCGATACGCGGCATAACTTCTTGTTAATGTGTCGCATGCCGAACAATCGCATCGACATTTACACAGAATCGCCGTGCACATGGGTACTTACTGCATACATACTGTGTATGACATACGTATGTATGACATGCGCGGACATAAAGACTCTTTCGAAACAATCGATCCTTGACAATGATTTATAACCCATTCGAATCCAAACAACGCACGGGAAATATTTGCCCTGAGCACACGATACCGATATAATTGTCGGAACAGTTGATTACTATCTCTAAATAACATTAGTCGTATTTACGCAATTGTAATTAGTAGACTACGGATGTTTATGCATTTATGGTTTATGAAAATTTTTAAGAAATGCTAGAATATAGAGTTTGATAGAATTTAGTCAGATTTTTTTTATTTGTTTTGGATCTACGGAGGTTGATCACATTAAAAGTAGAATTTTAGTTGATGCCACTTTCTTAAAATTTGTCTAGAAAAATTGAAAATTGCATAAACATCTGCGGTCTGGTAATTAATATTATTTGTCAACGATCTGTCTGTTTGTCTTTCGTAAAACAAGAGCTTCCATGAATTATTGCTGTTAAGACCTTATCTCGTTGCAATTAAACTACTTGGCGTCAATTGGTTTTTACTGAACAATGAGTAGAACAACTGCATCGTGACGTAACTGAAAAATGCAGTATTCTCTCAATAACGATTTTAATACTAATCGTACCGGGTACAAAATGGTCGGACACACAGGGCTGTTCACTTGAATATCCTCGAATAATCCAAATAACTCCATAGTATGAAATTACACCCCATATCATAACGGAACCAAAAATTCGATTCTTTTTCCGTAAATAATGATAGTAGTAGGAAAATCCATCTGGTCCATTTCAGATTGAATTTTTTTCTCATCTGAGAAAATTATATTGTGTCATTGTTGAGTAGTGCAGCTCATATTTTAATTGCTCAAAAAAAGTCAGATCGTTTGGTCCGATCATAAAAAAGTTATACTGTTTTAAAGTGCGTTTAAATACTTTCGCTCAGATTTGAAACCAGATAAGAACATTTGCTGTTAATTTTATAAATTGCAGATTTTTATGCATTAATAAGAATAATGTGCAGCTTTAATTTAAAATAGTATAAACTTTAAGAGGCCCCCTTTGCTTGGCCCCTGCCCCTATGTAATTGTAAATGTGCAAAGTGATGTCCGCCGATAACGACCCACTTTCTGACACGAGGAAGTATCTACTGATTGTGCTATTCTTCTTATGTTATGTTTACGTAAGATTTCGTGTTTGCTTCAAATGAAAATTTTACTAGTTCCTAGAACCTTTTCGATTGTTCTCAGAAGTCCTCAGGAGTTCTATGTTTATGTTTATGTGGCGTAATTTCAAAATAACGGAGTTACATGCTTCCGAATTCCGAATAATGCAAATTACGTAAAACGCAAAAATCAAAATTCATATTTTATCTAGTGCTTTTGACTATTGAAAAACCTCATCTTTGTATTATCGAGAAACGAGCAGGCTCATTCAGCACCGTTACAATCCTGGAGCTTTTTGGAACGTGGAAAGGGATATTAACCTGCCTATGACTAATTATTTTTTCAAGTAGCATTTTTAAAACTCGATCATTTTATAATGAGGAGAAAATATTTTTTTAACAATATAAAATAAATATTATTTGTATATTAGGAAAAAATATTCTACTTGTAATATGAAATAAAGATTCATTTAATATTTAGAAAAACATATTTTTCTCGCAACATAAAATAGATATTTCCTGCATATTTAAAAAGAAATATTTGTTACTTAATATAAAATAAATATTGTATGTATATTTATATATTAAAGAAAGATTGAATCTCTTTTTTAATATTATATGAATGTGTATACAATATTTTGTGCTACTAGGGCCTCTTTGAATTATCGAGAAATGAGAGGGCGTATAACGCACCCTTGCAATTCTGGAAACGAGTAAAAATAAAATAAAATAGACTACCCCCTTAAAAGATAAATTGGAATGTAATCTGGAAAATAGTCGACCATCACAATATGATCGGTTTGAAAGCGCCAAAACGTAACAAATTGATTCTTCGGTGAACGTTGAATAGTGCAGAGCAGGTGAGTTGCACTGTGTATATGCGTGGATAAGGGCGGAGCACAAGCAGATAGTGACTTGGCAACATAAAGAATACATAATGTAAAACATCGTGAAAGGAGGTTTCATTGGCTGTTCTCGAAGGTTCCTGGTATACGCCTACCCATCCGGTCACTCCACCTCTTCGACTCGCAATTGGCAGACAATAATGAACCCGGCGCGAACGTGAACCCTTTACCTTCAACCGGAACCAGTAAAAATCATTTTTGTTCTCTCCGTTTTCATCGGCGTTACGGTCTCGAATAACAAAATCATAAATGATGCCTCTTTACTTCCTCAAGTAAGATCTTTTTGCATATCGTTTGGTACGTCAATTCTCCTAATTGCTGAAAGAAAAGTCGGGTCGTTTGATCCGATCGTAAAAAAAGTTATACTGTTTTAAAATATTTTCAAATACTTTCGTGGTTCGTTGTATTTCATCCGTTACAAGATGCAATAGGAAAAATTGCATGTTTTACAGATTAACAAAAAAAATATCAGTGACCTTGAAAAGAAGTTTATTTTTCATGACGAACTCCTTCATTGAAACCATTAAAATTGTACCAAGAACAATTCTCAGAGAATGAAAAATCTAGGAAACATTTAACTGCGACACCCTGTATACTACTTAGTTATTAACTAATAGCTAATCTCTAGAACGTGTATCCCTATCTTCACTCTGGCTTTACGAGATATTTTATACTGTATAAATACATACAGTGGGAGTATAAAGTATTCGTACACCTTCTAAAAACAAAACTTTTTTAACACTAAACCTACCGAGCCTTAAAAGTGACTGCATGGTACATGTTTCCTTCATAGGAATGTTCGCGAACTCTTTCCAGCGCGAAACAAAATTTTACACTTATGTTTGCGTTACTTACGATTAGGCTATTCAAGGTGTTAGTTAAAACGGGAAAGACTAGTTCAAATCGTTATGTGAGAATACCTCTACAAAGATGAGAACGAGCTAACTGGTCATCAAGGTTCATTACTTCACGTGTTTCAAACTATTTTCCAGAAGTTGTCTGGTTCGACTGTTCTTCCGACAAATTCTCTTTATTTTGGAGCTACAAGTATGCGACAATATGGCTAAATTAGATTTTACGTCTCTGCGTAACTTTTTTGCACAAGTAATTTGCAATATGCACACTGAAATACGACAGTATTATGAATATTTAATATCATTAACAGTATTTATTAAATTTAAAAACCAACAATAATCGATGCATTCGTGCTGAATTCTATTTTTCATAATTGATTACAGAAGACTGTATTTTAAGCTTCTCGTTTTGCGATATCGTGTTAAATATAATACATTTGACATTATTTATCCTACCGATAAAATTAAACGTTAGTCCTCCTGTAACTCTTTAAAAATTAAATAGTGTTCTTTTAAACTAATTTTTACAAACGCTTTTTTCAGTATTGCAGGAGGTATTTCTCAACTAACGAACTTGCCCGTATTTTGTTTGATCTCACAACTTTTTACGGCCATAGAGAACTTGGCTCCTGTTTACAGGATGTTTTTCTTGGGTTCAAACAGACTTGAGACAGTTCATACGAGGCTGAGTGACGCCGAAGTCCCTTCGCTTTCGCACCTCGTATTTCTGTGTATCAATTCTTCTGTCCCAACGCTCGAAACATGAGTGCGGTGGGTACTTTAGTTCCCGGTCGAATTTATGATAACACTATACATATCGCCGACATGTCGAGGATATGTCAGTACCTTTGCAAGGTGCGAAGATATCGAAAATTTAGCGCGGTTGAAATACAAGTTTGCAGTCGACCGAAAAGACCCTATTAATCCTTTACACTCGGAACTATTCTAATTCGAGAATTAAACATTTTTTTCTGATGTACATACAAAATCAATGTATGATTTTATGTATGTGTCTCATACAATACTTACATGTTTAGTAATTGATTAGATACTGATATGTATACGTATTTAATAACGCCGTTCAACAGCCAAAATACGTTTCCATAAAAAAATTTGAATTGTTTATTACAGCAAATGATTCTGTCAACTTCACCGAATACAGTGATACGCAATATTAATCATTATGAATGTTTAAACACGTTTAAACAATCATTGGAGATGGAGAAACATCACTATTTCAGAATATTTTTCAGTTTATTTTAAAAAGTAATGGTGCAGATAGATTTATTCCATACTGATGGCATGTCAGTCACTTCAATCGAGTAAATGGCAATCTTTTTTTTTGTTTCAAGTAGTGTGATATGTTAACCGAAGACACTGATCCAACGAAGCCAGCAGGGGTTCTAGACAATGCTGGTAACGTATCTTCATCGACAGAGGCCTCGGTACAACACCCTCGAACTACAAACAATGGTAAATAAAGTTCCTATCTGTTGTATGCATGTCAGTACCATAAGTTGTTCGTGCGCCCTTTAAAACGGAATAACTTTTTGTAATTGTAACAAACGACCTGATTTTTTTATAATCAATTCGAAGCATTGGTTTACGAAATGATGTACAAAAAAGATTTTTCAAAAATTACAATTTACAAGGTCAATTTAATATATTACTATTATTTATGGTCTTTGGTTTGAGTTTTATGACAGTTGCAGTAAAAATGTTGGTTGGCTTTGAAGGAATTCGGGTTTATTCAGATATTGCGCCGTCTCGGAAAACAATAGATTCGCTAAAATTGTTGGCAAGTCACAGTAAAAAGCATGTGAACGTGAAATGTTTTGATCATACTGGCAGAGACAGAGGTCAAGAACGAAGTGCAGGACTGTCCTGAGAACGATAGCGTACCACCCAGCGGGGAACTGTATATCGACGAGAATGCAGAAGAAAAGGAGCAGGAGTATCCGGACTCCATGGAAAAGGCGGACTACAGTTCATTGTACGGAACGAATCAATATTACAACAGGTGTGTGCCTTTCATCCTTCAAAATGGCTGTTATACTTTTCTTTCCAACATCCGATTAACCGATACCGATTAAGGATACCCCCTTGATCATGTTTCCTTTCGGCCTTTTCTCGCAATCAAATTTATTTACATTATTTTATTTTATAATACTGATTACATTCGTATCACACACACGAAGTATATACGCATCTCTCGAAACCATTTAACCTTATTGTATAATCATTATTCGCTACTAATAATAATAATTACGAAAATGTAGATTGCACGCATACGAAAAGAAAAATTACATGTAACGGGTGAACTGGAAAACATATTTTTTTACAGTTTTTCATTAACATCTGAAAAACTAATAAAGACCCGTCATTGAAATTTCATATTCGGGGTTCTCTCCTCCCTTCTCGCCGTTCCTCAATATCTCAGTCCATTTTGTGTGGATCGTACCACACTACAGCCCTAACCGTATGTACTATATGTGATGTGTACTACTATTAATGTGACACAATTTACGTTGACAGCTTGTACAATTCTCCTCCTTACGGATCAGCAACGACGGGAAAGAGTGCCTCGGCCTTACAAAGTTCTTATTTGCCCTCCTACACCACACCTAGCTCCATGACTCAATATTCGTCTTACACCCCGTACAACAGTGGCACAACGAATTTTCCAAACGTAGCCCAGAATATATCATCGTCCTCTCAGGTATTCGTGATTCGTTGTATTACATACAGTAGGACCTCGATTAACCCTTCTGCATCCGTTAACGAAATATTCTTTAAATAAACTTTTCGTTAGGCGTGCATTTCTGAAAAAGTATATTCAAATAATTAAAATTATATTCGAATAATGAAACAATAAAAATAAACATATTTAAGTAATATATGACTGTTTGACTAATTGCCACGGATGTCTGAAGTTTTGCTAGCACTGGTAGATTCGTGATGCAAAAGGGTTATGCTAAAGGATGCAAATGTGCGTTTAAATATAATTACATTACGAAGGGAAATAAATTTTTTAAAATAAACATTTCATTTTGGAATGTAATGTACATTTCAATTATTTCCTTGGGTCTCGATTGTCTGTCGGGATTAATTTATCCGGGCTCTTTGTCTCCCGATCAAACCGGTTAATCGAGGTCCTACTGTATTTGCTTTATCCTACGCCTGTATTACAATCGTAAACAATGGTATTACAGTAAAGTCGCGATTCTAGCTCCTGTTTCGAGGAGGGACAGAGATCGTGTAGGGAAACTATATTTTTATGACTGCGACAACCGCCGAAAGTAGAAAGGATTCCGAACGTAGAGAAGGACAGGATGATGTCCCCTAATGGAAGGGAAGGGGGTAGGAGTAGGGGTAGGTGAAGGGACAGTGATCGTGAAGATCCTCAGGGAGCTAGATCGCGACTTTAATGTAACTTGTTTATAGGGGTGTGCGAGTATTCGAAATTTCGGGTTCGAGTCGGGGTGAGTCGGGGTCCCGAAAGTTTGCAATATTCGGGTACTCGAAGTTAAAGTTGGGGCAAGGACCCGATCACCATTTAGGGTAACCGAACTTTGTAAACTTTCACAATCCCGAACAAATTTCCCGACTGAACCCGAGGGTCGTACACCCCTAAATATTATCTATAGTTCTCTTTTTTCAATAATTTTTAAGTAACTCAGGTTATTACCATTTTATTGTATGTATTGCAGAAATTGGATTATAGCGCCTACAGTTTGTATAGCAACGACAGGGTATCGCTGCAGTATTCCGGATACTATCCTATGCACGGTTATCATACGACACCTGCGTCGTTTAACGTCGGAAACCTGAATTTTGGAGGTAACTTTTTCATTCGTCTGTTTCGTTGTTTCGACGGTTATGACACTTTTGAACGTGTTTGTTTAATGGTTTAAATACATCAGATAAGTAAGATACAATGGTAATTGTTCTAACAACGAATCCCGCTTCTTTGTAAAAAGATTCGACCAAGTCTGCACTCACGTTGGATGCAACTACTCACGATGCCAGCGATCTTACCGCACGAGAAACTACAAACATCGAAGGTAACACGATTCGTACGTGCCATTTTATATACCTTCACATTTTTCTCCCGAGTTAATATTTTTCTTAAATGTGCGCTCTGTTATCGAATCACTCTTCTTATAACATTTTCTTGATATTTTAAACGAATGTTTTTTCAGTATTCTAAACCACCTCGTAACAAATAACATATTGTTAATATATTCTAAATAAAAGTACATAATAGAATTAATATTCCTCTAACATTAGAACACAGTGTGTGCCACGAACTCTGTTCGCTTAATGTATCTTCGTTATTTTAAACAAAATATGCGAAAAAGTTTTATTGCAGTAGATGAAATTAAAAATTGTTGGAAAATTTTTAAAATTATGTATGATTTCTCCTCTATTCAAATCATTAAGGGAAAGAATAACATTCAATTTAGTTTCTATTCCTTGAAATCAATACAGACAATTTTTATTTCGCATAAAGATCCGCATTTTCTTGACAAAAATAGAGTAGGAGTTGCTCTTTATTCAAATTTAGATATGACACACTGACTGATAGAGAATTCTATTAAAATACTATTGAATTAAAATAAAATAGATTGATTTCATACACGTGATATATTATTAATTGCTTTAAATCCGCATATTGTTTAAAATAACGAAGATATTTCAGATGGACAGAGTTCGTGGGACGAACTGTACTGCACAACAAATAAGATCAATCCAGTTTGAACAATTTGCAGTAGTACGTGCCAAATTGAAAATTGTAACAGTGGTTAAAAAGGAAATATGTAGGTCAGTCATTTAATATCCTAAATGGAAATATTGTATATCAGCTTTACTGTGTTTCCTTTATGGTCCGACGTTGTTTTAATTTTCATGCATATTGAAATATCTTCCTCGGGAAGCTATATAAAATAACGTTTCGAACGAACGTATTTTAGGGGCGACGGCGAAACCTTGCAAACGCGGAAGAAGACAAAGCGGAAGTGGAAACAGTATAGGTTCTGCGGATACAACGGAAGCCGGTCCCGATCGGATATTCATCTGGAGCCTTGATGAAACCATAGTCGTGTTTCATTCGTTGCTCAATGGACTATATGCAATAAAACACCATAAAGATCAAACTCTTCTAGCCCCAGTGGCGTACAGGATGGAGGAAATGATATTTAATTTAGCCGATACTCATTTCTTTTTCAACGATGTGGAGGTAAATGGTCAGATATTTAAAAAGTTTATTCACAATTTTTGAAGATGGTCACGTATTTTCCATCATTTCGAAACAGATATGTCCAATTCTAACAGAGTACTTAATTGACTGCGGCTGTTTATGCAAATTTTTGTAGACGAATTTTAAGAAACTCGAATATCAAATAAAATCTTATTTTCCGCGGTAATAGCCTTTGTAGATCTGAAATAAATGAAAGTCGTACTAGATTCTGTCGTATTTTATATTCTAGCATTCTTCTAAAAATTTTCGAAAACCATAATTGTAGAAAGATCCGCAGTCTAATAATTAATGGTACTGCACAACTCTGAATTTGTTCAGAAATATTGTAAACATAGCAAGGGTGCGGGATGCGCCTTCTCATTTCTTAATAATGCAAAGTTTTTTAGTAGTCAAAAGCGCTACATACGAGATCAATCTAGGTCGCGATCGTCCTCAAAAGTCCTATTTTTACCTTTACGAGTCATAATTTGAAATTATTTAAATAAAAATAAATTTTTAAAAATACCATGTTTTTAGAAACCGACTAAAACGTATAAAATAATTTTTCCTAGTCCCATTCCTAACCTCGTACAGATAGTCCTGAAAATTTGTAATTGTAAATTTTTAATAGCTATGACAATACTTGTAAGATTTCAAACGAAAAACGTGGGGTGCCAAATATATCAATTATCTATTGCATGCGTCCCACGTTTTTCGCTTTAAATATTCCAAGTATTTTCGTAGCTGTTAAAAATTTACAATCAAAAATTTTCAGGACTATCTGTACGAGATTAGGAATCTATGTGAGACTAGGAAAAATTATTTTATACTTTTAGTTCTTTTTTAAAAACGTGGTATTTTAAAAAATTTATTTTTATTTAAATAATTATTTTCTGCATTTTAGTAATACTTGTGTGTAGTAAGCTATGTGTGTACGCGACGCTCCGTGGACAAACGGCCTTACTGTAAATTTCACTTGGTAAACAAAGCGATGATGTACTGCCGATCGTCGCGCGGCGACGTACTGTCATATACTGAGCTCCGTCGGGGCGAAGCAGGTCCGTGGAGAGGGGAGTCAGAGTCCGCATATATAGTAAAGTAGAGAGTGTGTCGAGCGAAGTGGGGATCGCTGAATGCGATGACGTAGTTTCGCGGGGGAGGGGGAATGAAAAGGTAAATATGTAATTATTATTTTCTCCGAAACGGATAGACTTTCTAAAATTTTTTTTAAAATAATGCATTGTCATCCAGTTTTGAGGATTGGGAAGTTAGTTTAAAATCAATTGAAAAATTTGTCACCAAACAGACATGCTTTTGAATTCCGAATAATGCAAATTACATAGAACATAAAAATAAAAATTGATATTTTATGTAGCTCTTTTGACTACTGAAAACCTCCCATCGTTTACATTATCCAGAAATGAGAAGGCGTAACCCTTCGCTCTTGCAATCCTGGAAACGATTCTAGCCCCTTATGTGTTTACACATATCGAAGAAACCAATACAAACTGAAAACGAGAAAGACATTACTCCACAGGATTGTGATCAAGTACACATTGATGATGTATCGTCGGACGATAACGGGCAGGACCTGTCTTCTTACAACTTTGCCACCGATGGTTTTCAATGTGCATCTGCGAACAATGGCATATGTTTGGCTTCTGGTGTTCGAGGTGGTGTCGATTGGATGCGAAAGTTAGCTTTCCGATATCGTAAAATAAAAGAAATTTACAGTAATTATCGAAATAACGTCGGTGGCCTGTTAGGCGCAGCGAAACAGGAACAATGGTTGCAATTACGATCAGAAATCGAAGTGTTAACTGATAACTGGCTAGCGTCAGCCGTGAGATGTTTAAGTCTTATTAATAAAAGAAGTCATTGCATCAACATATTAGTCACCAACACACAACTGGTACCTGCTCTATCAAAAGTTCTGCTTTTTGGAATCGGTGGAATATTCCCGATTGAGAATATTTATTCTGCCACGAAAATTGGTAAGTTCCAAGGAAACTCACTTTTTGATCTACATAGAGAACAATCGCCATTCGTGGTGTTGTAAAAAAGTTGAGCTTACGAAAAATAAATGAAAAATTCAATCAGCATTATCTCAGTTTACTTTTGAATTTTGTCGCGGATATTTTTAGCAGAATTAGTATTCTTCGTTACATTTTTATCAATGTAAATTGTTAACGGTAATAATCATTTGTTCCAATCCAACAAATTCGAAACCAATAAAACAGAATTTGACCGATTGGAACATGCTGTAAAGGGATGATCAGAATAAATTCAAACAAAATGCAATAGAATTTATTCTGATCATCCCTTGCAGCATATAAATTCGAAACTAGTAAAACAGCATTTGTTTATATGTATAGAGAGAATATATATATTTTATTTTAGGGAAAGAAAGCTGCTTTGGAAGGGTGATAGCACGATTTGGCCGGAGATGCACATATGTGGTAATAGGAGATGAATCTGACGAAGAAACGGCAGCGCGTGCCCACAACTTTCCATTCTGGAGAATAAACAGTCACTCGGACACTCAGGCTCTTTACAACGCCTTAGAAATGGGATTTCTTTAATTGGAACAAATTGAAAAAGTATATCCACACGAAAGATACTTCGGTTATACGGGATGTTTTCTATTAGAATATTCTTTACTCTGTCGATCGAAGAGTATAAGTAGGACGCTTATATCGGACATTTTAACATTTCTACTATTTATCACAATCGTAATACTAGAATCGAGGATTAATTGAGTCCTCTAAAATTGCCATACATGGTTACCAGATAAAGCCATTGGTCGATCGTTAGATATGAGCGATCAAAGCAGGGTCCACAAGTGATATAATAATGAAAAAGATGAAAATAACGGAAGAAACATATTTGAGAAGTAAAGATTTATACATATAATACAAATATTTTTAATTCATGGACGCTTTTTCAACCACATGTTCGACAAGAACATTAATTCGTTGAAAACTGTAATACCTTCTATGTACTTAATAAACACATTTCCTGCTTTACAAAATTATAGAAAAAAGTATAGAATTGGTCAAAAAAGAAATTAGATTTACGGATGAAATGATACCGAAGTTAACTGTAATATTCGAGCGATTAAGATTCTTTCAGAACATTTTCGAAAGATTTTTGTAGGAGTATTGTGATACAATTTGGTCCAATTATTTCATTGCAATTTCATCCCAGTACACGTAAAGAAATATAGTGAAATGCATACTTTCATCAGGAATTGGTGGAAGTTATAATACGTTTTGAATTACATTTCATTGGCTGTAATACAAAAACAATCGATTGAAACATTATAAAATTCTAGCAATTATTCGTTCGTGTGTATCCCACATTAATTAGGATATTTAGGTACATATATTGTTTTGAATTGTCCATATCATAGTATCATTGGAAAATACAACCGAAATTTCAGCTATTTTCACTTATAATAGGTTATTGGAAGTAGCAATTTAAATAGAATGTGAGTGTCATTCAAATTTGAAATTCTCTAAAAGTATTAGGGGCGCATAAATAATATTTTCAAAATGTACGAGAGTATAGGTTGTGTAATTAAAATTCTAATTAATAAAATGGAAAGATAAGATTACCAAAGTTAACGTTGAATAACTGTAAAATCAATTTTATGTAAGTTCTTTAAATATGTGTTATATTCAGTTGAGAATCGTTCAACAAAATATACTCACACATTGTGTCTTATAATATTGGCATAAGAGGATTTGTTTTTTGTTTTGAAAATATAAAATCCTCCTTTCCATAACTTGCATCTATCTTTTAGATTTCTATACTTATTTATATATTCATTTTTATGAATATATTTTATATTATATTGCTGAATAATATTACTACTTTCTCTTGACTACAAAAGTACAGCAGAGTGTGTGTGGTGATACAATTTTATACAAGGTGTACCAGATAAAGTGTTACAAGCTGTTTGTCTGGTACACCCTGCATAATACCTGAGAATTTCATGACTCGATGAATAATCAAAATTATTGGAAAACCATAGAAGCACAAAATTTGCACAAGTCCATTTACATATTGTTACACAGCTGACGCGCTGATTGTATAAATACATCATTACGTAAAACTACACGAAATATCATTCAGAAATTTAGAGGTGTGAAATTACAGAAAAATAAAAATCATATTGAATAATAGAATTAAAACGATGAGTGATATATACCATTTATACATATATGTATATTTCACAATTTATACACTGTTTTTTATTCCCAAGGAAAATTTACTGTTTTAAAAATAAAAATGTGTATCTTTATTTCGAATTGATGATATTGAATCACACAAATCAGATGTGATTACGTTGACGAATATGCGTATTAAAATAGGTAAAAGAGTTTTAAAAAAAACATTTAATCCGCTATAGAGAAAGAAACTGTAATTATTGTTTTATTTTAAGTACTTCCACTTTGATTTACAAGCATTCCTTTGTTTATATATTCTATTCTACACTAAACGCACAACGATATAAATTTTCTTTCTGTGTATGTATAATTTTAGAATATCTAAGCAATTGTATTAAGTGAACTGTGCCTTTTGAAATTATATATATTTTTATATATAATTGTCATTTTAATTCCATCAACAGGTTATTCAGTACAATCACCGACATTCATTTTGTATAACAATACGATAACGTGATTCGTGATGTAATTCGTTTCTGTAGTTCATTGAATTTCCGTTCATAACATTTCATCATATTTGTACAATCCTTTGTTATACAAATGCTTTTAGTAAACGGAATCGAAAAGAATTACGGAATATAATGCTTCTATGCTATGAATTTTCAATAAAAATCATTTTGTTTATAGCTATGCGGCACTGATTTTCATACTTTTCAAATTAAGGCATACTACACAAGCCTTACTTTAGTTTATACTCTTTGATATTACTTAAAAAATTATTTTATTTTCAACTTCTTTTGGTTTACATTATATTTTTGTATACAACTAGATACTACAACATAAATCTTATTTTAGATATACAAATCTCAAGTAATCAAGCGCCTCGTCTCGTTCATGTAGATATATAACTAGACTGCGGATCTTTGTGAAAAATGAAAATTTTCTTCGTGAGTTACAAGGCACTGAAGTTGTATAAAAATTTGTCGGAATTTTCAACAATTCTAACACGTTCCGTGCCGAGACGTTCTTGCTCGACAAATAAAAAACAAACTTATGTGTTTTGCTCTATGCTCAGCATACTCCATTTTTTATAATGTCACCTTCTTTTGGTGAAAATATAATCTACAGTCTTAAACTTGTTACAAAATATGTTTTTAGCGTATACACAGTAAGTCCTCTATAGTCGCAAAAAGGTCGTGCACGATGAATGCAAAAAATATCCCCTCTTTATCTACGTTTGGCTCGGTCTTTGAAGCTCACAAAAAAATAGTGTCCGTCAACGAACTTTGCAAACGAACCTCCCCGAGGCTTTTGCGACTATGGAGGATTCACTTAATGGATAGTTTAACCATCAGTGGTACACGTTGCACGGAGCGTGTTAACAAACTGAAAATAACATATGGATTTAATAAAATATGTTCTTACATTGTCTTCATATTTTTACTGTCCTAAATTGCATCCACCCATTTTTGCTATAAATGCACAAAATCCGCAGTCTATATATAACGTATGACAGAAAAATTTATTTGGTTTCTTACATAGTGACGTATGTCGGATTTGTCATTACCCCGCAATTATTATTTTTCGGGGACATAAGGATGTAGCCATCGTTACCCCAGTAATTAGACCACGAATTCTTGATTAGCCAATAGTCTTTTCCATCTAACTTACCGTAACCAACAGCCAAAACCGCATGGTCCAACGATTCCTCTGTGTTGCCTACACAAATGTGTCGTTCGCATTATAGAAATATATTTTTGTTCCGAGTATCCAAAAAACTTTCTGATCACGTATACATACCACAAGCTTCGTCGTAATATACACCATGAGAATAGAATGAGAAAGTTTTATGAGATGCATCGATCGCTACTGAGATAGGACCATGTTTCGCCATGGCAAGTTTAAAGGCTTGAGGGTCGTTCCGTGTAACGTTCACGTAACCCGTAATCGTGGCTGTCATTTTAGTATTGTTTACGTGACAATAACCATCCTGAAAACAAAAATATTAAAATGTATTAATTTTTTACTTAAATGAAAGAAACATTCAACACAAGATTTCTCATAAGTGTATATGCATTTATGTTCAGAAGATAATAATCATTCTGTTTTGCTAATTGCCAAGCATTTGAAAACTAAAGGTGGTAATAAAAAATATAAAACATCGCTTACAGTTAGTGGCATCAGTAAAGTTTCTAAAAGATATCACAAGTAATAATAATAGCATAACTAATATTGCTCAATTGTGTCATAAACGTTTATGTAGTTAGCCGATATTCTTTTTAAAGTATAAAGTTCGTGAACTCGTGTCTTTCTTCAGTTTCGTCAAATTGTTTACGATGGGTAAAACGAATACAAATTCCTTATTTACCTGACCAAGGTATCCACCATAATCCTCTTCGGTAGGCAGACCTCCATGTTTCATAATCCACTGATATGATCTAAAATCTTCACCACCATCACAGCCATTATTTCCATAGCCCCATGAACAATCGATAAGCGCCTGTAATTTTAGAATATTATTATTCTAAAATTATATAGTTTTATAACTATAGTAACTTTGTATGAATAAAGAAAAGTTATATGTCGAACATGATTAAAAAATCAGTTCACTTCACAGATGAATTTCTAACATAGAAAACCATCCTAATAATTCGAATAAGTAATTTCAAAATGTTTAGGTGTGGAGTATTATAAATTCCATTTAGCAATTCTATTCTATTTAATGTTGCAGATGTTAACACAGTCTATAGATTATTTATTAGACCTTTATTTTTATGCTTGTCCTTAATTTACGCATTTATGACTTGTAAAAATTTTCAAAGAATGTAGAATTTCATTTAGCACCACTTTCTTAAAATTTCTCTAAAAAAGTTCTAATCCCTATATTGAAGGTTTACTTACCTGCTGAGATAAACGCGCTAATTTGCCATACTTCATATAATATGCACCTTCCACAGCGCCAGTCGTACCGAAACTCCAGCAGGAACCGCAAACAGATTGATCTACACCGATGCAGAGAATTTCTCGTTCACTAGAGACCACGTCATCTTTTTGTTTTATTACATAAATAAATGATTCTACAAACCCTTAACAGGAGTAACAGCACCATATAGTCTCCAATCTAGAGACTCTGGAATGTCTTCTTGTTCTCTTTCAACATTGTAAGGGAAAGGCAGCCCTCCGTTATATCCTTTAGTGTATTGCTTACCGCGTAAGGCCTTTAACTCTAACTCGCTACGATCTACCAAGTGATTAACATCTAGCTGATAACCTTTATTAGCACGATTGGATGAGTGGATGAATCTGAAAATATTGTTTATATTAATTTGAAGAAGAATACATAAAAGCACGATACATACCTTAAATTTTGTCTGAATACTTCTTTTCGTTTATGATGCTCCACCTCACTCTCATACTCCTTACCATGAGCTTTCTTGAAACCTTCGAAAGCTTCGTCTACATGAGCATCATAATTATGTACAAATTCGCGCATAGGGTTGAACGTGTATATGTGTTTATCTCCAGGTCCCGGGAAGCTGACGCATGTTAAATCTTAACAAATATGTTTTTCATCTTTAATATACAGTTAAATGAAATTTGTACTATAACAATTATAAATCTATGCTGTTTACTTTCTGTAATTTCGAATACATCAGCATTTGGCTTCATCGGTATGAATAAGTCATAATTTATATAATAATGATCGTAATGAGAGCCCAAAAGACTGTTGAATCCTTTCATTTCATATTTTACAGGAATTGGTTCCATTGCCCCTGGCACGCGTGGTGATTTCTGCAGTGAAGTAGAAAATCATTAAATACAGAGCGAGTCGTGTAACTTGTACATCTCAAATAACTTTCGAATGATGCATCTGACGAAAAATTGTTTAATACAAAAGTTACATAATTTGAGAGAGGTCAAACAACAGCATATAAGTTCTTCTTGTGTTTTTTTTTCTGTAATTTTTATTTTGCATAAATTTGAATTTATTCATTAGGTTCATAAAGTTTATTGAAGTGTGTAAGATATGTATATTGAATAAAGTCTGGGACGTTCTTATGAATAAACACACACACACGTGTTTGCTAAAAATTTAATCCACTATAAACTGTAATCATTTGAATAGAAAATTGAATAAAGAAAGTAGAGAGATGTATATAACTGTGTTTGTCCTTTCCTAAATTCATATCTAATTAAATTAGATTAATTATTACCTTATACTGTATCCAAAGCGTGTATTTGTTCGTTTTTTCCCCAATTTCTTGTACCATTCGCCACTTTTCACAGTTCACTCCATTCATAACTTCTTCTCCGACACACTGACAAAGAAAGAATCAATATAATCTTACAATAGAATTCAGTAAAGCGTGTGTCAGCAAAGGAAACAATTATATTTTACCTCCATTCCAGTCGTGTCGGGAATAATACTTTGAGGCTCAATTTTTAATTCCTTAGTGCCATTTACTTCAAGACATGTTTCTTCATTGAGAACAGATTCTGTGGTAATCGGAGCAATTTTTAAACTTTTCCCAAAGAATCCTTTATGCGACAATTGATAAGTCTTAACCATTCCTAATTAAGCAAAATATGATATCAATCATTGTACAGAAATATCAGTATACATTGGTTAACGAACATAATCCGTTCAAAGACGATGTCCACACATTTAGTTTGTTCATACATTTAAAAGTAGAATAATAAAATAATCAATAATACCTCCATAGTAATCTATTCTACTGGATCCACTCGAGCCATCGTACCATGCGGAAAACGGTTCACGAATTTCAGCGTAAGGAATATATAATGTTCCTGTCACTTCATAACTGTTGGTAAATGTTGGAGATTCTACAGCCTTGGTATAAGAAGTACCTGAAATGCCAAACATATATTAAAATGATTGTTACCGATTCATCTAAATGTTATTCAACAAATGTAAAAGAGATCGTACCTAAAGCTAGTAGCACGGAAATGCACATAAAAAGATACATATTGATGTTCCTGCAACAGAATCAATGAATTCATTGTTAGGACAGATATTCCTAGTATATACAGTTTACAGATTTGATAACATTATGACCTAAGTTGGTTTCTACATTATCTATTGAAAAGTAAGCCAACATAACTTTAACAAGACAGATTCTATATAGAAAATGTATAATTTCTTTGAATATTGATTACAATTTGTATTCATAAAAATATCTAACTTATTAGAAAAAGTAAAGGATTAATGAAAGAAGAATAATAACATTTATTACTCTTAAACCTTAACAGCAGTTTGAAAGTGAAAAATCCACACGTTTTAAGATCTGAGAAATTAAATTTCCTTCAGAAAGGTACAAAATTTCACAAAGTAATCATTAGACTACAGTTCTTTATGCAAAATAAAAAATGTTTGCATTGATTGTGAGACACAGGAGTGAAATAAAAATTATGCTGATGTCTTTACATCATTTTAATATGCCCACTGCTTTAAATTGTGCTTATCTATTTTTCTTATAAACGCATAAAATCCGCAATGTAGTAATCATAACAAAGTATTCAACAAATACTGAACAAAGAACAGTGAATCAGAAGGAAAGATTTGGGTATTGTATTTCATACTTACTGCTTCTTCAAATGTTTCGAATCAATTCAAAGATCCAGTGGCAAGAAACTTTCTATACAGCTGTAAACTATTTTTTCAAAACATCGTGATGACCTCTGAGTTGTCGGACGTAAATAAGTAACGAAGCGGACCAAGAAAATCACCGCGAACGCGACCACTATCGCTCCCGGACTCCCGGACCCGTAGTCTGAGCAACGTATATAAGTACACAATCGCCAACCGATAAGAATATTTCTGATGGATAATCTGAGAGCAATATTCTTCGACTCCTGCCGGTTGTCGGTTGTGTATTTACTTTCTTATGAAAATGTAATAGTGACCAATGGTGACTAATGGTGATGAAACATTCGGTAAATGTATACAATATTTCGGCGCTTCATTCAAACGTAATTACTCACCTACATTTGATTTTTCCAACTTTATAGTTATTTTCGCATATTATTGTTATTCAAATATAACATTTGTGAATATATATGTTTTGACATCAATATTGTTTATTTTTTTTTAATTTTTTACTAGCTGACCCAATAGACGTTGTTCTGTCCAATTTTCTATAAATTTGTTTATGATCGTTCTGTGAATCTGTAAAATACTTATATTGATTAAAAGCTGCAACGTTCGTTTTTTTTCTTGTACCGAAATGTAATTCAAACAGCACTTTTAATTTATTCTGGGCAACTTTTCCAATTTTTCTTTCCCTAAAACCTTATTCGGACTATTACTTTCGCAATAATTATACAGAAATAATAAATAAATGAAAAGCGATAAGAGGTCGTGGAAAATTTTGATTATTACGAGATTATTGTAAGAAAACATTCAAAATCATAAAACTGAATACGATTGATGGAACACTAATGTTTCTTTTGCTATGTTTAGTTTTTTTTGATGAAACAGTTGTTAATTAAAGTTTCAAAACCGATTTTAATTGCTGATTCGATCATTACACGATAAATGAAACTTATTGCAGATTAACGTTCAAATTGATTTAATCATACACAAATATATACGCGATAGCCTACTTTATATTGTATATAATTACTTTATCTGTTACGAATATCTTAAATTTTGAACGATGAACCTTGTCTCTGATTAAAAACACATTTTATCTCTGCTTTGCATCAAAAAAAGTAAACATATAGCAAATGATTAAACTGGAAATTTTAGACGCTAAGCATAAACCAGTTCTTGAAACAAACGTTTAATAGCTTAAACAACAAGATAATTTTTCTATATGGGATACCTAAATATATAAGTTTATAATTTTCAATAGTATTCATAATATTTGCGTATACAATACTTACGAACGTATAAATTGCTTTGTATATATTTATATAAAAAATATAAATAAACAAAAAGTAATATATATTTCTTTAATTAGGATATTCGATTATTCGTTAAGTAATACGAAATAGTATGTGAACGAATCTTCTTTTTTTAAAACCTTGTCAACTGCATTTAACAGCTGTTATATATAGTTCTTGTAAAGACTATAACTTTGGACTTAAACTAACTATAATAATAAGCACGTATATGTCTTGCATGTTTCAATTATCTACAACCTATTGCAAAGTTGTCGTTAAAAGATTACATAACTATTTAACGAGCTATAATTTTGCGACAGTTTATTTTAGACATAGTCATTTTTATTTAAAAACTATGTTTTAAACAAGTTGTTGCACTTACATATATATACGTGCGAATATTATTTTGACATATAACTCCGACGAATGATCTAACTCGATAATAATTAGACAACTTAATTCAATGCAATTCTACAAATTTTTGTTTGAGATAAAAATAGAAGGATGACCACAATTTTTCACAGATATGCACACAATTCTTTTATAAATTTTCCAACGCATAATTTTTAACCATTATTAGAAAATAGCTTACTGATAGCTATCTAAAAAAAGAATTGTTATTAAAAAAACTTCAATATTATATAATTAGAGAAGGATTTAATGTTAATGTGCTCCTCGTTAGAAGATAATGAGAAATCTTATCAATCATCAATCGATATTTAATATTTTGTACTTGTTTCCTGTGTGATCAAAGATTACAAATTCTTTTACTCTAGATGGGACTTTCCAAGACTATAATCCCTTCGACTCATTAAAAGATATGCTGAGATTTATTAATTTTGATTACTTTCATTTTTGTTTTATATCTTAAAGTATAGATGAAATCCAAATACACGTGTAACATCGGGATCTCCTTATTAGGATCGCAATACATGTGTGCATATATGTTACGTTATTAAATATTTTTTGGAGTAAAATTTCGGATTTTATTCTTTAAACGAATCTCAAAGGATTTTTTCAGAATTCGTTCATTCTATGAACGAATCTCAAAGGATTTTTCGATATCTTGAAAATTGTTGTATATTATATACATTATATATATAATATATTTGTATTTATAATATATATTTTTAATAATATATAATATAAATTATATATATATAATTTATATATAAATATATACACATTATCTATTAAATATAATAATATATTAAATGTATGAATAAAAATAAGTATTTCTATTCATGTGGTAATTTATTACATTTACTATTTCACTAATAAATATTATAAATTGTGGGTATTAGCCATTACTCACTCACTATTGAACGTAACATGAAACGAAAAATTTGAATAAATCTGAAGAATTTCGTAGAACATGTATGGTAAAAATACACCGACAGGTTTGATCAAAAGTAATTTATTTGTTTCTTTAAAAACTTAGACGTGGAATGCAACTTCTACACATGTGACAGGTATAATATGTAAAACTACATACTACTATATTCATAATTTTTTACGGCTTTTAGAAGATCAACATAGTATACTTTATTATGTATAATTATAGCATGTCTAGCGTCAATAGCAATAATCCTTAAATTCCGTGCTAACTATTGTGTATATCCCCTGTACTGATTTCTTTACAAATGAGTATCTGATTTCTGTGTCGTTCGTTATCCATATTTACTCTGACATACAACTTATCGGATATTTACAAATATACAGAGTAATTTATTATCGCATTATTTTTTTTTTTCAATTTGTTAATCAGCTTCGCTCAGTCACTTTTATGTTCGTCTTTCATATACTGCACATGAAATTCACATGCGCTCACACATACCTACGATTCTCGTAGAAACAACCGAAGAATATTATTAAACATAGTACAAGGATAAAAAGAAATGAAATTACTTCGTGTCACGTTTACTTTCGCGGACTAACGAAAGTGTCAATCTGTTTAAACGATATTTCAACGAATGGAAAAATCCGAATTTCGTTATGGCGTTTCACTAGGTACATATATATGTCGAGTAAAAATATCGGCCAATTGGATCGCGAAGAAATCGATTAAGTAACATTTAAAAATTTTGTTCAAACGCTATATATTACTTTATATACTGCTCACATTTTTGGATACGGTATTATACAATGTACAATATTCGTATAAAACTATATCTACACCGTAATGTACTTAACTCTCGTTTTTTCGACCGAAAACAAGCACGAGTGCAGTGATTTAATTAATATTGTTAAAAAAAAATATGTAGTGTTTAATCTTTCAATGTAAGTAGAATATATGAGAATCGTATCATAAATTAAAACGTATTCGATGAAATTGATCGAATGAATTGCTTAATAGTCACATTGCATGCGTTTGTGTTGAAACGAAAAATTGGAAGAGATGTTATACGAATGCATATGAAATCTCCATTAGAGAGAAACAACGAAGATACTATAAATTTTTCGTTCGATTCACCCAATGAACGAATTTCGAATCGCAAACAGTAAATTAATATATTATTTACTTCGTATTTCTCGTCTTTTATATCGTGGCGCCGATTTTTAGAAAGTGTTTAGAAACAAATTCTAATACTGACTATCTTCGATTTCGTCTACGTAGAAGACTGTTTTTCTTGTGCAGTTAAATTAAATGTAATCTTGTATGTCTCGTGTTTCGCCCACTCACTCGCGGAAATGAATAATAATCAAGAAACGATCTACGTACACGATAATCGTGAAAAATGAAGGATGATTAATGATCTCCTAAATGGTATTAACGGAAATCAGATTCGTGGTCACGAATTGATTATATTGGTAGTTTCTTTGCGGCGAACAGAGTAAAGGCACCTTAAAATTCACTGTATTCAATGTCCAGCACCTATATTTTTTAGTTTTATAGCAATTTTCTGATTTTCCTCTAACAATCATAAAAGTCTTCTCATTTTCTTTTTTAATATAAAAACAAACGTATTGTCAGTGTAGCGACTAATCGAAACGTTCGCTGTATTTATGTATATACGTACATCTGTGTCTACATTTAATAGCGTTCACGTAATGTTCCACGCGAAATTAGAAAGAAAATTTTGGGATAGTTGAAAACTAAGTACTTGCGTTAATCGAAACGATCGACAGATACAGACCAAGTAAAAATAAATGAAGCGTAGGCTGCGTAATGCGATCGGAATAATGTGAAAAATCTAATGAGCCCATTCTGAATTATAGAATTCGAATTGTAACGATAAAACTGAGAAGACTTTTCATGTTGGAAACTAACGAATACTTTGACTTCTTAAATTTGGTCCATTTTGGAAGACAATCGCTGTACGTACGTCTTCAATAAATGCTCACGTCATGCATCTGATAGAATAAAATACGTATTAAAGGAATCGTAATTAGTTTTCAATTATCAATCGGATCTTTATTGTTCAGTTATTATTCTGTTCAAAGGCGTTAATGAGAATTCTGCGAAATTAATGACCGACCGGCCCACCGGTTGATTTTTCACACGACTGCTGTACATTCAACCTTTATTGTGCCCATTGGTTGCATAGATTGTGCATATGTGCATTTTCATTAATATATTTTTACGAATACGTTCTCCATGCTATTCACAATGGTACAATGTAAGATAAACTAAAAGTATTACCGGAGAGTTGAAAATATTGATGGAAGTAATATTCGCCATTATTAAATACGCGAATTATTCGGAAATAATATATAGTACAGTGTGATCGTTTCAACAAATGAGTTCAAAATTTGTTAGTCGTATCATTAATGGCTATAAAAGTATCTAACAATAAAAACTCAACGATTGTTTTCCGGACGAAACGAGAAAAAAATGCGATGTATTATAACAAAATATTTCACTTTCGAACATTAACACACTGTTGTAATCTGATACATTCTAATTGTTATCGATCAATTATAAATTTACTTTATGATTTTTTTGAGAACGGAATATACCATATGACTCAAATGTACTTTTCACAATTGTTCAAATTGTTAGATAAGAATGTATATGCACAAATCTACACGGCCAAATGCTTGTACAATATTAGCGCACATCCAAGTCCTCAAAGCTATTCATTAATTTTGAAACTTCTTTTAGTGTACTCGAGTGTAGGAAGTATTAAGGTTGTGATAAAGTTGTTGAAACAACTTTCACGTATCAAGGGTTAATTATTAAGTAAACTAATATCAATAACATAAAAGTTTAAATGTACATATATATATATATATATATATATATATATATATATATATATATACGTGTATATGAATATATATGCACATTTGTTTATCGATGCTCATACCTTCATCATCTTTGTCATATAAATAAAATTTGTTTAAATAGAAAAGTACTAGTACATAGTGTTTCGCCAGCAATACATTATGACAATTGAACTTTTCATGGGAGACATGAAAACACGCACATGTGACCTCGTTAATACATACCCTTTAGAACCCCAATACAATGCTTCTCTCACTCTTTAATCAGTACATAAGATATCGTCCCCCCGTCGTCTATCAATAAAATATGAAGTTTAAATAGTTTAAATATACAGAAGATCTCCTGTTATTAAAGTATTTAACGATAATGTCAGTGTTAAGAACTTTCATCTTATTAAATGGATAAGGATAAACTGCAAAATAAACCAAAACCTTCAACTCACGCAGAATGTTCAGTGAAATTATAAATAATTTACATATACACTTTCTCTTTTCAATATGCATATACATATACATGCATGGGCGCACCACATAGACTCGTATGTGTGTGTACGCGCATACACGTGTATATGTAGTCATATAGCATGCATTCAATCACACACACGCATAGATGCATGCATACATACATTTATATATGTACATATGTATATAACTTAAACATGATTCGCTGCAAAATGATTCTCTGAATAATGTATTAATCTATATACAATGTACAGCACTGACGTGCTAACCGTTTAATTTCTGATCACAAATTTGTACAAATTTTGTTTTGTACACATCGTATTGGTCACCTATTCTATAAATATCTACTCATTTTTTCGCTTTCATACTCAGCAATGTGTGCGAGACGCTCAGAGACTTTATATAGCAAAATAATTTTTGCGAGTCTGTATCAGAAAATGTTTTCAGACGATAACCATCTTTACAATTGTAATTTCTTTTTTCTTTCTCCTCTTTTCCGTTTTTTTTTTGTTTTTTGTTAAGACTAAGGCGCTGTGTATAATTGCATGAAAATGATGATATAGCAAATCCTTGATTGGTAAAAGTTCTAACTGGTCTTTGGATATAACACGGCAATTACCTTTACTTTGGTAAAGTCTGATACACTTTTCTTTTTATCATACTTTGTATATTGGTGCACATCTCATATTTCTGTAAATTCGGATATATAACGCAAAATTTCACTACATCCAAATCAAAATTAGAGTCCATACACGCGATACCATCAACGCGCGAATCCCGTTAGCACGCGAATCCCTTTTTCTAACGAGCAGATTGTACTACGACTTAAAATAAATTTCACCTTTTCACGTTGACGCGACAGTACTTGTCGTCGATGATTGAGCCACTGTTGTCACTGTTATCATACTTAACGTACTGTCAAGAGTATTTTGTTCTGTCGTCCCTGTAACGTCCTTTTCGATACAAGGTTTCTTCGGTTCCTTGTGTTCCTCCGACGAACTGGACTTTCTCTTGTGATTCGAGCTCGACGAATGAGAACGACTCGATCCAGACTCGTCTTTCGACGAACGACTACTCGACGACTTCTTTTGACCGTCTCTTCCATGACTGTGATGCCTTTCTCTCCTTTTCTCCGATTTCCTTTCACTGTCTTTGTTATCCGCGCGATCACTAGATTTATTAGAAACGTTATAATCTCTAGGCAGGGCGATGATCTCTTTACTGCTACTTTCCCCGATTTTACTATCTAATTTCCGTTGGGACGACGACGGACTCCGATGACGATGCTTTTTGTGTTCTCTGTCGCGTCTATCACGATCCCTTCTGTCTTTGTGTCGCCCTGTCTTGTCGTCCCTGTGCTTCCTTTTCGACTCTGAATGCGACAAATGCGATGAATGAGAATCTGATGGCAATTTCGACGAATTTTCGTCGCTGCTACCATTCCTGCTGTTACTGCTGTGCCTTTCGCTTTCTGTTGTCGGAGATGTAGATACGATTGAAGAACAGGAAGAAGAATTAGTAATCTTTGCTGCCGACGATGAATTCTCCTCGCACGAATTATTAGCAGCTGTCCCGCAGACCTTTTCTTCATTTTTCGATCTTTCCTTAGCTTCGTCCTCGGCCATCTCGATTAATGCTTTCACTGCGTTCTCGGTTGCGCACTCCATTTTCGACGTGAACGCCAATGTTGTTTCTACCTCCAGTAATTGACAATATTGCTCTAATTTTGATATATCATTTTTGTACTTCTGTTCGGCGATTTCAAAGCTTTCCTTATGTATCTTCTCTAACACCTCCTTTGAAGCTTCCGCAACACCGGTTCGCAAAGACTGGCAAACTTCTTCCACATCAGTCTTCGACTTATAAATAGCAATTTCTAAAGCCTTGTCAACAACTTCCGTCGCGTACGTCTGCGCTATTAACTGTCGCTGCGCTAATATATCCTGTTCAACAATGACAACGTTGCAATCCGAGGTTGCATCGTGCTCCGAAGAGCAAAGGTCCGATGAGCTCAAACGTCTTTTACTCTCCTTTGACAAAGAACTGGAGCTACTAAATTTGCTGATGGATTTCGATTCAATAGCTGGTGAAATACTTTCCTTGCTAGATGTGGTGTTACTGCTACATCGGTTGTGGTGACGATGATGATCCAATTTATGACCACTGCAGTCATATTTCTTCTTATCCCCAGAATGACTACCGCTGCTGCTGCTGCTGTGAGAATGGTGGCTGGATTTCTCGTTGGATCGACGACGATCTTCGTGTCTCCTTTCTGACCTCTTATCGTCTCTTTTCTCGCTGCTCTGTTTTTGTTCCACTGAGCTGCTCTTCGACGATTTATTACCAAAAAGATCCGTGCAGTTATCATTATTTTCCTCAGACTCTCTTCTTTTACTGGAGACCGAAGAATGTCTCGTGTGCTCTCTGTTTTTGCGGTCCTCTTTACGTTTTCCGTGTTGATCAGACTTTTTCAAGTTCCCCTGATATTCAGCGGCTCTTTCCTTCGCTTTCTTCTCTTCTAGCGAGTCGATAGAATGTTTCTGTTCCACTCGTTGGCGATTCGTGTTCTCCTTCTGCTCGTCACCTATACTCACAGCTTCCAAAGGCTTCTTTTCTTTTATACGATGCGACGACTCGCTTGCGACGCGAGTGTGCCTAATGCTCGCATTATGTTGCGATTCTGGATAATACTGTTTTAATCGGACATGCCATGCTACACTTGAAACCGCCGAGACCGTTCGGAACTGATGAATAATGTTGCGTGGTAAAAAGTATATGTCATTGTCATATAAATTTATTCTTGCATAGCGAATACCCTGTCTACGCAATTGATTCAATTTTGCATCTTCGATCCACTGTACACACTGGGATATCGGTGGTTCGTGAAGATCTAGTTGCAATTTCTCGACTAGTTCAGGGAAGTCGCCAGCGTAGAATGCCACTACGTCCTTCGTAATCCTATTGTACTCTGTAGGTTGCCCACCATGGACTGCTTTTAATATACCCACTGCAGCTGTTGTCATTCTATCTAATCCATGACCCACGTGATCCGCATGAGCTTTGGTGCGATCTTCAAACATATATTCACGAGCTTCACTAAGACGAGGTAAATATTGTAGATTCCGTAATTCATTAATTCCAGTCCTGCGTCTCTTGTACGGACTTTTATTTATGTCTGCTGTTGGTACTAACTGCTCTCCTGGTCTGATCCACAAGATTGGACCATCGTTTGATTCTTGCGGTGTATCCATCTTCACAACAGACAGAGGACCCCAAGGCATAGTCTACAATTAAAAGTTTTATTATGCTCAGAATACAAGGCACATCTTGTATTAGACACAGGAGCTAAGTAAACACTTATTTCACTCATATTAATAAATTCAATATATTGAAAATAATATATCGACAAGTTACAAGAGAATACTAAAATACAAATTTTTGTATAATGTAAATGTATATGTAACACATAAGTTTATGTAGAAATATAAGAGAATATAAAACAATAAAGTATGTTTTTTGTATCTCTGTGCTTACCAGTTTTAAGAATGCGTTTTCTTCTAACTTCTGTAATAGATCCGGAAAATATCCACCAACTTCTTCATGAACAGTTCCGACGATACTTATTTGATGAAGGGGCCCATACCTAACAGTGCCATTACTATATGATTTACAAACTTGATCTTTGTACTGGGCCATAGTTGTAGTCTCTATGTCACTATTTCTTCCTAACACGCCGTTTTTAACAGTTAAAGTAGGATAATTGTCTGCCATGTAATCTAACAAATCAGGAAGATACGCAGCAGCATTGTGTACTATGCCCATGACGTGATGTGCATTTCCATTTTCGTCTTCACCAAAAACTACCTGCAGAATCAAAATATTTTCTTACGTTTACCTTATTCGAAAAGAAAACCTAATTATAGTATTAAATGTAATTTTTATATATTCTATTGAACATGGTAAGTTTCGATTTTAGCTTTTTAACTATTATTGTTATACATACCTTGAAATACTCTTGAGCTAATTCCTCTATTTGTTCGTGTGACAATGCATCAATTTCATCTTGATACATATGCACAACAGTTGCACCACCATTAGGATAGGTTTCTATATGAATAAATTTCTTGTACTTTAGGCCTTCGAGTAGTTCACTTTTAAGCGGTGGATTGTGAAGCATTTTATAATTTTTTGTTTGCAAGTTTAACCTGAGATTTTCATTTGTAGACTTTGAGAATACATGAGACACTGGTTTAGAGCTCAACGAGACCATACTGCGGTCCCGTTTGCACTGTACTCCGATGCTTGCTCGTTTTATTTTGCTACGTTTATAACAACGTGAACAAACGCGCCGCTCGTTATGATCCTTGCTTCGCTTATCTCTCGAAGATGAGTATGATTTTGAATGTGAACTCGACGATGTAGAACTAATAAAATTTACTGATTTATTGTGAGATAGTGCAGCATCGCTTTCAACTATTGTCGTAGAAACACTGTTAGCAGTCCAATCTGATTTAACATCTAATTGTTCTTGAGGATCTGTCTGTTCCATTTTTACTTCAACAACTTCTGCTTTTATATCTCTATGAACAATATCAGGTTCTTTATCTCTCTTCTCTTTCTCGTTCAATTGTACTTGTGTAGCGGAAACTTGTTCTTCGGTTTTCTCTACTTGTTCGCAAAAAGAATAAGGCATCAGATTCTTATTAGCTTTAGTAGTTAAATCATCTGTGTTCTCTTCATTATATGTTGCTGTATCCATTATGACAGTTGACGTCGCTATTGCTGATGTCATACTACTGGGAAATGTTGTGTCTGGACTATTTGGACTGTCAGAAACTCTTGGAGGATAGTCCGGACTTCTAGGACTATTAATCACTTCGCCGCTACTTTGTGGACTCTCTCCTAACTGTGGTGTGTTAGTATTTTCCAAATTTACATATCCTTCTAGTTTCGTGGGTACTGTGTGCACCCCTCCCGGTAACGTTGTATCTTTGTTACATGCCGAATCAACCTAATAACGACAATTTCAGCATTTCATAATTTCATTGTTATGTATTAGAAAAATCAGTTTCTATACAAACAATGAATACATATACATACGTGAATAGCATGCTGAACCGGTTCTATTTTAGGTTTCAATAACTCGTTATTGCAATGATCAGGATTCCCTATGATAAACAATAAAAGCTTTAGACGCACGCATGAATTTTATGAAATATGTAAAATACAGTGTTAATCATGAATTAAGTTGATTCTAACAATATATGTTAAGTCATTTGATGTTTTTCCAACTTTTTCCCATATTAACAATTAAAAATTATATATTATTTTTGATACTATATAAAAGATGCTATCACAAAAAGAATATATGTATATATGTATATGTGTGTGTATATATATATACATACACACGCATATATATATGTACATATATATATATATCCCACAATGATCAATGAACGTTGTTCAATATCTGGTGTGCGTTTTGTGTGTTGACATAAGAATTTGTTAGACAAGTCATAAACAATAGATTCCATAATACAAGGGTCAATATAGATTCGATGTTGAAAATAAGTGTTAACATGCGATTTACTTGAATCGATCGTAGAGATGTAGGTGTTTACGCGAGTCTAAATAATAATAAACGATATTACCATTTGGCTGATCTGCATGGCAAGCAACATTGTCCAATTCATTTCTCTGATTAGACATGCTGTGTGTTTCCAAGGATGGTACGCGTAATGTAGTATTGATAGCAAGTTTATAGGTAGTACGTTCTTCCACATCACCAGAAGAGCTCATGAAATTCACGTTTCTCTGTAATCCTTTCCCTTCCGTGTTTGCATTAAACGATGACGCTGTAGAGAAAATCGTGGGCGTCCTGATCGAATGTAACTCCAGATCGTCCGTAAACTCGTTTGTCTCTTTAATAACACTATTCCACGCTGTTCTGGACACTTTTACGTTGGTTGTTTCCCTTCGTAGCGGCTCGAATACTTGCTGAATTGTATTATTTACATCACATCGTTCATTTGACACGATACTTGTACCAGTTTCGGATGCCATCTTGATTCTGTGAGCAACATCCTGAACACAACGATACTACGCAACATTTGATTGGATATTTCTTCGCCGCCTTTCGAACAGACCTTATTCTATTCGTCTGAAATCGGATAAAGAGTAGGGGTAAGACCAGTAGATATAGAGGTACCATATACATTTTTATTCATGGGAATCTTCGATCTCCAACCTTGTTTTCTCCGAAATTTTTTGATCGCAAAAGACCGTATATTGTTCAGAATTCTCAAACGCTCTAGATATTATACGCGCGCAAGCATTTAAGCGCGGAACGTCGAAAGTAGTTTATAGTAAATTGATTGGAATAAACTGGTCTACGTATTTACAAATATGAGCGCGGCTTTACCGCGAATATTCAAATCTTTTCACGTAAACTTCTTGGATAGCTCGAATTTAAAAATCTCGTTCCCTTGCGAAGTATTTCTTGCACTTGAAAATTATTTAGTGAAAAAATAGTAACGGATAAAAATAAAATTCGTCTATGGTAACGAACGTAGTAGATATATGATAATAGCAAGACCTTCCTTCTTAAAATCCATTCGTCTTTATTGTGAATATCTCATTGCTGTATTCATTGTTATCGTTATTGTTACAATTAACTTTTTTTAGTGAAGTTTCGATACAAAACTATAAAATACAAAGTTATTTTATTTAACTATTTTCTTTATTGATTCTAATAGTTTCGACTTTATAAGCCCAATGGTGTTATATTTATAATGTATATCCCAATAACAGAAAAAAGAAATAATACACTATCTAAGTTATATTATTTTTCATACTTTGTAAAAATCATATTAAAATTAATCCTAACAACTTTAATTTCTTCAGATTAGTTCATTGTTTACAAGCTTACAATTTTGAATAGTACATTACATTAATACTTATCATCTAAATGAAATAAATTCTATAAAAGTACAATTTTAACTTAGTAGTCTGTATATCGAAATCAATAAATAATGATTACAATTCATAAATTTTATGATACCTCTTATTTAAGTTTCCATTATTTATCACATTGAGATCCAATTGCTTAGGTAGATTCCTGACATTTCTTGAGTTGGATAATTACATTTGTATCTTTACAATGTTATCACTTGTAATAATTAAATCATTTCAAATAAAGCATGCTAAAATAATTCAATTATATTACGAACAATACCTAAATTTCCTTTTTCTTTATGGTATTTATTGTCAATTTGCATTGTCAATCTAAGATACAGATAAATCTATCCAAACGGATTTCAATGTGATAAGTGGTACACTATTCGTTTTACGTGAAAATATATTTCACACTGTATAGTACGGACTAAAAATTTGACAATCGTTTCAAACTAAATACGCGGAACATTTTTGTTTGTGAATGTAAGAGATTTATTAGAAAAATAATCAGAGATGTACGAGTTATTCTTACAAGTGCAAAACAATCAGTCACGTTTTTACAACCACGATCGTAATGGCCATTCATTATGGAATTATCTTGAATACATTAAATACAGGTGAAAAAATTTACATTTTATACGGTTGATTTAATACAAGAGAAATATAGTTTTTCTTTTCTACATATATTTGAAATTTACATTACTAATTTTAACACGTTGACTGTTATTTACAATTCGCACACTATCTTCGTAATGCACTTCTATATAAATAATTTCGTTGTAGCAACAAGTTTGTAATGCATTACACGAAATAAACAGTGATTTTTACATTTACTAATGATTAATTTCATACTCTACACAAGACATTCTATGTACACAAGTGATGTTTTTTAAAATGCGTGAATTATGAATTCCCGCGACATAATATACTTTAATCGGATACAAGTACAAGTTGAATATAAGAACACTCTAGATGAAAGTTGCTATAAAATAAAAGAAAAAAATGTTGAACAAATTCATTCAAAAACTAATATTTTGAATTAATTTTTTTTCTAATGTTTTTTTAAATATTTCTCTTATAATGCAGATTATATAGGATATCATTACCATATAGACTGTTGTTACCAATGACCATCACAAACAATATTTGTTAAGAGCTCACTGATAACACGAAAAAATTTTGTTTGCTTTGTAATAAAAAATAGAAATTAGTTTATCAATACTAGAAAAGCTAAGTTTTGGTTGTGAATTGCACAATCTCAGAAATAAATTATAATATACAATTACTACATATATTATGTGGAAATCATTATTATAATTGCAACAGCAGCTTGAAGAGGAAAATAATGCAATAAGGAAAAATAAATGAAAACATATATTTCTACCAAATAGTAAATTAATCACATTATAATATATCTATTAAATTAAATATTAATGATGGTATATAATTCTTTTCCTAACAGCTCATTATTTTCTTACTTCATACATATTTCGAATAGTTCACTGAGATAATTTAGTAGAAATTAAATGAATTGCAATATGTATATCGATGCTTATTCAAGTGACAACCACTCTATTATCCATATACTAATACTTATATGTCGTATTAGTAAATTTTTTTAAAGAATTTTTGTAACAGCCATTTCTTCAATAAAACCTTATGAGATAAGATTATTTATGTACAATAACTTGAATATTTTTCTTAACAATACAGAACTATAATATAGGTGTTTACAAATTCATTTTCAGCAGTCAAAATGAGATAATAATATCAACATTTTTATCAAGGGTTCCATAGAATCGTGATCTGTATAAACGTATAAAACCGGCAGTATACTTATTTGTAGGTGAGATTCTAACATCTTAATTTTTGAAATGGTCACGGCTGGATGTCGCAAGCTCAATTTTTAGTTTACACAATTTTTGTATAATTCTGTTCTTTACACAAAAAGAAACGTTGATAAATTAACTTGGAAAAAGAAATTGACAACGAAATTGATTACCTTTCGAATTGATTAGCGATCAACGTGTTAAAATTAAGTTCCTTTGAACCTGTGATAATGATCACAAAAGGTAACACTTTTTAAGTCAATTGAATTGCACTATCTTTCAACTTCTTACTCTTTTTCTTTACAGTCTTAACTTTCATGAGAGTCTTTCCAGCCTTCCCTTTGATGGGCACAGGTTTTTCTTTCAATGACTTCATTTGTAACTTCATTTCAGTTTTCGATAATTTCTTATTCTTTAAAGTTCCCACTCTGAGCTTGCTGTTCTTTTTTACTTTGGTAGAAGTTTGAATTGCTGGACCGGATCTTACGCAAGACCCGGGTAGCTTGTACTAGGCTGTAACTTTAACCTTTTTCTTCCTCTTCTTCTTCTTTTTGTCATGGTGTAGCTCTTGCTTTTTAGCTATACAAAAGCGGCAATACCAGTTTTCGCTGGTAGCTGGTGGTACTTGCATACCAACACACACCCTAAACGATTAAAAACATATGAATTAAGTAACACAGTTACAATAAACAGTTCTCCGTATAATGTAAAATATAAAGCATTAAAGATTGTAATGTATGAAGTAACAAATTGTATTATCATTTGGAACCAGTGTTGAATTCAATGTTAAGTAGTATGATTGCTCCGAATTGTTGCTACAAGGTGGGATAGTACTGTTTGTAATGTAACTATTTAAATAGAACTATTCTTTTAGTCTTCTTTCAAATTAAAGATTTTTACGAAAGAAAATGTGCTGATTACATATACAAGATGTTCATGGGATTACTAGTCAGGGTTTGTTTGCAAATAATCAATATTAGAAAAACAATGAACCAGCTAGTAATCGCATGAACACCTTGTATACAAATGGAAAAATAAGTTCTAAATAATCAATCAACTTGATGTAGTTTCGCTTTGGTACAATGTTACTGGCAATAGGTTTACCTAGATATATGCGTGGTAACAAAAATACAGTCACATGTAAATTTTCGATTTGATCTTGGTTTCGACTCGGTAGTGACATTTAAATGTTCTAGGCATTGTAATAGGTGAATGTATTGTCCTGGAATAAATTGACAAAATTCTCACTCACCAATGATACCACGCGTCACAATCATCGCAACCAACCATAGGAGATCCATCGTCCTGGTTGCCGCAAGCAGGACATATCCACACTTGACGACCACCTTGATCCTGAAAGACTCATATCACGATAAAACCAAAATATACAATGCTTTTACCATAATTAATAAATAACCCAACCCATCTTTCATGTTGCAAACAGTATGAAGTATAAAACTGAATCGAATCATTTAAAATATAAATAATTCATTGTTGCAATGCGATTGTCTTGAGTTTATGAAGTTGAATAATATATATATGCAATTTGTGAAATGACTCGTACGCATTGTATGAAGGTGTAGTAATATATAGGAACACAGTACATTAAAAATAGCAGTGGTACATGATAAATGCTTGTGAGTATGCAATTATGTAAAATGTTTGTAAAACTCAATGAATGAGGATTGATGGATATATGATGTAAAAGATCTTTCTCGAATGAAATGGTCATTGGCGATTGTTATTAATATTCATGATTTATAGCACTATTTACAGTACTATTAGTTATAATATATGAAGGTATATGATCTACTCCTGGTATTATCAACATGAATACTAGGAAAGGATTAGTATGATTTATTCAAGAATTATGGCTTTGACTTGCGGTAATTAAATAAATTTTCATTTGGCTCACAAACTAAGAATATTTCATAACATACTGTTACCTGAGCTACTTATCAATTAACTTAAACAGGAACGTTCATTGAACCCAGATTAGTGGTTTTTGTAAGAATATATGTAATTTTCACAGCTTTGTTTGTTCCATTATACTCAATGTATATGTTATTATATATTCAATAAAAATACACTAAAATCTAATTCCGCTCTGAAATTTGATGTTACTACAATTAGAACTAAATAAGAGTGTTTTGCGTGTGGACAATTCGTGTGTTAGATAAACTTTTTTGGATATCAGGAATCTGATACACTATTGTCATTTCGGAATTTACTAATTATCACATAATTGATATTATGTGGATAGTCAATATACTGGATACTTAATTATTGATCATGTAGATCATGTGAGTCGTTTTAAATAAATGCCTGGACAAAGCAAATCTATATATTACAACAAGCTTGTCTTCCATAATATATAGTTATAATAGAGAGAATTGGCTCCGCAATAATATAAGGTAGAAAATAATTATCATTTCCTAAAATAGGCCAGTGTTCAATTATGTGGACATAGTCCCAATTTAAGAGGTTCATCAATAAATTCATTTATTTAGTTTCGGGTATTAATGCATGTTTATATTGAAATGTATTATATATTTTTATATTTTTCAAATAAGTAATTCATAGTATTGCTGTATTTAGAATTTGCAAAAGCTTATGAAATATCCTACGATAGAAACTTGTACCACAATTATCTTAATTATATTTAATTTGACTAACATGTCAAGATGTATGTGTTATTAAAAATCTTGTGCATATTTCAAAAGAATTCGGTCGAAGATAAGATTCTAAAAGTTAAAGTTGTGAAGTGCCTAAGGGTATTTCAGGCAAAAGCTGGAGACATGGCAGAAATTTGAATATCTCTATAATTTCGACTAGGTAGAAAATAGATTAAATTATTATTGTACAAAGAATACCTAACGACTTTTTTTTAGAATGGGAATGTACTCACCACAGTAGTGGTTGGTGTTGTGGGCAGCACGATCCTGCCATTTTCTTTGTCTTCTTTAGCATCATCCTTTTTAAGAGCTGCATCTGCTTTCGTCTCTGTGCCGTTAAAACCGTCCGTTATATTCCTAACTGTTTCGCATGCTTTCTTTAATGACAACATGCAAATTGCATGCAATCAATCAATTCTTCATTATTTTGGTGACTGTTTATTACCTCCCTTTTTATATTATAATTGATTTTTCCCGGTCACTGGTGTTTTATTGGTCAACATACCATTCATTTAAATAAACTAATGTTATTGTACTTGACGAAGGGAAAACTGTTTAAACATTATTTAAAAAGCAATGGAATTTTTATGTTATCGGTATTAACTGTTCTTTATATACTAGAATCGACCAAGTTGAAAGAAATAGATCTCTATACATATATGCAACCTTAATTTATCAATATATTTTACTGTATGACATACTTCGATGTGAAATATAATTCGTTCTACAACTAAAAAGGAGGTGACTTTATATGTGTAAAAAAATTAATTATTTTGTAGTCCTATTTTTAAAAACGTAGAATAGTGTCTCTCATTAAACACTGTTTCCATTCACAAAATTTCAATTCCATATTATTAATCTAATAAATTAAATAAATGAATCGTTAATTTGTTTATCAATCAATAGCAAGAAGAAAATTCATATGATTTTTTCAGATCACCCCAACTTTAGTTGTACCTCAAACTACATGCCACTATATATATTGTTATTGTTGATTGTGATCTATAATAAACATGATCTTTAAAGTTATCCAAATTGATTATTTTTACTTCGCTATTGAAGATGGAAGTATAGAACATTTCAACAAGCATAAGTTTATACAATAAAAAAAATGTGAACTGCTATGCACTATTAGCGTTTTTGCAACCACGTGATAGAGCAAAGTAATAAACTTATAGAGGATAGAGAATACAGTGAAGTTGTAATATAAAAATAAGATCAACACTTATGTAAAACCCAAAATAATATATAGCTTAGCTTTGATATTTCTATTATCATATTGTATCCTACAAGGATTAGCGTTGTGATGGAAAGCAAATAAGATACCTAATCACTGGTGCTAGCTTTTACTATACCAAAAGTCGTAATACTGTAACAGCGATTTTAAGAATTGTAGAACTGTTCAATAATTGTAACAGTAATAATTAGACTCCGGATGTTTATGCCAAATACAAAGTTTGTGCATCAATTGCAAGACACAGAAACTAGATATAAACTTATATTCTTTATGAATAATTTCAATGTGATGAAAATAATATATTAATACCCTCAAAATATTTTAATATTTTCACTGCTATAAGTTGCGCTTGTTCATTTTTGTTATAAACGCATAAAATCCGGAGTCTAGTCGTAATACTGCTTCTAAAAATATTTTAATGCTTTATTAAACGTTTACTTTTAACTATTCGGTTCTAAGAGAATTTGTCTAAGCTATTACTAATTTGTTATATTATGAAATAAGTTTTCGTAGGTCATTTTTCCTATTGCTCGCTAGTTTCTTAGAATTTTTTTCCCATTAATTTTTAATTTTTACTCTTCCTTGATTAAATGAGGTGCACTTAGAGCTTGTCATATATACATTATACCCAGAAAAAATAGTTATCTTTGTTTTGGAAATTAACTTGATATTAATTATCATACGAAACTATATGTGGGATAGAGCAATTTATGGAATTCTTTGCACAATTTCCGGTATTTTAAAAAGTGCGGTATACAATGTTGGTGAGTCTATTACTCTAGCATACAAAATTGGCCTTAGCAAATCTCATCATGTTTTTCGAAATGTTTATCAGTGATCGAATAAGATTTTCTTCATAAAATGGGTACCAATAAAATTTGCTTAAAATTGTTCATGGCTCTGAATCGAATATGAAGCAATTGTTCGTGAATACATAAATTGAACACGTAAAATAAAAAATCGATCCATATAGACAGGTTTTCAAGAAAATTCGAATATAGCATCAGATACTAATTACATGCTTGCAAATACAGTGAAAGCATTTGTAATAGTATTAATATGCATAGATGGAAGAAAATACACATATAATTTATGTTGCTAGGAGTAGTTACTACAAACTTAGGGATTCGAATATCTCTCAAATAAAGTCAATTGTCTTAAAGGTGTTTTAACACAGATATTTTTTTACAGAATAGATTAAACCACGTAGCTTAAACTATTGGCAACCATAGAATTCAGAGATATGCACGGTAAATAAATAAAAATTACTGTTTTTAATATTTTCTGAACTATACGAATTAGAGAAGATCATGTAAATTTTACAGTTTTTTCTCTAACTTTCATAGATCGAAAAAGATACAAGATGGTAACATTCATTGGTTTCCTACATATGTAATACTAATTTGATAAATTGCAATATATCAAATCATACAATACTGTTCCACAGTAATATTTCTATTTGAAAATGGTTCACTGAAGTTTTATGTAACATCTCATAAAATTATAAAATGTAATAATTTAGTTAAAATTTCTCTTAACAACATTTTTCTCTACATCTTCTATACAGTATCAGATATTTTGTTCAGATATCTGTAGTTGATATTTATATATAATCTCATATTCGAGAACAATACTAAAATAAAAAACGATTCTGAAAATTTTAAAAGATTTGAAAGTAACCAAATTGGTCACATAAAAAAAAATAAAATAACACCCACAATTTTTTGTCCATTTCCCCGTCATAACTTAAAATTTAATTATTTGCTCGTAAAACTGAAATAACTGTATTCAGTTGTGTAGAATAAGTTTTCCAGTAAAATCATTTTTGTAAGCGTCTTAGAGTATATTGTAAGTGCATTTGCATTGTAAGAGAAAATATCAAAGGAAAAGAGAAAGTTTAAGACCCAATAAGATAGTGTAATAAAAGAAAGGTCTTAGAACTTGGTTTCTTGAAATTAACAACATTTATAGGACGCGTTTATCAGACATTATAAAATATCATAAGATATGCTGTGAAACATTAGGTTTTAAAATGTTTAGAGTAAATAAGTTCTGAGACTTCTTTCAATGTCAAGAAATTCACCTGAATTAACTTGATAGAAGTGCTAAAATTTGAAATAAGTAGATTCATAATTGCAACACGAATACATAACAAGTCTAATGTAGGCTATGAAATTGATCTACAAATATACTTTAGACAAACGTAACAATACAACAAAGCAGGCCAAATGAAAATTATACCGTCACCGCAAGTCATGAATGCATAGAAAATTAAAAATGAAATGTTGGGAATCTGGAGTTTTTGGATGAGCTGAAATTCGAATGGTATCGATGGGTTGAGTTACTATTATTATAGTAAAAGTAATACCAATTATGTAATGATATACTATCTATAATATTTAAACAAAGTTTTTTGTTCTATCTATACCTTTTTCCTTATCATTAATTATGCAATGCTAATACTTTTGAGTATTATCTTAATAATGTTGGAACATACTATTTGAATCAAAGTACTATAATGAACATAAAAATAAAAATTGACTAGTACGACTAGAATTTGATATTCGCGAACAAAGAAATTTAATGGGGTTGTCACCAAAGCTTATTTTATAAATCATTAAAATTGTGAACTGTATCTAATTTCAAATGATTTATATAGTTTAAAAAAGAAAAAAACGTTAGAAACTGTGTACAAAAGTAGAGCCAATTGAAAGAACATTAATGATCTGTTTATTAAGATCGTATAAATACTTTAGTTAGCTTAACTAATGTAATCAAAGAAGCATTAATGTACAAAAAGAAAATATTAAAATTTGGTAATTGCAATTGATGCAACAACCTTTACATTGTCAATATTGACCAACGCATTAAAACAAATTATCCTGACACGTAGAAATAAGAGTTAAGTTAAGTAATCATGATTACTTGTAAATTTCGTATTTAAAAAAAATTAAGCGGTGACACACCCATATATATGTATAAATGAATTTTGTAATCTGTAAATTTTGCATATAAATATTCGATAATACGTATGATGTTTCTGTCTAATTTGAAGTATATTTGTACTATATAAAACGTACTTACAAAATAATACGGTGGTTGTTTTTCCACCGAAGGGACGTTAGGAAGAGGATCAAAATGAGGTGTAGGAGGTTCTCTCTGAGGTAGGGCTTTGAAGAGAGATTTCTTTGCTCGAGGAACTGTTGCGAGTGGCACACTAGTAAGATTGGCAGAGAAAGTATCTGTAGGAAGAGCAGGGCTTCCATCTAATGTTCCCTCCTCTGTTTTCTTACTTGCCGACTTTTGCTTTGGCGGTCGCGTTACTAATGCTGATATTTTCGCCAATTCTGGACTTGGTTCCCGTTTCGTCTCGTCCTCAGGCTTTTTCACTACTGTTTTTATCGTTCTATAACACATTTCCCTAATAATAACGCATGTGTTATTATGTGGTACAATATATTAACGCATTGTTTACTTCAGTTAAACTATTTCATTCCATTTAATAACTCAAATTATTAAGAAGATAAATCATAATCGATGTAGTTACTTGTAAGAACATTCGATTACTTTTAAAAGTAAGGTAACTTTTTAAATATTAGACCATACAACTTGAATCTTTTTGAAAAGTAAGAACAATTAGTTTCGTATATGACGTGAAAAAGAAATTTTGGAGAAATTGCAATAGTCGGAATTTAGGAGAAAATTCTTTTCCGTTTTGTGTAGCAAGCTAGTTGTTCTAACATCTCAAAAAAATTCTAGTCGTACGATCTACTATTTAAAAAATCATCATCCTTTTTAAAAGTGACCGAATATTATTACAAACGACTGTATTTTTAAAAAGTAAATAAAGAGCAAAATTAAACAGCGTTAATATAATGACTGAACTGCGGATCTTTATGCATTTGCAATACATCAAAAATTTGTGAAATAGTATTTCGATACTTTTTATTAAAAAATATTTCCACAGAATATGTGGAAACTGGATTTCATGAAAAATGGATAAACATTCGCAGTCTACTGATCACATGATTTGTAAAATAATATAATATTCGCAATGAAGTTGAAATTATCAATGAAAAAATAAAACAAAACATATAAGCTTACAGTTTTTTCATTGGAACAGCATCTGGGGTTGGTGGTCGTGGAGAAGCTGTCCCTCCTAATTTCAAAGTTATTTTTGGCACAGCTTCAGAATTTTTATCTTCCTTCTGTAATTAAAAAATATGATCAAATTTGAAATTAAAACTAAAGCCAAGCTAAAAATTTTCTTGTTGGATCAACTACGAAAATTTATATAAATAATGTTGATTGTTGACTATACCTCTTTTTCTTTTCGTTTATCTTTTTTCTCTTTCTTTTCCTTGACTTTTTCGATCTTTTCCTTCTTGTCAACTTTCTCTTTCTTTTCTTTCACTTTCTCGGTTTTCTCTTTATGTTTCTCCTTCTTGTCTTTCTTCTTTTTCAATTTGTCCTTCTTTTCCTTTTTATGCTCCTTTGATTTCTAAAATTATGATTAAATATATATTAAATATTACAAAGCATATATTATGTAAATTAATTGAAAAGCATACAGTAGGAGATTACCTTTTCATTCTTGTCTAATTTTTCGACTTTCGTATTTTTCATGGATAATAATGGTACAGCGGGTACAGGTGTAGGATATGTAATTGGTGCCGTTAGTGTAGACGCTGAAGGCATTGTAATAGTATTCATAGGCGCAGGTGTAAGTATTTCTTTATCTTGTTTAACTATCTTCGGCTTCTCTTCCTTTTCTTTCTCCAATTTCTCATGTTTCATTACCAGAGGTACTGACTCATTTAACAAAGGTGTTGCAGGTTTCTCTCGATCAACAATTTTATTTTTTGATACGTTGGGGAAGTCTTCTGATTTTACAGATAAATTCATGAAACGAGGCGGTAAAGGTAAATTTGGCATTGCTGGATGTGGGCCAGGACCACCCCTTCCTAAAGGCAATGGAAATCTGGGGAACATAGGATGGGGTATTAAACCAGGAGCCGGTGGGAACGCAGAGAAAAAGGGGAACGGAATTGTAGATGGAAAAACTGGTTCTTTGGAAAGTGGAGGTTCTGGTGCCTGTGGGGTTTTTGGCCGATCTAATATATCCACTTCCACCGGATCGTTGGAAAGCTTTGTCTGAAATACGAAAATCATTTTAGAAAAAAAAAGTCAAGTCATTTGGTTCAATTTTTAAAAAGTTATTCTGTTTTAAATAAACAAAATTCAACTGACCTTCTTAGGACTAGTACAATCTTTCGGACTTCTCGACTTTAGTTCCTTCTTTTTGCTAATCTTTTCTTTCCTTTTCTTTTTATGATCAGTGGGAGTTGGTGGCATGCTTAGTTCCGGTGTTCTAGGTGTGCTGGGTGTTCCTGGTGGGGACATGTCGTCAAACATATAAACATCCGATCCTGGACTTGGTAAATCAATTAATTCTCCTCCATCAGGATGAATATGTACATCTGGAGTATGCGGGGCCTTTTTCTCTTCATGCTTTACTTCGGTATCGTTGCGGAGCGCTTGTTTGTCGTTGTTTTCATCGATTATCAAACCTGGAGAACTCTCTCTTGAATCAAGTTCTTTGTATCTATGCTGCTCCGATGTATCCTTTTCTTTATCCTCTCGTGGTTTTGAAATCTTTTTGAAAATATTCAATTTCTGCTTATCAGGTTCAGATGGAAGCTTGACAATAGTGTCTTCTTTTCTTTCTACCGATAGAGGCCCAGCTGCAACGTCTATTACCTTTTCTGGTTTAATTTTGGGTTCTGTTTTTTTCGTTAATTTGGGACTACCAGTTGTTTTAGGTGATATTATCTTCGGAGTAGAGGGCCTACCGGATGAACCTTGCGCGGTACCTTGTGATTTACCACCTCCTGGCTTTAAAGGTTTTAATTTAGCTAACTCTTTCATACCAACTAACTTTTTAGTTTTATTATCATCCGCCTTGTTCGGTTTGAATAACTCTTTAGCACGATTCTTCTTTTTATTCTCTTTGTCAAGCTTGCCATCTTCCAATCCTTTCTTTATGATCTTTTTCGGTTTCTTATCGTACTTCAGTTCAGGTGGTACCATCGGATAAGAACTAGATTGTGGTGAGTCTGGACGAGTCTGATGCGGTGTCCTTGCTTCAGGCAGTTTTCCTTCCCGTGCAGGTGATAAAAAACCTGAGGTGGTCATCATTACACTGTGGATTTCACGCAATGGTCTACCTTCTTCTACTACCTTTACACGTTTTACTATTGGACTTTCAAACGATACCGGATCTCCTGGACGCTTGAAGACTACTTGAGGGGACATTCTATGAGGTGACACATTCATAGAACTATTGGTAGATGTTCCATTGTTTGACGATAAATCAGATGACCCGTTCAGTAAAGTTTCAGATTTTTCTGTTATATAATCTTCTGTAACATTACGATTTAAGTTAATAATATCGATTCGATGCAAAAATAGAATTTTTAGATTAATTTTGAATTAATAGTTTATTTAAAAAAAGCTCCTACAATATATTTGGATTTAACGAAAATTAGATATTTAAATATACTTTTATCCAGTATCGTACCTTCGGTATTAGGATACATAGCTGGTAAATGTTCATGAACATGCATCGGCCTTGTTACAACTTCTCGACTCCCTGGTTTTAGAAAGTTCAAGTGACTTTCTCGTCGGATTGGAAATTTAGGTACTGCTATAGGGTACGGTACTGACTCTACATTTTTAATGTAGTCTGACAGTTCTTGCATGTCAATATTCATATGTTGAAAAGCTAACCCTATGTCATCAAGGTTTGCTTCCGTTCTTCCCACTAAAACAATGATACGAAAGAATACGATAAGAAAGAAACGAAACACATACGAGTTTTTACATTTACATAGGAATCTTCCAATATTTAGATAAAAGTGCAACACTCACAAATTTCTGCATACTGATGCGTCAATTTTGCTGTTCGCAAAATGTATTCTTGCATGAGATCCACCATAAACTCCAACGGTGTTGAATTAATCGAATGCCACCCAATAGTTTGACAAATTTGTGCAACGACCATTTTTAAAACACTTCTACTATATTCTGTTGACATTTTCAACTATAACAAAAAATGGTAAAACATTTTATTCGATTATAACGTTTGCAAATTGAATACATACCTGTTTTGCAAATGTTGTGACACAAAAGTATTAACATTTAACAAATTACTTTAACTATAAGCCACATATGCACGAATCATGAAATGTGAAGTTTTAACTTTACTTACCAATGAAAAAAAGAATTGTACAAAGGATTTCTAGTTCTTCAGCTTCTAAATTTAAGACATATACATTCTTCTTACACTATTCAACTCCCTTCAGCACTTCAATCTCAAGTCGTACGAGTCATTTTGATTCTAACACAGATTTTATTCGTTTAACTTTCGTAAATGGTAGAAAGACACAGAACGCAATGCGTCCTCACTACCTTCACATTTTCCTATGAACGTAGTTTTGATCCTTCGTAATCATCGCTGCATATTACAATATATACGACATACCATAATGGCGGAAAGACTACAAGCTTACAAGCATGAAAGTAAAAAAGACAGCGTTCATCCGGTTACGTTTGATGTCGTTTACATTGTAGACGGATAATGAGTGTAAACGTTACAAAATCTACGTTTCTGCTCACTTTGCCAATGATATCTTTTCGATTACTACAATAATTACATTTCACATACATGTATTTATATTATGCATTTTGCGTAGACGATGACGTTTCCATGCCACGGATTGGCATCGGGAAATGTACTATCTTGGAAAGTGTAATGTTCGTAAAAACACTACTTTTCCCTTGACACGAACATTTGAAAATAGTACATGCCATGTTTCTTTATTTTTATATCAAATATTAAATAATAATAATATCGAATTAATAATAATCTCTATCCAACATCCGATATGTGATTTGTTGTAAATTGCCAACATATAGTGACTAAAGTTATCCAATCTATGTATCCGACATCCAACCAAATTTCTATAGACACAAACAATCCGTAAGAATAGATAGAATAGCTTATGGATTTTCGCGGCCTACGACACCTGCAATACCGACCTACATGTTCGAAACTGTTTATAGCGCCATCATGGTCGACCTTTTAGACTTATTGCACTGATAAGATTATATATTAGGATATGTTCACTCGTGTAGCCTCTCTATTAATTAGTATATATACCAGTGACCCTCTCTGATTATCTATTTGTCATACTACCCACGTTCACCTCAATGATTTGCGGTGGCACCGACGAGATACTGTTAAAGACTGCCAGCGCCCGTGCTATTCCGCGGAAGAGTAAGTGGGCGCAATGGGCGGGTGGTAACGGTGGAAATTACAGTGATCTGAAATACCACATTGCTAAAAGTTGCTCCACCGACGAGAATAGTATCAAAATAGTGGCAAAACATCGTCTGAAATATGGCGGAGAATGTAACATTTAATAATAATCTCTTCAGTGGACTTTTGCACTTTTGACTTTTGTTTTTTTTAGCTGAAGCCAGAATATATCCCAGAGGGCGTAAGAGAACACCGAAATTTTCGCGGGACACGCAGTCCCGTAAGGCTGGCAGTCTTGAACAGTATCTCGTCGGTGTTCGTGGTGAGACCTGGGCAATCGGTATTATCAGAGAGTAAATCAGGGCTGCCAGCGAACTCGAAAATGCGAGCCGAGTTCGAGTCGAGTCGAACCGAGACTCGCTTGGTCGAGCCGAGTCGAGTACTCGCACAAAGCGAGCGTTCGCACAATGCGAATAGCTCACTGATATATATACTATGGATAGGAGATCCTTGAAACCAATTCAAAATCGCCATTGCTGGCATTGGCATGATACGCCGCTATCGAAAACCAATGGTACTATGTACTTCCCTTCGCCCTGCGATCACCCGTGAAGCTCTACGCTTTGCCTCACTTCGCCACGCGCAAACGCACCACTGAAATAATATCTGTGCGCCGACGCGACTCGAGTGTTCAAATTCACTTTTTGCAAACTTCATTAATCATTACTCAATTCACTTTGCTACGTGAATATCGACGGCGTTCTTATAAACCATATTTTTCAAGCTTCACGCCATTTACTGTAGTACATTTGGTTTTCGATGGTGGCGGTGGCGTCTAAAGTCCTTCTTCAACTTGCATCAATCGCTGTACGGCTGGCTTATGGCAATACCGTATCCATAGTATATATATATATCAGTGGGATAGCTCGCTTCGATGCGAGCTACTCTCATGACGTCATCGGCTCGCATCGGCTCGATTCATTTTTTATTTATATTATTATCTTCGTTGCTAACCCTGTCAACAACGCGTTGCTAGGGGTTGAGAAGGTTGAGATGCGAACTGCTCGCTTCGTGCGAGTACTCGACTCGGCTCGACCGATCGAGTCGAGCTTAGCTCGGCTCGCATTTTGCGGGTACTCGCACAGCCCTGGAGTAAATGAGAGTGATGAGAGTGCTCACGCCCAGGTTTTGGCCGTTCCCACTAGCTTAGCCTGGATCAGCTCCTACCTCCACGCGCACGCCGGACAAGAACCTACATTTCTTCTCAGTGACTCTCAAAGGAGAGTGCAAGGATGTTGTCACACCGATTTAGTTGAGATTCTGTATACTTATAGATCTCGATCTCTCATTTACGAATATATTTAATTCGTCAGTGCTAGATCGAGATCTATAAGTATACAGAATCTCAACTAAATTGGTATGACAATATCCTTGCACTCTCCTTTGAGAGTCACTGAGAAGAAATGTAGGTTCTTGTCCGGCGTGCGCGTGGAGGTAGGAGCTGATCCAGGCTAAGCTAGTGGGAACGGCCAAAACCCGGGCGTGAGCACTCTCATTTACTCTCTGGTATTATCCTTTATTTATAAGAACTTTTAATATCTTATGAATAAAGGATAATATCGAGCTAATAACTGCACACTGTAAATTTGCGTTAATATTGCATACTAGAGTGCAACTTAATATCCACAATTATTCTAACATTTTCTAATGTCACGTTTCCTTAGAACAAAATATATTATTCAAGCTCGTTCATTCGATTTATTTTATTTTCGTGCATGTCAATTATTATTAAGTGTTATATTGTCCGCCATATTTCAGGCAATGTTTTGGCACTATTTTGATACTATTCTTGTCGGTGGCGGAACTTTTAGCGATGTGGTATTTCAGATCACTGTAAGTTCCACGTTATCTTCGCGCCCACGTTGTCTTGGCTGTATCGCTGAATAGCACAGGCGCTGGTAGTCTCGTCGGTGCTTATTTATTGTAAGGTGGACATACTCTGTGGACATAAAGAGTATCTATAATCTATTTGTATCACGGACGAAGTATGGAAGTGTAGGCCCAAGTATTCCTTGGAAGTTGTTAGAAGTCTACTTCTGTATTGTCCTATACTTCGTCTATCTCCTATCCAACACCTATCCAGAATTCATGATGCTCCTGTTCTCGAATTAGGCGAGTAAACGCTAATTTAACTGTGAGTAAATCCACAATTAGACATGTTGATTTGAAATTGTTATTTTGTATATAAACTGTATTAGTTTGACAAAGCAGTTCGTCGAATTTAAATTTAACGAGGTAACAAACATTTCCTAGAAGAGTTAGGTAAAAGGACATTCCTTCGCCACTTTCAATAACTATCGGATTTTCAAATCGAATAATCAATACCCCCGGATACGTGTACCACTGCGAGTTGCTATGAAGTAAAAGTAACAGTTACCTTGCATTATCTTCTGCGAGTGTAGCTTTCAGTTCCAACATAAACGCCCTTGTCTGCAATGCTCGCAAAAAAGTTACATGATAGTTACAGCCTGTTAGATAATAATACGAATGTAATTACATGTGTATTTTATACAGCATCTGTTTATGCTACGCCAACAATTACACACGTTCTGTTGGGATTTCTTTAAATCGACAATCGATATCGTTTGAAAACTGAAGATCTTTTTACCTATATACATGAACTTATTATGAAATATTTAATTTTGCATAACAATTCACAATTCATTAACAACGAAAGAATAGACTTCCATTTCGACTTAAAGGAAAGTAATTAACTAGACTCCGGATCTTTATGCAAAATAAAAATTTCTTACCTGAACTTCAACAAAATAGAATTAAATAGAAATTCATTTTCTTCCCCTATTATGTGAAGTAGGTTGAAAATAATATAATAGTATGTTTAAATCTTTCCAATATTTTTGTTATTTTGAATTACTCCTACTCATTTTTATCATAAAATAAACAGTCTAGTAATAACATGTACAATAATTTTTTTCGCTAACAAAGTACAGACAGTTTCGAGACGAGCTTCAAGGAAGCAAATCGAAAATCGAAGGTGTGGGTTTATGAAATTGTCGATCGCTATTCAGGTGATGTAATTTTCAGTAATGAATCATCCTGTTAAGATTAGACTCTCATTAGCCGTGTGTCTAGTCTATTCATGGCAACGCCATTGTTCACAGAACTGCAAAACATCCACTAAAAGTGCTTGTTGGGGGGTTTCGGAACTTTGTGCGTTTTTCAATTATACACTTTATACTATTTTTTACTGTACTTACTATACTATACTTTGTCTCGTTGCTCTCCACCGTAGCAACCAAGTTCCTCCGCCGATCATAGTTAGCCTATTTAGATCAGAGCATGTTAACGAGAGATATACTAGACGTGATTTACTACTTTCATAACCCTGCCACGCTTTTTCGCGGCTTTTTCGATCCAATTATGTCTTCACTTTTTCAATACGCGCGCGGTCGCGACTTTTTCGATCTATACTTCATCGGCGTAATACTTATGCAATTATCCTTGTATTGTAAGGTAATCGGAAATACTTGTTTTACTTCGCTATTACATAGCCTTCTCTTTACATGTCTATATAAAAACGTGTTGCATAATGGCTATTACAATAAGTTTTTGTACAAAACGAAAAAGTTCGAAGGAGGTTCGTTTCAATTCATCTCGGAATTTTTGTGGCATTGGGTTTAAGCTACGTAGAACAAAATTCAA